>CM035094.1:10856989-12056989 GCA_020205505.1 Panax japonicus | reverse complement strand
TTTTAAAAGTAAAAAATAATATATATTTCAAAATGGATGGAGCATTTTATAAAACATAAACATTTTTTAGAGGATTATAAATGAAATTTCATAAAAAGATATGAATATAAGTAAAAGGGTTGGAAAAATCTGGTTCGGGCCATGACACCCTTAGGCATGTTGTGGTTCTGATACTGCATGTATCCTAGAATTTGGTACGTGGAACTAAATCGGGAACGAAAAAGGTCACTTTCATGGTACTTCGAATCACTTAGTTGGTACGAAATACGTTTATTTGGAATGTGACATGCTTAGAATAGATTTCTAAAAAATTATAGTTAAAGCTAGTTGAAATGTAGTTAAAACTTGGTTGAGTTTTTTTTTAAGTGTAGTATCCCAACAATCACATTTTTAATGAGATTATGTCATGCCAGTCATGTCATTGATCGCTTGACACGCACATAGAGTTCATTTGGCTACATTAGGTGACATTCCCCAAAATCTTCTACATATTATGGTTTCTAATAGAATACTCATGTAACTAATATACTTTGTAAATATCCTAGATATTTTAGAGGACTATTCTAAATAGTGGATCATAGGCTTCCGTTATGCTTAATCTTTGCCATTGGTTGTATGACACAAGAGTTATATAAAAGAATGTTCTTCATTTATAAATCTTGAATTAAAGTTGTAATCATACTCGTGGGATAGAAGTTTAAGTTAATAGAAGAAAATTTATTTGGATTGCCACATTAGATGTTTAGGAACGAAAGTGTTTTATGTTTAAAACGTTTGTACTAAAATTCAATTCGCTATCATGTTACCGAAATTGTTAAATAAGTTTGAGTATGGTTTATGAGAAAAAAAAGGATAAAATAAATTTTACCTTCATACTTAACTTGATTACACAAAATCAATTCTAGTAACTTTATGCTCCCTACAAAATTAAAACTATTTTCAACTTTTCCCAACAATAATTTTTTTATGTTCCTTAATAATTTTTAAGAATTAATCTTTTGATGTATTCTTCTTCATTAACAAATTTGTGTTTTATCTTCAAATATATTAGTTTTATGCTTTCTCCCAAATGCATCAAATCTCGCAATACCATGCAAATTAAAATGATGGTACAAAATTAGAAGTTATTAGTTTTCAACTTTTTCCTACAATAATTCTTATGTTCCTTAATAATTTTTAAGAATTACATCTTTGAAGTAATCTTCATTAACAATTTGTGTTTTATCTTCAAATATATTAGTTTTACGCTTTCTCCAAAATGCATCGCATCTAGCGATACCATGCCAATTAAAATGATGGTTTTGCTCCACTTGTAGGTCACCCTTGGGTGCAGGCTGATGGTTTGGCTCCAGATAAACCTCTTGATTCTGCTGTTCTTAGTCGTTTAAAGCAATTTTCTGCCATGAATAAACTCAAGAAGATAGCCATAAGAGTTAGTACATATAATCCTTCAAATGCTTAATTATTTTGGTGGGGCCCTGACATTTTTTGAATAATTTTGTGGTACATTTCTTATGAAGTTGTTCAATTTCACTCTCTTATTAAAAAATAATATATACTACATCCGTTCCAAAATTAGAGATACATTTTTACTTTTTAGAGTCAATTTGCGAAATCCTAAAATAATTTTGTTCAAGTTTTAAAAACAACAAATATGATAATTAGTAGTACTTTATAGTTAGTTTATAATTGTTATATTTATTTGTACTAAAACTAAGTAACTTCATATCAATTTTGAATTTTAGGATTTCGCGAATTTACTCTAAAAAGTCAAAATGTATCTCTAATTTTGGAATTTAGATAGTACAAATTATTTTTTTTAAAATGACCCCTTTTATGTAGGGTGTAACATGTCCTAGTTCTGTCAAGTAACTTGCTAACAGATCTTCATGTTTTATAGATATAATCTATGTGGTTTTAGAGAAAAATAACTTCCCCAAATTTATTAATAACTATGTTGAGGGGTCACCTTTTGGTTTATGTATAAAGGCAGGTAGAACATAAAGGATAGTAGCATCTGGCAGTCTGTTAGTGATTCATCCTTTCTAATCTTACAATCTTTATGATTAGCATTCTTTACTTGAAAGTTTTCAACTTTGTAACCGCTTTCTTAAAAGAAGAAAAGTAATTTGTATTCAACAATTACTCCAAATCCTTGTTCACTATTTCTCTTTTCTGACTTTCCATGCCTCTAATATTCTTTGCAGGTAATTGCTGAGCGTTTATCCGAAGAGGAAATTGCAGGACTGAAAGAGATGTTTAAGATGATAGACACAGATAATAGTGGACATATCACACTTGAAGAGCTGAAGAATGGCTTGGAAAGAGTGGGTGCCAATTTGATGGAGTCAGACATCAATGGTTTAATGCAAGCAGTAAGTGCAGGCTAATATTTCATGTTTACTTGATGATTCTGATTTATTTGTCACATAGCCGTATGTTGTTGGCATGAAGGACTAATAGTTTTATTACTAAATATTAATATAGTATAAAAAGTTTATCTAGTTTTCTTTTTCATCAAAGAGAATTAACATACTTAATATTTACAAAAACTTTGGGGGCCTGAAACAAAAATATTAAAATTTGTAGGGCTTAAAAGAAGTCCAAAATTTGTGGGTAGGCTGGGCCACCGCCCCCACAAGAACAGCTAGTTTTTATGAAATCTCTGCGAGAGCTGGCTCTATTAAAAACAGTTGAGAGAGTAAGAACAAGTGATATTTCAAGATTAAGAATTGATAAACTGAAGTATTCACGTGTGCTCCAAGGTTAACTAGTTGACATGGGTTGGGTCTTAACCTAGTAAGTCTTTGTTTGTCTCTCACTGGTGAGGCGCCTTGACCATAAAATGTGCTTCGTGTATCTGTGATATTAGTCCCACTTACAATAGGGTGAGGATTTACCTAGTGGCCAGCGCAACCAAAAATAATTGGTAGACTGAAAGTTAACTTATCTTTATGTTGCTAATATATTTTGACAACACAGCTACTGGTTTATGAGGTATTCAGAAATCACTCTGCAGAAGTCAAAGCCTAATAACTTTAATTTGGTATTTTCACTGCAACCATTTTACAAATGGAACAAGTATATGAACTGGTGACAAGATTGTAAAGTTCAGTTTACAAAGGTTGCATTATTTAGCATGATGCTGCCATTTTATCTTGCTTGTCTATTTTCTCTCTAAACATTGATTTGTGAATGTCTTTGTGACATCTGCTCCTCCTCAGAGTGCTATTGACCTTTTGTTATTGGGCATTGCAGGCTGATTTGGACAACAGCGGTACCATCGATTACAGTGAATTTGTAGCTGCAATGCTAAATCTAAATAAAGCCCAGAAGGAGGATCACATGTTTGCGGCTTTCACATACTTTGACAAAGATGGGAGTGGATACATTACTGCGGATGAGCTCCAACAGGCATGTGAGCAGTTTGGTTTAGGAGATGTTAATCTAGAAGGAATTATGCGCGAAGTTGATCAGGATAATGTAAACATCTTCCCTACCAAATGCCAGATCATCTTCTTTTCTTCTTTCCCGTATACGTCATGTTATTCTAGTAAGATAAAAATAATAATTGATTTTACGTTGTATGTGACATTTACTTTTTCAGGATGGGCGCATTGATTACAGTGAATTTGTGGCCATGATGCAAGACACTGAGTTTGGCAAGAAGAGATTTCAAAATAGCACAAGCATTGGGTTAAGGGATGCCTTAAAGGTCGGTAAATCTTGATTAATGGCATCCTCCAACGGCACACTTGATAGTTGTGTAGCTGCTGACTAATTTTTTATTTTGTAACTTCAAATATGTGAATGCATAATGTTGTAAAGAACAGTCAGAGTTTAGAGGGAGAGCAAAAGTTGTGTCCCATTTTAGTGTTGCACTGTTGTATTTTTTTAGAAAAATCTATTAGGTCATATTTTGTGTCCTGGACAATACTGCTACTAGTTTTACTCATATATTTCTTTGGTTATGTTGGTAGTTCTGTTTTGCTACTAGTTTTTTTAATTTAATTTTTGGGCAACATCCCATCCAGGGGCTCAGTCGAAGACCCACCCAGTAAACAAATTTCACATCGGAACCAGGCCTTTTCATTGATCATCTCTCATTTTCAATCCCCCTTTGTGGGAAAGTTGAAAAGAGGGAGAGGACATAAGGTGGCTAAAGAAGCACATATCCATTATCAGTTATCACCCTCCCAAAGTCGTTTTTAACCTCTACTTTTGCATTTACTTGACCATTTTAGTTTGTGCTACGTCATATTCCTGTTATATATACATTTCTTATAATATAGGGAGTTTATTATTGGTTTTTTTATAAAATTAATTTTAGATATTAATTTTAAGATGATCGATCAATTTGGTTAAAATTATAAAACAATAAAAATCTAATTAGATAGTTTATAATATTCATCCTGTGTGTGTGTATATATATATATATATATATATATATATATATATATATATATATATGTACATGATGCATGATCTTTTATTCATGCATGCATGCATGTTGTATCAAGTGAAAAGACAAAATCAAGACGGTCAGTCTGACTTCTTATCCACATTTGATACTTTAGAAAATTAATTATGTAATAGTACGTACGTACGTACTATTTGGAATTAAATTCTATGTATGCACTTGAACTGAAACTACGTACGTTTGTTTGCCAGATATATATGTTTTTAATTTCTTGGCCAAACTGTTGGAGATTGAGGAAGATGGAATCCTCATTAAAGTTTGGAGTCTGCAAAAATCCCGGTTCCCATGAATAAATAATTAAAAGATACGTAAACAAACATAATATAAACCATTTGGATTTGAAATTTTATATATATATATATATATGATTAAAAATTAATTGTATAAATAAACATTTACTATTATTCTAAAGGAAAAAGAACGAATATGATCCAATTAATTAATTAATTAAGAACATGATATGTTAATTTCTTAATTAGACAACAAAATAATAGTAAGAGTTCTATTTTATAAGTTAAGTTATACTTTATACACACTGACACTATGCATAATTATGTTATTGTGTTTTTTAACATATTATATAATTAATTAATACAAGATTTTATTTTTTCTGGCAAATGAAAAGGGAAAAAGAAAAAGGAGAATAAACGACGGTCTAATCGCGATCTGGGAGAAATAGATCGTACACGTGGCGAGTGAGGCCTCCAGTCTCAAATAGACGCCACACCTTAATTCCCTCCCCGTCCCGGCACCGCTCCCTTAATTTGGATTTATTTCCATTTTCCTTTTTTTTATTTCTAACCTAATTTTCACCTTCATACAAATAATTAATTTCAGAAAATTGAGGAGATAGAATTAATATATATGTATAGGATGATGATAAGATAAGTGAAATTTAATTACTTGATAACTTTTTCTGTAAAATTCTATAATAACACCCATTATTAATATAAAGCCAGAGGAAAACTTGATAATTAAGATGCAAACAATTATGTCAAATCCTTCTTTTTACTTTTACCATTCTCCATACTCACCCATTATCTTTCTATCTTTTTATTATCTCAAATTTCTCTTATTAATTAATTCTTTTTACTTTTAATTATTATCTAAAAATAATTAACACACGTAAGTAAGTGTTAGTATATTATAATTAAAGCAGGGGAAAAAAGTAACTGATTTTTTCTCTTCCGCTCTCTTATCTTTTTATTAAATCACATGCATATTATTTGATGGTTTTGCTTTCCATGCATGAAAATCATACCCATTTTCCTTTTTAGTTATAGTTATATACAGTAGAGAGATCATATAAAAATGGGACAATTCTCCCTACTATTCCACCGATTTGGAAAAGATATTTTGTGCAAAATTATTTTTAAGAATCATATCAAAGTATATATATATATATTTGAAAAATAATCCATAATTCTTATTCATTGCCAATCTTTATATCATACATCATCTATTTTAAATATCAACAAATTAAATAAAAAAAGTCAAAACCGTCCAAAACGTAACGGACGATTAAAAAAATAAATACCATCTGCTACTAATAATAACGGACGCTAATCAAAATAAGGGTTTGATTTTATTAACTCGAGTTAAGGGTTTATAAACTATGCATGGTTTAAAGTTTATTAACTAGGATTAATAGTTTATTAAATAAGATTAATAGTTTATTAATCATGGTTTAGGATTCAAGGTTTACGATTTATTAAATAGGGTTTAAGGTTTATTAACCATGATTTAATAAGGTTAATAAATTCTAAACTCTAGTTAAAAAAGAGTTAATAAATTCCAAGTCTTAATTTATAAATCTTTAACTCGAGATTTAATTAATAAATTTTAAACACTAATTAATAAAGTCATACGAATGCTGATTTTCGATTCGCTTTTTATTTTTATTTTTAATTGTATATCATGTATGTCAATTTTTTGGTTTATAACTATTTATTATGGACCGATCATTCCTCCTGCCCCCCACCGAAGCCCCCCAAGCCCCCCCTCCTCTCTCTCTCTATATATATATACACACGTTGGAAGCTGTGTAGCTGACGATGACGAATCCAGCATTAGCATTTAGCGGGCGGGCAGGCAGACAGAACGCATTCCAGGAACGATTCCACCAATATTGTCCTTTTTGTCTACCATTTCTTCTGTAAACGGACACCTTGCACACCCACTCTTCCATCAGGCTTTTACTTACCATTCTGCCCTTACTCCTTCCCTCAATTTTCATTTGCATACATATGTTATCACCAAAGTGGTTAGTATGAAATTAATTTTGTGATAAGTTGGTCAATTGACCAATAAAATACTGACACATGCGAAGTTGTATGTGTGTGAATATTTTATTGGCCAATTGACCAACTTACCAAAAAAATAACTTTATGCTAACCGGACCCGTTATCCACTACCTTAAAAAAAGAGAATTGTTAAATCCACAACATAAATTGTTATTTCCACAACAAAAATATCGTTATAGATCCTATAGCGACGGTTTTCAATGTCGCTATACATCTACAGCGACACTTTTGTTGTGGAAAAAACAATTTTTATTATGAATTTAACAATTACCTAAAAAAATCATGGACAACATATACTTAGTTAGCCGCACACGTATTATGTGTCTCATTTAAAATAAAAAAGATAAGAGCATGAGAGAGAAAGTAAGAATGAAAACTAAGTAACTATATGCTTAATAGAATTAAATGGGATAAAAAGGATAGAAAAAGAAACCCAATTTTTGTAATATTTTTGAAAATTTGCACCAAATTCTACTATAGGAAAAGTCATTACCGACGATACCCATGCGCGACGGCTATCCCGTCGGCAGTGAAGTTATTCTTGACGGGCATAAGGCGGTCGGTAATACCGCCGTCGTCAATAACCTGCTTTTTTTTTGTAGTGTTCTGAAGTTAGGGTTTCAAAAGAACTCCCAAATTTATCAATAAATTCTACCGGTAAAGAAATTGGGAACGAGGCATTATATGAGAATCATATAGATCTTGATTCGCAGCCCAAAAAGCACTCTGGGATGAATTTCTGGTCAACAGTTTCAATTTTTAGTAAAAAGTGGCAAAAATGAATGCAGAAACAAACCAAGCTTAAGAAATCGAGCCAAGTGGCTTTAATAAAAAGTGGCAGTTAAAAGTGTTTTTTTTCTTTTTAACATTCACGTATGAAAAAAACTGAAAGATTTACAGCCGAATGACTCAACTTTAAAATATTAATTAATTTATTATGATAATTTTAAAAATTAAAATTCAGTAGTGTATTAATTAGTTAAACTTGCCAACCTACAATAATTAAATCATTATTTTTGCGTCGACTTACATTGTTGCATGCTAAATTATATTTCTTTGAATCATTTTTATTGATAAACGTTTTGATCAAAGAGATTAATTATTAAAACGTCCGTACAAACTTATAGGCTTTTTTCATCAATAGAAATTGCCTACTCTCTATATGTATTTAATGACAATTTTGTAGTATTAAATTATTTTTAACACTATCATTTTAATTATTCGGTCCGGATCAAGTGCTTACCCCTTATCTTACTCATCCGTGCTCACTCCACTTTAGCGACGGATCCGACTGACGGTTTGGTCATACAACCGTCGTCTATACTTTTAGCGACACTATATGTTGTCCGTCGCTAAAAGTATAGACGAAGGTTGTATGACCGAAACCGTCGCCGGGTCCGTCACTAAAGGGGGTGAGCACGAGTGAGTAAGATAAGGGGTATGCACTTGATCCTTGCTCTTTAATTGTTAATCAAAATATTCTTCTTTGAATTGTACTTCATCAAATAAACAAGTTAAAAAGGAGAACAAATACAAATTAGGATGAAACAAAAGTAATCACAAGCTAAAACTGCATTTTAAATAATTAAACAGAGATTCTCTATTTTATGATCCAACATATTTAAAATTAACTTTTTCTCTCTTATCAACATGATGTCACATTTTAATATATTTTAAATCTAGACCATAAAATAGAGAATCTCTATTTATTTAAAATGGAGAGGATGCTAGTCCAAATACAAATACAAATGAGGATGAAACAAAATTAATGACACGTTAAAAAGGAGAACAAATACAAATGAGGATGAAACAAAATTAATGACAAGTTAAAACTGTATTTTAAATCTAAATCAATGAAATGGAGAGGATGGTGATTCAAAAAATAAAGGTGGAAAACCCCAAAAACTTGGGCCAATTCCCTCCAAAAAGGGTAACCTCGCATGGATTAATGGGTTATAATTTCGTCGTATTCTGATAAGGCGACAATGCAACTAGCCAACTATTATCAAATAACGTCAAGAAACCATTAATGTTAAAAGTTTGATTAGCTAGCATGGAATATATAGTAAACTCTTCCAACAACACGTGTACGGTTGTCATGCCCGAGCTCCATGAAAATGATTGAGGGTGGGCTCTGATTTTAAACTGTGGGTGCCTGATGATTTTTCAAAGTTAACTTGGAATTATGCATACATTTGCAAATTATTTAGAAGTTGAGGGGTAGTTTAGTAACCTTAAGTGTTTTGCTCTAAGAAGTGGAGGGGAGTAGGAGTAGGTCCGTCCTTATAAGAAGAAATAGTTTGTAGGGTGTTATATATAATTGAGTGTGGTGGATTGGTTCCCTTCTCTCCAAAAGCATATCTCTTTTATATCTTCTTGGTGTTATGTAGTAAGAGTTCTTCGGTCCCTCCAGTTCCATTTCTAGTAACTGAAGCCAAAAGGTATGGCATGCAAGAATTCAACTATATACATATATATACATCTTCTTAATTATATATATATATATATATATATATGTTATGATATCTGTGTGTCCCAATATTATATATTGTCTTCCCTCGGCCTCTCTCAAACTATATATCATGTGAATTCTTTTAACATAAAGGTAAAATTAATTAATGTACCTTGCAATATCACATGCACGCACACTCTCTCTTACCAGTAAAGAAAGCAAAGCAAAATAGCCTACCTCTGATCATATATAGGTCAACCAACACACTAATTTTTTGTTTAAAATTTCATATAAATATATAAATTCTATTGTTTGTTTTTCCACTGACTTTTACATCTTTGAGTAAATTAAATCTCAGCTGCATGCGCATGCAGAATAGTGACTTATTATTATACTAATGCAGCAGCAGCAGCTAGCATATATACACACAAATATATATGGAGAAAATAAACTCGGCTTCAGGGTTGATTAGGACGAAATCCGATCAACTTGTAGAGACAATATCAGCGGCAATGGCGGCAATGAAGTCACCGGTATCATCAAGCGAGGGCGCCGGAGGAGGGCCGGAGAGCGGTGGGAGCCTATCGAGAAAGTCGAGCAAAGGAGGACTAATAAGTGCATCACCGGGACGTGGTAGCAGCAGTACTAGGCATAACACGCACATCAGGAAAACAAGGAGTGCCCAGATGAAATTTGACCTCGATGACTTGAGCAGCGGCTGCGGCTCTTAGCCGAGCTTCCAGTGCCAGCTTGGGTTTTTCTTTCTCTTTCACCGGCTTCACCGTGCCGTCCTGATGACATTGCCGATTCAAGGCCTTTTAGTGAAGACGATAATCGTAAGTTGTTGTTTCTTTTCTTCTTAATTAATTGTTTTTATTTTTAATTTTTAGTTGCACCAACTTTTTTATTTGTTAATTCTAAAACATAAATAAATTTATATCAAATTTAATTTTAAAATTTCATAAATTAATGGTTAAAAGTCAAAATATGTTTTTAATTTTATTTTGGGAAGCGGTAGGTACTTGGTCATTAATAGTGGTCATGTTTGTTTTTTTATTCCGGCCATTAGGAGCCAAGCAACTAAAGTTTAGCAAGTGTGTGTGGCTGAGGATATTACCAGTAGCAGTACGTCAATAAAGAGAAACTGCCAGTAATGCAAACAGAGTCCATCCAACCAACCCTTTTTCGGAAATTAGTGTCTATCAAATCTTATATATATCCATCTAAAAGTGAGAAGCAACCAAGTAAAAAGTAGGGTAATAATATCTAAAAGTAAATTGATAAATTCACAAAAAAAAATGATATTTTTATATGAAAATTACCTCTATAAATTTTATAGTTACGACTTTCACCGTCGCTATATATCTATAACGATATTTTTAATGTGAAAATATCAATTTTCTATGGAAAATAGTCTCTCAAATTATTTGTTATTAGTGTATGGACTAATTGACTACATTAGTTATATTTATCCATGTAATATTAAAAAAAATCATTTCAACCATCGCTTGAGACCCACCACCACAAATTTGGTTCCTCCAATATGCTCGTAAAAGTGACCAAGTGAGTATCACTTTCATGGTGTATCCAACTTTTTTATTTCCTGCCCTCCATTAGGTCATTTCCTAATTGAATGATTGTACGTTTTCCCAATATAAAATTATTATTAATTTTTTAAAATCAATTTGATAGGATTGTGAGTATTTATGGACATAGTCGCATTGAAAAATTCTATGGGGTTAAAATATAAATAAATAAAATTATAAAGTACTCGTTTGCCACTAACAACATGTCACATTCCACAACTTAATTGTAATGGCCAGTTGTCATGAATCGTGCGTTTACAGTTGTTACGCAAATACGAAAGGCAATGTCAATTTTTGGTCCACAGAGAGAAAATTAGCAGCCTATTCTATTCCATTTACAACATGATGGATATGAATTGTACACCTCTCCCATAGGCCATAACAATAACAAGCCAGTAAGTCAATATAACAAAGGTTTCTGTCTCTTGTTTTCTTCCTGTTCTGGTCCACTTGCCCTTAATTTAGGCATGATTGGAGATTTTGATTCCCAAGTCCTAACCAAGGTTTTTGAGGCTAATAAATTCGATTCTCAAATTAGAAATTAGATTATAGTAGTTGTCAGAAAATGAAAGCCAAGGAAAATTTACCTTTATAATGCAATCAAAACTGTACACAAATGCATATATATATCGACATCCATCTCTCATTCTAGAGAGAGGAGGCGAAACTCCCTACCAAATATTCAGTATTACTACCTAGAGACATTTCTTGGTAAGCTACCAAACACCTCCCCGGAACATATATATATATAGAGAGAGTCCGGATCTTAAGCTTATCTGTTATCCAATTCACCCGAGCTCACCCCCCTTTAGCGACGGGTCCCGGCGACGGTTCGGTCATACAACCGTCATCTATACTTTTAGCGACAAATAACATATAGCGTCGCTAAAAGTATAAACTACGGTTGTATGACCGAACCGTCGCCAGGTCCGTCGCTAAAAGGGGGTGAGCTTAAGATTCAGACCATATATATATAAAACCAACCGCAACCGCCAACCAACAACAAGAGCTAGCTCCTGAAACAAACTGTAAGCATTATAGCATCACTTTTTCAAAGTAGTCAGCCAAAACAAGAGCAGGAACTGATCACACCATAATTAACATTGAAGGTGGATAATTGCTTACTAATCAAAACATAAATATTTAACTGAAGAACATGTCATGGAATAAGTAAGTACTTCTAAACATGAAATTAAACTCCACTATCCTATAGTAATTTTATGAGGTTACTTATTCAAAAGCAGTACTATTACTATACGTATTTCTTACGTATTCTTGCAGCGGAAGATCTTGAAGCTGGTACGCTTAAGAAGAGGATTCAAACAGAGCCCACCTTGCCACTTTACCTCAAGGTGATAAACTTACCGTGCGTGCATGCATGCTTTCATTTTGCTCGTCACGTACTGTTGTAGTAAAAACAAGTTCATATATATATATCGGAAAGCTTCAAGAGCATAATTCTTGAATAGCATAATGCCTTAAATAGCATAATTTTATCAAAACGAAGTAGTTTTGGAGGGACGCGGTGATATTAATGTACAAGACTTGTACAGAGTCTCATGATCTACATGTATGGCATTAATGTACAAGACTTTCCTTAATTTCAACAACAATATTGCTGCAAAAATTATGCTATAATTCATGTAACCTAGGATACAAATAAACTAATTCATATATAAATATTACTCAAACTCTCCATCTTCACTTGCTACTAAGACTAAACTGGGTCTCAGTCCTAATTTATGCTCGAACACAATTTTCTCCTTTTTCTCGAGCATTTTACAGGAGGAATAGAAATATAGTTGAAGAGTGGACAATCTGACATAGTTTACGGCATTGAGCTTTTGAATACTGTAATATAGACTAACGACCTTGTTGCACTATATTTTAGGATGAATTTAATTTGATTCTTCTATGTTATGCAGTTTACGGATGTGAGCTACAAGGTTATTATCAAAGGAGTGACGTTTATGAAAGAGAAGGATATTTTACATGGAATAACGGGCTCAGTAAACCCAGGAGAAGTTCTGGCACTCATGGGACCATCAGGAAGTGGAAAAACTACACTTTTAAGTCTGCTAGGTAGCAGAGTAAAAGAGTCAACCCCAGGTGGTTCAATCACTTATAATGACCAGCCATATTCAAAGTTTCTTAAGAGCAGGTATGTATGAAACAAGATTTCAGCGAATAAACTTAAAGACAGATCTCCTCCTGTTTAGGAATAAAAAGGTAATTAGCTAATGTAAGAAAAAGGGAATAAGATATGCGCTCCCCATGTATCAAATTCAAAGCAGCTACCACTTAAAAATGAAGTAAAAGAAAATATAAGCAACTTAGCGTTGTCCAGACTATAGTTTAAACGGCATATCTAAAGAAATTGAGGCATCAACAATACTTTCAAGTGAGCTTCATGTATGATCAGCAGTATCAATGGTGTAATTATATAACAACAATAAAAGAAGTCATGCTACTAAGTACTTCGCATAGGAAACTCAAGTAGGAGGCTCTCTGTTAATATTCCATAGTCGTACGACTTTCTAACACCAAACTGGAAGAGTTTCATGATTTCTTTTACCTGTAAAGTCCCTTATACAAACCTAAAATTTCAGCAAATACACCTAGATATGTCAGCTGAAAATTGAATTATGCTTCGAATAACACTGAGTATCGATCTGGCAGGATAGGATTTGTGACACAAGACGACGTACTATTTCCTCATCTTACAGTGAAAGAAACATTAACATATGCAGCTCTCCTACGACTGCCTAAGACACTAACGAAACAGGAAAAGGAGCAACGAGCCACAGATGTAATCTACGAACTTGGCTTGGAGAGGTAAGTTTAATTGTTTCCCTCCTCCTGCTGAATAGTGGAAACATGCATAAACAAGCTGAAGCTAACTACAATATATACCCTTAGCACAGATCGATCGCTCAGTCCATGCAAGGACAGAAAAATCACTAATTAATTATAAAACATCTTCAGTACTTTGGAAAACTCATCAGTGAGATCGAGTAACATTAATTGTGGACAGGTGTCAAGACACTATGATAGGTGGCTCCTTTGTTCGAGGAATTTCAGGGGGAGAGAGGAAGCGTGTTTGCATAGGAAATGAGATAATAATCAACCCTTCCCTTCTGTTCCTCGATGAACCCACCTCTGGGTTGGATTCTACAACCGCTTTGAGGATTGTTGAATTGTTACAAGATATAGCTGAGGTACGTGTAAATCAAGGGTATATATATGATGATTATAACTCAAACACACATCTCTATCTTTCAACAGTAGTACGCTAGCTGTTAATGTGATCCAGTCTAATGGCAGCTATGGTACGTACGTACTGATTTATTCAATCAAATAATAATAATAATAATAATGGCAGGCTGGGAAAACAGTGATCACCACAATTCACCAGCCATCTAGCAGGCTCTTCCACAAGTTTGACAAGTTGATCCTTCTTGGTAAAGGGAGCATGCTTTACTTTGGGAAGGCATCTGAAGCAATAGTATATTTTTCATCCATAGGATGTTCTCCATTGATTGCCATGAATCCAGCAGAGTTCCTGCTAGACCTTGCAAATGGAAACTTAAATGATGTTTCCGTTCCTTCGGAATTGGAGGACAAAGTGCAAATGGGGAATTCAGATAGAGAAACAAAGAACGGAAAACCATCTCCAGCAGTTGTGCACGAGGTGAAATTATTACTGCTAATTCTAAGTTCATATATGTATATATATAAATGCTGAAAACTGAAAGTTAATTTTCATTTTAATTATGATATCGCGATCCAGTTTTTTATTCTAAGAAGCGACAGTAGTGCTTTTATACAGCAAGAATGCTATAATATTCCTGATTATATATATGTTATTTCAAAACAGTATCTAGTGGAGGCCTACGAGACACGAGTAGCTGAAAATGAGAAGAAAAAACTTATGGTTCCTATACCCATTGATGATGAAATGAAGTCAAAATTGTGTACAGCCAAGCGAGAATGGGGAGCAAGCTGGAGGAAACAGTTCTCCATATTATTTTGGAGAGGACTCAAAGAACGGCGGCATGACTACTTTAGCTGGTTAAGAATTACCCAAGTCATCACAACTGCAACAATCTTGGGATTGCTATGGTGGCAATCGGATGGCAATAACGCCACAGAACTTCATGATCAGGTATAAGTCATTAATTTCCTAACAATGCATGTAGCCAGACTTAATTAAAAAGATCTTTTCACAAGAATGTGATTCAGAGAATTTAATTTGAGATTAGGGAAGGGAAAAAAAAAGAGTTCATGTACAGTCAATATTAATCTCAAGCTATGAATTGAATTTCAGGCAGGATTACTGTTCTTCATTTCCGTCTTCTGGGGATTTTTTCCAGTTTTCACAGCAATCTTCACATTTCCTCAAGAAAGAGCTATGCTAAACAAGGAACGAGCAGCCGACATGTACAGACTAAGTGCATATTTTGTGGCCAGAACTACAAGCGACCTTCCACTTGACCTTTTACTACCATTACTTTTCCTTGTCGTTGTCTATTTCATGGCAGGATTGAAACATAGTGCAGAAGCATTTTTTCTGACTATGCTTACTGTTTTTCTCTGCATTGTAGCAGCTCAGGTATGCTTTCTTTCATATATCAAATCAATATGGTACAATGACAACATTTCTCCTATTACACTATAAATGCATTATTACAATTAGGAGTAAAATTATATATATTGCAGGGACTGGGACTAGCTATTGGGGCTTCACTGATGGACTTGAAGAGGGCAACTACTCTGGCCTCCGTAACAGTGATGACCTTCATGTTGGCTGGTGGGTACTTTGTGAAGGTAAGCTACAAATTAATTAAATAAGATGGAGTTTTAGACAAATTTCTTTTCTTAGACTACCAGATACTCAAAATAGCTTCACATTTTTTGCAGAATGTTCCAATCTTCATATCATGGCTCCGCTACCTCTCTTTCAACTATCACACCTACAAACTCCTTCTGAAGGTGCATTACGGAGACATCATCCAACAAATAGACGGGATGAAAATAGATAGTGGCATAACGGAAGTTTGTGCCCTGGCAGGCATGGTTGTTGGCTACCGACTCTTAGCATACCTATCTTTGAGAAGGATGAAGCTTAAGTGAATAAGAATAAAGAAGATTGATAAGATACAAGGCAGGCAGGCAGGCAGGCATGAGGCCAGAAAAATGAATCTAGTCAAGAACTTGTGAATTAATTCTCTCCATCTATAAAAAGTTATAAATCAATCATTTAATAGAATTTAGCATAAAGAAGATTGTTAACTTCTGTTTTAGGGGGGTCTTATGTAGTACTTACTGTTGCTCAGATTTTCTTAGTTGTGTTCTGATCAGAACAGAATAATGGTAATTTTTAAATTTGCATCATGAATTGTTTCTCCAAATTGCTGATTATATCAAATACAATCATCACTTCTCCAATTAATAGACATAATTGTGTTTGGATGAATTATCTAAAGAAGCTCAAAATTGTTACGAAATAACATGGCAAAGAGAAAATAATCAAACGAGTATGGTTTGGTTTGGTTTGGTTTGGTTGGGTTTTTAAATCCACGGTCAGCAGCAAATAACTTCACTATCTCAGACCCTGAAATTGCAAACCTCCAAAATCCGTTCTAGTAACATGCCCAGCTGCTATTGGGTAGCATCTCAGAATTATAGTCGGATAAGAAAAATATTTATAAAAAAGAAGAAGAGAAGTACTAGGTGAAATTTGTTACTCGTAACATTTTTAACAGTTTTGAGATTTTTCTTATCAATTCATAACAAAGGTGGTCAGCATTCATGTTAAAATAGAATTTATAATTATAGTTCAGAGGCAACTCTTGAAGGTTAATCATACGGTCAAATTAAATAAACTACCTAGGCTACAGCTCATAATCCCAGCAAATTCCTATACAAGTGATCCACCCTACAATTTTGATCTAATTGAATATAATTTGCCTTTAATTACTGATTTTTTAGAGAGAGAGAATCTGTTGACCAAATGAGGACATGTAACGACTTGCATACAAGAGACAGACTCAATTGTGAGAAAGGTTGTATTTATTTATTCATATTCACATACTTGTTACATCCAAAATAATATTGAGAATAAGATGACAAAATTTCCCAGTGTTTCAAAATACCTCAATTGGATTCTTATGGCTACCAAACCCACCTGGAGACATATAGACTGAAGATGAAACATCTTGATGTATCAGATCTCAACTTGATGTTGATCTCAGATATCAGATGCAAGCTCCTGTCCTGTTCGATCATTTTGAAATTTAACTTTTCATGCTAATGACCTGAACCAACCCAGTAGTCGAAGGAGAGCAGCATCCAAAATGGGAGACTTCTACTCAAGCCCTGGTAGAAGAAAATCAACTAATTAGGTAAAAAACTTCCAAGATGAATAGTGGGATGATTCAACCATTTATAAGATACTAATTACGCGGAAACTCCATTTAAGTAGTTTGATAAAAAAAGAACTCGTCAATTCTGCTTTCAGCATATTTACATATGGAGGTTCAATTTCAAACTTACCAAGGTCAGCAGCTACTCGATGAGCACACATTACTCCTGAAAAGGCTACAGCTATAACACCTTGTCCTGGAAAGCAACTATCCCCCACACAGTACAAACTATCAATAGCCTGCAAAATCCATTATACAGTCACAGTTCACTCAATAATCTCTGAAATAATAAAAACCAATTATTTATTATGCCATTCATGAAAGGTGATTCCACTTACAGTTGTATTGAACGGCATTCCTAATAAGCCCTTTGGGGTTCCCCGTGGCATTGGTCCATAGGTACCACTATCACGAGCAAGGTAGCGCCTATGGGTCTTTGGTGTCCCTACCTGTAATTATTACCTTGATAAGAAATTTTATTATTAAAAAAAATACCTTTTCTTTAAAATTTGCAGAAAGCCTACGCAAACTAGTAAATAACCAACAATCATGAACAACTGAACAAGTGCTTAAATTAGTTTTGATTCACTCCCATTTTTTGTGTAGCATGGTTTTATGACAAAAATGAATTTTGCAAATATAGGACGAGGGATACTATGAGAAAGAGAAAGAGAGTTTAAACTCTCAAGGCAGAGAAAAGCAAGCTAGAAAAGGAATGACATATATCAAAAAGGCAATTGTCGTATTTGGTATGAATGAGATTCTGTGTTTTTATCCAGGTAGGCTCTCCTATTTGTGATTCCATTATTTTCATAAATTTTGAACATCATGATGTGATTGCACTTAAAAGCAGATAAAAGGCCTATGGTACCAAAAATTCAAACCACGCTTTCATGAATCTTGATCACATGGGAACTAAGTAAGCTTCTTCTAGTACATTTACGAGATAATCTAAAAGATCAGGATGGGAATTCGCGAGGATATGGTAATAACATATACTTCTTCCTCGATTTAAGTAGAAGTGTCAATCTAAACTAATTAATACTGAAACTGGGAAAGGACTAGTACCTCCTTAAAAACAACAGAAGACCTGAGACCAGGAAATAGTTTCTTTTCCAGTCTGCTTATAATCTGGTCTGCCACGAGCTCCTTCTTTGACTCATAGTCCTTTTGAGAGATCCCCTAATACAGTGAAGACCAGCTTACTTTATTTGCAAATATTACAAAAATCCATAGCCAAATGGACTGAAAAAGGGAAAATATGAAGGAAAGCGACGCCCATGCATAGGATATGAATAAACACCTGCCAGTCCTCTATGGAAGAAGTCGTAAATATGTGAAGAATATGGTTCCCTTCTGGAGCCAATGACGGATCGAGAACTGTTGGAATGCTCAGAAATATACTTCCATAAGGCTCCTCTAAATTTGACCAGTCATTCTGTACAATTATTAAAGAAAACAAATAGATTGTATGCCATCAGCATGCATGCGTAATCAGATCTTCGAAACTGTCAAAGACATGAGTTGCAGAAGAATCTAAATACCTCGAGGATAAAATGGTGGCAATCTGTATCTGGTGGCAAAACATCAGCTTTAACCCCCAAGTGAATAGAAAGAAATGATGGGGCCTTCACATAGAGTTTCTGAAATCTTTCTTCTTCTGTAGGTAATTCTTCTTGTTTTAAAAGTTTTCCTGTGATGTAAATAGGCAATCAGATTTTATAAATAGGCAATCACTAAAAGAGGTGGAGAAACCACTGTTTTTAAACATCAGAATACGACATTGAGCACAATTATTCATATATTTCATTATGCTTTCAGTGACGACTAACCAAAGGTATCCCATCTAGTAGCATTGGAAATTATGTTCTTAGCAAACAACTCTCTTCCATTTGACAGCCGCACTCCTACCTAGAATACACAGATTAAATAACATAAAGGGAAGATTTATCTTTCTGCACATAATGAGGACAAAAATATTAGCATCACTAACACAGACTAAGTTAAACTCACGGCTTTTCCATTGTCAACTATAATGTTCTTAACATTTGCCTTGTAAAGTATTTCACTGCCCTGATCAACTAAACCTTTTGCTAAGGACTTTGCAATCCCACCAACCCCACCAACAGGATAGTTAATTCCCCCATAATGTCTGTCACATAGAACCTGACACAGGCCACAGGCTATATATGAGAAACAAAATAAGAAGAAAGACCAGAGCAGTCAAAATTAGTAAAACACATTACCATGCTTGCATTGATCATCGGTGTCTGCAATGCATTCACTGTGCTCACAATAAAACACTGCAAGAACAACACTGAAGAAATATTTTAAGAGATCCTATGAGATGTGCCTCACGTGGATTCTAAAACCTATTAATAAACTGGATTTCAAAATCTGTATAAGAAATAATATCAACCTACCTCAGCATCTATGAAGGACAGCACCTGCGGATCTTTTATGAACTTTCGAGCTATGTCTCCAGCATTTTGAGGCAAATAGTAAGCTGCAAAGAGTATTGGTAGCATGTCAAATGGTTCGTACCAGGAGTTTTTGGCTTGGATTTAAGAAAACTTGCAGATTTAATAAAGTTGGAAGTATGAAAAACAAACTTGAATCACTAAAAATAAGAGGATGAATATGCAACAATTACCATCCACAAAGATGATCTACCAACATGACATCAGGATAAATAGACCACAAGAACCAGGTAGATTAAAAAGCTTTCATGATTTTGCGAAAAGAAATTATGGTAAAGATATGTGGTCATCTAATTCTACATAGCAACCCAAAGATTGTGAATATTTCATTAATGCCCTACAATTGTTTTGGATTAAATCAAGTGACAATTCAACTGCAAAACTTAGCTGAACTGTGTATTGAACTATCGATGTATATAAATATATAATATAGCCATTTTTTTTATTGCAATGTCCCTTCCGTAGTCAGAAAGTATGACGACCATTCTTCAGCAGTCAGATAGTAGCTCTTTTGTTAAATTAAACTTGCCACAGCCTGATACAATTTTGTTTCTCCAAACTTCTATCAACATCCCTTTGTAATGTATATTTATATTAACAGTTGTATATATAGTGAAATCAGCTTACCATTGCCCAACCATAGTCTAATCCCTTTTTCGAATGATATTCAAGAAAAGAATATTCTAGAAATTTTCGCCTACCCATTTCACACACAATGAAAATGTTTAAGATTTATAAATACAGATGCTTGCCTGAAATATTAAATAAAGTAGACAAACAATTACCAAGAGTCAAGCATTCAGTAGGTTTTTTGAAAAACTGTCCGAAAAGGTAGATTGGCTCCTCAAGTGACTTCAATTCCAATGAGTTCAAGGCATTGAAAATCTGGAAAACAAGTACACAAATTAATATATATATTAGTCATTAAAAAGGTGAAAACACCTAGTGGGAAATGTAGTCACCTCAATTAAAACAGACCTTCCAGCATTCACCGTAGAATTTAAGTATTCCTTCCTTTTCATGTGGAAATTTACTTGTAAGTTCTGTAATGAATTCACTGTATTCTCTGTGTACTCGGACAGAAAGGTCACTGGGTAGATGGAAATGGACAGTGCTTGGATCAGGTATCACCTCCATCTTACATCCAACTGCTGCCAATGCTCGAGTTATCAAATTTAAATTTCCCTGGCAAAATACTAAAAGGAGTTATGGAGCCAAACACTCAATTACTCAACAATCACAAACAAGTAGGGGGGGGGGGATAACTGGAGGCCTGAATAAACATTGTAAATGTATATGAGGATTAAAATAAAATTATAATGTAAAATGTAATATTTACATGGAAGTTGGATATTTTCTAGATAATACTTTATTCAACCTTTTAAGATTATGAATATCAATTATTTCATGCAAAAATAATAAGCATAAATTCACTTATCTACTCCAGAAGTAACTCAGTATGTCTTGGTGAGAAAACATGCTTAAGCCATAAACTTACAAGCTCCCCTAAACCGAATTTCACCAATAAAAGAAAAGTTGCAGGTGACCTGAAACCACAATTATTCTTTGAAGTTGCCTAACATCATTACAAATTTTGTTTAGTATGTATGCCCCCACATTAGCTATTTGGTCTTCAAATGGGGCACTAGAGGACATATGTTACTTCTAGAAGGTATACACAGAAGCACATCATACCAAATGTCATAACCATGGCTAGCATATGCAACCCTCTTATCATTTTGCCTCATTTTATTTTTTGAAACTTCATTAAGTTCCAGAATAAATTTCTTTCCATGCAATTGAAGGACAGCAGTAGCTCCAAGTTAAAACCTAAAAACTCATCATATGAATATTATACACACTCCAAGAAAGTATTTAATACAGCAGATTAGCTAGCAACACATAGAAGCAAAAAGAGAACATTCTTGCATAACCTGCTAACCCAACATAATGACACTGCGTATCCAGGGGATTTACATATGACACAATGTAATAAGTATAACCAACCTTTATATGACAAAGAAGACACTTCCCATGTATCATTACGCAATACTCTATTTTATTAAATTTTATAAGCAAAATATTTTTTAGGTACCGAACATTCTTCAGTCAATATACAATTGAACTGGCTGGGGTTACAACTGTTTTCTGTTTCTACCATAATTCTAATATAATACCCTTGGGATCCCACAAAAATGCATGGAATTAATCAGTAATATTTCAGTTCCTACTAACTAAAAATTAACATATAAATAATTCTATATGTGCCAAACAGAATTATTGATTACATAGCTAACCTTATCGCTGAAACCAAACATCACAGATGATCCAACATCAAATGTGAACCCATCCCTCTGGTAGAATCCAGAGCTCCCACCAGGAATCAGATACTTTTCTAGCACCAAAACTCGAGCTCCCTTCACAGCCAGCTGTGTTGCTGCAACCAATCCACCAATCCCAGACCCGATAACAATAGCATCGTAATAGATATTCTTATCCAATACTACACTTCCATCACTCTCCAATTCTTTATCTACATCCAGCACGGATTTCAACCTAAAACTGTAGTTTCTTTTACACCGATTCACCCCGTAAAACCCTAATTTCCTGTCACCTATTTCGTTACAATTAAAATCTCGAACTTCTGAACAGGAAATTCTATGTTTCTGACATCTGGGTCTGAAACTTCCCAATTCCACATTTTTGGAGTCACTGAAAAACTTAGAATTGTGAGACACTAAACTCATGTTGCCTATAAAATAGGAACTCCTGGATAATGGAGTTTCTAGGCAGTTAACAGACATAATTATGCTTTTTAGATTCTGAGTGTGAAACTGGGCAACTGGAAGGATTTTTTTTGGGATGAAACATAAACTGGGTATTGAAATTTAGGGGTCTTATGATAGAGACAAACTTTTGATATTTAGTGGTGTTTAAAAAAATAGAAGTCGGTGGTCTTTAACTTTATTTTATATTTAACAGGTGTATTTTTAGATATTAGTTTTGGACAAAATAATTTGTGTTTAAAGATATCATTTTGTGAAGGGAGGGAGTATAATTTTATTTATGTTTACAATTCTTAATACAAAACATTTTGTTTGTTAAATGGCATCTATCTTTTCTCTTTAAGAATATGCCGCCTAGGTGTTCCTCCTCCTCCTCCGTACAAATCGCACCTACCCAATCCTCCATCTTAGTGACAAAAATAGGTCATGACTTGTCTGTCTCGTCAGTCACATGATAATCGATCCTATCCGCTGCCAACCAAAACAATTATTATTTTGTTTAATGTTTACCTTTTAAATATTTTGGTTGTTTAAATATATATGGAGTAGTATGTTATTCTGATTTTTGGGCTAAGATTTTGGATCCAATATTCTCCTCCCTCCTTGTCATTCACAACTAATATTACTACATACTCACCCTCAACTTCTACCGGTTAGGTATTTCACGTTTCATTCGTGCTACAACATCAACCTTTCATATTTTTCTGGTAAGTGTATATTTTTCTCTACCGGAAGTTGTAGTTTTATTCTTCGATTGGTGGTTGGTTTTGGATTATTGTGTTTTCCCGATTTTTGGTCGTAATCAGTACAAATTTAATTCAATTAGAATTTAGATTTGCTAGATGGTAGCTCAATCCGAGAACCAAAATGTGCAAATACGAATGTAATCTGCCTCCAGTTTGATGATTGGCTGTTCGAATTCAGGTAAAGGATTGCTATATTTTATTTTTGTTTCCTTTCCGGCAAGTGTTGGAAAGGTTGGAGGGTGGATGGAATATACTCTGGATAAATTTCTTTTAATGGTACTTGTTTATCGATAATAGTTTTGTTAACTAAAGTAACTAATAGGAGGGGTAATTATGATATAATGAAAATACTGTTGGTAGCTGACAATAACACTAATTGTGAATTTGGTATATATCAAAATGTTTTTTTTAGTAAGGTTACATGTTCTTTGGGTGGTAAAGAAACGAGTTGCCCTTGAAAAGACCAACTAGATATGAAGTTGTCAAAATGGAGAGCAATACAATAAAAGTTGTTACGGATGTACACTTAAGTTCAAAGCTAGATACACTGAGTTACTGGGTGTAAATCCCTTTATCCTTTCCAGATGAGGTGTACACTGCTAGATTCATATTACTTTCAACTGTCTTCCTAACTGAAAACATGGATAGTTGTGGTACTAGCTTTTGGTTTGGACCTTGTCTAACTTTTGAGTCTATCATAAGATGAGCATTTGATGTAGCTTTGTGTTGATTCTTATCTGTGGCTTTTTTACAGCTTGTTTCTGACTTCAATATTTATGCAATTTCACATTTCAGCATATGTGGGTATCTGCAACACGAGTTTTCTTTGGTAATTTTTCTCCCTTAGGCGCATGATATTTTTTGTCACCTGACAAGGTTTGTAGTTGACAAGTTGAAAATTGTCCAAGTGGTTGACAGCTTGAAATTAATCGATAGTCTGAAAATTGACGAGTGGTCGATAGGTTGAAAATTGTTTCTACAACTTGAAGCATTAATAACACTGGCTTGTCTGCTTCTTTTGAATGTTGACACTAGCCAACTTAGATTTATTGCTAAGCAATTCCATACATATATTGGAGGGGTGTTCTATGCAGTTAGTTATTACTTGGATTATGCAATGGTTTTAGTATAAATAGCCTTATGCACTAGTTCTTATCAGAACCAAAAGTATGTATATTATGCTTTACTCCAGGAAGTCTTTATATTATTGATAGTCACATATATTGTCAACAGGTTAAGGTGACATAAGAAAAATCATGAATCGGCTAACCAGTGCTCCTCACCTCATGATAGTTTCTGATCTTGACCATACAATGGTGGGTATCTTTGTCGTTACTTGCTATAATCTATGCCGCTGCAATGATTTATTGGGGAAGTTGCTTTGCAGGTTGATCATCATGATCCTGAAAATCTTTCTTTGCTAAGGTTTAATGCCCTATGGGAAGCCAAATATCGTGTTGATTCTTTGCTAGTGTTCTCAACAGGAAGGTCACTTACTTTGTACAAGCAGTTGAGGAAAGAGAAGCCCATGTTAACCCCTGATATTGCTATAATGTCTGTGGGAACTGAAATAACATATGGGAATTCTATGGTGCCAGATGATGGTTGGGTTGAAATTTTAAATCAGAAATGGAATAAGAGCATAGTCTTAGAGGAAACAAGCAAGTATCCTGAACTTACTCTTCAGGTGTAGTTTTTACACTGTAGATTTCTGTTCTTGGGAACTACTCTTCGTAGACACAAGCATCTGTATTTTTATGTACTAATCATGTGTTGAAATTTGAAAAGAAATTGACGTGATGAACCACTTAAGATTTTTATTTTATTTTGTATCTAAAATCTTTGTATAGTTGTAATTTTTGGGGTAATGCAGTCCGAAACTGAGCAACGACCGCATAAGGTTAGCTTTAATGTTCAGAATGACAAGGCTCAAGAAGTAACAAAGGCTCTTTCTGAGTGTTTGGTAAAACGTGGGGTAAGATTGAACTTCTATGCACCTTTTTTTTGTGGGTCAATTCTTAAGAGTTTTGATATTATTTATTTTTATTTTGCTGAAATAAATGAAGTTTTACAGATTATGTGTTGTGTTTAATAAGAAGCTCCTTTGTTTTCCTTATGATTCATTTTTTGCTTTGTTGGTGTTAGTTGGATGTCAAAATAATTTACAGTGGAGGGATAGATTTGGATATACTGCCGCAAGGTGCTGGGAAAGGGCAAGCTCTTGCTTATTTGCTTAAAAAGTTAAAAGCTGAGGGAAAACTACCTAAGAATACTCTTGCTTGTGGTGACTCTGGCAATGATGCTGAACTTTTCAGCATTCCAGAAGTATATGGTGTAATGGTTGGTGGTCCACCTACTTCATCGTCAATTTTTTGTCTTCTAGATGAAAATTTCTGACTTTGTTCATGACTGCTTCCTTATAAAAAAATATATTCGTTTTACAGGTGAGTAATGCCCAGGAAGAATTGTTGCAGTGGCATGCTGCAAATGCTAAAGGCAACCCAAATATAATTCATGCAAGTGAGAGGTGTGCAGCGGGTATTATACAAGCCATTGGTCATTTTAGCCTGGGCCCGAATATATCACCTAGAGATGTCACAGACCTGTCAGACACTAAGTTAGAGAAGTTTGATCCTGCTTACGAAGTAGTGAAATTTTACTTGTTTTTCGAGAGATGGAGGCGCGCTGAGGCTGAGAATTCTGAGATTTATTTGACAAATCTGAAAGCAGTTTGTGTATGTATATGCCTTGTTATCTGCAGTTAACACTTTTATATGCTTATACCATATGTACACTTGGATGTATCATGTTGAATATTACTTTACATCTACTAGATTATGACTTGAATTCTTCTTACAAAAGTTCACATGGAAGACAGAAAAAAATAACTCTTAAAGTACTTTCATCTTAGGTATATCTCAGGCTCATTAAGATTTGATGTGTAGAAATGGAAGTTTAACATTTATAATTTGTATACTTAAGAAGATAAAATGAATCTCAGTACTGTTGCATATGGTATCCTAGTCTTATGGAAGATGATCTTACTAGAAGAGTTGGAGGTGCCACTTACATTTTGATATGTATTGTTTAGTTTGATTAGTTCAGTTTAGATAATAAACTCGCATGAGAATAAAGATGAGAAAAGTTAAAATTATTCTAAGAGTATGCAACATAAATTGTTTATCTGGGCAAATATTGGTCATGTGCTGCCATACTGCTAGGGGTAAAAGAAGAAGATATATTCATTTTAAAGTTCAGAATGTGGTCAAAGTTTAAAGTATATGTATGTGCAGATTATCTGTATATAGTTGTGTGTTATAGATGTGCGGTTTCTATTTTACTTATTAGTTCTTTTTCAAAGCATCTGTTCCGTAATACTTCCTATCTTTGTATTTTTGGCCTTGGCTTGAATACCCTGTTTAACTTTGACCCGTTTAACTCTCTTACCAAGCTTCATATTTTGGTCTTGCAGGGTCCATCAGGTTTTCTCGTTCACCCATCTGGTGTTGAGAAACCTCTTCATGACTGCGTAAATGAGTTGAGACAATGTTATGGAGACAAACATGGGAAGCAATTTCGAGTTTGGGTGGATCAGGTTCTTCCCGCGCAGATTGGTTTAGACACATGGCTGGTGAAGTTCAAGAAGTGGGAGCAGTCTGGTGAGATACATTTTCTTACCTCCTAGGTCTTTCTTTTCTCCGCCACCTGCTGTATTTTGTTCAACCCCATTAATTTACTTGACGTCATGATTTATTTAGCTTATTTTCATAGATATTCTCTGTGGAGCTTGTTTTCTTTTCTATTTGTTTGATATTTTTACTGTACTCAAGTAGCAAATAATTGAGTCAACAATTTATCTCTAAACATTGGAGGCACCAAAAAACTGAAGTTTTCTTTGTCAGAGTTAAATATGTGGTGAATTTCTTTATCAGGGTTGGAGCCACCCTTCAAGTATGATGGCCATTACCCAGTTTGACTTGAGACAAAATGAGTTGCTTTTGTTAAAATTTTAGTTATTGTAATAGTGAAATTGCATTCAATGTAACTTTGACCAACATTCCTTAATATTAAGTTCTGTCCCCAACAAAGCAAGGAAAATAGAATTATACTCGGCTTTTCTAGTAAGTATTGTACATATGAATGTGAAGAGGAAAAGTATGTAGAATGAATTCCTAAAAGAAAATAAAGAAAGACGATAGAGAACTGAAGATAAGAGTTTATCCATTTCATTGGAGTGCTTTGTTTGGGAAGATTTAGTTTTTTTTACTGTTTTGAATGCCCTTTGATTTTGAGAAAGACCAGTTCAAGTATGAAAGTGCAATTTCTCTAGAAGATAGCTTCATTTATTTGCTAAATTTTTGTTGCTAAATTTTGCTTGTTTTTTTTCCTTTCTTTTTCTCATCTCCCACACATGCTGTCAGGTCAAAGCACATAGTTGGACAGGCGCTAAAAGCAAAATCTTCTCTTTATGATCAGGACACAACATTCAAACTAACATAAATAGGATTGAACCCCAACATATACTTTCCAGATAATCTACAGAACCAATAATTAAAAACCATTTACTTGTATAATAATTCACAAACGGGGTTACTTCACGCCTCTCACATGTATAGCTCTGCTCCTGCTGGTGCAACTTGGAATACTTGACTATATAGTAAATGTGCCATTGGTGCTTTATTTCATCATTTGAATTACTGTATCTTTTGTTTGTGAAATTTAAAAGGTTACTATCTTATGCAAGTTCTAAAACATCTTATCAAATGACCAGTTCTCAAATTTGTGCTAAACAATTAAAGTTGCACTTCAACTAGGCGGCCATATTTGCTATTATATGTTTCAGTTTGTTTATGCTTTATAGCAATTCCAAAAATTCAAGTCTGCCATCTTTTCCGTAGCAGTAGTACATCTACCAAAGTAGTAATATTGATTGGCTCACTATATTGCCATTGCCATTGCCATTGCCATTGCCATTGCCATTGCCATTGCCATATAGTTTTATGTCAGAATAACTGCTGCATCACTGATACTGTACTACGTGCTTGACAAGTTAGTGTGATTCCCTTTCATAACATAATCTCTCTGGCAGTAACATGTTCTATTTGAGTAGACGAACACAGTTTTTATTTTACATGGTTATTCACCTTGATTGGAACTGTCACCGGAGAAGGGAACAAGGAGTTTTTAAGATTTAATTAAGTAAAAATTTTAACATGTTCTAGCATTAGCTGTGTAATGACTTGTCAACTCATGTAGGTGAGGAGCAGTATGGCTGCCTGACTACAGTTTTATTAAGTTCGAAGGTAAGATTTGAGATTTTGCGAATAAAACCTAAAAAATTGTTAACGTTTGTTACTGAAATTCTTATTGGTTTCCCCTAGGAGGTGAGTGTTTCGGAAGGGCTCACTTGGCTCCAAGTGCATCAGACTTGGTTGAGTGGAGCTACTACGCCAAATGACGACTCAATTTGGTTCTTCTAGCTTGTGACAGGGCTAGACTTTGAGGTCCTTTTTTTACTTGAATAAATATATAATAATATCATTATAATAGTGTAATAATTTCCTTGTGAAGATTCATGGTCGACCCCGTGAAGAGGGCTTGCTAGTTTCAATGTACTGAAGTATAATTCATATATTTGTATTTCTGATGTCTTTATATTTCAAGGGGAAAGAAAATCCTTTTGTTGTTTTTGTGTTTCATAGGGTGTAGTTATTGATTTGCATAGCTATGAATATGATATATGTTTGTATGGAAAAGGATATCAACATCTGTTTACTTCCATCCATTTATTATTAAGAGAAACTGAAAATGCAGAGGAATTCATTGTAGACACAACCAAAAAGGAATAGGAATAGGAATAGGAATAGGAATAGGAATAGGAATAAGAGGAAAATGTAGTACTCTTCAGTTGTGATGTATTTGTTAATTATTACTACTCTCACTTCGGTTGTCCCAGATATAGGCATATACCTACCTACTCTACTATTCTTTTCCTTTTAAATGCAACTTTTTTCGTTCCTTTTAATTGCTTCCTGCTCTGCTCTGCTCTGCTCTGCTGTATCAAAAAGGATTTATATTTACACTTGAAGCAGTTATATACAATAAGTACAAGTACATACATATATTTTACTCGCAATACATAGTCTGGTGTGGTGCCTTCAATTCCTAAGCTTGGTTTGTTTTGGACCGATCAGTAGGATATTACTGATGCATATCGTTTTGCGGGGTGCGGGGTGCGGGGTGGGAGTGGGGGGTGTCAGAGGCGGATAATTTTTTGTTTTAAATTAAATGATGATACAATGATAATGTTAGTTGTAAGTTAACACCTCAGTCTGATGAAATCATTTAATACTCCCTCTGTCCCATGATAAAAATTTTGGTAGACTTTTCACGCATATTAAAAAGAAGAATAAAATGACAAAATTGTCCATAATAATATCATTAAATATGGAGAGAGAATTAGAATAAGAAAAGTATGAGATATTTAATGCTACGAGCATAATAGAAAAAAATGTGTAAAAGTTTGGTTATTAAAAGAAAGTGGACATTTAACATGGGATAACCCAAAATAGTAAAAGTTGTTCTACATAGATAGTTTTTTTGGACAAGTTTTTTGGACCGGTCCAAAATTTGGTTGTTTTTTTTTGTTTTGACTCTCAAAAAATGTATAATATTTATTCTAACTGAAATTTTTACAAAATTTAATAATTTAAGTGTAATTTGAATACATATAAAAAATTTCTGCCTAGACTTATTGCTCCGGTAATCCACTCCTGTATATATTTAAACACACTCACTCTTTTTGTTTTAAAATTATAAACAAGAACTTAAACCACTAACTTAATTCGATAGTATCTTCTTAAGTTATCTTAGGAGTTGATTGTTTAGGACTGAATACATCTGAATGGCTAAATTGGTCAGTCATTAAGTACGTTTATTTTGGAAAAAAAATCTTCTGAATGGTTGAATCGGTCAGATGATTGAGCAGAATGGCTAAGTGAGATTTTTTTTGACTGAATGGCTATAAAGTAAAAATAAAATAAAAAATATATTAACTATTATATTAAGTAATATTAAATAAATTTATAACAGCTTTGAATTTTTTTAGATGGGTAAAATAATAAAATTATGTCATTCAGATGTTTCAGACATGTTAATTATCAAATAATTTTTTTTAATTCAAATTCAGATTCAATCAGTTTTTATCAAACACTCCGTTAGTCCATCACAGATCACACTATGGTCCACAAATTTTTGTCTCTAGTTATTGTGGGATAATACCATCTAACTTTGTATCCCCACATCTGACAACTCGATTGGATATCCCGACTCGAGCCTTCGAGAGTCGGCTCTGATACCATATAAAATAATTCGAGTCAAATCCTAAGTCTGAATTGAATCAAATCAATCTAAACAAGACATTAAATCACTAGCTCAATACTATCTTCTTGAGTCATCTTAGCTCACCACATGTTCACCTAAAAGGTCTTGACTGAAACTACTATTGATAGTACCTTAATTTCTTATATATAGACAAATTTTTTTCATATCTTTTAACATGAGACTAAGGTGTTACATTAAACTTCAAATTGATGTTTTATTTAATTTTAATTAATGTAATTATTATAATTATATAATACTCCCTATGTTCTATATTATTTTATCGTTGTTTTTAAAATTTTCAGAGATTTTTAAACTCGAATTATGATAAATTTTTTTAATTGTAATTAATATAATGATAAATATTATAAACTATCTAAAAATATTATTTATTATTAATTTTATTATTTTATAATTTTTAACGAGTCGTCTCAATTTTAAGTTTGAAAATATTTTAAATTAATTTTGAAAAGTTAATAATAATCAAATAAATAAAAACGGAAAGAATATATAATAAAAATTATTAATTAGAAATTTTATTTTGTTTTATATGACGTCATTTTTGATTTAAAAATTCAAATTATACATATAATTTTGGAATAGAGGTGGGTAGTAAAATATTTCTCATAAGTCTCGGTCTTCTTTTACTGGTATTTTATCTTTAGGCGTATTTTTGGATGTGTACATAGAATACCTTTTAACGTAATAAAATTTAGGCCAAAAAAAGGTGAAAACAATGCATATAATTGCATGAGATATTATATAAAATTATGTCATTTATATAATTAAATATATAAAAAATGCACTTCTTCTCATAGTCGTGTAAAAAAATATTGAAAATTTAGTGGTTTATGATATTAATAGAATGTGAAAAACTGAACCCTACGTGAATCGAACACGCAACCTTCTGATCTGGAGTCAGACGCGCTACCATTGCGCCAAGGATCCGTTTTAAAATTTTTCCATTAAATATGTTAAAATAATATTACATTTATTTTTCTCTTTCTTCCAACTGGTAATGACCAACTTCTTTGGCTACTTGATAGTTGATAGTCCAACTCGTAAGGGAATCCATTTCGAAGTTTAGAAAATTAAAGTCAATATGAAAGGTTTATTATATAGTATTGAGATTTATTGCAACTTAATATTGTTAATTAAATATTTTTAAAATTCTAATGCAATTGTGTGTTATATATCTTTATTAATAAAGCGTTTTGATGAGTGGTTGATGTTAGTTTGCTCACAAAAATTATTTTTCCTTTTTTATGATATTATTAATTATTTTTAATTTTTTGATTTAAAACTAGCTCATGATCATGCGCGAAAGCACGATTTATAAAATTATTTTATTGTTTATATTATAAAATATTGATATAGTAATTATAATATAATCAAATATAATTATTTTCAAGAACATGATTTTTAAAGAACACTAACTAAATTAAAAAATATATGTGAATAAGAGATATATAGTGATAGGTATATAATTATATGTAATAGAATATAAATAAAAAGATTTTGAAATGCAATAAAAGAAGAAAAAATAATTTCTTTTATTATTCTTAAGTTTTAGTTTCGAATGACCATTATTGATCAAACTTGAGAGACGATTATATCTTATTATTTAATTCTCCAAATTTTGTACAATATCTATTCTAACTCTATAATATTTACACGTGTTATATATAAACTTTTTTAAAAAAAATTATTTATTGAATTTCCTCATCAACTGCACCGAATCCAAATTCTGGGAGACTGAATTTGGTCTTATATTCACCCGATGTCTTTCAACTTTTCATATAATTTTTATTTTGTCTTTTATATATTAATTATTAAATTCATTTTTCTATTTAATCTTTTAAATTTTAAATAATTTTTATTTTATTCTACGTAATTTGGACGCGTGATGCGGACACCGGATACAAGTATATGGATCTGATTAGTATGAAATTAACTTCATGGTAAGTTGACTAATTGACCAATACAATACTAACACGTACAGACCTTTCAGTCTGCGTGTCGACACTTTATTGGTTAATTGATTAAAATTAATTTCATGTTAACCACTTTCTAAGTAAATATAAGGTCAAGAAGGTATAATTGAGATTTGTCGGTTTCTGAGAAAACCAAGAAAAAAAATAATGTTACTATCACATAAAAGTACATATCACATAATGCTCACATATTGTATGGGGTAGCATCCATGAATTTGTTGTTAACATAACTCACTTAACTCAACACCAAATTTATGAGTGTCAACCATACAGTATGTGATAGTAGCATTATTGAAGAAAAAAATGGTTGGCAATTCCGCCTAAAACTCCATTCTAATAAACCACAAAACGTTTTTCACGCGCATTTAGAATAACATTTTCATGTGTAATACTACCTCCGTCCCACAATAAGTGCATTTTTAGGCTTAATATTTTTTTCCAAAATAAGTGATGTGTTAGAACTCCAATACAAATTTTGTAATATTTTCTCATATATGCCCTTATGCATTTAATGATATTTATTGCATCTTATCATCACTACAATTAAATGACACTCATTAACTCTTCAACTTCAAAAAAATATATTAAGGGTATTTTTATCATTTTTAGCTTGTGTATTGGTATGTGTGATTTAAGCTAAAAAACACTTATTATGGGACGGAGATAGTATTAAGAAGGCCTAAATATGGATTAATATTTTTAATTTGAAGATTGTCTTCTTAATTTTTTTAATTAAATAATAAAAATTTTAATTTTTTCGACTTTGAGGATTGTCTTTTTAATTAGACGTTTTAATTTTTAATTTTTTTTATTTTGGGATTGTCATCTCAATTTTTCTATTAAGAATTAAAATTTTAATTTTTTTATGATTACGTCTAATTGATAATGTCACGTTGATGAAATAACAGCGACACGTGACTAAAAAATATTTATGTGTAATATTGAATTTCATTTTAACATTTATTCAATTCATTTTTGTACCAAAAAGGATAAATATATGTCAAGAAAGAGAGGTTAGAGTCCACACACCTGCGCAGTCACCTTAAAAGGTGTGGGGTCAATTGACTCCACTAGAAAAAAAAAGTTTATTTTATAATATATGATAAATTTAGAAAAAATTTAAGTGTAATGAATAAATTGAATCTACTGAAATTTTATAAATTTTTTAATATACGAGTTCAAATTGAATTTTTTATAATTTTTTCAATTCCATATTATTTCTATTCATTGATGTATACATCTTCTTCTAATAATTTTAAAATAAATAATTATATAATTTTTATTATTTTTATAACATAGGAAATTTAAATATTTGTTATTAGAAAGACGTATTAATGGTCAATAAAATGTGTGTGTGTATATATATATATAATGTTATTACTTGTTATATTAACAATATTATAACAAAATATATGTTTTACATATACAACTGACCAAAAAATATAAAATTATCTAAAAAAATTAGCTCAAAAATTATATCACAAAATCTGCCAAATTATATATAACATCATATAAAATTTTGACCCCGTTAAATATAAATTCTGAATTCGTAACTGGTCCACATACATGTAGTGTGTATATATAGATATAGATAGATTCCCCCAAGATTATGGTGTACACTTTTAAGCTAAATAAAGGTAAGCATTAAAAGAAACGTAACAAAAAGTCCATAGCATAGAAAAGAGTAAGAGATATATAGAGCGGAAGTGACCCGACCCACTCTTTTAGTGGTACAAATTCTTTAATCTCACTTTTTATCATATCAGACTATCAGTCACTAATTAGCAAATTTGACCTTTTTATTTGTCATATTTTTGCTAAAGTGTTCTTTAATTTTTTTTTGGTACAGATGTTCCTCAAATATGCTTTAATTGTACAAAAGTGTTCTTCTCTATTTTTGGTCAATTTTTGTTAGTCAAATATTTTCTCAAATTTTTATTATTTTTGTAAAACCCCAAATTATTAATAAATAAAATTTAATTTCCTCTATTTATTATTTTGAAATAGTAAAGGTTGATTTGATTAATGTGGTTAGTAATGAGTAAAATGCGCAAATATTTTAAATAAGCAGGTGGTTATAAAATATTCATTGTTGTCGGGGAATATTCGTTTGGTCGTGGAATATTCTTGCTGTCGGAGAATATTCGTACGACGGCGCAGTCTTTTGTGGGCCCCATAACAGAAAGCGATTGGATGAAGAAAACGACAAGTATAAGTTGTTTATAAATAACGGCGTAGTTGTTACCGTTAACACTGTTGGAATACCCGGTGGTTAAAACACAGTAATATTCGTTGTTGCACAGTAGCACACGGTATTGCACCAATTATTGATTCTTACGTAAGAAGGCACTACTCAATAATTGTTACAGTAGTTAATGTTCAGTATTTTATTTTATTGATTCAATAATTATTGCGTTGATATTTTATATTACTGCTGTTTCAATAATTGTCACTACACAGTATTTTCCATTATCTAAGCAATAATTCATATTATCTTAATAATATTATTAGAAAATATTATTGGCAATGTCTAAAAAGTTATATTTAATGAGAGATTTGGTCACCTAATTACGCGTCAGTAAGGAAAAATTCTTATTGGAAAGCCCCCTCTTTCCTGGGAACGGCCTGGTTGGCAGTACTATGATTCTGTAATATTATTTGTGAATAATTAATTATTGATTTGTATGATGAGAAAAATATTGATTTTATGTGGATATAGATGGAGAAAATTTTTAAAGTGACAATTGTTGAAAATTGATATTTTATCTTTTCTGATAAAATAATATTTTATTATATTATTATAATATAATAATGATGATATTTTTACAATGAATGTGAGATATATGAGTATATGAGGAGAAAGAGTATTTTTGTTGCAAAAGTTGTTTAAAACATGTTAAACATGTCTGTGGGCCCATTTCTTAACTGAAATTTGATTATAGCCTGTAAAATCATCCGTATGTGGATTTCGGTCAATTTATATTTGGAATTTGGAAAAACTTTCTTCTGCAAAGTTGTAGAGAATTGAATTTCCTATAAACAATTGCGAGATTTGAATTTTCTGAATAAAGGGCTATTTATTATGAATTATTGAAGTTCCGTAGTTCCGAAATAATTGATTTTGTAAGTTTTAATTATTTTTAGTTAGAAAAACATTTTTGTTATTTGTAGGCATGTGTTAAGAGTTGGAAATCAGCTGGTATGAGTGCGTAGAAAAATTTAATATATATATATTAATATTTTATTAAATTTTCTACTTTGGTGTTCTAAGCAATTTCCTATAAATAGGGTGCTTAGGTTAGAATTGAAAATCACACCAGAAACTACAGATTTCTCGCTCTTTCTCTCTCTATATATTGAGCGTATTCTTGTGAGTATTTTAATACTTTGAGTGTTGCTATACGGTGTAAGTTCAAGTCATAGCTTATATCCGGTGTTTCAGCTAGAAGTACTGGTTTTACAAGGTAAGGGATGTTATTTTATTCTCAAATGATATTATTTATTCAATATTATTATGCCGAAATATTGGTTGGAACTTTTTATCAAATATGGAACTTTTTCATGTTGGGGTTACTATTCATGAGTTACTATTCACGAAGCATGGTGATCTTTTTTTGTGAAATTTTTATATTTTAGTGTCGGAGTTACTATTCACGTATACGACACTATTCACGTATACGACACTATTCACAAATACGGCACTATTCACCAAAAAATGAAATTTTCTTCTTTTTGTCCAAAATATCTATTCTGGATACTAGCTTTGATTGTATCCATGTTTTGATTATTCTTGAATTTTACTCCATTATGATTATTTATGAGGTATTTTTGGACATGGAATAGTTGAAATACGAATCCTTAATATTTATTCTTTTGTTTCATTGGATTTGTTTTCTTTAAAATATTTTTCATCATTCTCAGTTTTAAATGATAATATAACTGAATATCTTTGGCCTGTAGTACAAAGATGAATGATTTCTGATGAATATCTTTGGGCCGTAGTGCAAAGATGAACAGGTGTTTAGATGAACATGACCAACTGATGAATATCTTTGGCCTGTAGAGCAAAGATGAATATTTGATTCCAGATATATATTGATTAATGTTACAGGGATAAAAGATAGACGATGAACTTTTAAATTCATATATAGAAGATAGTAGTTTGCATTCTCTACTTAACTCTTCTAATAAATTATTATTTCCGCGGCGAATATTGATTTAAAACTTGTTGTCTATTATATTCTATTAGATTTTTCCCTGTTGAAGACTAACAATAATTTATTTTATATTATCTTAGTCATAATATTCTTTACTGGGCTAGTTGAGCTCACCATTTTCCTTGTTGTTCTATTTTTCTTCTTAGGAGGCGAGAATGTAGCGACTACTAGTCGGGGTGTGGAATGATGGTTCTAGAAGTCGTTTTAGTAGTCCTCACCATTTTTGTAAAATAATGTATCAATAATTGTACTGAGAACTTATTTGAGTGTGGATATTGTCTAGATGACAATATTTGTATTTAAACTCACAGTTTTTATGTTGTATTAATAAAGTTGTAGTTGTTTTTGTACCATGTATTTTGACGACTCAGAATGGGTGTTGTATACCTGTTTTGGGGGCATCACAATTGGTATCAGAACTTAGGGATATGGTCTCTGGTGGAGATCGGGGAATAATACTAGGAGGAGAGAGTGGAGTAATCCTTCGCTAGTGTGTCATACCTAAACTTATTTGTTTGTCAGTTGAAGTATATGGTTAATATGTGATATGTTAATTTGTTTAATTAACCCTTGTTTTATGGAAGTATTTAAGAATGGCAGCTGAGAATATTAACGTTGGAGTTAATGAGACTGTGGAAACACCTTTAATCACCACCCAAGGAAACGTGCAACAGGAAGGCAATATTCCTCCTGCAAACAACACCACTGAGCAGACGATGAACGATGGTATGTTTAGGAGCTTTTTACAGTTCATGCAAAACAAGACGAGGGAGACTCGTGCACAGAATACGGGTGGAAATGATAGCAACGCGCGTCTTGTCACAGCCAAGCAGTTCAAAGAGTTGGTACCACCAGAATTTAAGGGAAAGCCGGATCCGATCATTGCGGAAACGTCAGTCAAGCAAATTACCAAGATATTCGATGTTTTGGGATGCACGGAGGAACAGAAGGTTCCATTCGCCACCTTTATGTTCTGCGGTGAGGCAGATTACTGGTGGGAGTCTGTGAAACGTACCCAGCCAGCCGCACTCAGCATGTCTTGGGAAACGTTGCAGAAACTTTTCAACGAAAAATACATTCCTGAAAGTATTAACCATATGAAGGAGGTAGAGTTTATTAGACTAGAACAAAATAACATGACGGTGTCCCAATACGAGGTGAAGTTCGCAAAGTTATCCAGGTTTGAACCTCATTTGGTAGAGAATGAGGAACGAATGACGAGGATGTTTCTGAGAGGTTTAAAACCCGAGATTCGGCAATATCTTATCTATCATAAATTTGCTTTATATTCAGATGTTGTCAACAGGGCTCAATTATTAGAGCGAGATAGCGAGTACGTTCAACCAAGGGACAGCAACCAGGGTCATACCGGCGGCAGCAGTCATCGGAGCAATGAAAACCAGTGGGGTGGAAAATATTCAGACAAAAGCGGTAACCACTCTGGTGGTAATCGTGGCCTTGAAAATAGAAGAAGCGAGTCGGGGGGGGGAGATTTTAAAAAGAGGAGATTCAACAATGACACTGTGAAGACGTCAGCACCAGGAGCAACTGGTTTTAAGGGAGGAGAACGACCACCGGTCATATGCTATAAGTGTGAAAAAGAAGGACATATCAGCCCAAACTGCCCACAATAGTTTAAGGTATGTTATAACTGTGGAAAGGAAGGACATATCGCTCGAGATTTAACTGTAGTGAAACCAAGTCCAACGGGGACGGTGACTCAAAAGGTTGTCCCAGAAAAGTCAAAGTTAACGGTTCCTAGAAGAGCGTTTGTCGTAACTGGTCAACATGCGAGGAACCCAAACGAGGTGATCACGGGTAAGCTAATCATAAATTCATGCGAAGTTTATACATTACTAGATATCGATTCTACCCATTTATTTATCTCTCCTGCTTGTGCTCAACGTTTAAACTTGACTCCGGAGAAATTAGACTTTGACCTATTTGTGGAACCTCCGTTAGGAGAAACTTTCATCACATCCACTGTTTATAAATCTTGTTTGATCCAAGTTGGCACCATCACATTACATGTTGACCTTATCTCTTTAAATATACTTGTTTTTGATGTGATTTTAGGGATTGATTGGTTAACTACTCATCATGCCAAAATTGATTGTTTTCATAAGGTTGTTAGTTTTCATATTCTTAATCAACCTGTTGTGAAAATTCAAGCAACTAAACCATTAAAATCAATCACTGTCATATCAAGTCATAAAATTATTCGTTTATTAAAAAATAGATGTCAAGCTTTCTTAGCCCATGTTATGGATTTGAATAAAGACATGTCAGATTTGAATAATATTCCTGTTGCTATTGACTTTCCTGACGTATTTCCTGAAGAACTTTCCGGTCTACCCCCAGAACGTGAAGTTGAATTCTTTATTGACCTTGAACCTGGTACAAAGCCCATTTCTAAAATCCCATATCGAATGGCTTCTATTGAACTTCAGGAGTTAAAGGTCCAACTACAGGAGTTGTTAGACATCGGTTTCATTCGTCCTAATACATCTCCTTGGGGTGCTCCTGTTTTATTTATAAAGAAGAAAGACGGGAGTATGCGACTTTGTATTGACTATCGGGAATTGAACCATGTCACTATCAAGAATAAGTATCCGCTACCTCGTATTGATGACCTGTTTGACCAGTTGCAAGGAGCACAATTCTTTTCAAAGATCGATCTTCGTTCTAGATATCATCAACTGAAGGTTAGAACTGAGGATGTTCCAAAGACTGCCTTCAGAACTCGGTACGGGCATTATGAATTCTTAGTTATGTCTTTTGGATTGACTAATGCTCCTGTTGCTTTCATGGATATGATGAACCGGGTATTCAACGAATATTTGGATCAGTTCGTTGTTGTCTTTATTGATGACATCCTCATCTATTCCAAACGCCGTAAAGATCATGAACGCCATTTGAAGCTGGTACTGCAAAGGCTTCGTGATAACAAGCTATATGCCAAGCTGAAGAAATACGAGTTCTGGCTTGAGGAAGTAGCATTCCTTGGGCACATGGTGTCAAAACATGGAGTTTCTATTGACCCGACGAAGATTGAAGCAATACAAAGTTGGGAACAACCAAAGACGGTGACCGAAGTACGTAGCTTTTTGGGCTTAGCTTGTTATTATCGGAGATTTATGGAAGGATTTTTCTAGAATCGCTACTCCGTTAACTCAGCTGACTCGTAAAGATACAAAATTCGTATGGAGCAAGGAATGCGAGAAGAGTTTCCAAGATCTCAAGAGGAGACTCATTTCGGCACTTGTTTTGATAATACCATCTGGTTTGGATTGATTTGTTATCTACAGTGATGCTTCAGGCAAAGGGTTAGGATGTGTTCTCATGCAACATGGGAAAGTCATAGCCTATGCCTCGCGACAACTTAAAGAATATGAGAGGAATTATCCTACTCATGATCTAGAGTTGGCAGCAGTCATTTTCACGCTAAAGATCTGGAGGCACTATCTATATGGGGAGAAAGTGGAGATATATTCAGACCATAAAAGCCTCAAATATTTCTTCACTCAAAAAGAACTCAACATGCGGCAACGACGTTGGCTCGAGTTGTTGAAAGATTACGACCACACTATTCAATACCATCTTGGAAAAGCAAATGTGGTAGCTGACACGTTGAGTAGAAGATCATATGCAGGAACAAGTGCGATGATGTCAAATATACGCACAGAACCGACTTTAATCAAAAAAATTAAAGTTGATCAAGCCACAGACCCGGAGCTGATGCGTATGAAGAAGAAAGTGCAAGAAGGTGTTATTCCAGAAGCAAGAATCGATGAAGAAAGAATACTTTGAGTCCACTCCAGACTTTGTGTTCCTAACGATTCTGACTTGAAGCATAAAATCATGATGGAGGCACACAACACACCGTTTGCAATCCATTCTGGGAGTACCAAAATGTATCATGATCTTCGACATACATTTTGGTGGAACAATATGAAGAGAGAGATTGCAAAGTTTATCTTGAGGTGTTTAACTTGTCAACGTGTAAAGGCAGAACATCAAGTGCCAAAAGGTCCATTGCAACCACTTGAGATTCTGAAATGGAAGTGGGAACACATTACCATGGATTTCGTTACGGGTCTTCCCACGGTTTCTCAAGGCATAAATGCTATTTGGGTTATTGTTGATAGATTAACTAAATCTGTTCATTTCTTGCCGATACGAGAGACTTATTCCCTTGAACGTCTTGTTCGTATGTACGTAGATGAGATTGTGAGGTTGCATGGCATGCCAGTATCCATAGTTTTGGATCGTGACCCAAGATTCACTTCAAGATTTTTGGTTAGCTTGCAAAAAGCTATGGGGACGGATTTACGATTGAGTTCGGCATACTATCCTCAAACGTACGAATAATCAGAGTGGACTATTCAAACTCTTGAAGATCTATTAAGACTCTGTGTCCTAGACTTCAAAGGGAGTTGGGATAAGTATTTACCATTGGTGGAATTCTCTCACAACAACAGTTATCAGGCAAGTATAGGTGTGGCTCCATTTGAAGCATTGTATGGACGAAAGTGTCGCTCTCCAATATGTTGGGATAAGGTGGGAGAAGCAACGTTGTTGGAACCAGAGTTAGTACGAATGACTACAGAAAAGATCCAAATGATTTGACAACGTATATAAACAGCACATGATCGACAAAAGAGTTATGCGGATCTTCATCGAAAGGACGAGGAATTTAGTATTGGGGATCACGTATTATTGCGTGTTGCTCAATGGAAAGGAGTTACAAGATTTGGGAAGAGAGGAAAGCTCAATCCACGATTTATTGGCCCATTTCAGATTCTTGGCCGAGTAGGAAATTTGGCCTATAGACTCGCGTTACCTCCAAGTATGTCTCGTGTTCATAATGTTTTTAACGTATCCGTGCTTTGTAAATATGTGAAAAACCCAAACCACGTTATTGAGTTAGAACCGGATGAGATAACCGAAGACTTAACGTACGAAGAGGTACCTGTCAAGATCTTGGATAGGAAAGAACATGTCCTACGCACGAAGGTCATACCACAAGTTAAGGTTTTGTGGAGAAACCATGTTATTAAGGAAATGACCTGGGAGTTGGAAACGGAAATAAAAACGAGGTATCCTCATCTTTTCGAAACACCAGGTACGTACGTCAATTTCGTGGACGAAATTTCATAAGGAGGGGAGGTTGTAAGACCCCAAATTATTAATAAATGAAATTTAATTTCCTCTATTTATTATTTTGAAATAGTAAAGGTTGATTTGATTAATGTGGTTAGTTATGGGTAAAATGCGCAAATATTTTAAAAAAGTAGGTGGTTATAAAATATTCATTGTTGTCGGGGAATATTCGTTTGGTCGTGGAATATTCTTGCTGTCGGGGAATATTCGTACGATGGCGCAGTCTTTTGTGGGACCCATAATGGAAAGCTATTTGATGAAGAAAACGACAAGTATAAGTTGTTTATAAATAACGGCGTAGTTGTTACTGTTAACACTGTTGGAATACCCGGTGGTTAAAACACAGTAATACGCGTTGTTGCACAGTAACACACGATATTGCACCAATTATTGATTCTTACGTAAGAAGGCACTACTCAATAATTGTTACAGTAGTTACTGTTCAATATTTTATTTTATTGATTCAATAATTGTTGCGTTTATATTTTATATTACTGTTGTTTCAATAATTGTCACTACACAGTATTTTCCATTATCGAAGCAATAATTCATATTATCTGAATAATATTATTAGAAAACATTATTGGCAATGTCTAGAAAGTTCTGTCTAAGGAGAGGTTTGGTCACCTAATTGCGCGCCAGTAATGAGAAATTCTTATTGGAAAGCCCCCCTTTCCTGGGAACTGCCTGGTTGTCGTTATTGTGATTCTGTAATATTATTTGTGAATAATTAATTATTAATTTGTATGATGAGGAAAATAAAGGGATATTTATTATGAATTATTGAAGTTCCGTTGTTCCGAAATAATTGATTTGGAAGTTTTAATTATTTTTAGTTAGAAAAACATTTTTGTTATTTGTAGGCATGTGTTAAGAGTTGGAAATCAGCTAGTATGAGTGCGTAGAAAATTTTAATATATATATTAATATTTTATTAAATTTTCTACTTTGGTGTTCTAAGCATTTTCCTATAAATAGGGTGCTTAGGTTAGAATTGAAAATCACACCAGAAACTGCAGATTTATCTCTCTTTCTCTCTCTATATATTGAGCGTATTCTTGTGAATATTTTAATACTTTGAGTGTTGCTATACAGTGTAAGTTTAATTCATAGCTTATATCCGGTGTTTCAGCTTGAAGTACTGTCTTTACAAGGTAAGGAATGTTATTTTCTTCTCAAATGATATTATTTCTTCAATATCATTATGCCGAAATATTGGTTGGAACTTTTTATCAAATTTGAAACTTTTTCATGTCGGGGTTACTATTCATGAATTACTATTTACGAGTTACTATTCACGAAGCATGATGATCTTTTTTATGAAATTTCTATCTTTTAGTATCGGAGTTACTATGTGACACCCCCAAAATAGGTCCATTCCATCCAACCTATTTCGAGTCGCCAATATAATGATATAAAAGAATAACATCATTATGAAGAATATAACATACCTTAATATCCCTTACTATCCCTTACCTCAAAAGAGCAGCACTTCTGACTGGATATCGGATATGACGCTGAAGGAAACTTGCACTGATGAATAGCAACTCACCAAGTATCTAAATACTCACAAAATACACTCGATAATCTAGATAGAAAAAGAGAGAAAACTTATGAATTCTGGTGTGATTTTCAATTCTAACTTAGCCCTCTATTTATAGAAAAATGTTAGCAAGCCGAAGCAGACTTAACCTGCAACCTGATGTCTTTACCAGCTACTATTCTCACCCACCACATTTTAAATTCAATTGAGCACATTTCTCACCAACCAAAAGTGGGGTCCACTCAATTCTAAAATTTTCCATCAAAATGATTTATAACCTAATTTTCAAAACAGTCACCTATTAAAATTCATAACAAATCATACACTCATTTTTAACGGTTCAAAATTTGTGGACATATACTCAACTTATATATGTATAACATATCCAAAAATTACAACGATCCAACGGTCGGATTAAATATTATAACTCACACAATAAAGCTGTAAGAACACCGATTTGATCTTTTAGTACATCCAATCCGACAAAATAAGGATAAAACAACTCAACATTAACTCTTTCATTTATAACCACATAAATAAATCCATCATTTATATCCACATCAAATAAATATTTCATTATCATATAAATCAATAATTAATTATTCATAAATAATATTACAGAATCACATTAATGACAACCAGGCAGTTCCTAGAAAAGAGGGGTCTTTCCGATAAGGATTTCTCCTTACTGGCGCGCAATTAGGTGACCAAACCTCTCCTTGACAGAACTTTCTAGAAATTGCCAATAATGCTATCTAATAATATTATTCAAATAATATGAATTATTGATTTGATAATGGTAAATATTGTGTAGTGACAATTATTGAAACAAAATAATATAAAATATCAACGTAGCAATTATTGAACCAATAAAATAAAATATTGAACAGTAATTACTGTAACAATTATTGAGTAGTGCCTTCTTACGTAAGAATCAATAATTGAAAAAAAAATATTCAATACCGTGTGCTTCTGTGCAACTATGCGTATTACTGTATTTTAACCACCAGATATTCCAACAGTGTTAACGGTAACAACTACGCCGTTATTTATAAAAACTCAAATTTATCGTTTTCTTCATCCGACAGTTATTCGTTATGGGACCCACAAATAGTTGTGTCGTCGTACAAATATTCTCCGACAGAAAAAATATTCCACGACCAAACAAATATTCTCCGATAACAATAAGTATTTTATAGCCACTTGCTTATTTTGAAAAAAAATCATATATCACTCTTAACTTTAATTTTTTATCAATTTAACCATTTACTAAATAGGAAAATTGAATACTTTTATTTCATAAAATTCGGGGTCTTACATACTATTCACGTATACGGCACTATTCACAAATACGACACTATTCACCGAAAAATGAAATTTTCTTCTTTTTGTCTAAAATATTTATTCTGGATACTAACTTTGATTGTATCCATGCTTTGATCATTCTTGAATTTTACTCCAGTATGATTATTTATGAGGTATTTTTGGACATGAAATAGTTGAAATACGAATCCTTAATATTTATTCTTTTGTTTCACTGTATTCGTTTTTTTAAAAATAATTTTCATCATCTTCAGTCCTAAATGATGATATAACTGAATATCTTTGGCCTGTAGTACAAAGATGAATGATTTTTGATGAATATCTTTGGCCTGTAGTGCAAAGATGAACATGACCAACTGATGAATATCTTTGGCCTGTAGAGCAAAGATGAATATTTGATTCCAGATATATATTGATTGATGTTACAGGGATAAAAGATTGACGATAAAATTTTAAATTCATATATAGAAGATAGTAGTTTGCATTCTCTATTTAACTCTTCTAATTAATTATTATTTTCGCTGCGAATATTGATTTAAAATTTGTTGTCTATTGTATTCTATTAGATTTTTCCCTGTTGAAGACTAACGATAATTTATTTTATATTATCTTACTCGTAATATTCTTTAATGGGCTAGTTGAGCTCACCCTTTTCCTTGTTGTTCCATTTTTTTTTCTCAGGAGGCGAGAATGTATCGAGTACTAGTCGGGATGTGGAATGATGGTTCTAGAAATCATTTTAGTAGTCCTCACCATTTTTGTAAAATAATGTATCAATAATTGTACTGAGGACTTATTTGAGTGTGGATATTGTCTAGATGACAATATTTGTATTTAAACTCATAATTTTTATATTGTATTAATAAAGTTGTAGTTATTTCTGTACCATGTATTTTTGACGACTCAGAATGGGTGTTGTATACCTATTTTGGGGTGTCATAATTTTCATTTATATATCCACTAAATATAATATGTATATTATCATTTTCATTTAACTTGATCTAATTAATTATATTATGAACTTGTGCGATAAATGTTAAAAATAACAAATATTTATTAAAATATTAAAATTTCCGTAATCTACGTTACAACATAATTTTTTCTAATGTAAAAATAAAATTTTAATATCCATAAAAAGTGCAAAACGAAAAATAAAACAAACTTGTTAACATTAGTTCTACTTGATAAAGAAAAAGAATCTATTTAATTTTTTTATTTTTTAATTATTATTTTTATTAAGTAAATTATGATCTTATTTTTAATTTTATTTTTTACCATTGATATTTTTTATATATTATACATTTTATGTATTATAATTTAAAATAAAATATTAAAATACCAATTAATTAAGTAAATGGAGGAAGAGGGGAAGAGAGAAAATAAAATTAAAAGCAAGGTCATAATTTACTTATAAAAAAAGTAATTAAAAAATCAAAAAATTAAATTGATTCTTTTAATTTTATTTTTGCACTTTTTATGGGTATTAAAAATTTATTTTTACATTAGAAAAAATTACGTTTTAATGTAGATTACGGAAATTTTAATATTTTAATAAATATTTGTTTTTTTAACATTTATCGTACAAGTTCATAATTTAATTAATTAGATCAAGTTAAATGAAAATGAATAATATACATATTTATATTTAGTGGATATATAAATGAAAATGATAAAAATTTGAGAAAACATTTGACTAACGAAAATTGACCAAAAATAGAGAAGGGACACTTTTGCACAACTAAAGCATATTTGAGGAATATCTGTGTAAAAAAATAAAATAAAGAACACTTTAGCAAAAATATAATAAATAGAAAGGTCAGATTTGCTAATTAGTGGACTATCAGTAGTAGTTAATTTGTTTGATCACCCCTCTTTGTTTGGAATTAATTAATGGTTGAGATGCGAGAATAAATTTATTTTAATATTAAATATTGATGCATATAAATATATAAAATAAAAAGGTTCAAAAAAATAATTTTTATATTTTTTTTACATTTATATATTAATCTTAATTTATTACTACTATTTAATATAAAAAAATAGACATATAAATCATTTGTTATAGTAACAATTATTATGTGAGATAGATAGTCCTGTTTGGGGTAATACTCAAACAGGTTGCCACGTGCGGCTTACTGCCAGAGATTTGGCCTCTTTCTCACGGATAATATAACGTCACATCAACATGAACAGGCACAGACATATTTTGCCTTGGCGTCTTAAAATGTTTAGTTTGTAGGACACACGTAGTAATATTAGATTTAGCATTATTGTGCAAGTTACATAGAACTAGCTAGCTAGCTAGCTAGCTACCAATATACTATATGTATGTCCCATAGGTTCGGTTCTGCCATGATCAAATTACTAGACGGAAGCATGACGACGGTTGAGTGTGCAAATATTAGTAGAATTTTACTATCCATTTCATATCAATGTGCAAGTAACTTATTAAGTTGATCGAGAGTCCACCATATTTATTAATTCATCTATAATTTATATTATGTTATGCGTTGAATTATCCATTCCTTCGATATTTTGAGTCTACATACTTCGTCTGTGGTTGGATTGTTTAGTAACTTAGTCGCTCATGAATTAGTTAGATTATCTAACTCATGATTCTTATGAGTTTTCAGTTCCTAATTTATACTTGATGGAAGCTGTTTTTGTTTCTATTCTTCCTTTGGTACTATCTGATTTGCAAGCTTAATATATTTCCCGTTCATTCTTGGACGGTTTCAAAAAAATAATAATCTTAAAAGTTAAAATTATGAGTCATGTTATGTATTCATAAATTTATAATTAAGGACTTACAATTGTAAATCTTCTCATATGAGATTGATATTGTTAACGCCAAGATCTTCTGTTACGTCTCAATCACGTAAGACGTCTCGATCCTGCACAGTAAACACGATCAACACACAAAACTTGACGGCTAGACCGTCGGGGGATAGCTCCGGCGTGAGAGTAAGTACATGCGGTCTCAAGGGTTAACAATGGAGGATGAAAATGTCTAGCATCTAGAGAGAGATAAAAATGTATGCGTACCTTTTTTTGGAGATTTCCTTGCTATGATATAATACAAGACTCGGTTTCTTGTGACACTGACCCTCCTGGCCCTACCCACTGCAGGTAGCTTTCCTGTTAATCACATCCCCTCTGTCCACCGCTGACCGACTGTCCAATCCTCATTAATGCCATGTAAGATATCAGTCAGCCATATCTTTATCATCATCACCAGTCAAAGATGTAGATATTTAAATATCTGATGGATCGGTTCAATAATTCAGCCCAAGACTTTGTAAGACCCAATCAAGATAATCCAATGAATTAGTCTAATAACAAGGCCCAATAATAATGATCAAAGAGAATAACCAAATAAGTAGGCCCAACCAGTCCTGCCCACTATATAAAATATCATGACCCAACAGATATCAACAGTATAAGAGAGTCCAAATTATTATATATATATATATATATATATATATATATATATATCATTTCCCTTAGTCTCTGGCTTTATGTATAGGTAAGCATGTCGCATTTTCTTCTTCTCAAACCCAAAACAAATAAACAATCTTATACTCTCGCGTCTCACATTTTAGATAATTTTAATTTTTTAAAATTATTTATTATTTTATATTTTTTAGGAGAATTAACTACATTTTTTCTAAAATTACCTATCATGACAAAATATATATTACATACAAAAGATTATGAGATAAGTATTATGAAAATTTATGCGTATTATAGATAATTAATATTATATAACTATTTTTTAAATTTCGATACTCAACTTTATATATTGGGAAAAATATATATACACAGCTATGTATTACACAGTAGATTATGACGACGGTTTTTTGGACTATAGCGACGATTTCACCCGTCGTTATAGCTTATTCTGGGCTATAGCGACAGTTTACCGTCGCTATAGCCGAAAAAATTTGTCGCCATAGACTTACTGTGTAATACACAGCTGTGTATATACATATAACCCTTATATATTATGGTAATGGGATATATAGAGGAATATATATAGGGAAAAATGTATGTACACAGCTGTGTATTACACAGTAGGCTATTACGACGGTTTTTTGGGCTATAACGACGATTTCACCTGTCGTCATAGCTATTCTGGACTATGGCGACAGTTTACCATCGCTATAGCCCAAAAAATCTGTCGCCAAAGCCTTATTGTGTAATACACAACTGTGTATATACATATAGCCCATATATATATATATATATATACGGAAAGCTTCAAGAGCATAATTCTTAAATAGCATAATGCCTTAAATAGCATAATTTTATCAAAACGACGTAGTTTTGGAGGGACGCGGTGGCATTTTTGTAAATACGCGGTGACATGATATTTACAAAAATGCCACCGCGTATTTACAAAACTACGTCGTTTTGATAAAATTATACTATTTAAGGCATTATGCTATTTAAAAATTATGCTTTTAAAACTTCTCATATATATATATATATATATACATATATATATATATATATATATATATATATATATATATATATATGGGAGATGATCCATGGAAAACGTTAGATATTAACACTATTTCAACTAACGCTAATCTAGCCGTCCAATATTAGAGTTAATGGTTGAGATGAATGCCCAGCCGCTAGAGGGAGTAGCGGCCAGCAATAAATTAAAAAATCATCTCTGCTGGCCGCTAGAGGGAGTAGCGGCCAGTCAAAACGTCGACGTTTTGACTGGCCGCTACTCCCTCTAGCGGCCAGCAGAGAGGATTTTTTAATTTGGCTCGACTGGCCGCTACTCCCTCTAGCGGCCAGTAGAAAGGATTTTTTAATTTGGCTCTAGTGCTCCAGCCGCTAGAGGGAGTAGGGCCAACAATTTTTTTTTGACTTAATTACATTATCCTGATTATCCTCTCACATACTATTTATTAATCAATAAATAAAATAATAAAAAATTATAAGAATAACTATAAGGATAATCAATAATTATCTTTATACTTATTAAGATAATTACTGATTATCTTTATAATTATCCTTATAATTTTTTATTATTTTATTTTACTGATTAATAAGTAATATGTATATGGATAATATCTTAATAAGTATAAAGATAATTATTGATTATCCTTATAGTTATTCTTATAATTTTTTATTATTTTATTTATTGATTAATAAATAGTATGTGAGAGGATAATCAGGATAATGTAATTAAGCCAAAAAAAATTGTTGGCCCTACTCCCTCTAGCGGCTGGAGCACTAGAGCCAAATTAAAAAATCCTTTCTACTGGCCGCTAGAGGGAGTAGCGGCCAGTCGAGCCAAATTAAAAAATCCTCTCTGCTGGCCGCTAGAGGGAGTAGCGGCCAGTCAAAACGTCGACGTTTTGACTGGCCGCTACTCCCTCTAGCGGCCAGCAGAGATGATTTTTTAATTTATTGTTGGCCGCTACTCCCTCTAGCGGCTGGGCATTCATCTCAGCCATTTACTCTAATATTGGACGGCTAGATTAGCGTTAGTTGAAATAGTGTTAATATCTAACGTTTTCCATGGATCATCTCCCTATATATATATATATATATATATATATATATATATATATATATATATATATATAATCTGATGAGATACGTAACCATCTTTAAATACCGCTAAAACTCAACTAAAATTTTGTCCACAGTTCTCTCTCTCTCTAATGTAGTCACTCAACAGCTCAACCTTTAACCTCCATTTGAACCTCTATTTTATCCAAAACAATCGGAAAAAGTCTCTCTCTTTCTCTCTCTCTCTCCTGAATCCGTCAAACCAAAACCTAAATATACAACAACGCACATTAATACACTCCCGCAGTTTCGGAAGGTGTCTTAATTACCACTATTATTTTAGTTAATTATCCCTAGCTCCACCTTATCATTTCTTTGATCTCATCATTATAATTAATTCCAGTCTCTCCGATCCCAATCGGGCTCGGCGTGTTTTTTCACACGGTCGACCGACGGCCAAACCCACCCACCCTATGGCCGACTACCATTCTCCTTTCCTTTAACCTTTAAGGGGTTTTAATTAAACTTAATTTCAAACGAAACCCCAACTTCAAATTGTTTGGTGAAAAAGAGAGAGGAGTACAGAGTACTATACTCTAATCTGAAATGACTCCCGCAAATTGTTCTGCGTTCGTCTCCCGTGGACCGTCGGCAACCACTGCTGGTGGTTCAGGATTCGTCCTCACGAGGAGGGCGGCGGTTCACGGAGGTGGCGGGCGGGGCCACGGCGGAGTGCGCCGCGATTTGCTGCTGCTGCCCTTGCGGTATTGTAAACTTGCTGCTTCTGGCCGTATACAAGGTGCCGGCGGGGCTCTGCCGGAGGGCACTAAGGAGTAAGCGGCGGCGAAGGCTGAGGAAGAAGGGATTGCTGCCGCACCAGCAGAGTCGATGCAAGTGTGGGTGCGACGATACGGAGCTGCAGATTCATGCGGTGTTGAGCAGCGATCCGGTGATGGTGAAATCGATTGAAATGGACCAAGATATGATGGAATTGGAGAAGGAAATGTGGGACAGGTTTTATGGTACAGGTTTCTGGAGAAGTCCCTCTCAAAGGGCTCGAGATCAGTAACTACATTAAATGAATTAAAGAACTGTAAAATTAGTCCCCCCAACTTGCAAAAATTTTAAAAAACAACTACGTACCGTACGTACTAATAGTATTTATATTTACTATACTACTACTATTTTTATTTTTAAAATTTTCTCAAGTGAGGTGTCATGATGCATGCATGTATGGGAATATAATCATATCGGAGATGATATTTTTGGTCATGGTGAATTGGTGATCATATGATCATTAATTGATCTAAATTTTATGATCTAAGATCTATCTATATATATGTGTGTACATGATGGACGAGTACTCATTAATTGTCTTATGTTTGATAATCTTATCGAAAATGTATACCAAACATTTAACTTCAATATTAATATTGTTCTTATTATATATTTAGATAATTGATATTTTCATATCATATTTTCACACGTATGATGTTTTATATATATATATATATATATATATATATATATATATATATATTTATTGAGATGGACATCAATAGAACATTTTGTATCGTTATGTGTTTGTGGTGTTAATTATTTGATACAAGTGTATTATTTGTTTTGTGATTTTGATTAACCGGATGATCATCAAGTGGGATTAAATTTGTTCATGTGTAGATTTGTTTAATGATACATGGTAATGGTATAGTGAAAAATATAGAAGGAATTAATTAATTAATACTCCCTCCGTCCCAAATTAATTGCTCAGTTTTGACTTTTTAAAGTCAAATTGACCATTTTTAAAACTAATCTTTTTACTATTTTTGCTAAAATATAGGTGAAGAGATTATAACCAAAAGAAAGTATATACAATTTATTACTAATCCTAATTTTTATAATTTCAGAAATATATTTATATATGTTTAATTATTAATTCTAAAAATAGTCAATTTGACTAAAAAAAGTCAAAATTGAGCAGTTAATTTGGGACGGAGGGAGTAATTGTCTAAGATTTCACATGCACTTTCACATTATATATAGTGTCTTACTATAATTATTTCACATTATACATGCGTGTGTTTCAACGTTTTATTTGATAAAAATGATTGTAGACGTAGAATTAAATTGATTCATCTTAATTAATACTTTTTAGTTGATGGGTTGATACAAGTATCGTATCGTACCGTACAATATATATTAATATAAATACGTTCATGATCATTATAAACTGTACGTCCATGCACTTTCTCGGAAAATACAAGTACTGCAAGGGTTAATTGGGAAGGATGGATGGATGGATCATGAGAATTATTGCTTGTAAACCAAGTGATTGCTAAGTAGAGAAACTTGTTTTCTTTTCCCCTGTCTGATTTTGTTTTCCAAGAAGTACAATTGTTCAAGTACAACTGATGACGGTAAAAATAAGTTTATGTTGTTACACGTAATTAAACATAATAATTAATACTACTACTAATTAGGAGTAGTACATTGAGATAGATGGTCCAGGTCCCCCCTCCCCTGGGACAGTGACCCCTCCTCAACTTGTCTTTTAACGAATACCATTCCTTGGCAATTATTATGCCTTTTCTAACTCACGTGTCTCATAACTCAATTTCGGCCACAAGATTTTATCATTTTTTACAAATTCACCAAGTATTATTCTTTTTTTTTCATTTGAAGAGTCTACTTTTTTTAGACAATAGTATACCATTTCCGTTCTAAAATTAAATATATAATTTGTCTTTTTAGATTAAATGACGACATACTAAAATTTAAAATTTGTATGATTTATAAAAGTTTAGAATAAAATAAATTTTGTGATTAATAGTTTTTGTTATATGTTGTACAATTATAATAATTGTATCAACTTATAAAACACCAAACTCTTTGAACGATTATATAACCAAGTAGGTGGAGGCTAAGCCCTTTCGGTCAATTACTAAACAAGACTGTATAAAGTTTTTTAAGGAGTCAATAGTATTTTTGTTTCGGCATCCCTATGGTTTTGGTGTTGGACAACGGGTGACAATTTGTTCGGGTCTAAGTTTAAACAATTCTTGGCCGATCTAAACATTTAACATCGGACGACATCGATGGCGCATCCTTAGCCTAACGATCAAATAGAGGTGACGAAAGAATTAAAAGGAGGTTAGACGAAGTTAATGGTCGGTGGCTTGAAGAATTACTCACTGTTTTGCGGGTTTATCAGAGTACGCCTCAGACGACAACGAGAGATTCACCCTTTCGACTGGCTTTATGAAACCGATGCCCTTATCATAGTAGAGATCGATTCTCTATCTTTTCGGGCCAGCCAGTACAAAGAATTATACAATGATGAGAGGTTTCGGATTAACCTTGATTTACTAGAAGGATTCCGGGATTCGGCATTAGTATGATTAACGATCTACCAACGTTGGACGGCTCGACATTACAATCGAGGTGTTAAGCATACAAGGTTCGAGATTTGTGACTTGGTGTTTCGGGAGGCTGAGACGTCTACTCTTCAGAATACGGGCAAACAGATGCACAACTGGAAGGGTCCTTATGAAGTTGTTGAAGTCCCGAAGTCAGGTACATATTGTTTTCCGGCAATGGATGAGACATAAATTAATTAAGAATTCTTGACTATACAGGTCGACTTCGAAAGTATTGTCAATAAGTTATGTAACTTTGGTTCATCCTTACATTTATGTAATTTTACCAATTATAAATGAGATCAGTTTTGATGAGACAATCCATATTTGTAAAAGTTTTTCATTTCATTCAATATTATATGTACATCGGGGGTTCATTAAAAGTTCAAAGCAAAATTGAAATACAAAAAATAGTTATTTTATGGCGTCTTCTTCATCACCTGAGGAGTCAAAGATGTTGGGGGTCGAGGCCAAGCTGTTTGCATATTATCTTTATCCTTCATCCTTGCGCTCCAGTGGTCGTCGTCGAATTGTTTCATTAATAATTCTTCGGTCAATTATAGGGATGTTCGGTATTCTTCAATGAATTGTCTCTTGGCGGTTTTGGTTATTGGAGGGCCTTGAGCTTTTAATTCGACATATTCTTTCTCTAATGCGTCGTCAGCCTTGATCAAGTCCATCGTCTTTTGGTGCATATCCTACTGAACAACAATTATTGTTTAATTAGATGATGATTACTTTAATGATAAGCAAATAATAAGAAATCTATCTCTGTATAATGAGACGAAACAAATAGTAATGGGACATTATTGTGGGGGTGGAGTGTATATATATGGAATCCATTGGATTATTTAAAGTGCGAAAAGGATGAATGAAAAAGAATCAAAAGATTTCCAACATTAACAAAAATAAAATATTCTAAAGATTAAAAATAAAAGGTGAAGTCGGACGTGACTTCCAGTTCCATCCCTTGCTTTTTCTTTTTTGTCTTTTTTCTCTCTTTGGTGCTGTTTTCCTCCCTTCGAGGAGGGAAAATTCGAAGCTCCATCTTTCAAATCATGGGCGATTCTTTCATTTGCTGACCCTTTTCTCTGGAACATAGCTCTATTTCAATGGAGGTAATTCATAATTTCAGGTTCTGTATGAAATTAGGGTATCTTTAATCGCATTTCTCGATTTTTGCATTATTTCCTTGGCCCTAACAATCATCTGGTTGATATTTTTTGAACTTTTCTGTAGTATCGTATGTCAAACTGTTAAGGATTCCTAATTTGTATCTAATTCTAAAATGTGGACAACTATTTTATTGTATGCATATAATCAAATTTGATACATACATACATACATACTAAATTTTGGGCGATAATGTTAGTTGTTATTAGAAATGAATTTGGTCTACTTTTTAAGGGAAAAAACTGTTCAGCTCTGGTGCTGTTTGCATTTAATTGTGGGAAATTTTAGCATATCCGCTATTGCTGTGAATCGTATAACTTTATTTGTTATAAGGGGACAAGGTCTGGCTTAAATTTTATTTCAATTTACTATGAATGTGAGCCTGTCTCTTATGGGAGTTTGTTACTTAATTTTTATTGCTAAATGTGGGACTATAGCTCCTTATATTAGTCTTTATTTCTTTTTATTTCATTTAGTAATTCACTTAGCAATTGTTTTTTCTCTTTGCCAGCTTCAGATGAATTCTATAACTAGGGGCAGGGGCTTATTTAAGTGTATGTGCATTTTCTTTTTGTCTTTACAAGGTTCCGGGAATGGGTGAAACAAATAATACCGAGAGTCATATGACATCGGCTTCAGCTTTTGTGGAAGGGGGAATTCAAGAAGCCTGTGAAGATGCTTGCAGCATATGCCTTGAGGCCTTCTGCAAAAGTGATCCTTCATCGGTAAAATACTATGCTTGTGTTGTAACTGCACAGAATATTCTAATGAAAGTAAATCACAATTACTTATTTGTTAAACTGCAGGTGACTAGTTGCAAGCATGAGTTCCACCTTCAGTGCATTCTCGAGTGGTATGGTCTGAGATAACTCATTTATAACTGCTCATAGTTTCGCAGTCAATACACTATCAACTGCTGTATCGTTTATTGATATCTCAAATCAGTTTTATTCTTGTGTCTCAACTCTCAATATCCAATGAGTTTTCAAAGGAAATCTAGAATAATTTATTTTTCATTTTAGTTGTGGCTTTAGCTAGTTTGCTGTTGGCCTGTTTATAAACAATATGGTAAAAAATGAAACATAAATGGACATGCTTTGTGAAATTTTGAGTTATGTTTTGTTCAACATAATTGTGAAATAGAGGTGTTTAGTTGGTGGCTTTTGTTAGTAGATATTCGATAGGATTATAGGATATTATTCTAATAGCATGATTTTGGGGATTGCATGATTAAAGGGAGGTTGCATGATTAAGGGATGATTGCTTTACTTTCCAAATGTACTGCAATTCTATGTCTATATAAAGGCTCTATATTGTACATTGTAAGTTATATAATAGAAAACATCTTTCCTTCTCTATTTCACCACATGGTATATGAGCTTGTTTGATCTTGGAAATCATTCCGCCACCGCGGGCACATAGCCGGCGGCGGGTATCGTTTTTTTATTGTTTAACTTCTTATTAAAAAAAAAATTAGGTGGGTAAAGTTAAATTCTGGTTCTTTTGTTGGAGTTGGAGTTGTAGTTTATTTTACTCTTTTTTTTTCATTTTCAAAAAGTGACATGTCCAAAGTAGTTAATTTCTTGGGTTGAAATATGTAAATGTGTTGTTGATTAGAGAGCAAGGATCTTCATCAGGCAGAGGTTTAAGGCAGGCGTGTGTTCTTCGATTTGTTAGGAGGCTTAAGAGTCCTTCGTTATTGAGGAAGGCAAGAAGTTCATCATTTTTGTTGAAGACAAGTGTTATCCGTTATTGCCTGCACATAATATCCTTGGAAAATGGATGTGAAGTTGTGTATTGAGGGTGATAATCAACTTTGGACATTAACATCATTTTATCTTCTTCTTTTTTTCTTTTTTTTTCGTGCAAATTGAAGACGGCCTCGATTTGAGGGGGAGTGTTGGAGATAAAATATTTTCCTTTTAAATTTGGTTTGAATCTTTATAGTTTTGGGATTATGTTTTGTAACAAGCTAGCTGTAAGTCATAATATATAAGACTTTCAACTTGAGGGGGAGTAAGGATTATAAGATTCCAATAGCATGATTTGGAGATTGCATGAATAAAGAGAGATTGCATGATTAAGTGATTGCTTTACTTCCAAATGTATTGCAATTCTAAGCCTGTATAAAGGCTCTCTATTGTACATTGTAAGATATATAAAGAAAGCATCTTCCCTTCTCTAATCCACAGCTTTAATGGTGAATATATTGAGGTATACTGTTGGCATAGGTTAAAGTCCTTGTCTAAGCTCAAATATATCACCTATACGACTATAAGATTCAACAAATATTGTCCGGAGAAATTCCGTGAAATGATAACATTTTCAAATTTAAATGTAACTCAAGTATTGGAAAACTAAGGCATGAAAGCACGACAAAGCCTTGAGTTGAAGTTTTGGCAACTGAATCTCTCCAACTTCTCACACATAGGCTTAATTTTTGTTTAAGATATCCTATAGTTCTTGCATTCCATCTTAATCAGTCAACTCGGGGTTTAAACTACTTTATCAACTTGGTAATGTTTGCATTTTTAATATTGCAAATTTCCAACTTTTGGGTTTTAGAATAACTGGTTCAGGGAGTAAAGCACCATGTATACAAGATATCTCATATTGGTTCCTAGTTCTTGTTTTTGGTGCATTTATTTGCTAAAGATTTGCATCCTATTTTTTATTTATTTATTTATTTATGTTAGATGTTAGTTGATTGGGTGGACCTTACTTGGGTGTCATGGAACTCTCAGGTATATTTATGTATTATTTGATATTTTATGAATTTCCAAGTTATTTTATTTTGGACACTTGATAAATTTATATTTCATTGATACCTAAGCTAGGTGGTTCAGCTTGAGTGAAATTTATTCTTTCTGTATTCAGAAGATATAGACCTTGCAGATATTTTTCATTCTACTTTTTCTTATGAAAATTGTAAAAGCATTCCATCAACACTAGCATCACAAAATAAGTGCACTGATCTGCAAATGAGTCTGATTCTAGTAGTACATGATGCCTTGAATTGTTGAGTAATCTCCCTTGCTAACTTTTTGAATGGGTGGCAGAGAAGCTCTGATGGTGTGTGGAATACCATTTATTTATCAGAGACAGTAAATTGTGTACCATCTAACATGGAATTGTCCAGAAAATGTGACTCTTCTGCATTCATTTTTAAATAGGTGCCAGAGAAGCTCTAACTGTCCGATGTGTTGGCAAACCATTAGCCTGAAGGATCCTACCAGGTTTGTTCTGGTCTTTGTGAATGTTACAATTATCTTTAGCTTCTACTTCTTTACTGTTTCTAGTGTCTGATTCAATGGAACCACTTATTTTGAATTTCATGGCAGTCAAGAATTGCTTGAGGCTGTAGAACGGGAGAGGAGCTTTAGTTTTAATCCGGCAAGAAATTCCAGAATATTTCATCATCCCACTCTGGGAGATCTTGAATTGCAGCATGTCTGTTGATCTATTCATACTAAATGAGATTATATGTTCTTAGTTTTTATGTTAAAGTTTAACATGCCTTTTATACTGTTTGGTTTCTCTGATTGTAATGCAGTTACCTGTTGATGCAAGTGATACTGGACTTGAGGACCACATAATCCAGCATTTGGCTGCTGCTGCTGCTGCTGCAATGGGAAGGGCCCAACATGTTGCTCGGAGGGATGGGTCAAGGATTCGGTCATCTACTCATGCTCGTCGACAGTTCTTGGTGTTTTCTACTCATCCCAATTCACTCTCCGCAGGTCCTGTATCTGCTCCTGCTGCTCCAGTACAAGGTGAACCTGAGCCAGCCTCTATAACTGTAGCTAACCCATCTGTTCCACGAACAGCTAGTGGGGGCGATCTGCCACAGCATAATCCACAGTTCCCTTATGTTCAGAGTGGTCAAATTTCTGCATCACCATCTACTGTTATGCCAATCAGTCGACAAAGATTTTCAATTAATAATAGGTACTGTTGATTTAGTAACTTGTTTGCTTACACTCAACTCCACTTACATGTTATCTGATTTCAGATAAAGTACTTGTAGGAACTTTGCCAGTCAATCTTCTCTGCCAAATCCAGATAGAGCAGGACCATCAGATTTTCATTCACTTTCAGACTCTTGGAAATCTCGACTGAATGCTATGTCAACAAAGTATGCCTTTCTATGAGCAATGTTTCTTTCTGGTTCTTATTTATGAACGTAGCTATCCTTCCGTAATTTTTTCTCCTGGGCTTCAGTCTGAACTCTTTTTTGTTGTGTATAAGATACAAGGACTCGATTTCTAAGAGTACAAGAGTATGGAAGGAGAAGCTGTTCTCTCGAAGTACTTCCATGGCAGATATTGGTTCTGAAGTTAGGACAGAAGTTAATGCAGGAATTGCTAATGTATCTCGCATGATGGAGCGCCTTGAAACTAGAGAAAATGATGGAGACTGCGTTTCCTTAACCGAAAATCTTGTCGAGTCATCAGCTACAGAACAGACCAGCCACAATAATGTTGAAACTCGTCAGCAGACACCATCAACTGACAACAAAACTGCTTCTTTTGCTGCCAGTTCAGTTTCACATTAAGATGTTAGGACAGTATTCAAGCAGTTGCAACTTTTCCCAGCATTTTATCTTTGAAGGTGAGTTATGTAGTTTACAAGTGAATCATCATTATAGATGTTGCTGCTTTCCTGATATTGTGAATCGTTTTAATCTTGATTTGTGGTTGATTTTGTTATTTGATATCGAACTCTTGATGATACATATATATGTTTTAATTTGCTGGTGAGCTGAAAATTTAAACAACCAAGTGAACCACCTGTAATGTAGTTTCTCAAATATTACCTTGTACCATACCACCACCTGACCTATAAGTCAATGGTGCCTTCTAAAATTGATGTAGAAAACTATTCTTTAATTTGGAGGAAAACAGAACCTATTTTTGGAATATTTTTTAAGATTGCTTTAATTACAATATTGTGATCATAGTTTTTCTTTGTTTCTGTACAAGTTATAGTGTACTTTTTCCAGTTTTCATCACTGTTAAGGGGATGAATGTTGCATTAGACAGCCGTCTTAGTACGTTGTACCGGTCATAAAGGTTCTTGCCAAGATCAACCTTGCTACTACCGTCTACTTTCTTTCTTTCTAATCAAATAATTAAATGAACCTACCACGATGATGTCTTAGCCTAGTAGTCGAGATTGAGGTGATACCGTGATCTTTAAGTCTCAAATTAGTTTATTTTTTCCTTTTTAAATGGGGCTTGTTTGTTAGTTTATTTCTTCTTCATTTGGTGAGATTTGATTGGTTTTTGATAATGTACTTATTATAAAATTATATTATATTCCCCCCCAAAAAGTGGGGCTTTAATTCATAAAATAATAAGGATAATAATTAAATGAGAATCTATCACTTTTCATTATTTGAAAATAAAATATCACCAACCATACACTGCTAGGGATGTAATGTAATACTTAATATTTAAATTAAAATCATAAATTATAGTCTCTCTTAGTATTTTCTACCAACCAGATTTAAGACTAATTAATTATACTACTTAATTGTGACAAAATAATGTAAACCTTTACACTTGATGCATGCATTCTCAAGTCATGAATGTTAGGCTTATATGCTTGTTCGGTGTGTTTCCCTCAACTACTTTGATTCGCATCCATCCATTTATATATAAATAACTTGAATGTTAATTTGCCGACACTCTAAATTAACCAAAATTTATTGCTAACATGTACATTCAATTCTTACAATTAATACTCTGTGTTCATTTGAAAATAGGCAAGACACATTTCTTCTTCTTTTCAAATAGATGTAAAAAGTTAAATAAAATAAACAAATTTGCTCAAATATCATAGGGAGGAGTAGGTAACATGCAGTTAATTTTGATCAATATAGTGTCACGTCTATCTACGTGTCAGCAAATATAGAACATTTTAGATTTTAGATGTATTTGATTATGTTATGTGATACATTACAACGTTTGCTTCGCCTAATTAATGATATTGTTTATTACATTATGCTCATGTTTGTTTGTAAGAATTATAATCTCGAGATTATAATATATGAAATTGTAATACCAAGACTATTAATCTTATAGTCATAGGTTTTTTTATGAGATTATTAATGAGATAATTTAAAATAATCTCATGTTATGTTTGTTTTTTCCATGATTAATTAAAGTATTGGACAAAAAAATATTGTTTGTACTATTATACCCTTACCAATAATAACATATTTTAAACTTGTTTATACATCAAAAAATAATAAACAATTAATTATAAACTTTTAAATATTGCTGAAATAAGTTAGTAAGTTCACAGTGATTCACTATGTTCTTCTTATGTGAAATATTTGAGAATTAAATTAGCACATAAATTAATAAATAAATAGTGCAAAATACATGATATGTGAAATATTAAAATTTCATTAGAAAATACCAAAACTAAAATTAAAATTTAGAACTATCTATTTTCATTCAAACTCCAAAAAAAAGAGTATAAAATATGATCAAATACATCAAGTAAAACATAATAAAACAGAAGAACAAAAATACACTCGACTGGACATATAAAAATTGAATAATGCTAGAGACACAAACTATTTTATAAACATTTTATGCTAATGTGGCATACTCCACATTAGCAGTTTGTGTGGGACCGAAGACTACATTAAACAATTTGTTGATCAATAGACTGACGTAGAGTATGTTACATCAATAATTTATAAAATAGTTTGTGTCTCTAGCACTACTCATAAAAATTTTGTACTTGGTGCATATACAGTTATACGAAATAAAAAAATATATAATCCTGCGTACAAAAAAACATTAGGACTTTACCATGAAAACCGAGAGGGTGAAGTAAACGGCGTTAAACTAAAAGTGTGGCAATCGGAGGCTTGAGAGCAAAGTAACAGCCGCCGACACAGGGTGTGGTCCCTCCCTCCACACAATCTGTCCAAATTAATAGTAATAAAATAATATTACTATCACATAAAAAAAAATTATTATATATACATACATGAATACTACGAAACCCACATATCAAGTGGAAGTACACAATAGTAGTATTATATTTTATGTGATAATAGAATTGTTGATAATAATAATCTTAATTAACCTGAAAACAAAACAAAACAAAACAAATCTTATTTTCCCAAACACCCACCGGCACCGCACCGCACCGCACCGCTCTAACTTAACTTAACTACTACTTCCGCGTTCCAACTCACTCACCCAGACCAGAGCAGACCAGATTTTTCCTTAACTAAACTGATTAGCAAACTCTCGAACGATCGAGTGTTTTTCTTTACATATTCCAACTCCCAACCCAATACCAACTTCACTTTCTCTCTCCTATTCTTACATCTACCGAACGAACATAAACAACTCACCAAAACAAACAAAGGAGAAATCGAAACAACTGTTTCTAGAGAAAGAAGGAAGAGGAAACCAAAACCAAAACCAAATACCTCCCTTCCCTGTTGGTTTCTACATGACTAGAGAGAAAATAAAGTAAATGTGTGTTTAAGGAGGAGCTGTACTACCTATTCTCCACCATCCCATGGATTCTAAGATCTATGGCGCCACTAACCTCCTCCCCTTACTCTTACTCTCTCTCCTCTCAATATCTGCCACTGCATTGCCGCCCCCAACAACCAACTCCGCCGCCCCCGCCCAGATAAACTCCAACTCTGTTCTCGTTGCCCTCCTCGATTCCCGCTATACTGAGCTCTCCGAACTCGTTGAGAAAGCCCTCCTCCTCCAAACCCTTGAACAAGCCGTCACCCACCACAACATCACCATTTTCGCCCCCAAAATCAAGCTCTCGACCGAAATCTCGACCCTGAATTCAAGCGTTTTCTCCTCGAGCCTCGTAATCTCAAATCCCTCCAAAATCTCCTTCTCTTTCATATAATTCCTTCTCGAATCCACTCCTCTCAATGGCCTGCCAAACACAAATCTCTCTGTCACCAAGAATCCACCCATTTATCTCTAACCCACACCAAGTCCAACCAAAAGTTTGTTGGCCTCGCAAAAGTAATCCGACCCGACGATATTGCCCGCCCCGACGGAATTATCCACGGCATTGAACGGCTATTAATTCCGAGATCTGTCCAGGAAGATTTCAACGCCAGAAGAAGTTTGAGATCTATTTCCGCTGTTTTACCCGAAGGAGCTCCGGAAGTTGACCCGAGAACCAACCGGTTGAAGAAGCCGGCTCCGGTTCAGGTGGGTTCACCGCCGGTTCTTCCAATATATGACGCATTGGCTCCCGGTCCATCTCTAGCTCCGGCGCCGGCTCCAGGGCCCGGCGGGCCGCGGCACCATTTTGACGGTGAAAGTCAAGTGAAGGATTTTATCCAGACGTTGCTGCATTACGGCGGGTACAATGAAATGGCGGATATTTTGGTGAATTTGACATCTTTAGCCTCGGAAATGGGGAGACTGGTTTCCGAAGGGTATGTATTGACGGTTTTGGCCCCGAATGATGAGGCCATGGCGAAATTGACTACAGATCAGCTGAGCGAGCCTGGTGCGCCGGAGCAGATAATGTATTATCATTTGATACCGGAGTATCAGACGGAGGAGAGTATGTACAATTCGGTGCGGCGGTTTGGTAAGGTGAAATATGATACGTTGAGGTTGCCGCATAAGGTTGTGGCGGAGGAGGCTGATGGGTCGGTTAAATTCGGGCAGGGCGAGGGTTCGGCTTATTTGTTTGACCCGGACATTTATACGGATGGTCGGATTTCGGTGCAGGGGATTGATGGGGTTTTGTTTCCTGTTGAGGAAGAGGAGGTTGTACCGGCGAAGAAGGTTGTGCCCGCGGTGGCTAAGGTTGCTGCCAAGCCAAGGAGAGGTTTGTTTTTGTAACATTTACTTTAATTAATATTTTTGTGTTCATTACAGTTTGTAGTCGTATATAGATAGTAGCATAAATCAAAATTTGGTTTAGATGTATTGTTTTTGATTGGCTTTAAAATGGAAATGGCAAGGAAAGTTTCGATTTTTTTGCTCATACTTTGCTCATTTCTTGACAGATTAGATAGAAACCATAAATGCGGATGTGATACTTTACTTGATCGGTATAATATGTATAAATGAATTTGAACAGAGTTTATAAATTTTGTGTCAGTCAGTATAAAAAAGCCTTTTTGTGCAGAAATGATCGTAGTTATGGTGATTGTTGTCCTTGCAATGGGAAAAATTTTCCCGGTGAATTATGTGTCGGTTATGCTAGACATAATTATTAGCTGGATTGTGATGAATGTGATGTTGGTTGATATTGGCGGTGGTGGTGGGTCAAGTGGAATCAATTTATGTTGTGCATAGTGCAAACCAGTCATGCCTTTTGGTTTTATAATAATTTTATATCTAATGAACATACCGGCTGGCTATTAATTTTATTTTACATAGAATGAATGAATCTAGTTTTGCCACATCATGAACTTTGTTTCATGTTATGGCAAATTATGGTTTATATGTGTTAGGTAGCTTATTACAATCAAGTCTTTTAGTATTGTTCTTTTTGTTTGCGACTGGTTTGGTTTATTAAGCAAGAGATGATAAGCTGACTTCCATTGTGCGCGTGGCTGAACTTTAGATTTGAACAATTGGTTTGTTTTAGTGTCAGTGAGAAGGTAAATTGTTTAAGCATATGCCCTTGCCATTATGACTCGGGCATCAATAGTAGGATACTTGTGGATCCCACATATACTGTTATTATATAAAGTTAATTGTATAACCAATGGATCAAAGTTCATTAGATAAAAATTGGATTAATCCAGCTAACCCGAGCTGGGATCCGCCTCCTTATCTGACCCTTAGATTCAACGGTGGTAAACAGCATGTCTATGTATCCTTATTCTACTAATGTTCAGCTCCATGGTTTGTTATGAATTTGACTGCTGCATCTTTTGTTATTTGACGTGATTTCTTGTAATATGAACACTAAATTTTCATTTTTGTTAGACTTATCTCATTAAATGCCATAGATGAACATGAAATTAGATTTCTTGATCGTCTTATGTTTTTCTTCCAAAATCTTCTTAGTTTCATCCCACCTTGAACAACACTTGCTATTATTTCGTGCAGAAACATGATAGTACTTTCTGATTTTCTCTTTATTCCTGAATATGAAATGTGATTGTTTATTTTAGTAGATGCAATAATCCTATGCTATGTTTTCTATTAAAAGAGAAAAAAGAGGCTGTTATGTAGCCACTTTGAGTAGTATATTGATAATTGAACATATGGATTTAATATACTGGGAGTGCTTGTATGGTTGTTTGAGATGAAAATATTAATTTATTTCATTTGACTTTAGAAGGTATCTCACTAATAAATTAAATTGTATTGTGTATGGCAGGTAAGTTGCTGGAAGTAACTTGTAGTATGTTTGGGGCCTTTGGACAGGATTCTCATTTTACCAGCTGTCATTGAAAATTCAAACTCAAGGAAATTACAAAAAGAAGCAAAAACAACAATTCAGTAAGGTAAGCTCATCAACATTCTAATGCATATTTCTTTACTTAAACCAAAGAGTTTAAATATTATTTTACCCACTACTCTAGTGAGACTTTCTTTTTAAAGCTCTTTTGGATTTTTTTTTCTTTTACAGTGTTAGGACGAGCCCCTTGCATGAGTAGAAATAAAGGGAAGGAGGTGCTTGCATTGAAGTGAGATCCTCAAAAAGGGATTTTTTTTTGTTTATTTGGTTATAAATACTGTAATTACACATCATTTTTTGTTGTTGTATTTATGTTTGTTTTTTCTATCTTCTACTCTTTGCACAATACACTATAGATACGAAATCAAGAGGGGTGTTCTTTCTTGTTATTGTGTTTGCATCAATAGCCTGCAAGTCAATTATAACATTAGAAATTATTCTCTATATTATTATTTTATATTTTAATTATGTATGGAACTGGTGGGCCTTAATTTTTTTGACAAGTATTTCTATTGAATAAAGATGTTGTAATTGAAGTGTGGCGTCGGTGATGGTTGGTAGATGCATTATATTATTATTTCTTTGATGATTAAGACGGGAAGAACTTGGTGTCAGTCACAAGTTGCCAAGAGTCTTTATAGCTTTAACAAATATATATGTATGTATTATTTTGTTAAAGGCAATCTATCATAATCAAGTGTTGTTTAATTATTTAAAAAAGAAAGTTGATGAATTAACTTGTAAGGAAGATATGGGGGGACTTGTCCATGTTTATGCAAGTTATCTGTTCATGATTAGGTTAATAATTGATCACCATCACCATCACCAGCTGGGAGTGAGCTGCTGCTTCAGCTGGTGGGAGATCACAATTGACTGAATCATTCATTCTTTCTTTCTATAAGAAAAAGTCCAAATCAACATTAAGCAGCCCCATTGATTGAACCATCAATTTAAATGGAATCATTTACATTTTGTTCCTATTGTATACATTTTCATGATTTTTGTAAATGTGTTGGGTAAGACCGACCGGCCGACCTGACCAGACCAGACCAAAGGTGATAGACACATAAGATTCATGATTTCGTTTCAAGTTTAGAGGGTGCAAGAAATACTAGTAACATACATGATTGACATCCTAAACCAACATGACAGCCTGGAAAACTGGTAGGGTTTCTTTGGCCTGTGACTGTTTGGCCAAGGTGAAAAGAAACAGGTAGCAGCTGGAGAGTAGACCCCCCCACCCCCACCCCCACCCCTTCATCAACTATCTATATAGAATATAGATCCATAAATAATAATTAGCCTAAATTATATTGTCCGACTACCTAACATGTTTATTACAACCCAACCCAAATGTTGCATTTGGATTGAAGGAATGAAATGGCGATTGGAATGATTCATTCCATTCTAGTTGGAATGAGTTATTCCATGCTCTCTATCCTCCCAAGACCCTCATGGCTCAATGATAAAAAAAACTATTCATAAAACTTTGAATATAAAATCTTGGGCAAGAATATTAAATTTCAGTCGAAAATAGCAAAAAAAATATTAATGATTCAATCCATTCCAATCGCAACCAACAAATTTTTTTAATTTCATAGGAATAAGTCCTCACCTTTATTATTTCAATCCAAATGTAGCATTCTTGTCTTATTTCTTCTTTCTAATCCTCAGCAAATTTGCTTGAATGCTGATATATCATACACGGCAAGGGGCCAAGGGCCATTGGTACGTAGTATGAGACTGTTGTGTTGTGAGTTGTGGGGGCTAATATAGGCTTTTGGATAGCAATTTGTTCGGGATGGGCTCCCATTGATACTTTTATTTACACATGAATACTAAACTAACCCTTTACTTATCTTCACTCACCGGACTGGGTAGCTCCTAGCTATCTGTATGACTGGAGGAGGGTCCGAGGAGGGAGGGTGTGTTTTTATTTAGATAGATTTCTTTTATATTCACGTGAATATAACAGGCTGTAGCTTCATTTCTAATAAGATCTTAGATGATTATTAAACCCTAATACTCTCATACTCAACAATCCAAAAAAAAAAACCCCAATATTTTCTTTTAAATCATTAGTGTTACACATCTTCCTTCAAGAATGGTATTTTTTTTCTCCCTCTCCCTTTATAATATATATATATATATATTTGATATTGATTATATAATTGACTTGTACTTTTATTTATATCCCTCCAAATGACTATTGCTAATGTTCAGAAGTTTTTTTTAAAATAAATGTTTTCTTAAGATTAATCGTTTTAAAAATGTATTTTGAAACGAGGGACTAATAAAGTAAACTCTTCGAACAAATTAAAATACCAAAGAAAAAGGCTACTAGAAAGGACAACCGAGCTCACAAACAAAATACTAAAGAAAGAGGCTACAAGAATGAAAACCCATAAGCCTGTAGAGTTTCATAGAAATAAAGCAGACTGATTTATTGTATGTCAAAACTGGTACACTTCACCAGAACGATATATTTCTTCACAAAAACTACTTTGAAATTCAGTAAAGAAAACATATGAATATATATAACCTGTGCAGACCAGTACATAACGTTCACAAGTAACTTACATACACAATATGCACAAGATAAATGTACCTTAAAAATTTTTGAAGACCTATTAAATACAAGTTTTAACTTATCAACATTATGCCTTTAACCTCCAACTGTAACTTCAGCATGCTGAATTTCAGGATTGGTGGAACTCGCAAACAGTTCATTGTCCTGGTTGGGATTCTTTTCGGATTCAACATCTATCCAATCCTCAAGTCCTTTGGGGTTTACAGACTGGCTTTTGCTTTCTTCATGTTCTCCCGTGTGATCCTTGTCATCTAGGCCTTCTGCTTCTGTTGTCTTTTGTTTCAACTTGCCAGGCTTTCCTTCAGTTTTGGTGGCCGCGGATTCACGTGGGTGAAGACTAGACACGGACTTCCTGAATGGCTTCTTTGAAACAGCAATATCCTTGTCACTATTTGCATGACTAACCTTGGGTGACCTGCTCTGATCTCGGTTTACACATGGGCTAAGGGATAACCCACCTCCTTCCAAGGAGCTTTTGTTCCTTCCAAGCTTTGGAGATTTTGCACGAGTAGTTGGCATCTAAAGAATCCAAGGAGACGCAATAAGAAAATGCTGTTTATAAGAAAGAATAAACTGGAAAGAAAAAGAGGAAGACGAAAGTGTTTTAAATGACAATGCAATTTCACTAATTTGTGGACGTCTGTGCTGTTGGCAATGCTAGTATTCAGAACAGCTAATTTTGATCTAGAATAGAATACTTCATACCAAAACCGTCATTGTAAATTTTTATTCAAGTAAATATGTGAATCATAGTTATGGATGGTGGTGGCCATTTATCAAGTGAACGTTGGGCAATTTCATGATTTGGTGATCCTTTCCACAGTGGTGATTACTGCTAACGTAGACAAAAAGAGTAAGTAAGATCATGAGATGTAACCCCTCCTTTTGTCCATGCCTGCGCATGGACACATGATTAAGTGTGCAGTTTTCTAAAAGATCAAATTAGAGAAAGACATAATACTACATATTCCATGTGACCGAGACATGATCATCGAGCACACCGTTGATATCATGGCAATCAACAGAATACAACATGAAAACTAGCTGCAACATGCATCCACATTGTATTGTCAAATAAGAGCACACCAATGCAGTAAAAGGCTTTAAATAAGTGAAGTATAAGTTTCATCCTAGAGGTGTTGCGTACTACTTGGTAGATAAAAGGAGGGGGAGATGGGGTGCCTTAGCAACTCGTTTGAGGTGTTTAGGTGAACTTATAAACTGCTATATCTTTTCTTTCACAACATAAATATATAGAAATTAAAAGAATAGAGAAAAAAATATTAAAAGGAAGTAAAGATTCCCAACTCTAGATTCGCTTTAAACAGTAAAAACGCAGGAACAAAGCTGTGGTCCATAATTTAATAGTAGATACTTCTAGTAGCAAAAGCATCAATGAGAGAGATAGACTTCTGGTAGCAATTGCATTAAAAGAGACAGATTGAGAGAGATCACCTTCTTCAGTTCAACTTTAGGAGGAGGTTCTTTGTAGAAACTTGGCATAGGGGCAGCTTTAAATGTCAAGCTCTTCCTCAATTGCTTTATTTCTGCCTGCTGGCTTTCCTGCATTGGACCCTAAAACAGAATTAATAGCTTGATACTAAATCCAATATAACAGATAGGGACTCTGTAGTATATAAGAGGAGCATGCGATCAAGCTAGTAATAATGTCCATACAAGAACCTTGGATTTTTCTTGCAAGTTACTTTTTTCCACTTCCCTTGCATGTATCTTCTCTTCTAGCTTTGAAAAGAACTGGAGAACACAAAGCAAAATCACAAATCTGTTCCGTTTTCCATAGAAAAGGTTAAATAAATGAATTAATGTGAAGTATCCACCTCTCTTCTCTTTTCAGCACGTTCATCCAACCTGAAGGAAAATCCGGAGGCACTGCTCCTGCTTGTCCCACGAGGAGTGACAGACCTAGTAGTAGTACAAAATAACAACACGATATCAATGTGTTGAACAACCAGGAAAGGCATATGCCAACAAAATGAGTATCACAATTAAATAGAAGTGCAAGATAAAGAATAGTACGATGAAGTAGTTGAATGGGCATCCTCCTCTGTAGACAGCAGTGCAGTTTTAATAGGTTTTGAATGTTGGACAACTGGTCTACAGTTGCAAACAATACAGTAACTAATTATATTGAGAATGTGAGAATGCATGGCTATCCAATCATATTGAGAATGAGATATCCACAAACATATTTAACATATATGTAGTCTTATCGTGCCACTTACGAGAGGCCTTCAGATGGAGGGCGTCTTGCAGTTCCATCTGTGGGAACAAGCTTGCGAGACTGATATCAATAACATCAGCAGAAAACCACATAAATACCGAATAAACAGAAAATATGAAGAAAAGACGAACAACAAAAATATATACCATCGACTGATTAACATTTGGCAAAGATGCTAAAGTACTTCGCCGGGTAGAAGCTCCACCACCATTTGTGTTTGCTTCCTTTGAGTTCACTCCAGTGGATGCTCGCCTGGTGGCAGGATTCAAACGAGAAACTGAAGTAACTGTTCCATTTGATAAAGCAGCCTCAGCTTTCAACCCATTAGCTCGAGAATATTTGCCGTTGGATTTCATTGGGTACCCATCAATGCTATTACTCATACCATGCTTGTGAAGACCTTTAGCAGCGAAAGATTGACTCTGGGTCAGGCTTGGTTTTCTATTACGAGGCAGCGCAGTTGATCCTTTCAAATTAGGCTTTTCCTTGGCAAGTTTGTTGTTGTTAGAATTACCACCAGGACCTTTACTGGGCTTCGATATTTTACTTTCCGAAAGGGACGATTCAACCTCTCCTCCTGATAAATTAATACCTTCCTCAGCATTTGTTGCTTTCTGGGAGACTCCATTCCTACTAGAAAATTGTTCACCCTCTTCCTCTTTCTTTACATCCATAGCTGACCTTTCTACATTAGTTTTCTCTGTGACAGAACTTTCATTCCCTAATCGAACCCCATTCTCAGACTCCATTCAGTGTAGAAATTTCTTGTGGAGAAAAAAGGACAACTTTTTATAGGGTTCAGTTTCAATTCAACAAAAATAACACAAAACCAAAAAATTATGAATCTCAATGTTATACTATTCTCTTCCTCTACTGTTAGTTACTGATGGAATGTAGAAAAGGAACATAGGAAAACTGATAACCCAGATAACATCATAGACTGTAAAGGATCATTAGTGTATTTCTTTTTTCTTAACATTTTATTCCCAACCAATCAAAGTATTGACTAACATAGATCATAATTAAGTCGTAACTTATTACAAAGTTAATTAAACCAAAACCCAGTTTCACAAATCCCAAAATGATCAACATAAGGCAAAGATCCAACACAATTTGGTACCAACATTGAGTAGACACAACCAGAGAAGTGAAACTTGAAAAAACTGAAATTGGAAATACTATTATACAAATCAAAGAAACGCAAAGCTTATGTACAGAGTAAGCCGTACCTTATTTATGGTTCCAACTTGGAAGATTGTAATGTGGAGGCTGCTGCTCTTCTGATGGAAACAATTATACTTGAGAATTCAAATGCTATAAAGATTGGTGTCTGGTTCCCAATACAGTGAAGAGAGAGTGTGTGAGTGTGAGATTGTTCCAAAAAGAATTAAAAAGGGTCAAGATTTCAAAGGAGCAGATAATTTAGTGGGTAAATATGGCCCAAATGACTAAACTACCATAACTGCATTTCTCTTCTCCCTTCTTATTTTCCCTTTTTTTTTCTCACCAATAAATTATTATTTTTCTTCATATTATTGAATTTTACTTTTTTTTTACTATTTTGTTTGGGTAATGGTTAGGGATAAATTATTGAAAATTATGTCAATTCTTCAATTAACTAGCCACAGTAAAAATTTGTTTATAAATTATAATCATTTGTAAAACATGTTATTATGTACTATTGATTGCATATTGATATTATTTTTTAGTGGATATGTCATGGCTCACTTAGCAGTTCCCTAAAAAAAATCAGTTCAAATAGATTGTGATTTATTGGTTCTTATGTAAAACATTCTCTCTTTTTTTCCAGATGTTTAATAATTTTGATCGAATTAAAGTTATTTTACGGATAAATGCGTAATTAATTTTATGAAAAATAATATATATTATAAATATTTACGTTGATTTTTTTATTATCAAATAAATGAATAAATATTAATACCAAGTCTTTCACAATTGTAATTCAGCATAAATATATCATAATATTTTAATTTTATTTTATAAGAAATAACTTGCATTTAAATTAGATTATGTGACTAGGTTTACACCCCTCTTTATTATGTGTCACCTTTATACAGTTCTCGCGCAGAAATGTCAATTCATATTTTTTTTATGTATCTATTTTATTAAAAAAGAGTAATGGAAATAATCATTCTCTTAAGACTGTGTTGCAAATATTCTTCTCTTTTTGACCAAACAAGTTTGATTTTATTACAATCACGTCCTTCTTAATTACTCTTTCCGTCTCATGATAAAAATTCTTATTACTATTTTGGGTAGTCCCATGTTAATTATTTATTTTCCTTTAATAATCAAACTTTTACCCATATTTTTTTATTATACCCGTATCATTAAATATCTAATATTTTTTTTTATTCTAATTCTCTTTCCATATTTAATGACATTATTATGGACAATTTTATCATTTCATTCATCTTCTTAATATGCGTAAAAAATGTAGCATGATTTGTATCATGGGACGGAGGGATTATTATTTTATATCCCAAAATTGATAAACTCCTATTATATATTTATATTCTTAGCATAATTTCACACGCAAGTGAGGCCAGGCTTGTGTTACTGAAACTAATTCCTATAAATTAAGAAATATTACTATTTTATTAGTCATAACCGATTTTTTGGTCCAAAATATACATGAACTAGCTAGGTCCCATGCCTCCGGCACTGTATGGACAGTGAAATTTATCTTAAACTTAGAACGGCCCAGATGATTTATTAAGTGAGCGGGAAATTCAAAATCATTATTAGATAGATTAGATAGATAGATGTATTTTATTAGATAGATGTATGGACGGTGGGATTTATCTCAAACTTTAGACGGCCCAGATGATTTATTGAGTGAGCGGAAAATTCAAAATTATTTGTATTTTATTAGATAGATGATAGAAAGGGAGGGGTTTAGTGTGATATAATTTAGGAGACAAGGGTATTATGGTGAATATATAAATACAAATCATTGAAGAAGGGTGTCTCCAAATCAACTGTTGGAGAACGTGGAGGCCGAAATGAGCCCCCGAGAGGCGGGAGACACAGATTGGCATTTCTGTCTTTTCACTTCCGACGTGGCACGACCACGCAACGTGTTATCAGGTCCCACCCTTGCGGCGAGCTTTGACGTGTGCCCCACCGAACGCAGGCTGTCACATCGTGCTGGCAGGCAGATGATCCTACGCTGGCTGAAGAAATCTGGACCCTTGGATCAAGAATTCCACGTTTGAAAGAGATAGTAGTAGTAGTATTTTCAGGATTTTGCGGTTGATACGTTGTACTCAAATCTGTCTTTCAAGTTTCGACATGCAACAAACCTCTTTTTATTTTTTTTGGAGCATACTAATTATTGACTAATTTCATTTACTTTGAATTTACAAGTCTTGCCATGTATTTTGAGATTTCTTTTTGTTGAATTACGATTATATATAATAATATATAGAATTGAATAAAATTATAAAATTAATTCATATATAAAATCACAAAATATATTATTATTTATTTTATAATTCTTCTGATTTCAAAAATAATAATTGTTTTATGTTCTCGTATGCATCTTTAGATGTCATAAGAAAATATAGGTCCTAGTCACTAATTATTTTCTTGTTAAAAACTGTAAGTCAGGATTTTTTTCATTATGGGTTTTTATTACAAATTGTGAATTTAAGTGTGATTTTGGAAAAAACAGAGATAAATGTCCACGGGGTTTGAAAATTTAATTTTAATAGTGACCAATTATATAGAGTCGTCAGTCGTTAAAGATTTTAATAATCGAGATGGTTCATCATGTGATTTCGTAAAATTGGTCCGCAACTGAGATTCATAGAATCGAGGAAAAATGTGTTAAGCACCCCCTAACTTCCGTGAAAGAAAATTTGAGCCACTTTGAGCCTATGCACGAAGGATTTGATTTGAATAAAAAGTTTCGTTTTAGCTTTAATTTGACAAGAATTTTAAAGTGTTATTTAGGGAAAACATTGTTTTACAAACCATTCGTCAAATAGAAATTGATACTCTCTGTTATTTCCAGTTTTAGCCACGAATTAATCTAATAACCTAATTTATTCAATTTTAAAAGATCTTGCAATTTCGTTCGGAAATCATTTTCGTATGTCAAAATATAAAATCAAGCATCGACAATAGGGTTTGAGTCATCCATGGTCATGTAAGCCATCTAAACAACTTCAAGCACCTCGCTAGACCTATCAAACGGGCTGGGTTAAACCCAAGTTTTCGTGGACTGAAAAAGTGAAGTCCAAAACCCGCGTTTTGACGAGCGGGTCGACCCGCATGTTTGGACTGATTTATGACCAAATTTTGACACATTTATGGGCCGAACCCAAACGGGTCGGGTCGGGGCAAAAAGAAAAAATGAAACACACAGCCCGCGTTTTGACGGTCGGGCCGGGCCGCGGGCTTGGGCCGATTTTTGTCAGGTCTACACCTCGCAATAATAAAATTCACTATCAAGGGATCTTAAACCCAATTTTCGTGGGATGAAACTCTCGATATCGTTTTAAAGACCGAATTACACTTGCAATGATCAAATTGTAAAATTACAACCGTTTAAGTATGTCTATCATGAGAATATCCTTCAATTCTCATTAAAAACGATGTTTAAGGATCTTAAATTTATTCATAGACTCACATAATTCCTAATCATATTCATCAACACATCATAATCTATAAACAGAGTTTAGAGTTTAGGGGAAAAAAATTATAAACTCTAAAGTCATAGATCATACATCAAATCGATCATATCACAATTTATTATATCGTAGGAATCGAATATAAAATATATCCTAATTTAAGGAGATTTTATTTATGAAAATTCGTGGCTGGTTGTAAATGGACTATAAAGAGTTTTTATTATATGAATAGTGTTATCCATTGCCACCGTAAAGAAAGCTCAATCTAATAATTTATAAAACGTCCAAATCTGCTTGATAAGGCTGTTTGGAATTGTTAATATACGTAGGGCCCCATTTTTATCGTCAAATTAAGTATGGTCAATGATTTTTGGGCCATAAAAATAGCCAAAGTCCGATGGCTTGAAGTGCCTTAATTAGGAGCGGTTGGCCCTACTTACCCAAAATACAGATATGGATTATTGAAAACTTATTATTCCTTGATTGACCGGCGAAGCTACGTTTAAGGGCAAGGCAGCTTACAACTTGCAAGTGTACACCACTAGTCTATTATCAGACATTGGATAAGGATGTATATCAGAATATCATACTTGTGTAGTTAAAGTATTGTTTTTTTGATTATATTATACTAAAACTACTATGTGTGTGCAATCGTAAAACTTATTTGAAGATCGCAAAGTCAATTAGTCTATCGTAGAGTATTCAATTTCGAGGTCGTAGAATATGTCAGAAAATCGAAAAAGCTAAATGAAGATCGCAAAGTCTGCAGAATAATCGTAGAGTCTGTTGAAGGATCGTAAAATTTATTGAAGATCGTAAGGCAAGACAAAGATCATAAATCTCATCAAGAATTATATAGCAGATCGTAGAGCTCATCAAGAATCGTAAAGCAAAACGTGGAGTAAGGAAAATCGTAGAGTCGATTTAGTCAAACACTCTACGGTCACCATTGAAGTCTACGATCAAACAAATCATAAAGTATTTCAAGTTTGACATTAGAGTGACATTGGGAAGACTGGGAAAATAATGATTCTGAGATGGTTACTGATCATTCTGTTTAAAATGAAGATCAAATAACGATGTGTCTAATAACTAGTTTGGCGATGTGACATCACTCATGTGGTTGGTACTGCAGAAGTAAGATATGGCATATCAGAGTCGAAAGTAAGCTGACACAGTCAATATTAAAGATCTTTAGGATTGGTGCATTTAATGAACTACAACTTTCTACGAGAACATCTCAATAAAAAAGTACGAGGATTCAATCCAAAGTATGAATCACAAATTACAAGCTGAATCTCTACCCAAGTCAAAACAACTATACTCTATGAATATAGAACGACTTGTTCTGCAACTAAGTATTTTAGAAGCTGAGCTCAACGTCGCTTAGTAGCAACTTAGAAAACATCTAATCTTAGTGTGATTCACAAGTCTAAATGACCTTTAGTTTTAAGTCTAAGTGACTTGAAGAGTTCTAAGTGAACTGGTCTAAGTGACACTATTTTAGTGACATCTGCCAAGTCTAAGTGACTTGAAGAAATCTTAGTGATTTATTGTTGTAATAGTTCTTAGTGAATTGATCTAAGTGATTACCCTCATCCTTGGTGGGTTTTCTACTCGTAGAGTAGAAGAGTGAATTAGGAGTTATTTGTACTCTGAACCACTTAAATTCTCATGTGTTATATATTTACTTTTCAACATTTACATTTTAGCTATTATCTGCTATAACTGTTAGTGACTTGATTCCAAAAGCAACTAAATGTAGAGGTGAGATTTTATTTAAATATTTGAAGGATTTTTCAAACTAATATTCCGTTGTGCATAATTAATTATGTTTAATTAATTAACAAGAATTTTTTTAAGGGATTTATTCAACTTCCCTTTTAAATCTTCAAATGTCTTCGAAAAACAACAAAATCTCATTTATACAAAGCCTCGATTTTAATAAGCTCTTGTTACAATTTTATCAAGCACTAAAGTTGTCAATTGGTAATAAATTTCGTTAATAATAGCTTTATTAATTTATAATTTTATTAATTAAAAGTAGTACATTTTGAATGGTTATTACATCTACACATCGTGAGTTTGGAGATAAAAGAAAAGATATGAATTGCGAGCTTTAAAATGAAACTATAATTTAAATAGTATATTACTATTTTATTCTTATAAAATTACATTTTAAAAGTTATGATAGGGACAGTTCTGGTATTATAGAATGTTACTCTCTAGATTGGTGGATGTAATTAATTTTATCCAATCTATCTAATAAAATACAAATGATTTTGAATTTCCCGCTCACTCAATAAATCATCTGGGCCGTCCAAAGTTTGAGATAAATCCCACCGTTCATACATCTATCTAATAAAATATATCTATCTATCTAATAATCTAATAATAATTTAATAAAATACAAATGACTTTAAATTTCCCGCTCACACAATAAATTATTTTGATCGTTCAAAGTTTGAGATAAATAATATTGTCCATACAGTGCCGGAGGCGCGGGACCCAGCTAGTATTATATATAGGAGGAATGACTGCTATATATGTAGTTTGAAAACAGAATGGAATAACCAATGACCTTTTTCCCCACACTTGTATACAAAGAGGTTACATACACTCTGTTCAGTTCAGATGTCACAAACATTGTACTATTAACTATTAACTACTAGTAACTAGTTGAGCAGAGCAAGAAGCTTCATTCTCAACCTGAAACTATTTTGGTGGTGAATGAATGGTGATCCTTAATCCTAGTAGATTTGTATAAATTAAAAATAAATAATCCTGAAATATATACATGTTAACACACCGGTAGAGCCTCCCTAAATCCAATGCTAAAATTACTCTGTAACCGTCTCTTACCCAAATCGTTGTTTCCTTTCTGCATCATGGCCACAAACTCATTGTAATCTATGCGGCCGTCCTGAAAAGTTTAAAACATAGGTGAAGCTCATTAATCAAATAAATTTCTTTATTTTTCTCTTCAAATTAAAAATGCAACCTTCATTTTTCTATCTAGGCAAAAGGGATAGTTAAATCCAGTTAATCAACTGGCTCAGTATCATATCTGGATGAGACCTAACCATGTGTCCTTGAACATGTTATCACAAAGGGAAAAAATTTATGATTCATTCTACTTTGGATTCGTAGTTGTTGCTTTATTTAAGCTTTTTCAAACTACCCTAAGACTGAGGTTTTCATGTAGGACTCATGCGAGGCAGCAATGTCATAGATGGAACAATTAGATCAAAATTAAATATAAAGTGTCGCAATGAGGGAAGCGCTTACATTGTTCTGGTCTGCATCTTTGATCATTTCATCCAAATGGATGCTATCAATGCCAAACTCCTCGCAAGCTTGTTGGAGCTCATCATGGGTGATATAACCACTGCCGTCTTTGTCAAAGTACGAAAATGCAGCAAACAGATGATCTTCCTTCTCAACTTTATTAAGATGCAAGGTTGCAGCTATGAACTCCCCATAATCAATAGTCCCACTGTTATCAACATCAGCCTGCATTTTCACAAGCATTGTAGCCAAAATATCAATACCCCATGTAACCACTGAAAAGAAGCATCGATAGTTTTATTTTTCCTTATAGGGATCCTCACTTATTTATTTGTCTATAGATATCCCATAAGTATCTATACACAAACAAATAAATCAGAAAAAGAATGTAACCGATCCAGTGGAATACTACTTAACAGTTACACATCCATAAAAATTGTGTGCGTGTACATAAAACGGAAAGAATCAACGTAGACAATGATTGTGCTGAGGATACTACTAGGTTGTAGTTGAGCATCTTTTGAATGTAATGCATCTTTAGGCTCTATTTGGTTAAATGCATGGAATAAAATGGCGAGTAGTTATAAGAAAGCCAAGGGAAAGAGGAACGAGTGACGTTGGCTCGAAAAAACTTAGTCCTATGCACTCTATAAGGCAGATCTTTGTCGAACTATATGCTTTTGAGTCATAAAATGATACTGTATGCCAATTAATCTATTAAAAATATATATAAAAAAATGGAAGGATTATTCTGCATGATACTTACAGCCTTCATTAGATCATAAATCTCGGACTCATTAAGATTAGCACCAAATTTTTTCAGGCCAGCCTTGAGTTCTTCAAAACTAATTTGACCACTGTTGTCTGTGTCTATCATTTTAAACATTTCTTTTAAACCAGCAATTTCTTCTTCTGAGAGATTCTCTGCAATGACCTACAGCCAGAAACATCAGTGTTAATTGTTGAACTAAAGATGACACAAACACTATGAGTATCACTTTCAGAACTTAGATAAAACTCATTAATTAACGGTACTTCTGCCCTGAAATTTTGTGGTTGGTAATGAATACGAGTATGTTTTGTGGAGTCAAAGACTCAAACATATTAGAATAGTAGTACAGATGTTAATCAACGTTAAGTTTTCGTGGATGACATCCATATCGCAGTTATTTAAAACTATATCAAAAATACTTACTCTAAGAGCCATTTTCTTAAGCTTATTCATAGCAGAAAACTGAGTCAAGCGACTCAAGACTGCTGAATCAAGAGGCTTGTCAGGAGCCACACCGTCAATCCGCACCCAAGGGTGGCCTGCAGGGGAGACAAAACACAAATCAGCAGTAGCTAAAATATCCTTCCTGCTATGACAAAAGAGGTAGGGGGAGTGGAAAATGACTTTCCAACTGCCAAAAGACAAACCAATTTAGACTCAACTAAATTATTGACTTAATCATAGAAAGCCATGATGAATTGACGATGCATTAGATACAACAGAAGGAAAGAAGACAAATTAAGGCGCGTAATTAAATTATATAAATCAATTACAAAATAGTGAATAAAACATGTAATTTTGATGATATTCTAGAGAAGGCTCTACCCCCTTTCACATGGAAACTAAATCCCAGCTTCTTTGGTAATGTAACTGACACAGAATGTTATTAAAAATTCCAACAAGTCATATGACTCTATCATAATAGCTTAAAGAACCAATAGTTGAAAGAATGAATTATGTAATACAGTATATTCTGGTTTTGGCAGTAGGAAACTTGAAATAATGACCCATTATTTTCAGAAAATGTAGTAGTGGATTTATTATTACCAGATGACATGCCATCTGTGTACATTTTACTACTAATATCTACGAATAAGATAGAAGAGTTAACAAGGTAGTAATAACTTACACAGAGCTTCATGAACACTCAACCGCTTTTTGGGGTCTCTAACAAGCATTCTCCTAACCAAATCTTTTGCACTATCAGAAATCTTAGGCCATGGATCAGATGAGAAGTCGAGATCACCGCGCAATACCTCTTCAAATATATCTTGCTCAGTTTCTGTAATACATTAAAAAAGAAGAAGTCATGACTATATCACTCTACAAAGATGACGGGGAATTTTTTTTTTAAAAAAAAAAACTTTGCACTCTGTAAAACTAAGAAAATTTGTTACACTTCTATATCTCACCAGCCCAAAATGGAGGCACCCCACACAGAAGAATATAAATGATCACTCCTACACTCCAGATATCCGCTTCTGGGCCATAACGTTTACGCAGAACTTCAGGTGCAACATAATAAGGACTTCCAACCACATCAGTAAACGTTTCCCCTGCAGTTAACAAGTCTCATCAAATAACTCATGGCGGAGTCAAATATATTTAATGCAAGACATTCTTCCATGAGTATAGGACTACACGCAAAACAGAACAACATGTGCTCAAAACATTTCCCTTTCAATAGGCAAATAACTTAATTGTTCGCTAGCATGTAACGATGTTATTTTTGTGAACAGTACTAGCATGATCACAAACAAGTATACTACATTTGTTTGAGTTCCAACTACGTATCTTGTTTTAGTGCTTTAGATTTTAGCGCTGTTAAAACTTAAAACCATATCTCAACCGTGGCCAGTTGTTTCAACATGAAGGAGAATTTAAGTGTAAATATATCAGCAGCAAAATGTGAGACACAATATACATATTATGCGTCTTAATAAATGTCTATAAAGACAACACTGGGAAATCCTCTTTCTTTATAGGGATGATAGAACAAGTATACACCTAAATCATCTGCTTTCATTTAAACAGAATATTGAACTTCTCATCCTTGATGCTCCTTCTTGGCCCCTAAGCTTTTGACTTATGAATACAGATATCTAATCCTCGATTTTAGTTTGAAGGAAAATTTGTATCTTCAATCCAAGTTGTTAGTCTGACTTTATTGTAGTATTTGCAAGCAAGTCATAATGTGGAAAATTTTCCATTAAACATCTTAATGACATCAATTCTTTGTTCAATACAAAGAGTATAGATTTTTATATACTTCACTAAAGTCTTTGTAATTTGAATACTTCGCTTCAAAGATGCAAAACTTGTATATTGAATTTTATATACCAAACAACCTTGCAATATGTCAGCAAGAATCTGATATCTGAAGTTGTTTTTTACACGCAATTTATGAACTCCTAGAAATGTGGCTGCTAATTTAGACGAAGATATCGGAAAGAATACAATAACTTTCCTCACAACCACGGACCACCCCATCTGATACGCAATGCACATACAACTCTTACAAGGTTGCTCATGTACAGCAACAGTAGGTCAACAGATTATCTTTAAGCACATGCAACTTAATTCTTTCACTTCCATGGTGAAAAGTAAAAGTGGCTCATAACAATAAAAAGTGATTGATGCAGCACTAGACAACGTCAAGGTATCCTTAATCTCAAATGTTAATCTCTGCCAAGTGTTGCATCACTAAAGACATCACATTTTCAAAGAAACTACATGCACAGGTAAAAAAGGAAGACATAATATGAAAGGTTCTCGATCAAACCAGCAAATATAAACTTCTTTCCACATTTTAGAACCACCATGCAAGTTGACCAAAAAACTCAAACTTCGAATTCAAAGAAAAACCAATATTTTTTGAAGTATCAAGCTCAATAACCCATTTAGGAGAAATCACAAGGTAGGCTCCACATTTTATTATGACAGTATGAAACTTACATATATTCACTTAAAAGAAAAACAGCTGAATATGAAACCATAATAATGCAGTACACAAAGGTAAGAATTTTAAGAACAGAATGCTTTTGGAACATACCTGGCTTGAAGAATACTGATAATCCAAAGTCTATGGTCTTAAGAGCTGAATCCTCCTCCTCACTGACGAAAAGGAAATTCTCAGGCTTGAGATCGCGATGCATGACTCCCATGGAATGGCAAGATTCTATAACTTTGATTATAATCCTAGCAAGATTAGCTGCCTTTCTTTCTGTATAATGCCCCCGCTTAGTGATCCTATCAAAAAGCTCACCCCCGGCACACAGTTCCATAATGACATGAACTGCAACAGCGTCCTCATAAGCTCCTTTAATTGAGACGACATTGGAGTCTCCAGACAAGTGATGCAAGATCTCAATTTCCCTCCTCACATCGTTCACATCATCCTCAGTCACCAACTTTCTTTTGGCAATGGATTTGCAAGCATACTCTTTCCCTGTTGCTTTTTCCACACAAAGGAAAGTGGTCCCAAATTGCCCGTGTCCCAGTTTTCGGCCCAAATTATAGTATTCCTTAAGATGTCCAGTCTTGGTTTTTAACACTGATTTTGCCTGAAGGCCCCGCACTTGACATTCTCTTGACATTATGTGGCTTCTTAGGTTTAGTGTTTCCATTGGCTTGTTTAACCTTTACCGGTGGCCCTGCAGGCTGTGCTGATTTAGGCTCTTCCTTCACTGGTTTCACCTGTTTGGGTATTGTGGGCTGGGCTTGTTCTGCTTCAGGCTCTTCTTCCTTGACTATTTTCACCAATTCTGGAGGCTTATTTTGAACAGCTTTAAAGGATTCAGGCTCTTTAGCTGCAGGAGATAATTCGGGACTAATTTCTCTCTTTGTGTATGTAATCTTCTCCGGTGTCTGAGACCACCAAATGGAATGTGAAATTGACTGAAAGAATCCGTCCTTTAAGACCCCCCTTGATCCAACACAGTTATTCCCCATCTAACAGTAGTTTCTATAAACTTATATAGACTTAAAATTCAATCTCATACCTCACTCAGAATTAGATAACTCCAACACAAGCACTTGAGAGAAATGTAACAATTTTCCAATTGGGTTCAATTTTTGGGGTGGTTTTTTGTGTTTTTAGAGAAAACCCCAAATGAACAATCAATGGGAAAAACCCAATTCTCCAATCAATGATCAAATTAATCTAGCTCACACAAATGATGAACAGAAAATGATAAACCAAGAAGGCGCAATTGCAAAATGAAGGGAAATAAATAAATTAAGGGAATAGAAATGATAAGACGACCTTTGGTTTACCAGGTCAGTGGAATGAATCTTCTTCTTTTTCTTCGTGTGTGTGGTACAGGGTTTTGAATTTGTCTCTCATTTCCTCTCCATTTTCTTCTCTAATATATATGGGAATGGGGATGAAGAGAGAGAAAATAGAAGAAAATGGAAGGAAGGAGGGAGGAGGAAAAGGGTGAAGAAATTAACGGGTTTTTCTGTTGGAAGCGTTCAAAACGCGTTTGGAAGTATATATGATTTATTAATCTAGTAATTAATTACTAAGTTGGCTAAATCAAAATCCAAACACACCTATATAATAATATAAACAAGATATAAAAGGATGATATGGTCAATAACAAGATTTAAACATATTTTTTCTTCATTTTAATTTAATTTAATTTTATCGATAGTTTTGTTTATAAAAAGAAATTATTAAACATTGTAAAACACGTAATCTAATAAAATATTAGAAGTTGATATTAAGCTGACAAAAATTATAGAGAGACGAAATTAATTACTTCTATTTATTTTGCAATCACCATAATCGTTGCTAATAATCAAGGGCATAATTTGCTCAAATGAGCGTAATTGCCCTATTTCCATAAATTTTGACATCTTAATATCAGCTCTCAAAAATTATATATATATTATTTTTTTTTGTCCGAGTCTCATTTGCAAATATTAAGATTATATTTTTGTTTCATGTTTTCTTATAAAATATTACTGCTTTATTAATTTAGTAATAATAACATGATAATTAATAATGGAACAAAAACAGTGAGCAGTTAAAAATAGTAAAGTTATAAGAAGAATGGGTTGACTTTAGAAGTGGTTATGCACTAATTTGAATGATGAATTATTATTAGGACCAAAACCCTTTTGAAACAACAACTGGTGGCTGCCAATGGATTGTACTACAACTACAACTACAGCTACAGGGAAGCCTGTTGACCGCCCGCAGCCGGCTGCAGGCGTTGCAGTTGGCACTTAATTGGGGTACCCATCATCAATTTTACAATGAAACACACTAACCATTTTCATTTTGTCTGTATCAGACTAATTCAATATACGCATACGCATATATTTAAGCAACCGGCTGGCTTGGCTTGATCATCCTATTCCTATCCTATGATATGATGTAGAAAACATAACACGTCTATTTTTCACACTCCCTATTAGTGGCAAGGCAATATTGAATTCAACACACGGGTTTGGTTGTTCACCCCCCCCCCCCGGCCCCCCGCCCCCCGCCCCCCGCCCCCCGCCCCCCGCGTCATTGTCTTCTCATGTACAAGTTACATTTCATGGTTGACCATTTCACAGCAAAGGTAAATGGGTGTGTAGTGTAGCCTAGGCCTAGCTACTACTGTATCTAATATCTCTAATACTCCGTATATAATAATATAAAGCCGGAGCAAAGTTGATCACTTATTTTTTATGCCAACACCAAAAGTACACACCTGGTCAATCCAATCGTGCAAAACGTATGCCAGCAGCTCCTCCAAGCAAAGTGCTGTGTATTCTATTCTACTTTTTCCCCAGTGCCCCATCCACTAAAATTATTAACTAGAGATACCAACTCAAATTCCACCAATAATTACTGATAGTCAACAATTATTAACTTTTTGTTAGGCTTCCATCTGCTTCTCTTCATTACAAGGCTAGCCAAAAACATATAGATTTTTACACGATCCAAAAATAAATTCATTGACTACACACTTGAACTGTTCCAGAAATCTACTGTAATGGGATTAAAAAATTCAAATGTTCCAAACACACTATATGCCTAATACCTGTGTCCACATATAAGGGTAGTAGCAACTAAAAGGATAAGAATTTATTTCTACCAACCAACAGTCAAGTAAGCAACTCTCTTGAGAAAAGTCTTGCTTCAAACATCTCTGGCCAACCCAGAAAGATCAACATTTCCATCAGGATTACTCGGTTTAGTAGAAGCTTCTTTTGGAGGATGCCCTTCAATGGGTACGCCCAGCCTAGTAGACGACGAGGATGGTGAATCCGTATCATATAGGTGTGGGGTTCCAAATGCATTAAAGAATCCATTCTTCATTTCCTCAGCTGCATCAAAGAAACGGGTCATGCTACCAAACATGCTTCGTTCAATGGCTTCAATATCACTATGTAGCCCACTGCGTAGCCCAGGGAATTTAAAATGTTCATGCTCGGACGAGCCCATGGGGAAAGATCCTTTCACCGCCTGGCCTGTTACATCTTCTTCAGTGTATTCTTTGTTGCATTCCACAACTTCAGATGGCCTGCATAGAAAAGGGTAAACTGTTGGAGCAAATCTATAGTTCAGTACATATTGTAAAGTGTGTAGTTCCATTTCTCTTAATAAGACTGGGATATCATTTGACTGACGCCTAGAAATCCAGTAAAATCAAAATAAAATACTTTCTCAAGTGCTAGTAAGGTCATTCGGCCAGCAATCTACAGGATATACCTCACGGTTTGAGAATCAGGTTGCTAAAACTTCTCTTCCAAACTAGCTCTCAAGTTACAACCAAGTACATTAGTGTTAAAAAATAAGCAAAAACATGTAAAAGAGCCTGCAAACAGTTAAAAAGTAACTGGAAAATATGTATACATATAACCTGCAATACATGTATGAAATTCTGAACGCTCTAGAGAGACGTGATTGGCATATTTCAAGTATTGGAAGTTCTTCAGGAACTTCATTTAGGGAATCCATTAATATATTTGTCTGACAAAAAGATATTTGATGTCCTTCTGAACTTCTGTCGTGAATAATATAGGAAAACTTCTATCCAAGAACTGGTTAGGACCTCATTATGTTAACAAGTTAACAGCTTAACCTTGTACAATATTGAAGCAACTTTCCTGTTTTGAAAACATAAATTAAAAATTCAGTCTAGCAAAATTGATCGGGATATATTTTTTATCACATGACTTTAGAACTTTTATTATGTAAACACTGTACATGATCTGATATTCTGATGCAGGACAGATTTGAATGGAAAAACAAACTAGTTTAAATCACTAGGGTCACGGAATTAATACTAAGATGGATAAAATACCTCTACAGTAGGAATGATAACAATCAACTTCAATATCAATAGTCCAATCTTGTGGGGGTTACATAACTATTTAAAGAGACCCAACTCACTAATATTACTTGGGGAACAATAAAATAACTAATTGACTAATATACCCTTCCTAAACCTTAAAAATTCATAATTACTAATTAATGTCCTAAATTTCCACTAATAAATAAATTACATCAGTTATCATTAAACATAATAAAAACTCTAAATAATAAATATAAAAATTATTTTCTTTGCTATTGACTTGTGATCCCCATCATGATCAATACAAGTTATCAAACTTAGAATTTACAAAGCCACCACCCAAGTGACAAGTTCTTTTTACAAAGGGATGTATTTCTGGGTCAGACATTTACCACCTAAATAAAGTGTATACGGGAACCCGAGTATAAGGGTACAAAAGAGGAATTAGTTATGGGATGAGAACGTAGAATGAACATACCAGCTAATTTGGATACGAGTTAATTTCCTCTTTGAAAGCGAAATCTTACTTTTACCAGTATGTTCCTTTCTTATACATGTTCATAATTGTTGAAATGTACATACTTGGCACTAACCTTTAGATGAAATACAGAAATAGTTCAGAAAAGTGGAAAACATTAAAAAAGCAATAACTGAAGCGCAGCTCCAAACAAAACATAAACGGACCCAGCTTATATTCAGCCAAATTTAGTTATGTTAAAACCAAAGGCCAGGCCTAACAAATTTTAAATTAAACATATTTTCCCTAGCTTAGTGACACATCAAGTGAATATTTGACTTCTTTAAATTTCAAACTACCTATAAAGCAAAAGGTCAGGTCCCATTTCAAAAAACTATAAATACGGGTATCAACACCAGTCAACAGGATACATTGCAACAAAAGTCGTGCCTTATGATTCCCACAAAGGTAAGCACGAGCCACTAAAATGGCTAAATCCCATACATCCTGCCACAGAAAACCTAAGATAGATTCTGATTCTGCACACATGCTTTACACCCAACAGCTGAAAGAATGACACGCATACTAGTTGTGAGAGGATACAGCTGTTGAGCCTCCCCTTTGGATTTTTTGATCATAACAAAATCATGTGCCAACGAATAGCTTCTCCGTCAACCTCAAGGAAAACTCCAACTGTTACGAAATGGAGTCAATTTTACATGTGCCCGCTCAGCTCAAGGTATCAATTATTTGTCTTATCTCTTTCATTTACATAGCTACCACGTGCTCTCCTCATGCTATAGATGTGTACTTTCTTTTACCCTTAATTTTGATGTATCAGATGTAGGTTTCCCTACTATAATAAGGGGAATTGAAGTAGTATGTGATGAATGAAATATTTTATTTGCTTTTTCTTTCTTCTCTAGTTAATTCTTGCTGACGTCTTCTCCTTCTTTGTTTTATAAACAGAAAACCCAAAACATTATCACAATCCTTACAAGTGGTATGAGAGTCACCGATCCTCCGCCTCCATGACGCGACCCCATGAGGAATTGATGAAATCTACCGAGGACCTTCGAAAGCATGATGCAACAATGGGATCGATGCGATGTAGGAGACTCTCGCGGAGATGCAATCGACTCTAGCTCAATTAACTTTGCAGGTCTCCAAGCTGTCTAAGGACAAAGACAGGGTGGTTGACAATGAAGAGGCCTCTCTAAATGGATTGGATCCCAAAATACTTGTAACGTCGGAATTCAGAATGAAAGGAACTGGATTCAATTACCAATTCAGTGGGTCAAGTTAGATCAGGCCTCCGTTGCATCAATTCAATCCTCATGGTAATTAACTATTCTCTGCTTTACAATTTCAACCATCATGGTTATAAACCAAAAATCAATTTCCCTAGATTTAATGGGACCGATGTCCATGATTAGAACTGTAAATGTCACTCTTATTTTTTGATGAGTCCTATGGATGACATATAGAAGGTGGTCATGGCTTCAATCCATTTAGATGAGATTGCTAGTCTATGGTATCGTTTTGAATAGGCTGGTAAACCCCTTATGTCGTGGAATGAATTCCTTAATGAAATCTCGGTGTGGTTTAGTCCATTGCCTTATGAAAATGAGTTGTGGGAATTCAAGGAATTAAGGTAAACTGGATCCGTCCAAGAATATGAGAAATTTGAGAAACTAAAGGGGATGATGCAGTTGCGAAATGGTAACTGGACTAAACAAGACTATGTGAATCATTATGTAAGAGGATTAAAGGAGGAAATCAGAAACATGCTGCAAGCCTCATTTCTTACCGATCTTTCCCTGGCCTATTTCTTGTCCAAACTCCATGAGTCCACTGTTGAGATAAGAAATAAGGCCATATCCACAAAATACAAAACTTACCCCAGAACTACTTTCTTACCTAAGCCCACTAGTTCCACCCACTCTTTCTCAAACTCCAACTTTCATAACCAGCAAACCGCCTCCAGTAAATTCCAAATCCCTATCCCAAGCATTACCAAATACAACCCTCGCTCCTATAGAAGTTATACTCGGAATGAGGCACAAAATAGAAGAATGAAAGGCATTTGTTACACGTGCAATGAAAAATATACTCCGGGCCATAAGAGTCTTAACAAGAAGGTCCATGCATTAATTGGAGGTGATGAAGAAATGGTGGATGTTCACTTGGAAGCCATGGAGGTGATGAGGAGGAGAACTCTAATTTAAAGGACAAAATGCAAATCTCCCTTCATGCCTTATCTGAAAATGTACATGGGAGAACATTAGTGTTACAAGGGTATAGCAGAGGTACCAAAATTTACAGTCATGTCAAGTGTAAGGCATTTCCTTGGGAACTGCAAGGTCACAAGTTTAAAACTAAAATGAGTATAATTGATTTGGAGGGTTATGATACAGTGCTAAGCGTACAATGGTAACAAACACTGGTCCCAGTTATATTTGATTTCTCTAAACATTATCTCAGCTTCTCAAAGGGTACGAAAATAGTGAAACTCACTGGTTGTAACCTAGCTAATACCACTCCCACATTAAAGATAATGACCCACAAATCACTAGAAAAATTAATCAAGAAAAATGAGCCCATGATTGCAGCTATAGTGACCTTCAACACTGGCCAGGATACTACTAAGAAAGCTAAACTCGGAAATTATACAACCCAGCAATAGCCCTTTTGTTGCACCTGTTTTAGTATAAAAAAAGGGATGGAAGCTGGAGATTTTGTGTTGACTATACCATTGAGGAGTTGATTGATAAGTTACATGACTCCAAAATTTATTCTTAAATAGACTTGTGAGCGGGATATCAACATATTCGAGTGGCTGCAAAGGATGTGTATAAAACAGTGTTTCGAACCCACCAAGGCTTATTTGAATTTTTAGTTATACCTTTTAGGCTCTAAAATGCTCCAACCACTTTTCAAGGGTTAATGAATGAAATTTTCAAGCCGTATTTACGAAAGTTTATCCTAGTTTTCTTCGATAACATTCTAATTTACAAGTAAAGAACACATTGAGCATTTACGGATTAGTCTTTTGCGACAACACCAACTCTTGGGAAAATTGAGCAAATGCGTCTTTGGTCAAACTGAGATGGAATACTTGGGTCACTTAATCTCTGCAGCAAGTGTCTCGGCAGACAAAGCCAATATAGAAAATATGCAAATATGCATAATTGACCCAGGCCCCCTACAACCACTTCCAATACCAAACGAAGTCTGGCAAGACATATCAATGGACTTCATAACTAGACTCTCGAAATCTAAAGGTTTCACTATCATTGGGTCATCGTAGATAAGTTTACGAAGTTTGGGCATTTAATTCCCCTGCAACACCCTATTGAAGCTAAAATCCTAGCCTAATTGTTTCTAGATAACATTTTCAAACTCCATGGCCTTCCCCAAACTATTGCAAGTGATCGAGACCCTCAGTTCCTTAGTCAATTTTGGAGGAAGTTGTTCAAGATCTTGGGTTCACAACTCAATTTTAGCACCTCTTATCATCTCCAAACCGACGGCTAAATCGAAAGATTGAATAGATGTCTGGAAACATATTTGAGATGTGTTACTAGTAAAAAACCAAAGAAATGGAGACAATGGCTCAACCTAGTACAATGGCGGTATAACACCAATTACCACAGTACTCTTAATGTCTCCCATTTCCAAGCCTTGTTTGGGTATCCAACACCAATGATGACTCTACAGGCCGCCGAAACCCCTAAACTGGAAAAAGTTTGTACCTTCCTTAAAGACAGCTCTCTAGTTGTCTATTCTCAAAGACAACTTAACCAATGTCCAACAAAAAATGAAATTCCAGTCGGATAAGCACAGAACTGAGCGTGAATTCAGTCCCGGGGACTGCGTATACCTTGGATTACAACCATATATGCAGGAAAGTATTTCTATGAGCAGGGATTTCAAGCTTGACCCACGATTTTATGACCATTTCAGATTGTGGAAAAGGTCGAATTAGTGGCCTACAGATTAGACCTACTCACCTACCTGCAAGTAGCCTAATTTACCCAGTTTTCCATGTGTCACTCCTCAAAAAGAAGCTGGGAGTTGCCAAGATAGCTTAGGTAACTTTGCCACCAGTAGGGGATGAGGGACAGCTCTTGGTGGAACCTATTTCAGTGCTTGGGCGCATGATGGTGAAGAGGAACAACGATGTTGTAGTTCAATACTTAATCCAATGGTCCAGCAATGCCCGACAGATTCCACTTGGGAGGATACCTCTTTGATTCATCAGAAATTTCCCAATTTTCAATCTTGAGGACAAGGATTCTTAGAGGGGGGAAGCTTTGGTACGAAATGGAATCAATTTTACATGTGTCAGCTCAGCTCAAGAGTATCACAGCTCAAGAGTATCAATTATTTGTCTTATCTCTTTCATTTACATAGCTTCGAGCTATAGATGTGTACTTTCTTTTACCCTTAATTTTGATGCATCGGATGTAGGTTTCCCTACTATAAAAAGGGGAATTGAAGTCCAGATGAAGTATGTGATGAATGAAATATTTTATTTGCTTTTTCCTTCCTCTCTAGTTAATTTTTGCAACTGAAATTTCTTCTCCTTCTTTGTTCTATAAACAGAAAACCCAAAACATTATCACAATACTTACACCAACCTATGTAAACTGAAAACTCCAACCTTTGTAAAGGTAGTGCATAGTGGTACAAAACATTAAATGGAAAAGGATAAATAACGAACACACTGTAGAACTGTACTTCCAGTCTCTTTCTAAATAGATTCTAACCTAACAATGCTTCTATTTTCCTCTTCGTCGTGGAAAAAAAAAACCCTAGGTAATCATAATAAAAAAAAACCCATTTATAACCACAATCATTAATACTCGGTCCTATACTCAGTCCCAATAAATATGATACCTCTAATATTCCAACTTATTATCAAATTTTCATTTGCTTTCACATATTATTCTACAAGTGAACAACCAAAAGTTTATGCATATATATAGAGGGAGGGAAGGGGAAAGAAGTGAAACCTTCCAGCGCAATCTTTAAGAAGCTTCTCGGTTTTCTCGCACTTCCGGACGAATTTTCCGGGCTCTACCTCTTCGGTTTTGCAATTTGATGTGACAATTTTCCTGGTGGAACATCGGCCGGCAGATGCAAAGGAGTCTCCGGCACCAGTGTTGGATTCGTTAACTTCGCCTGACCTTGTATCGTCATCCTTCCACACCCAACCCATGGCTTTTCTTCGAAAACAATTAGAGAAGTATAATTTGTAATTTATTTATTTTTTAACAAAATCTTTGGCGTAGGGAAAAAGCCAAAAAGCCCGAAACCGCCTCAATCCTTCCCGGATCCGGTTATTAACTTCGAGTCATTTATCAACTAAAATTGGTTTCAAATTCCATAACTACCCTTTTATGGGAAATTAAAAATTATTAATACAAGGGAGAGAATTTATTAAGATAATGAAAGAAAGTAAGGATAATATAAAAAATTAAATAATTTATTCTCCTCGAAAGTTATAAACGACAAATTTTTTAGAACAATTTTTTTCTTCTAAAACAACAATCTTTTAGAAACAGATGGAGTACTAATAAATTTGCATCAATATTACAGGGATCCAGCCGTGTCACCTCCCGATTAGCCTGTCGTCATTGTATTACTCAATTAATTAAAGTTAAGTTCATGCTAACCATTCACAAAACATAGAATCTTATCCTCTCCCAATAGAATTTTTTTTATCAATTTCTTTTTTCTACCTGATGAGTTTTATTTATATAAGTCAGTCTAAAAATGAAATAATATATTCGATTACAGAATTACATTATCACTGTTATATTAATAATGTAACGCCCTAGTCCCCTATCGAAAGATATGGAAAAAATTTATCTGCATATAAGGAAATAAGTTATTACCAATAATACCTTCAAGTCATGACCTTTTGAGAGCCTGTGGTGGGCTAAGATGACCCAAGAAGATACTACTGGACAAGTAGTTTGATGCATTATTTTGATTCGATTCGGACTTAGGATTTGACCCGAGATTTATTCCGGACTCGAAATTTGACCCGGGTTGTTTTATATGGTATCAGAGCCGGTGGGGACACGAAAGCTGGTGGTATTATCCCACAATAGAGAGATGGAGTTCCGGGGGTGGGGAGAGATGGGGTTACGGGGGTGGGGACACGAAGCAGAGATGGAGTTCCGGAGGTAGGTGGGGACACGAAGACAAATATCTTTGGGTCGTGTGTGTCGGTTCTGACGGGGACGTCAGAAATTTAAGTGGGAGAGTTTGTAACACCCCAGAGCCTGTGGTGGACTAAGATAATCCAAGAAGATACTATTGGGCCAGTAGTTTATGACCTTATTTTGATGAATTTGATTCGATTCGGATTTGAGATTTGACCCGAGATTTATTCCAGACTCGAAATTCGACCCGAGTTGTTTCAAATAAATTATTATTTATAAGAATAAAAATGAAACAAAAACACTATCTAAAAAACTTACATATAAAACTCTTTTTTGTGCGAATATTTTATTGCTCAGTTTGGGAATGGGATCATTCTTTTATCTTTTGGACATTTTTAAAAATACTGATATAAAGTTTTTTTTCAAATATTTAATATTTGGACTCTAAAAAACTTTTGACTAAGCATAGAATTTGTGTATTTGGATAAAACACTTTTAACAAAGGCACAAAATACAAAATTCTCAGTAAATTACAACAACAACAACAACAACAACAACAACAAAATTAGTGCACAACTTTCATATTATTGTCAATTATGCAGCAAAATATTACTTTTAACTTTTTTATGAAAACACTTGTCAAAATTCTTATATTTAAAAGTGTTTTATGTCATCATACAATTCTGTCTAATGTCTATCATGATATCGTTATTGCATTTTTAGTTAATATTGATGATAAGTTTGGGAAGACGAGGATACTTTTTCTAAAAGAAAAAATTCAATAAATTTATCTAATTTTAAAATGGAGGAAGACATTTAAAAGAAAATTAACAAAACTAAAACTCTTATTTTGAAATATAGAAAACTAGTAATTACCCGTGCCTGAAGGCACGACATAACGAAAAAATAGATTAAAATTAGAAAAATACTATATTATCTAAATACTCTTTTCAACTTAAAATAACTTACAATCAGACATAACAATTATCATAAATTAACCACACTACCATAATAATTAATTTTCCTTTAAAAATAGATATCAAGAAAAATATAAACTTGTCCACAAAATATACAATCATTAATAACAATTATTATAATTCACCACACTACCACAATAATTATTATTATTGATATTATTATTGTTGTTATTGTTATTATAATAATAATAATAATATTATTATTATTATTATAATTATTATTATTATTGTTATTATTATTATTATTATTATTATTATTATTATTATTGTTCTTATTATTATTATAATAATAGTTATTATTATTAATTGACTAAGCCGGGAAGAAGTATGAGCTTTTAGATTAAGTTGAAAGAATTAAGTTATAATGAATCTGAACCGTCCTTATGCTTTATCAAATGTGTTCTGTTTTAATATATAGATTTATTATTATTAGTACTATTATAATTATTATTATTACTACTACTACTACTACTACTATTATTATAATTATTATCATTATTGTTATTTGATTTGGGCGGAAATTTTTAGTGTGAAATGAAATGTGAGCCTTTAGATTAAGTTGGAAGAATTGAGATGAAATCTGAACCGTTCTTGTGCTTTGTCAAATGAAAGATTCAAAATGGGTTCTGTTTTATTATATAGATTATTATTTTTATTATTAGTACTATTATAATAATAATAATTATTATTATTATTATTATTACTACTATTATTATTATTAGTACTATTATAATAATAATTATTATTATTATTATTATTTGTTTTTGTGTGAAGAAGAGATGAGAGAGAAATATTTTGTGTGTGAACATGAGAGAGAGTATGGTGTATGAGTGAATTTGATTTGGGCGGGAAGAAATATGAGCCTTTAGATTAAGTTGGAAGAATTAAATTAGAATGAATCTGAACTGTTCTTGTGATTTGTCAAATGAATGATTCAAAATGGGTTCTGTTTTATTATATAGATTATTATTTTTATTATTATTGTTCTTATTATTATTATAATAATAGTTATTATTATTAATTGACTAAGCCGGGAAGAAATATGAGCTTTTAGATTAAGTTGGAAGAATTAAGTTATAATGAATCTGAACCGTCCTTATGCTTTATCAAATGTGTTCTGTTTTAATATATAGATTTATTATTATTAGTACTATTATAATTATTATTATAATAATAATAATTATTATTATTACTACTACTACTACTACTATTATTATAATTATTATTATAATTATTATCATTATTGTTATTTGATTTGGGCGGAAATTTTTAGTGTGAAATGAAATGTGAGCCTTTAAATTAAGTTGGAAGAATTGAGATAAAATCTGAACCGTTCTTGTGGTTTATCAAATAAAATATTCAAAATGGTTTCTATTTTATTATATAGATATTATAATTATTTTTATTATTAGTACTATTATAATAATAATAATAATAATTATAATTATTATTATTATTTGTTTTTGTGTGAAGAAGAGATGAGAGAGAAATATTTTGTGTGTGAACATGAGAGAGAGTATGGTGTATGAGTGAATTTGATTTGGGCGGGAAGAAATATGAGCCTTTAGATTAAGTTGGAAGAATTAAATAAAATGAATCTGAACCGTTCTTGTGCTTTGTCAAATGAAAGATTCAAAATGGGTTCTGTTTTATTATATAGATTATTATTTTTATTATTATAGTTCTTATTATTATTGTAATAATAGTTATTATTATTAATTGACTAAGCCGGGAAGAAATATGAGCTTTATTATTATTACTACTACTACTACTACTACTACTACTACTATTATTATAATTATTATTATAATTATTATCATTATTGTTATTTGATTTGGGCGGAAATTTTTTGTGTGAAATGAAATGTGAGCCTTTATATTAAGTTGGAAGAATTGAGATTAAATTTGAACCGTTCTTGTGGTTTATCAAATAAAATATTCAAAATGGTTTCTATTTTATTATATAGATATTATAATTATTTTTATTATTAGTACTATTATAATAATAATAATTATTATTATTATTATTACTACTACTATTATTATTATTAGTACTATTATAATAATAATAATAATAATTATTATTATTATTATTATTATAATAATTATTATTATTATTTGTTTTTGTGTGAAGAAGAGATGAGAGAGAAATATTTTGTGTGTGAACATGAGAGAGAGTATGGTGTATGAGTGAATTTGATTTGGGCGGGAAGAAATATGAGCCTTTAGATTAAGTTGGAAGAATTAAATTAGAATGAATCTGAACCGTTCTTGTGCTTTGTCAAATGAAAGATTCAAAATGGGTTCTGTTTTATTATATAGATTATTATTAGTACTATTATATTTATTATTATTATTACTACTACTACTACTACTACTACTACTACTACTACTATTATTATAATTATTATCATTATTGTTATTTGATTTGGGCGGAAATTTTTAGTGTGAAATGAAATGTGAGCCTTTAGATTAAGTTGGAAGAATTGAGATGAAATCTGAACCGTTCTTGTGCTTTGTCAAATGAAAGATTCAAAATGGGTTCTGTTTTATTATATAGATTATTATTTTTATTATTAGTACTATTATAATAATAATAATAATTATTATTATTATTATTATTACTACTATTATTATTATTAGCACTATTATAATAATAATAATTATTATTATTATTATTTGTTTTTGTGTGAAGAAGAGATGAGAGAGAAATATTTTGTGTGTGAACATGAGAGAGAGTATGGTGTATGAGTGAATTTGATTTGGGCGGGAAGAAATATGAGCCTTTAGATTAAGTTGGAAGAATTAAATTAGAATGAATCTGAACCATTTTTGTGATTTGTCAAATGAAAGATTCAAAATGGGTTCTGTTTTATTATATAGATTATTATTTTTATTATTATTGTTCATATTATTATTATAATAATAGTTATTATTATTAATTGACTAAGCCGGTAAGAAATATGAGCTTTTAGATTAAGTTGGAAGAATTAAGTTATAATGAATCTGAACCGTCCTTATGCTTTATCAAATGTGTTCTGTTTTAATATATAGATTTATTATTATTAGTACTATTATAATTATTATTATAATAATAATAATTATTATTATTACTACTACTACTACTACTATTATTATTATAATTATTATCATTATTGTTATTTGATTTGGGCGGAAATTTTTAGTGTGAAATGAAATGTGAGCCTTTAGATTAAGTTGGAAGAATTGAGATGAAATTTGAACCGTTCTTGTGGTTTATCAAATAAAATATTCAAAATGGTTTCTATTTTATTATATAGATATTATAATTATTTTTATTATTAGTACTATTATAATAATAATAATAATTATTATAATTATTATTATTATTTGTTTTTGTGTGAAGAAGAGATGAGACAGAAATATTTTGTGTGTGAACATGAGAGAGAGTATGGTGTATGAGTGAATTTGATTTGGGCGGGAAGAAATATGAGCCTTTAGATTAAGTTGGAAGAATTAAATAAAATGAATATGAACCGTTCTTGTGCTTTGTCAAATGAAAGATTCAAAATGGGTTCTGTTTTATTATATAGATTATTATTTTTATTATTATTGTAATAATAGTTATTATTATTAATTGACTAAGCCGGGAAGAAATATGAGCTTTTAGATTAAGTTGAAAGAATTAAGTTATAATGAATCTGAACCGTCCTTATGCTTTATCAAATGTGTTCTGTTTTAATATATAGATTTATTATTATTAGTACTATTATAATTATTATTATAATAATAATAATTATTATTATTATTACTACTACTACTACTACTACTACTACTATTATTATAATTATTATTATAGTTATTATCATTATTGTTATTTGATTTGGGCGGAAATTTTTAGTGTGAAATGAAATGTGAGCCTTTAGATTAAGTTGAAAGAATTGAGATGAAATTTGAACCGTTCTTATGGTTTATCAAATAAAATATTCAAAATGGTTTCTATTTTATTATATAGATATTATAATTAATTTTATTATTAGTACTATTATAATAATAATTATTATTATTATTATTATTATTACTACTATTATTATTATTAGTACTATTATAATAATAATAATAATTATTATTATTATTATTATTATAATAATTATTATTATTATTTGTTTTTGTGTGAAGAAGAGATGAGAGAGAAATATTTTGTGTGTGAACATGAGAGAGAGTATGGTGTATGAGTGAATTTGATTTGGGCGGGAAGAAATATGAGCCTTTAGATTAAGTTGGAAGAATTAAATTAGAATGAATCTGAACCGTTCTTGTGCTTTGTCAAATGAAAGATTCAAAATGGATTCTGTTTTATTATATAGATTATTATTAGTACTATTATAATTATTATTATTACTACTACTACTACTACTACTACTACTACTATTATTATAATTATTATCATTATTGTTATTTGATTTGGGCGGAAATTTTTAGTGTGAAATGAAATGTGAGCCTTTAGATTAAGTTGGAAGAATTGAGATGAAATCTGAACCGTTCTTGTGCTTTGTCAATTGAAAGATTCAAAATGGGTTCTGTTTTATTATATAGATTATTATTTTTATTATTAGTACTATTATAATAATAATAATTATTATTATTATTATTATTACTACTATTATTATTATTAGCACTATTATAATAATAATAATTATTATTATTATTATTTGTTTTTGTGTGAAGAAGAGATGAGAGAGAAATATTTTGTGTGTGAACATGAGGAAGAGTATGGTGTATGAGTGAATTTGATTTGGGCGGGAAGAAATATGAGCCTTTAGATTAAGTTGGAAGAATTAAATTAGAATGAATCAGAACCATTTTTGTGATTTGTCAAATGAAAGATTCAAAATGGGTTATGTTTTATTATATAGATTATTATTTTTATTATTATTGTTCATATTATTATTATAATAATAGTTATTATTATTAATTGACTAAGCCGGTAAGAAATATGAGTTTTTAGATTAAGTTGGAAGAATTAAGTTATAATGAATCTGAACCGTCCTTATTATTTATCAAATGTGTTCTGTTTTAATATATAGATTTATTATTATTAGTACTATTATAATTATTATAATAATAATAATAATTATTATTACTACTACTACTACTACTATTATTATTATAATTATTATCATTATTGTTATTTGATTTGGGCGGAAATTTTTAGTGTGAAATGAAATGTGAGCCTTTAGATTAAGTTGGAAGAATTGAGATGAAATTTGAACCGTTCTTGTGGTTTATCAAGTAAAATATTCAAAATGGTTTCTATTTTATTATATAGATATTATAATTATTTTTATTATTAGTACTATTATAATAATAATAATAATAATTATTATAATTATTATTATTATTTGTTTTTGTGTGAAGAAGAGATGAGAAAGAAATATTTTGTGTGTGAACATGAGAGAGAGTATGGTGTATGAGTGAATTTGATTTGGGCGGGAAGAAATATGAGCCTTTAGATTAAGTTGGAAGAATTAAATAAAATGAATCTGAACCGTTCTTGTGCTTTGTCAAATGAAAGATTCAAAATGGGTTCTGTTTTATTATATAGATTATTATTTTTATTATTATTGTAATAATAGTTATTATTATTAATTGACTAAGCCGGGAAGAAATATGAGCTTTTAGATTAAGTTGGAAGAATTAAGTTATAATGAATCTGAACCGTCCTTATGCTTTATCAAATGTGTTCTGTTTTAATATATAGATTTATTATTATTAGTACTATTATAATTATTATTATAATAATAATAATTATTATTATTATTACTACTACTACTACTGTAAGACCCCAAATAATTAATAAATGAAATTTAATTTCCTTTAATTATTATTTTGAATAGTAAGGGTTGATTTGAATAATGTGGATAGTTATGGGTAAAATACGCAAATGTTTTAAAATAAGCAAGTGGTTATAAAATATTCATTGTTGTCGGGGAATATTCGTTTGGTCGTGGAATATTCGTACTGTCGGGGAATATTCGTACGACGGCGCAGCCATGTGTGGGCCCCATAACGGAAAGCGATTGGAGGAAGAAAACGACAAATATAAGCTGTTTATAAATAACGGCGTAGTTGTTACCGTTTACACTGTTGGAATACCCGGTGGTTAAAATACAGTAATACGCGTTGTTGCACAGTAGCACACGGTATTGCACAGTATTTTGAATTATTGATCCTTACGTAAGAAGGCACTACTCAATAATTGCTACAGGAGTTACTGTTCATTACTTTATTGATTCAATAATTGCTGCGTTGATATTTATATTATTATTGTTTCAATAATTGTCATTGCACAGTATTTTCAATTATCAGATCAATAATTCATATTATTTGAATAATATTATCAGATAACATTATTGGCAATGTCTAGAAAGTTCTGTCAAGGAGAGGTTTGGTCATCTAATTGCGCGCCAGTAAGGAGAAATCCTTATTGGAAAGCCCCCTCTATCCTGGGAACGGCCTGGTTGTCGGTACTGTGATTCGGTAATATTATTTTTAATAATTAATTATTGATTATTATGATAAAGAAAATATTTATTCTATGTGGATATAGATGGAGAAAATTTTTAATGTGACAATTGTTGAAAATTAATATTTTATCTTTTTCTGATAAAATAATTCATTTAAATATATTATTTTAATAATATATTAACGATGATATTTTTACAATGAATGTGGGATATATGAGTATATGAGAAGGTAGAGTATTTTTGTGGCATTAAATGTTTAACACATGTTTTGTGTGTCGGTGGACATAATTTTTGACCGAAAATTGATTATTGACTGTAAAATCGCTCGTTTATGGATTTCGGATAATTTCTGTTTGGAATTTGGAAAAATTTTCTTCTGCAAAGTTGTAGAGAATGGAATTTCCCATGGAAAGTCGCGAGTTTTGAATTTTTCTGATGACCGGGCTGTTTTCTATGAATTGTTGAAGTTTCGGAAAATAAAATGATTTTTATTAAATTTATGGGGTGGGACCCACTTGTGTTTTAACACATGTGGGCTGCTGAATTTTCTTGTTCCAAGTTGGTGGCTGATCAGTTGGTGGAGGAGGCGTAGGAGAATAAAAATAAATAATAATATTTTATTATTTTAGTCTCCTTTGGCGTTCTAACATTTTCCTATAAATAGAGGGCTAAGTTAGAATTGAAAATCACACCAGAAACAAAGTTTTCTCTCTTTCTCTCTCTATATTATCGAGCGTATTCTTGTGAGTATACTTTGAGTGTTGCTATACAGTGCGAGTTTCTGTCAGCACTATACCGAAATTAAGTCAGAAGTACGGCTATTTTGAGGTAAGGGATGTTATTTTCTTCTTAAATGATATTATTTTCTTCAATATCATTATGCCGAAATATTGGTGAACGTTTTTATCAAATTTGGAACTTTTTGTGCCGGAGTTACTATTCACGTATACGGTACTATTCACGTATACGGCACTATTCACGAATACGGCACTATTCACAGAAAAAATTATTTTTTTTCTTTTCGTCCAAAATATCTATTGTGAATACTAGCTTTGATTGTATCCATGTTTTGATCATTCTTGAATTTTACACCACTATGATTATTTATGAGGTATTTTTGGACATGGATAAAACAAAGTACGAATCCTTAATCCTTAATCCTTGTCATTTTGTTTCACTGGATTCACTTCTTTAAAAATATTTTTTATCATCTTCAGTCTTAAAGGATGTATTATTGAATATCTTTGGCCTGTAGTGCAAAGATGAATGATTTCTGATGAATATCTTTGGCCCGTAGTGCAAAGATGAACAGGTGTTTAGATGAACATGACCAACAAATGAATATCCTTGGCCTGTAGTGCAAGGATGAATATATGATACAAGATGTGCATTGATTGATGTTACAGGGATAAAAATACTGTTGATGGACTGTTAAATTCATAGACATTAGTAGATTTCATCCTCTACGTAACTCTTCTATGAATTAATATTTTCCGCTGCGAATATTGATTTAAAACTTGTTGTCTATTGTATTCTATCAGATTTTTTCCCTGTTGAAGACTAACGATAATTTGTTGTATATTATCTTAGTCTTAATATTCTTTACTGAGCTAGTTGAGCTCACCCTTTTCCTTTTTGTTCCATTTTCTTCTCAGGAGACGAGAATATAGCAGGTACGAGTCGGGGTATGAATTGATGGTTCTTGAGAGAGTTGTTTAGTAGTCCTCACCATTTTTGTAAAATAATATATTAATAATTGTATTGAGGACATAGTTGGGTATGTATATTGTCTAGACGACAATGTTTGTATTTAAACTCACAGTTTATGGGTTGTAAAAGTTGTAGTTGTTTCTGTACCATGTATTTGGCGACTCAAAATGGGTTGGATGGAATGGACCTATTTTGGGGGCGTCACAGTTGGTATCAAAGCTTAGGGATATGATCTCTGGCGGAGATCGGGGAATAAAACTAGGAGGGGAGAGACGAGTAATTCCTTCGCTAGTGTGTCCTACCTAAGCTTATTTGTTAGTTGGTCAGTATATAGGGATATTATGTGATATGTGATTTGCTTAATTAACCCTTGTTTTATGGCAGTATTTAAGAATGGCAACCGAGAATGTTAACAGTGGAGTTAATGAGACCGTGGAGATGCCTATACTTACTAACGAGGAGAACGCGCAACAGGCTGGCAATGTTCCTCCTGTGAACAACACCACTGATCAGACGATGAACGACGCAATGTTTAGAAGCTTTTTGCAGTTCATGCAAAATCAGACGAGGGAGACTCGTGTTCAAAATACAGGAGGAAATGATAACAATTCACGGGTTGTCACAGCCAAGCAGTTCAAAGAGTTGGGACCTCCAGAATTTAAGGGAAAGCCAGACCCGATCATGGCGGAGACATGGGTCAAGCAAATTACCAAGATATTCGATGTCTTGGGATGCACGGAGGAACAAAAGGTTCCATTCGCCACCTTTATGTTCCGTGGCGAGGCAGACTACTGGTGGGAGTCTGTGAAACGTACCCATCCAGCCGCACTCAGCATGTCTTGGGAGACGTTTCAGAAACTATTTAATGACAAATATTTTCCTGAAAGTGTTCGTCATATGAAGGAAGTGGAGTTCATCAGATTAGAACAAAATAACATGACGGTGTCTCAGTACGAGGCAAAGTTTGCAGAGTTATCCAGGTTTGCACCTCATTTGGTGGAGAATGAGGAACGTATGACGCGGATGTTTCTGAGAGGTTTGAAACCCGGCATACGACAATATCTCATCTCTCATAAATTTTCTCTCTATTCAGATGTTGTTAACAGGGCTCAATTGTTGGAGCGAGACAACGAGTACGGTCAACCGAGGTACCACAATCAGGATCATACTGAAGATAGCAGTCAGCAAAACAACAATAACCAGTGGAGAAAGAAAAAGACGGACAAAAATGGTAACCACTTTGGTGGTAATCATGGCCATGAAAATAGAAGAAGCGAGTCAGGAGGAGATTTTAAAAAGAGGAGATTTAACAACGACCATGTGAAGACGACAGTGCCGGCAGCAACTGGTTCTAAGGGAGGAGAAAGACCACCGGTCATATGCTACAAATGCGGGAAAGAGGGACATATCAGTCCAAACTGCCCACAACAGTTCAAGGTATGCTATAATTGTGGAAAGGAAGGACATATCGCTCGAGATTGTACGGTAGCAAAACCTAGTTCAGCGGGGACGGTGACTCAAAAGACTGTCCCAGAAAAGCCAAAGTCAATGGTTCCTGGAAGAGCGTTTGTTGTGACTGGTCAACATGCGAGGAACCCAAACGAGGTGATCACGGGTAAGCTATTTATAAATTCTTGCGAAGTTTATACCTTACTTGATACCGGTGCTACCCATTCATTTATCTCTCCTGCTTGCGCTCAACGTTTAAACTTGACTCCGGAGAAATTAGACTTTGACCTATCTGTGGAAACTCCGTTAGGAGAAACTTTTATCACATCCACTGTTTATAAATCTTGTTTCATTCAAGTTGGCACCATCACCTTACCTGTTGACCTGATCTCTTTAAAGATACTTGCTTTTGATGTGATTTTAGGGATTGATTGGTTAACTACTCATCATGCCAAAATTGATTGTTTTCGTAAGGTTGTTAGTTTTCATATTCCTAATCAACCTGTTGTTCGAATTCAGGCAACTAAACCATTAAAATCAATCACTATCATATCTAATCATAAAGCTATTCGTTTATTGAAAAACGGATGTCAAGCTTTCTTAGCCCATGTTATGGATTTGAATAAAGACACGTCAAAATTGAATAATATTCCTGTTGTTATTGACTTTCCTGACGTATTTCCTGAAGAACTTCCCGGTCTACCCCCAGAACGTGAAGTTGAATTCTTTATTGATCTTGAACCTGGTACAAAGCCCATTTCTAAAACCCCATATCGAATGGCTCCTATTGAACTTCAGGAGTTAAAAGTCCAACTACAGGAGTTATTGGACATCGGTTTCATTCGTCCTAGTACATCTCCTTGGGGTGCTCCTGTTTTATTCGTAAAGAAGAAAGACGGGAGTATGCGACTTTGTATTGACTATCGGGAATTGAACCATGTCACCATCAAGAATAGGTATCCTCTACCTCGTATTGATGACTTGTTTGACCAGTTACAAGGAGCACAATTCTTTTCAAAAATCGATCTTCGTTCTGGATATCATCAGCTGAAAATTAGAACTGAGGATATTCCAAAGACTGCCTTCAGAACTCGGTATGGGCATTATGAATTCTTAGTCATGTCTTTTGGATTGACTAATGCTCCTGCTGCTTTCATGGATATGATGAACCGAGTATTCAAGGATTATTTGGATCAATTCGTTGTTGTCTTTATTGATGACATCCTCATATATTCCAAAAGCCGTGAAGATCATGAGCACCATTTGAAGCTGGTACTCCAAAGGCTTCGTGAAAACAAGTTATATGCTAAGTTGAAGAAATGCGAGTTCTGGCTTGAGGAAGTAGCATTCCTTGGGCACGTGGTGTCAAAAAATGGAGTATCTGTTGACCCGACGAAGATTGAAGCAATACAAAGTTGGGAGCAACCGAAGTCGGTCACTGAAGTACGTAGCTTTTTGGGCTTAGCTGGTTATTATCGGAGATTCGTGGAAGGGTTTTCTCGAATTGCTACTCCATTAACTCAGCTAACTCGTAAGGATACAAAATTCGTATGGAGCGAGGAATGCGAGAAGAGTTTCCAAGAGCTTAAGAGGAGACTTATTTCGGCACCTGTTCTAACAATACCATCTGGTTCGGATGGATTTGTTATATACAGCGATGCTTCAGGCAAAGGGTTAGGATGTGTTCTCATGCAACGTGGGAAAGTCATAGCCTATGCCTCACGACAACTTAAAGAGTATGAGAGGAATTATCCTACTCATGATCTAGAGTTGGCAGCAGTCGTTTTTGCGCTAAAGATCTGGAGGCACTATCTATACGGGGAGAAAGTGGAGATATATTCAGATCATAAAAGCCTCAAATATTTCTTCACTCAAAAAGAACTCAACATGCGGCAACGACGTTGGCTCGAGTTGTTGAAAGATTACGACCACACTATTCAATACCATCCTGGAAAAGCGAACGTGGTAGCTGACGCATTGAGTAGAAGATCATATGCAGGAATGAGTGCAATGATGTCAAGTATACGCATAGAGCCAACTTTAATAGAAAAAGTTAAGGTTGCTCAAGCCACCGATCCGGAGCTGATGCATATGAAGACGAAAGTACAAGAAGGTGTCATTCCAGAAGCGAGAATTGATGAAGAAGGAATACTTCGAGTCCACTCCAGACTTTGTGTTCCTAACGATTCTGATTTGAAGTACAAGATCATGATGGAGGCACACAATACACCGTTTGCAATTCATCCTGGAAGTACCAAAATGTATCGTGACCTTCGACATACATTTTGGTGGAACAATATGAAGAGAGAGATTGCAAAGTTTATTTCAACGTGTTTAACTTGTCAACGTGTAAAGGCGGAGCATCAAGTGCCAAAGGGTCCATTGCAACCACTTGAGATTCCGAAATGGAAGTGGGAACACATTACTATGGATTTCGTTATGGGTCTTCCTACGGTTTCTCAAGGCATCAATGCTATTTGGGTTATTGTTGATAGATTAACCAAGTCTGCTCATTTCTTGCCGATACGAGAGACTTATTCCCTGGAACGTCTTGCTCAAATGTACGTAAATGAGATTGTAAGATTGCATGGCATGCCAGTATCCATAGTTTCGGATCGTGACCCAAGATTTACTTCAAGATTTTGGGTTAGCTTGCAAAAAGCTATGGGTACGGAGTTACGATTCAGTTCGGCATACCATCCTCAAACGGACGGACAATCAGAGAGGACTATTCAAACTCTTGAAGATTTATTAAGACTCTGTGTCCTAGACTTCAAGGGCAGTTGGGATAAATATTTACCATTGGTGGAATTCTCCTACAACAACAGTTATCAGGCGAGCATTGGTGTAGCCCCATTTGAAGCATTGTATGGACGAAAGTGTCGCTCTCCAGTATGTTGGGACGAGGTGGGTGAAGCAACATTGTTGGGACCCGAGTTAGTACGTATGACTACAGAGAAGATCCAAACGATTCGACAACGTATACAAACGGCACAAGATCGACAAAAGAGTTATGCGGATCTTCATCGAAAGGACGTAGAATTTAGTGTTGGGGATCATGTATTGTTGCGTGTTGCCCCATGGAAGGGAGTTACAAGATTCGGGAAGAGAGGAAAGCTTAATCCGCGATTTATTGGTCCGTTTCAAATTCTTGATCGAGTAGGTAATGTAGCCTATAGACTCGCGTTACCTCCAAGTATGTCTCGTGTTCATAATGTTTTTCATATATCTGTGCTTCGTAAATATGTGAAAGACCCGAACCACGTCATTGAGTTAGAACCGGACGAGATAGCCGAAGATTTAACGTATGAGGAGGTACCTGTCAAGATCTTGGATAGGAAGGAGCATGTCCTACGCACGAAGGTAATACCACAAGTTAAAGTTTTGTGGAGGAATCATGCTATAGAGGAAATGACCTGGGAGTTGGAAACAGAAATGAAAGCGAGGTATCCTCACCTTTTCGAAACACCAGGTACGTATGTCAATTTCGAGGACGAAATTTCATAAGGAGGGGAGGTTGTAAGACCCCAAATAATTAATAAATGAAATTTAATTTCCTTTAATTATTATTTTGAATAGTAAGGGTTGATTTGAATAATGTGGATAGTTATGGGTAAAATACGCAAATGTTTTAAAATAAGCAAGTGGTTATAAAATATTCATTGTTGTCGGGGAATATTCGTTTGGTCGTGGAATATTCGTACTGTCGGGGAATATTCGTACGACGGCGCAGCCATGTGTGGGCCCCATAACGGAAAGCGATTGGAGGAAGAAAACGACAAATATAAGCTGTTTATAAATAACGGCGTAGTTGTTACCGTTTACACTGTTGGAATACCCGGTGGTTAAAATACAGTAATACGCGTTGTTGCACAGTAGCACACGGTATTGCACAGTATTTTGAATTATTGATCCTTACGTAAGAAGGCACTACTCAATAATTGCTACAGGAGTTACTGTTCATTACTTTATTGATTCAATAATTGCTGCGTTGATATTTATATTATTATTGTTTCAATAATTGTCATTGCACAGTATTTTCAATTATCAGATCAATAATTCATATTATTTGAATAATATTATCAGATAACATTATTGGCAATGTCTAGAAAGTTCTGTCAAGGAGAGGTTTGGTCATCTAATTGCGCGCCAGTAAGGAGAAATCCTTATTGGAAAGCCCCCTCTATCCTGGGAACGGCCTGGTTGTCGGTACTGTGATTCGGTAATATTATTTTTAATAATTAATTATTGATTATTATGATAAAGAAAATATTTATTCTATGTGGATATAGATGGAGAAAATTTTTAATGCGACAATTGTTGAAAATTAATATTTTATCTTTTTCTGATAAAATAATTCATTTAAATATATTATTTTAATAATATATTAACGATGATATTTTTACAATGAATGTGGGATATATGAGTATATGAGAAGGTAGAGTATTTTTGTGGCATTAAATGTTTAACACATGTTTTGTGTGTCGGTGGACATAATTTTTGACCGAAAATTGATTATTGACTGTAAAATCGCTCGTTTATGGATTTCGGATAATTTCTGTTTGGAATTTGGAAAAATTTTCTTCTGCAAAGTTGTAGAGAATGGAATTTCCCATGGAAAGTCGCGAGTTTTGAATTTTTCTGATGACCGGGCTGTTTTCTATGAATTGTTGAAGTTTCGGAAAATAAAATGATTTTTATTAAATTTATGGGGTGGGACCCACTTGTGTTTTAACACATGTGGGCTGCTGAATTTTCTTGTTCCAAGTTGGTGGCTGATCAGTTGGTGGAGGAGGCGTAGGAGAATAAAAATAAATAATAATATTTTATTATTTTAGTCTCCTTTGGCGTTCTAACATTTTCCTATAAATAGAGGGCTAAGTTAGAATTGAAAATCACACCAGAAACAAAGTTTTCTCTCTTTCTCTCTCTATATTATCGAGCGTATTCTTGTGAGTATACTTTGAGTGTTGCTATACAGTGCGAGTTTCTGTCAGCACTATACCGAAATTAAGTCAGAAGTACGGCTATTTTGAGGTAAGGGATGTTATTTTCTTCTTAAATGATATTATTTTCTTCAATATCATTATGCCGAAATATTGGTGAACGTTTTTATCAAATTTGGAACTTTTTGTGCCGGAGTTACTATTCACGTATACGGTACTATTCACGTATACGGCACTATTCACGAATACGGCACTATTCACAGAAAAAATTATTTTTTTTCTTTTCGTCCAAAATATCTATTGTGAATACTAGCTTTGATTGTATCTATGTTTTGATCATTCTTGAATTTTACACCACTATGATTATTTATGAGGTATTTTTGGACATGGATAAAACAAAGTACGAATCCTTAATCCTTAATCCTTGTCATTTTGTTTCACTGGATTCACTTCTTTAAAAATATTTTTTATCATCTTCAGTCTTAAAGGATGTATTATTGAATATCTTTGGCCTGTAGTGCAAAGATGAATGATTTCTGATGAATATCTTTGGCCCGTAGTGCAAAGATGAACAGGTGTTTAGATGAACATGACCAACAAATGAATATCCTTGGCCTGTAGTGCAAGGATGAATATATGATACAAGATGTGCATTGATTGATGTTACAGGGATAAAAATACTGTTGATGGACTGTTAAATTCATAGACATTAGTAGATTTCATCCTCTACGTAACTCTTCTATGAATTAATATTTTCCGCTGCGAATATTGATTTAAAACTTGTTGTCTATTGTATTCTATCAGATTTTTTCCCTGTTGAAGACTAACGATAATTTGTTGTATATTATCTTAGTCTTAATATTCTTTACTGAGCTAGTTGAGCTCACCCTTTTCCTTTTTGTTCCATTTTCTTCTCAGGAGACGAGAATATAGCAGGTACGAGTCGGGGTATGAATTGATGGTTCTTGAGAGAGTTGTTTAGTAGTCCTCACCATTTTTGTAAAATAATATATTAATAATTGTATTGAGGACATAGTTGGGTATGTATATTGTCTAGACGACAATGTTTGTATTTAAACTCACAGTTTATGGGTTGTAAAAGTTGTAGTTGTTTCTGTACCATGTATTTGGCGACTCAAAATGGGTTGGATGGAATGGACCTATTTTGGGGGCGTCACAACTACTACTACTACTACTACTACTATTATTATTATAATTATTATTATAGTTATTATCATTATTGTTATTTGATTTGGGCGGAAATTTTTAGTGTGAAATGAAATGTGAGCCTTTAGATTAAGTTGGAAGAATTGAGATGAAATTTGAATCGTTCTTGTGGTTTATCAAATAAAATATTCAAAATGGTTTCTATTTTATTATATAGATATTATAATTATTTTTATTATTAGTACTATTATAATAATAATAATTATTATTATTATTATTACTACTACTATTATTATTTTTAGTACTATTATAATAATAATAATTATTATTATTATTATTATTATTATTATTTGTTTTTGTGTGAAGAAGAGATGAGAGAGAAATATTTTGTGTGTGAACACGAGAGAGAGTATGGTGTATGAGTGAATTTGATTTGGGCGGGAAAAATATGAGCATTTAGATTAAGTTGGAAGAATTAAATTAGAATGAATCTGAACCGTTCTTGTGCTTTGTCAAGTGAAAGATTCAAAATGGGTTCTGTTTTATTATATAGACTAGTAATTACCCGTGCCTGAAGGCACGACATAACGAAAAAATAGATTAAAATTAGAAAAATACTATATTATCTAAATACTCTTTTCAACTTAAAATAACTTACAATCAGACATAACAATTATCATAAATTAACCACACTACCATAATAATTAATTTTCCTTTAAAAATAGATATCAAGAAAAATATAAAATTGTCCACAAAATATACAATCATTAATAACAATTATTATAATTCACCACACTACCACAATAATTATTATTATTGATATTATTATTGTTGTTATTGTTATTATAATAATAATAATAATAATATTATTATTATAATTATTATTATTATTGTTATTATTATTATTATTATTATTATTATTCTTATTATTATTATAATAATAGTTATTATTATTAATTGACTAAGCCGGGAAGAAGTATGAGCTTTTAGATTAAGTTGAAAGAATTAAGTTATAATGAATCTGAACCGTCCTTATGCTTTATCAAATGTGTTCTGTTTTAATATATAGATTTATTATTATTAGTACTATTATAATTATTATTATTACTACTACTACTACTACTATTATTATAATTATTATCTTTATTGTTATTTGATTTGGGCGGAAATTTTTAGTGTGAAATGAAATGTGAGCCTTTAGATTAAGTTGGAAGAATTGAGATGAAATCTGAACCGTTCTTGTGCTTTGTCAAATGAAAGATTCAAAATGGGTTCTGTTTTATTATATAGATTATTATTTTTATTATTAGTACTATTATAATAATAATAATTATTATTATTATTATTACTACTACTATTATTATTATTAGTACTATTATAATAATAATAATTATTATTATTATTATTTGTTTTTGTGTGAAGAAGAGATGAGAGAGAAATATTTTGTGTGTGAACATGAGAGAGAGTATGGTGTATGAGTGAATTTGATTTGGGCGGGAAGAAATATGAGCCTTTAGATTAAGTTGGAAGAATTAAATTAGAATGAATCTGAACCGTTCTTGTGATTTGACAAATGAAAGATTCAAAATGGGTTCTGTTTTATTATATAGATTATTATTTTTATTATTATTGTTCTTATTATTATTATAATAATAGTTATTATTATTAATTGACTAAGCCGGGAAGAAATATGAGCTTTTAGATTAAGTTGGAAGAATTAAGTTATAATGAATCTGAACCGTCCTTATGCTTTATCAAATGTGTTCTGTTTTAATATATAGATTTATTATTATTAGTACTATTATAATTATTATTATAATAATAATAATAATTATTATTATTACTACTACTACTACTATTATTATAATTATTATTATAATTATTATCATTATTGTTATTTGATTTGGGCGGAAATTTTTAGTGTGAAGTGAAATGTGAGTCTTTAGATTAAGTTGGAAGAATTGAGATGAAATCTGAACCGTTCTTGTGGTTTATCAAATAAAATATTCAAAATGGTTTCTATTTTATTATATAGATATTATAATTATTTTTATTATTAGTACTATTATAATAATAATAATTATTATTATAATTATTATTATTATTTGTTTTTGTGTGAAGAAGAGATGAGAGAGAAATATTTTGTGTGTGAACATGAGAGAGAGTATGGTGTATGAGTGAATTTGATTTGAGCGGGAAGAAATATGAGCCTTTAGATTAAGTTGGAAGAATTAAATAAAATGAATCTGAACCGTTCTTGTGCTTTGTCAAATGAAAGATTCAAAATGGGTTCTGTTTTATTATATAGATTATTATTTTTATTATTATTGTTCTTATTATTATTGTAATAATAGTTATTATTATTAATTGACTAAGCCGGGAAGAAATATGAGCTTTATTATTATTACTACTACTACTACTACTACTACTATTATTATAATTATTATTATAATTATTATCATTATTGTTATTTGATTTGGGCGGAAATTTTTAGTGTGAAATGAAATGTGAGCCTTTAGATTAAGTTGGAAGAATTGAGATTAAATTTGAACCGTTCTTGTGGTTTATCAAATAAAATATTCAAAATGGTTTCTATTTTATTATATAGATATTATAATTATTTTTATTATTAGTACTATTATAATAATAATAATTATTATTATTATTACTACTACTACTATTATTATTATTAGTACTATTATAATAATAATAATATTAATAATAATAATAATAATAATTATTATTATTATTATAATTATTATTATTATTATTATTTGTTTTTGTGTGAAGAAGAGATGAGAGAGAAATATTTTGTGTGTGAACATGAGAGAGAGTATGGTGTATGAGTTAATTTGATTTGGTCGGGAAGAAATATGAGCCTTTAGATTAAGTTGGAAGAATTAAATTAGAATGAATCTGAACCGTTCTTGTGCTTTGTCAAATGAAAGATTCAAAATGGGTTCTGTTTTATTATATAGATTATTATTTTTATTATTATTGTTCTTATTATTATTATAATAATAGTTATTATTATTAATTGACTAAGCCGGGAAGAAATATGAGCTTTTAGATTAAGTTGGAAGAATTAAGTTATAATGAATCTGAACCGTCCTTATGCTTTATCAAATGTGTTCTGTTTTAATATATAGATTTATTATTATTAGTACTATTATAATTATTATTATAATAATAATAATAATTATTATTACTACTACTACTACTATTATTATAATTATTATTATAATTATTATCATTATTGTTATTTGATTTGGGCGGAAATTTTTAGTGTGAAGTGAAATGTGAGTCTTTAGATTAAGTTGGAAGAATTGAGATGAAATCTGAACCGTTCTTGTGGTTTATCAAATAAAATATTCAAAATGGTTTCTATTTTATTATATAGATATTATAATTATTTTTATTATTAGTACTATTATAATAATAATAATTATAATTATTATTATTATTTGTTTTTTTGTGAAGAAGAGATGAGAGAGAAATATTTTGTGTGTGAACATGAGAGAGAGTATGGTGTATGAGTGAATTTGATTTGGGCGGGAAGAAATATGAGCCTTTAGATTAAGTTGGAAGAATTAAATAAAATGAATCTGAACCGTTCTTGTGCTTTGTCAAATGAAAGATTCAAAATGGGTTCTGTTTTATTATATAGATTATTATTTTTATTATTATTGTTCTTATTATTATTGTAATAATAGTTATTATTATTAATTGACTAAGCCGGGAAGAAATATGAGCTTTATTTTTATTACTACTACTACTACTACTACTATTATTATAATTATTATTATAATTATTATCATTATTGTTATTTGATTTGGGCGGAAATTTTTAGTGTGAAATGAAATGTGAGCCTTTAGATTAAGTTGGAAGAATTGAGATTAAATTTGAACCGTTCTTGTGGTTTATCAAATAAAATATTCAAAATGGTTTCTATTTTATTATATAGATATTATAATTATTTTTATTATTAGTACTATTATAATAATAATAATTATTATTATTATTACTACTACTACTATTATTATTATTAGTACTATTATAATAATAATAATAATTATTATTATTATTATTATTATTATAATAATTATTATTATTATTTGTTTTTGTGTGAAGAAGAGATGAGAGAGAAATATTTTGTGTGTGAACATGAGAGAGAGTATGGTGTATGAGTGAATTTGATTTGGGCGGGAAGAAATATGAGCCTTTAGATTAAGTTGGAAGAATTAAATTAGAATGAATCTGAACCGTTCTTGTGCTTTGTCAAATGAAAGATTCAAAATGGGTTCTGTTTTATTATATAGATTATTATTAGTACTATTATAATTATTATTATTATTACTACTACTACTACTACTACTACTACTATTATTATAATTATTATCATTATTGTTATTTGATTTGGGCAGAAATTTTTAGTGTGAAATGAAATGTGAGCCTTTAGATTAAGTTGGAAGAATTGAGATGAAATCTGAACCGTTCTTGTGCTTTGTCAAATGAAAGATTCAAAATGGGTTCTGTTTTATTATATAGATTATTATTTTTATTATTAGTACTATTATAATAATAATAATAATTATTATTATTATTATTACTACTATTATTATTATTAGCACTATTATAATAATAATAATAATTATTATTATTATTATTATTTGTTTTTGTGTGAAGAAGAGATGAGAGAGAAATATTTTGTGTGTGAACATGAGAGAGTATGGTGTATGAGTGAATTTGATTTGGGCGGGAAGAAATATGAGCCTTTAGATTAAGTTGGAAGAATTAAATTAGAATGAATCTGAACCATTTTTGTGATTTGTCAAATGAAAGATTCAAAATGGGTTCTGTTTTATTATATAGATTATTATTTTTATTATTATTGTTCATATTATTATTATAATAATAGTTATTATTATTAATTGACTAAGCCGGGAAGAAATATGAGCTTTTAGATTAAGTTGGAAGAATTAAGTTATAATGAATCTGAACCGTCCTTATGCTTTATCAAATGTGTTCTGTTTTAATATATAGATTTATTATTATTAGTACTATTATAATTATAATAATAATAATAATTATTACTACTACTACTACTACTATTATTATTATAATTATTATTATAATTATTATCATTATTGTTATTTGATTTGGGCGGAAATTTTTAGTGTGAAATGAAATGTGAGCCTTTAGATTAAGTTGGAAGAATTGAGATGAAATTTGAACCGTTCTTGTGGTTTATCAAATAAAATATTCAAAATGGTTTCTATTTTATTATATAGATATTATAATTATTTTTATTATTAGTACTATTATAATAATAATAATTATTATTATAATTATTATTATTATTTGTTTTTGTGTGAAGAAGAGATGAGAGAGAAATATTTTGTGTGTGAACATGAGAGAGAGTATGGTGCATGAGTGAATTTGATTTGGGCGGGAAGAAATATGAGCCTTTAGATTAAGTTGGAAGAATTAAATTAGAATGAATCAGAACCATTTTTGTGCTTTGTCAAATGAAAGATTCAAAATGGGTTCTATTTTATTATATAGATTATTATTTTTATTATTATTGTTCTTATTATTATTGTAATAATAGTTATTATTATTAATTGACTAAGCCGGGAAGAAATATGAGCTTTATTTTTATTACTACTACTACTACTACTACTATTATTATAATTATTATTATAATTATTATCATTATTGTTATTTGATTTGGGCGGAAATTTTTAGTGTGAAATGAAATGTGAGCCTTTAGATTAAGTTGGAAGAATTGAGATTAAATTTGAACCGTTCTTGTGGTTTATCAAATAAAATATTCAAAATGGTTTCTATTTTATTATATAGATATTATAATTATTTTTATTATTAGTACTATTATAATAATAATAATTATTATTATTATTATTACTACTACTATTATTATTATTAGTACTATTATAATAATAATAATAATAATAATAATTATTATTATTATTATAATAATTATTATTATTATTATAATAATTATTATTATTATTTGTTTTTGTGTGAAGAAGAGATGAGAGAGAAATATTTTGTGTGTGAACATGAGAGAGAGTATGGTGTATGAGTGAATTTGATTTGGGCGGGAAGAAATATGAGCCTTTAGATTAAGTTGGAAGAATTAAATTAGAATGAATCTGAACCGTTCTTGTGCTTTGTCAAATGAAAGATTCAAAATGGGTTCTGTTTTATTATATAGATTATTATTAGTACTATTATAATTATTATTATTATTACTACTACTACTACTACTACTACTACTACTATTATTATAATTATTATCATTATTGTTATTTGATTTGGGCAGAAATTTTTAGTGTGAAATGAAATGTGAGCCTTTAGATTAAGTTGGAAGAATTGAGATGAAATCTGAACCGTTCTTGTGCTTTGTCAAATGAAAGATTCAAAATGGGTTCTGTTTTATTATATAGATTATTATTTTTATTATTAGTACTATTATAATAATAATAATAATAATTATTATTATTATTATTACTACTATTATTATTATTAGCACTATTATAATAATAATAATAATTATTATTATTATTTGTTTTTGTGTGAAGAAGAGATGAGAGAGAAATATTTTGTGTGTGAACATGAGAGAGAGTATGGTGTATGAGTGAATTTGATTTGGGCGGGAAGAAATATGAGCCTTTAGATTAAGTTGGAAGAATTAAATTAGAATGAATCTGAACCATTTTTGTGATTTGTCAAATGAAAGATTCAAAATGGGTTCTGTTTTATTATATAGATTATTATTTTTATTATTATTGTTCATATTATTATTATAATAATAGTTATTATTATTAATTGACTAAGACGGGAAGAAATATGAGCTTTTAGATTAAGTTGGAAGAATTAAGTTATAATGAATCTGAACCGTCCTTATGCTTTATCAAATGTGTTCTGTTTTAATATATAGATTTATTATTATTAGTACTATTATAATTATTATTATAATAATAATAATAATAATTATTACTACTACTACTACTACTATTATTATTATAATTATTATTATAATTATTATCATTATTGTTATTTGATTTGGGCGGAAATTTTTAGTGTGAAATGAAATGTGAGCCTTTAGATTAAGTTGGAAGAATTGAGATGAAATTTGAACCGTTCTTGTGGTTTATCAAATAAAATATTCAAAATGGTTTCTATTTTATTATATAGATATTATAATTATTTTTATTATTAGTACTATTATAATAATAATAATTATTATTATAATTATTATTATTATTTGTTTTTGTGTGAAGAAGAGATGAGAGAGAAATATTTTGTGTGTGAACATGAGAGAGAGTATGGTGTATGAGTGAATTTGATTTGGGCGGGAAGAAATATGAGCCTTTAGATTAAGTTGGAAGAATTAAATAAAATGAATCTGAACCGTTCTTGTGCTTTGTCAAATGAAAGATTCAAAATGGGTTCTGTTTTATTATATAGATTATTATTTTTATTATTATTGTAATAATAGTTATTATTATTAATTGACTAAGCCGGGAAGAAATATGAGCTTTTAGATTAAGTTGGAAGAATTAAGTTATAATGAATCTGAACCGTCCTTATGCTTTATCAAATGTGTTCTGTTTTAATATATAGATTTATTATTATTAGTACTATTATAATTATAATAATAATAATAATAATAATTATTATTATTACTACTACTACTACTACTACTACTACTATTATTATAATTATTATTATAGTTATTATCATTATTGTTATTTGATTTGGGCGGAAATTTTTAGTGTGAAATGAAATGTGAGCCTTTAGATTAAGTTGGAAGAATTGAGATGAAATTTGAACCGTTCTTGTGGTTTATCAAATAAAATATTCAAAATGGTTTCTATTTTATTATATAGATATTATAATTATTTTTATTATTAGTACTATTATAATAATAATAATAATTATTATTATTATTACTACTACTATTATTATTTTTAGTACTATTATAATAATAATAATAATAATAATAATAATAATAATAATTATTATTATTATTATTTGTTTTTGTGTGAAGAAGAGATGAGAGAGAAATATTTTGTGTGTGAATACGAGAGAGAGTATGGTGTATGAGTGAATTTGATTTGGGCGGGAAGAAATATGAGCCTTTAGATTAAGTTGGAAGAATTAAATTAGAATGAATCTGAACCGTTCTTGTGCTTTGTCAAATGAAAGATTCAAAATGAGTTCTGTTTTATTATATAGATATTTTAATTGTGTTATAAATTATTTATTACAATAAGAAAAAAAAAATATTATGCTCATGTTTCAATTGAACATTATTGAGATTCAGGTACTATCCATTCCAACTGTCCAATAGATGCCTGAAGCCATATTATAAAAATATTGTTCAAGATTATCAAACATTCTACTTTGGCAGATATGTAAAGGGCTATCAACTGTCCTGTAAAATCCTCTCACTGCGCCAATGGGATTGGATAGCATCTTTCTCTTTATAAATACTACTCCATCAACATAAGCGCGGGCTCAATTCACACGTACTCCATCTTCCAACTGTTTGAAAATGATGAAGTGTTTGTTCAAACTCCGACCTTTGTATTCAAATTCAGGCAATAATCTTCTTTCCTTTCATGTCTCAAAGTTCCAAAAACTGTGTCTTTCAAGTCTCTCTAAAGCGTCTGAGCTGCATAATTCCAATAGGACTGAGAAAATGAAAACCCAGAAAGAAGCAAAAGACTTATCTGCACTCTTCGATGAAATTACTGAGATTTTAGGAGCTGAAAATATTGTTGTGGACAACAATGCATCTGGGTTTCCAATATTTGAGATAAGGGAAGAATCTCCAGACTGCACAACAGATGTTTGTGAAAATGACATTGGGAATAGTATAGAGCAGGAAAAGGAAAATCCGGGAGTGTTGGCCAATACCCAGTTTGGAAATTTGGGTGAAACTGATGTTAGTCCAATAGTACATAAGGTTACCCAGATTGTTCGGGGTGAAAATGACTCGGTTTCAATGGAGGAAAGGTTGGAAAGAGAAATCTGTGAGCTTAACTCTGAGGTTGTTGACAAAGTTCTGAAGAGGTGTTTTAGAGTCCCTCATTTAGCTTTCAGGTTTTTCAATTGGGTGAAGCTCAAAAATGGGCCCTATCAGACAACGGAAATATACAATACCGTAATGTACATAGCTGGGGAATCGAAGGAGTTTGGCTTGGTTGAAGAGTTGTTGGAGGAGATGCAAAGGAACTCTTGTGAAATGAATGTTAAGACTTGGACTATTTTCATCTCTAATTATGGCAAAGCAAAGATGATTGGCAAAGCCTTGTTGACTTTCGAGAAGATGAGGGAATCTGGTATTGACCCTGATCTGATGGCTTACAAACTAATGTTGCGTGCACTTTGTAATGCTGGAAAAGCTGACATTGCAAAAGAATTCTACATGGAAATGATCCATAAGAACATGGAACTAGATATGAGTCTGTATAAATTGTTATTGAAGTGCTTAGCACGGAGTGGGGACACTGCTGCAGTTGATTTGGTTGTTGATGACATGATTAGGGTTTCTGAGATTCCCGAACACCATGCTTATGCTTGTGTGCTGAAGAGTTTTTGCATTTCAGGGAGAATCAGAGAAGCCTTAGAATTGATTCGCGATCTGAAGGATAGAGATATATCACTTGACCCTGAAATAGTCGAGACCTTGGTGAAAGGGTTGTGTAGGACTGACAGAATTACTGATGCTTTGGAGATTGTTGGCATAATGAAGAAAAAAAAAATTGTTGATGAGAAGATTCATGGAGTTATTATCAATGGATACTTGAGGAGAAATGATGTTTCTAAGGCTTTTGAAGTGTTTCAAAGCATAAAAGATTCTGGATATGTGCCTACTATAGCAGCCTATACTAATCTGATGCAACACCTCTTTAGTTTGAGTGAGTTTCAAAAAGCGTCTGAGCTATACAATGAAATGCTAGAAAAAGGACTTGAGTTGGACTGTTTGGCAATAACTTCTATGGTTGCAGGTCTTGTTCAGCAAAAGCGTATCTCTGAAGCATGGGATGTGTTCAATAGTATGAAGGAGAAAGGAATCGGGGCAACTCCAAAATGTTATGCCATATATATTAAGGAGCTTTGTAAAGTTTCCATGACGAATGAGATCATCAAGGTTTTAAAGGAGATGCAAACTTCCAAAGTAAGTATTGGAGATGATATATTCCAGGAAATATTATTTAATTTGGAGAGAAAAGGAGAAATGAAAATCATAGGAAAAGTAAAGCAGATGCAAAGAGCTTTTAAAGTCTACCCTCAAGAAGGTGAGGAATCTAGTAGGGATTTATCTAGCAGACTAGAGCGCAGCATGGATTTAAATTCTTGTAAAATAGTGCAAAGGAGTCTGGATTCACAGTCGCCAGTCTCACTTCCGAGTTCTTATAGTGACCATGATCTGCAAGAAGTTTGTCATATTTTATCTTCCTCCAAGGATTGGTTCTTAAAACAGGAAACTTTAGAAAGATGTACTGTGCGGTTCACATCAGAACTTGTCGTGGAAATTTTGCGTAATTGCAGCCTGCATAGTGGTGCAGCGCTTCATTTTTTCTCATGGATTGGAAAGCAAGCTGGTTACAACCACACTACGGAAACCTACGACATGGCAATCAAAATATCAGGACGTGCGAAGGATTTCAAACACATGAGAAGTCTGTTTTTTGAAATGAGAAGAAAGGGCTGTTTAGTAACACAAAATACATGGACAATTATGATAATGCAATATGGTCGAATAGGTCTGACAGACATTGCTTTGAGGAATTTTAGAGAGATGAAAGCTAGCGGTAGCAATCCAATTGGTAGTACCTACAAATCTTTGATCATCTGTCTTTGTGGGAAGAAAAGGTAGGAAGGTGGACGAAGCCATTCAGATATTCACGGAGATGCTTAGAGCAGGATTAATTCCTGATAAAGAAATGGTTGAAATATATCTTGGTTGTTTATGTGAAGCTGGTAAAATGCAGGATGCCAGAAAGTGTGCTGAATCTCTTTGTAAATTTGGTTTCACAATTCCACTAGCTTATTCTTTGTACCTTAGGGCCCTTTCTCGAGCTGGAAGATTGGAGGAGGCTTTGGCGATTGTAGATGAGGTTGGTCGAGAGCATCATATGCTATATCAGTATACTTATGGAAGCCTTGTTCATGGACTTCTAAGAAGGGGACGATTAGAAGAGGCATTAGCTAAGATGGAATCCATGAAGCAGGTTGGAATTCGTCCTACCATTCATGTTTATACATCTTTAATAGTGTATTTCTTTAGGGAGAAACAGATTGGTAAGGCTTTGGAAATATTTGAGCAAATGAAAGATGAAGGGTGTGAGCCAACAATTGTTACTTATTCGGCATTAATACGTGGGTATATGACCATGGAAAAGGTTGGTGATGCCTGGAATGTGTTCAATAATATGAAACTTAATGGACCGCGGCCTGATTTCAAGACTTATTCAATGTTCATTACTTGTCTCTGTAAAGCAGGCAAGTCTGAAGAAGCTTTGCAACTTCTTTCTGAAATGGTGGCCGGTGGAATTGTTCCCAGTACGGTGAATTTTCGAACGGTTACTTTTGGGCTTAATAGAGAAGGCAAGCATAACTTGGCTCATACTGTATTACATATGAAGTTGAACGTTACGAGTAGAAGAAGAAGTTTTTAACATAAATTTAATTTTCTTCTATCTGCTTTGCTATTTGGGTTAAGTTTGGTCGTTTCATTACATCAACATAGCTGATTTGGTTACAACAACAATAATTCTTCTTTAATTTCTACCTCAAAGCTAACTACTAAAAAATTTCATTAATCCTATTATGTCAAGTAAATAACTTTAAAATGACCAATACTTGTTCTAATTTTTTTTAATTTAAAATACTTAATAATATATTTTTATTAAAAAATACATCCAATAATTTCTTTTCATAAGTTAAAAAAATATAAAGATATATTTTACATAAGTTTAATATTCCTAAACAAATAAAAATTAAGTCTAACTATCATCTCACCTTTCCTGGTGTACTTACTTATTTTTCAACTGTAAGATCATTAAAAATCACAAACACCCTATAATTTTAGAACAAAAGTTTAATACACTGATACTCCCTCTCTTCCTAAATAATTGATGTTTAAAAAAAATGTTTTTGTTTCAAAATATTTGATGTTTTAAGAAACCAATATATTTTTATTACATCTTTTCCAATTTTGCCCTTGTCATTATTAGTTTCATTAATACTGGCCTTAATTATTTTTCACTCTTTCCTCTTTTCCAATGTTGATGTTTTAGTATTTTTTAAACTATACTCCATTTAACATTATTTCAATAGAATAGAAAAGTTGTGGAGTAATGGTGGAGATAAATAATTTAATAGGGTATTAATTAAGGGTACATTAGGAATGTTTTAAAATATTAAATACTTTTTTAATTTGTGTGCAACATCCTTAAACATCATTTATTTAGAAACAAAGGGAGTATTATATAGGCTTAAATATGAATTAGTACCCTAAACTATAGGCTATATTCTATTTCGGTGATTCACCTTTCAATTTTATCAATTAGATGATTAAACTATTAATTTTTTCTAATTGCAAAAAATTGAACATGCCACGCCAGAAATTGCTGACGTGACAACTTGTGTAGGGCCTTAGAAAACTGGTGTGACAAAAAAAAGTTTTTTAATCATAAAATAAACAAATCTGATTTGGTGTGGGATAAAATGGTCAAACAACAAATTATATAACATAACTAATTAATACAAAACAAACAATATTATGATTAAAAACTCTTTTTTTTTGCCACACCAGCTTCATAAGGCCCCACACAAGTTGCCACGTCAGCAATTTCTGGTGTGGCATGTTCGAATTTTTTGCAATTAGAAAAATTAATAGTTTAATCATCTAATTGACAAAATTGAAAGGTAAATCACCGAAATGGAATATGACCTATAGTTTAAGGTACTAATTCATATTTAAGCCTATTATATATAGAGGGATGTAAAGATTTTGACACAATCATTAATGAAGTAATTGTGTTTCAGAAATTACTATTGATATGTCATAATCTTAACACCGTACATATATACATTGTTAATAGTGTAAAACGGATCTAAATATATCTCTTAAATAATACATCTATCTTAAATAACATACTTTTATTAAACTACATCGTTTTGAAAATTCTTTTAAAAAACAAAATAATATTAAAAGAGACCCGCAATCCTTCTTATTTTTTAAAAGAATCTTTAAAACGAAAGTAATTTTAATAAAGATATGTTATTTAAAAGAGTATATTATTTAAAAGGTATGTCCTGATTAATAGTGTATTAAATTTTATAATTTTATCTCAAACTTTAGCTTTTATTTAAAGCACCAAAATTTAAGCTTAAAATAAATTTCCTCTCTCATGTGATATGAGGTTGATGTGATTGATTATTGTAATTTCTTAAAAGTTGTTTGGTTACAACATTATAATGAGAATAGAAAATAAATAAAATGAAATGGACATTTTTGTTTTTATGTTTTGTCAGAATGAAAAGCTATACGATTTTGATCGATTAATATTTTTTTAAAATTTGTCATCTAGAATTGAATGATCAATCTTTATCCATCGTGATGAAATAAACATTCTTTTAAATATATATACTTGGTATTTAATTATAATACTCATTCTCTCCCCAATTAAGTAACCAAACACGAGAATGAACATTATATTTTTGGAATTCTCATTCCATTAATACATTCCTCCCAAACCAAACAAGTCATTAGAGTAGGGGTGAGTTTTTTTATGAGTTTATTTGTATTTGTAATTGTGTACTTAATTTTAATTATGAAAATTTATTGTAAATGTATTGGCATCCTAAAAATAAGACTTAAAAAAAGAGAGGGAGAGATGTAAGCAATACTAACAACAAAAATTGATAATTTTATAATTAAAAATGATAATTTTATAAGTAAAACTTATTTTTCAATGTTCATCTTACATAAATAAAAAATGAGTTTATATGAGATTAGATTTATAAAAATATATTTAATTTTATTTTTTTAAAAATGATATACATATAGTATTTGACGAATTTAGATTGTAATAAACGTATATGTGATATAATAAAATAAATTAAAATATAACTAATGTAGAGCAGTATTAAAGAATAGAAGATCCCAACTAACAGGAACTATTCATTAATGAATCGGTATTTGCAGTCCCTTGGGATCACCTACCACCACCAGGAACAGGAAAGGATGATAAAACAAGAAAAGGGAAGAAGATATACCAATGGAATGTTGATCCAGTTAATCAACTCGACACATTGGGAATTTGCTAATTATGCCCTCCGCCGCTAATTTTTCCGACCGACGGAAAAAAGGGAGTTCTGCTGCCTTCGTCGCTGCCGATGCTCTAGCTTTATGTGAAACATTAAGATTAAGATCGAGAAGAAGAACTATATGTCGGTTATTTGCGTTGCCGCTTCTGCTGCTACTTGCGGCGGTACTGATGATGGTCACGAGGGAGATGATGATACTTGTGGGTTCAATTCCACCACCTCCGAACAAAACCCTAATACTCAAATCACTTAATTCATCATCATCAGAATCAGAAAAATTCAGTATGCACAACAAAACTACTAACTTTCCCAGCCATTCCCAGAGATTAGGCGGCCCTTATCACAACTGGGAACTATTTGCCGCCGATTATGAGGAAATGCAGCAGAATTTCAAAATATTTGTGTATCCAGACATCTACAATGCCTCCTCTCCGTTTGCCAACATTTTCCTTCCCCACCCAAATTCCTTCAATTCAAATTCAAATTCGAAGATTGGGAATTACTTCAGCGAGCACGCCTTCAAGGCGGCTCTATTACGGAGTTCCCTGATTACCCCACGGCCGGAGTTGGCCCATATGTTCTTTATGCCCTTTTCCATCAATGCCATGCGCAATGACCATCGGCTGCGCTCGGAGGCCGCCATTTCGGATTTTGTGGCGCAATACGCGGCCAGGATTAGCTCCGAATTCGATTTCTGGAATGCCTCCGGTGGTGCTGATCACTTCTATGTTTGTTGTCATTCTGTGGGTCGAGAAGCGGCCTCCAAACACCGGGGTTTGTATAACAATGCCATTCAGGTGACTTGCTCCTCCAGTTATTTTCAGAGGTTTTTTGTGGCCCACAAAGATGTTGGCTTGCCACAGGTTTGGCCTCGCCCAGGCTTCCAAGTCTTGAACCCTCCACATGCTAGGTACTGACTTCACTCTGGATCTCATCTTTGTTTATAATCTTTTAAATTGGTAGTATTTAAATTTCGGTACACATTAAAAACGATAAATGGATGTATAATAGAGTATTAACCTCTCAAGGTTCGCCCAAAATCCCTGATAGCCTGCCCACTACTGTCTTTTTATATCTTAATTCGGTTCATGTTAAGTATGGTGTTCTCCTGCTTTGGATGAAGCTCTTTACTGTTGAAAGTTAAGCTGCACTATATACTAGAGACATTCTAGTTGGGTTAGAATTTTTTTACTCGATCCACCTAGGTTGCAGGCATCAATAACTTCTTATAGGAAAAAGATTCTTCTTTTACTTATCCAATTGTAGTAATTAAGCCTTTTCATGTATGTAAACATCTAACTAATTGAAGAATCTGAACACTTCCATCCATGTTTCACTATAGAAATGTGAGTCCAGGATCGAGAGCTGGTCTATATCTTGTGGTGTCTAAGACAAGCTCAAAAATAGTTTATCAAGAATTGGATTAACTGCGACTGAATCTGAGGAAGAAATTATTGAGGGATTTTAGAATTTTGTGTTTAGTAGACATGTTTTGCACATGTGCATGAGTGTCTGCAGTTTGTTTTGGTGGTTTGGGTATTAAAAGAGATTAATTGCGGAGGGATATAATTTAGCTGAAGATATGGAATATTTTCTCAACAGTTGATGGTATGATTTTAGCTCCCTTTTCTTGACTGTAGGCCATACCATCTTTTTATTGGGATTGCTAAATTCTGTTATACTTATAGTTTTATCTTTAGTTTATGTGGGGAAGAAAGAAGTACTCCTACTAAAGAGCATTTCGGTGTTAAAGTTGTGTTGGGCTGTTATCACATCGTGATGCATTGGTATCTAACTGCAGGACCAAACTTGTTTTCTTCGCTGGGCGGAAGCAAAACTCTCTCATCCGGCAGGAATTGCTTGCTTTGTGGGGTAATGATACTTCTATGGACATAATTTCTGGGAATACACCCTTCTCTTATGAAGAAGGATTTAGGCAGAGTAAATACTGTCTCCATGTGAAAGGTTACGAGGTAAACACTGCAAGGGTCAGCGATGCTATACATTACGGGTGTATCCCAATTCTAATTTCCAATTACTATGATCTTCCATTTGCTAATATTTTGGATTGGAGTAAGTTTTCGATTATTATCAACCAAGCTGACATTGTATTATTGAAGAAGATATTGTTGTCGGTACCCAGTGAATTGTATGAGAGCATGTACCAGAATTTGCAGTTAGTTAGGAGACACTTTACATGGCATTCAAGCCCGAGAAGTTATGACTCCTTTTATATGACAGCAGTACCAGTTATGGCTGAGAAGAGGCTTGCAGCGGGTAGCTTACTAGTGCCGAAAGTGTGACCTGCACCATGTTAATCCAAAATAGTGGCTGCCTTGCATCTGGTTTGAGCCAAAACTTCTGAGTTTGTACCTAATCAACCTCATGGGAAACAAAAAAGTCGGTGGCCATATGTCAGAAATCAATTTTTTAACGGGTATATTTCAGAACTAGATTACTTTGTAACAATATTTGTTTATAATGAATCATATTCAAACTTTGAATAAGCATGATATACAAAAAAAAAGGCTTCTCATTTATGTAAAACTCCTGTTCTCGTCCTACTACGGCACTAACATATACAATGAAATAAACATAAGTACAGAGCAGAAAGCCGCACACGAGGAGATTCAACTCATCTGTGATATCAAATTGTGATATTAATTTATTTTAGTTTTTCAAATAAAAAATTTGTACTTAGAAATACTCTTTAAATACTTTATGATATTCACTATTACATTAATCAAAATCAAATAAATTCATATCAAATTTGAGTTTTAAAATTTCGCACATATTACAAAAAAAATAAAAAATCAAATAAGAGTCTTTTTGTGGATAGAGAGTATTTAATTACAGGGAGTATTTAGCAACAGTTGCAAAATAAAAAAACAACAGATTTTATTAGTCATTTCGTCGGGTGAGACAGAAGTTTCAACATAACTCCATCAATTTTGAGGCCCTCTGAGAAGACGAACAAACAGCAACTATACCCCAATAAAACAAACAATCGCACGCAGTCCAGAAAAGGGGGGAAGGGGGAGGAAGAACACAGCAAACTCACCCCGTTATCCTAACCTCTGGTTCATGTATTACACAAGGTATGTAAATATTTTGAACTTAGGTTCATGTCATATTTCATATAAGATTTTACATTAGTTGATAACCGTAATCACCAATCTAAATCTATGTGAAAGCTACACAACCTGCTGCAGCTTCTCTTAATTTAAATTCTTCCATTTCAAACAATTTGCCGCCCAGATAGAAAGTGCAGGCAACAGAACCTCATTTTTTTGGATTTTCTTTTAGTTAAAACACTCGCGCTGATGTCATTTGCTTCAGAAGTCACCTGCTCATCCCCATAAGTTGTTTTCTCCAAAGCGGCTGCCTCTGTTGTCTGATCTTTGGAAGAACATAATGCAGTCTGGTGAGCCTCAATTGGATTGTGGATATCTTCTTCTGGTGCTATTCTATTATGAATTGCTTCTCTTGCATAAGAATTGGAAGTTTTAAGCCTGGAAATGAATTGCACAAATAATTTTTCATTTATAAGTAAAAGTGCACAAATAATTGCTTAACATATTCTTTTCTCATAAGCAACGGTTCAGCTTGTACCCAAGACACTAAATAAAAAAGCCTGCTGTTGCTTCTTTGTTCACTCTTTACTAACAATTAAGGACCATGTATAAATCCATGGCCAAAAAAGAATGGACTGTTTATACACAAAGTGAAAATAAATGAAAAATACAGGACCATGAGCGAGATTTTTCATTTAGAAGAAATTTTCAAAACCACAGTCGTATGAGTGAATGCATTTCAAATTTATGTCACATTTTTCAACCAAAATGTTCTTAAAAGATCCATTTTTCTGAGATGCATCCATCATGTATCAAAAAGTAAATTTCTTTTAAAGACATAAAAAGCTGGTGTTTACGTTGAGACGAGTTTTAGGAATCGAAGGAAATATGCAAAACCAGTAGATCACATCTTTTCTTTCTCCTTTTAATTCGGCAGGGAGGGGAGTTGGGAGAGAATGATTTAGTTGAACATCTGTAAACATGTACCTGGAGCCATGACTAGAAGAACTGTTCCTTGCTTCATGAGAGTTCCTTTCTGCACAATCCCCACCATTTGAAAAAATTTGATTATCTTCTGCAGATTTTAGTTCTTTTGCATCCTCCTCTAAATTTAGGAACTTCCCATCAGTGAATCCAGGCAGAGATTTAGTTTCAGGATGAAATCCATATTCACGAAAGACAGAAATGACCTTCTCCAGTATTCCCAGAGCTTGATTAACCTCAGAACTAATAACTACTTTCTTTTTATTGTTGTCGCAAAACTTCTCAACAATTTGATTGGTTGAAGACTTATAGGATTCCTTGCTATCCTGTTCTAAGGACACAGTTTGAATCTCTTCTTCCTCGATCTCCTCAATTTCACCAGGAGCTTTCTTATTAATAATTACTGCAGCCTCTGGCTCAAAATCAGTTGCATGGCCATTTGGAAGAAGCTTATCATTCAGATTTCCCCCTTCAGCCTGCATAGTTTCTATTGTTTGTTCTGCAGGCAGAACATATATATCACTCTTGACTGCTTCCGGTTCCTGAACTTCTTTTATTATATTATCCGAATAAAGAGCTTCATGTATTTGAGTGTAGAGTGGTTCCTTCAAGGCCTTGCCAAAATCTTTATCACCCTTAACCACAGAAGCAACTTCCTGTAACAGATTTACGAACAGGAAATATATGTGAACAGCATTGAGATGTTTAAGCCATAAAACTAAAATTTATCTTCTTTGGTTCTTTCTTTCTTTGGTGTAACAGCTTGGAACTCAAGAAAATAACCGTCTACAAGCATTATCAACAAATAAACAATTGCATGATTTACGTTGGTGCCATGCTTTTAGTGGTTCTAGAAAAGTTAGTTGCTTACTCCTTCCCCCTCACCCCCAATTTTATTGTCATAGTATAAGTTATATACTTAAAAATGTCAACACTTGGAAGAATATATACATGAAAGTTGGTTGAAATTGTGGTGTACGAAGAAACTGAAAAATCAAGGTTGGTCTTTCTCTTTTTTTTTCCCCTTTACTTTCCTTTTTCCTTTTTTTTTGGAGGTGGGGGGTGTGTGAGAAGAGAGTGATGGCTCGCTTTAGCCAAAACATTGGTCAGCCTAGTGCTCTGTCAATCATACATGTAACTTGCTACCTACAAACTGCCTTGTGATAAATGATTATAATTAATCAGAAATAACCTTTTGATAGAGCCTGAAACCGCTGCCTATGAGCTGCCTTGAGATAAAATTGATAAAAGCTGGAGGAACAAAGTCCAGCTTTATATCCATGTTTACTATTGTCCTGTAAAATTTGAAAGAGAATGACGGTGTTACAACTGTCGCAGTAGACAAGCTGCATAATTTAATGCTCCTAAGAGTATGATTAATGTTTCACTAAAAAAATTATATCCATAGCCTATAGAGTGTTTTACATTTGTCGCTATATTTCACCCTCTACTCCCCCTCCCCTAAAATGGCAAATGGAAGCCTGAAGTTGACGTAAGTATCTCTCTTTATAAGGCAGCAAATACAAATGTTCTGCAAGATTGTCACAATTCATAACTTGAACTTCAAGAATGCAGGAAGTCAGCATATGGCTTTTAATAGCAACACCATGATATCAGCCAATAATGGATAAGTCAGGTCTCCCTATTAATATGGAAGCGAACACGAAGAAGAGTTTGCAAATCGTTACGGTTGTAACTGTTTATCATGCTCGTATAATGTTAAACAACGTCAGTGTGGTTAAGTAAAGGCTGTGTGTGTCAGGATGACGTCATGCATCATGTGATTGAAGAATGCATCATTTCACAGATGGTGTATTTCACATCCTGTATAAATCTCGAAAAATCAATAAATTTTAAAAAATTGAAAATAAAATAACTTCTTATAGATTTATAATTCTCTAGACTTGTTTCTTGGGTCCTTTAAATTCCAATCTTAGTCTGGAGTATAAGAAGCCTTGGGTATGGGACTCGATAATTAATTAACCTTTTTTGAGCATGTGTTGTATAGTTGGGAAATCAAGTATACGAGTTAAAAGCATGTAAATCACAAGATTTATGGACAAGAATGAACTGTAAAAAGCTATTGGAATAAATTGACAACTCCGGAAATTAAGATTTGTAGGTCATATCTGGTTGACCTTAGGGATACCAGAATTATAAGTGAACTCGATCAAGACCTTCAAACTTATGTGCACGGTAAACTAGTTTATTGATCTACTGGTTTCTACTTTCAGATTTTCATTCCAGTAAATAATAACAGAATTTTCCGTCATTATTCTTTTTACTCAAGACGGTTCCACGTAGTTCAGCGAAGGTAAACCTTGGCTGGTCCCTTTATCAAGGGAGAAGATAGTTTTACAGAATTTTCCAGAGAAGTACATTCCCATAAAGATCATTTGAGCAAATCCAAGTTCTACTTCACATGAGCCTTGAAGAGAACTAGTCACATATTTCCATCTAGCTTATACTATAAGAATCTGGATACCAGTAGAATCAATTTATATTTTCAAGGAGAAGGTCAACGCATGTATTATATGAGCTCAGAATATTATGATCCGGGAGTCATGGGATTAATTTATGATGTTCTTTAATGAAGACCTTATTGCCTATCCCCACTTAAGTGTGGCATTGTTATATGACCTGTGGGAGTAAACTGGAGTGTACTTGCTTCACTGACCTCAATCACCTTCTCTCTTATTTAACAACAGGGAATTAACTATACATACCGAAAGTAGCTTCTGTCATCGGTTACTTTTTGTATCGCGAAGCCTCCCACGAGGTCAACCCTTACGTCCTGTGTATCAGGTAGTCCATCTCTATTGAACCCATGAGTACTCATATCAATGCTTTCCATGTCAGAGATCTGAGAAAGAATATAAAATTAATTACATAAATTAGATAATGTCTGAAATTACTTGTCTCCGGACCATGCTGGATTGCCATGCAATAAAAGAGAAGGGGAAGAAGCAGGAAAATAGTGAATCAACCACAATAGAAACAAAATCATGCAAGTCCAGTGACTACCGAGTTTGTAAGCACAATGACAAGATCATCTTGAAGGTACTCAAACACAAAGAAATGCACTAGAGCCTCTCTTGTTGACAGTGGCCATGGAACCTTCATCCTTTCTTCCAAAGAATCACATATATTAGTGTCAATAAATGAAAGTTAAAGGAGGCTTCTATAACAAGTGAAGTTTAATGAAAAGGGCAAACCTCAATAAAGATATGTGTTCACCAATTCTGACCTTTTGCAAACATTCAGTAGCGATGACTTTAAAAGGTGGAATAATAGACTGAGGCCACCTGGTCCAAAAAATTAGTGCAATACAAAGTAAACCATGTGTTCTAAAGTGCAAGCATATCAAATATCATCACCTTAGCTATTTCCTTTTCATCTCTTTGAGTAAGTTTTACGCACAAGCATAGTTGCACAAAATCAAAATTCTAATGGGGTATGATTCAGATCAGTAATCAGATAAGATCCGACCAGTTTACAAACCTAGTTTCTAATGCCCAGGACCACAGTACACACTATTCTCTCCTTCCACTTCATCCATATCCCCTCAACAAGAAAATAACTCATGAGGTACATATCATATATTTGAAAGACAAAGAAATCCCTGGTACCTATCATGCATTTTGAAAGTGAAAACAAAGTCGATATAGAAAAATCTTTTTACCACTTTTTGTAAAGGCTTGATTCCGTTGAGATGCATAAACCTGCAATAAGTTATTGGTCCAACCCTTAAACTGGGAGAATTTCTAATGTCCTCAAGCAATTGTCACCTCAATATTAAAAGCTGAATAAAAATCTTCAAAATGCTCATTACTTACAAACATCTAGTGGCCCATTTACATAGCCTTCAACTAGTAGTGTGTGATAAGGAGTGCCTTCTGGTCCTTCTCGATACATAACACGGTACTCTTGTGTATCCTGTTTCACCTGGGGAAAGTAAAATAATTTGAATTATGATGTCTTAGTCCTTCAGACCTAAAACATGAACTCTTACACCCGCAGAACCACATGATGAGTAAGCACGAGTAAAACAAAATTCATAACATGGAAAGAACTAACAATTTATCCATTCAGTATGTTACAGTTTGTAAGATTTCACAACAATCAAACATTAAGCTAAGTAATTATGATTTTCAAATCTAAACCTCAAGGGGAGAGAAAGAGAGAAAGAGCATAAAAAAGATTGACACAGTATACATGGACCAATTTACAAAGGAAACTGGACAATGGACAGTCTAGACCACTCATATCTCAAGCTCATTAGTCCTCCGATCCTCTCTCAATCACTTCGAGTAAATTAACAAGACATATACGAAATTATATACAATCGGATTATTGAATAAATTATACAGGGTAATCATCATACTTTCCAATCACCATGAGCCTCTCTCTTTTTTGAGTCTTCATTATCACTCACGGCAGCACTCCTCAACATGCCAAGAAAGTTTGATAATTCCTTGGCTTTTTTATCTGCTACACCATCAATATGATCTGCATAAAACAATTTTCAGATTACTACATTCAGAGAACAGAAATATCCTTCACAAACAGTAGATATCCCTATATCATAAAGTTTTGACAGGGGATTTTGGAAAAATTAACCTTGAAGTTCACTTCTTGATGAGCTGATGATTTGATTCTTAACAAGTGTCTTAATCCTTTCCTTGTCTGTAAGGTCATGAGTTGCCAGTGCCTTGTCCAGCCTCTCTCTGTACTGCGAGATGTTGTATTTCCCCCCCATCTATGCATCTCCAAGCAACAAGAAAGAACCTTCCTTCAAAACCTTAAGTGGGAAATATATATGTGCCACGGTAAATAAATTATTTCAATTTCTGAAAAACAATGACTGATGAGATAAAAAGTGCTTTTTAGTCCATTTAAACTTCAGTTATAAAAAAATAAGAAGCCTTGAAATCACATGCATAGCCATTCTCGAAAACGAGAAACATAACCCAAAAAATTCAAGCGGAATTTGTACGCTAAGGAACTATAAATAGTTTGAGTATCACCCCTGAACTAGAAAATAAATACACAATAGACCAAACTAAAAGTAAATTATTTCTAATATTTAGTACTTATAATGGCTTTTCAATCAAATAAGTAACTTTAAGCAACAAACTGCTAGCGTTAGCTGCATATAAGTTTCTCTAAAGCAACTAGAGGAAGGTTCTGCTTTATACATCTGTTTAACCCCTTGCAGCAAAGAATAAGCCATTCTAAAGCTCAAAATAGTTCATCTATTCTCTTGGTATACATAAGCAAGAAAACTACACAACTAATCAATTCCCCGATTCACAATGTAAGAAATTTGTTGAATATCATGTTATCTAGCTATATCTATACAAGCACAAACCACTTCCAAACTTGCAATCGGGAAAAACTATTCATAACTTCATAAGAAACATAGATGCTAAAATATATAATATATATAGACAGATGTGTTGGATGCATATAAATCAGACTTTGTCACTATTGATCATTAACAATTCAAGAAGTAATATGTCCGTCTAAGATATGCAAAATTCATCAAATTTGACTCACATGTTGCACTCTCGTATCTAAACACTCAGTTGATTTTAGTATCATCCCCCTCGCTAGAAAATGAATCCACGGCAAATTATATATATCAATCTGATAAGGAATAATAAAAGCCTCTATCCATAAAAGGAATTCTAATTATTAAGCAAGAGAATGCTAGGGTTAGCTGCACATATCTACCTCTTCACATAAAATTGACTTTAATTACTCTTTTGGCTCTTTGTAGCAAATGATTAGACATACCATTAAACGCTAATTTCAATCATATACCATAAAGACCTCCTAAGTAATTTTCGTTATTTTTCTAAGAAGATATATTAAAGGAAGAAGAACTTCATAATTAACCGACACCCATATTCAGCAATCAGCACTAACATGATTCATTCAACTCCAGCTCCATACATATAAATATACATGTGTATATACACATAAGCACATAAACCTTAAATAATCGCACACAAAAATAACACAACTCAGTGATGACAAATACAGCATAAGTCATAAGCAAAAACAGATAAATATCATCAAAGTTAAAACTTACATGTAGCTATTTCAACAACACCCCGTTGGTGATTTGGAGTTGTGAGAAAAACCCATGAGTGGAAGGAAGGAATGAATTTAACACAACCCAATTGCAGATCTCAATGGAAGGAAGATGATTACACGAAGGGACAAGATCAGCTGATATGAGAACACCTAGACGGATAAATAACATGGGTTTTTCTTGAATATAACGAATTTGCAGACAGACAGCAGAATAAGCGAAACCATATCACTAACTTTTCAAAAACTTTATAGTGGCCATTAGTGGGTTAGAATAAAATATAATACTACTACTTTCTTCCCTTCCTTTCCTCCTTAGAAAAATAGTTCTATTTGTCCAACAGAAAATTCACAAAAAGTCTTATTGTGGTATAAATGACATAATATTGTCAAATTTTGTTATTATAATTAAATCATAAATATTAATTAATATTTTTTATTAGTGGTAACTACATAATAAAAATATTTCTTAATATATTCTCTATTTCAAATTTGAGACATATATACTTTTTTATTTCAATTCAAAATTTGAGATACCTTTTCATTTATATAAATAATAAATGACATGAAATTAATCACATATTATTACTTCGATTATAAAATAGATTGAAAAACTAAACATACCACAACTATTATATCTAACAGAATAAACTTTTGTAAGAAAAGGAGAGTATATGACGTTTTAAATAATTTTATTTTTTAAAATTTATTTAATATTTTATATAATTTAAAAAAAATAATTATAATTTTTTCAAAATTACGTTGTATAAAAATGTTACAAATAAAAAAAGTATAAAATAAGTATATGACAAATAAGTAGGTATGGGCTTTGGTAGAGTTTGACGACAGCAGTGAAAGTGGTTATACCGTAAATAAGAAACTTGCACCCACGCCACCTTGTCATTTTAAAATCTTTATAATAATGTGTTCTTTACATAAGTATACAACAAATAGAAAATAATTATTAAAAAAATGTATCAATTAAATAATTACAAAAAGAGTGTAATTATGACCCATATTACAAAAATAATACAATTCACATTAATAAAGAAACCTAAAATCAAGGATAAATAACTGTCATAATTAATAATTTAAATTCAAATATTTGGATCTAACAACAAAAATAAATTCAAATTCAAATTCAAAATAATAATTCAAATTCAAATCTTCATCTTCCTCACATACACTTTGAAATAATAGTCCGCCGCTCCACCTAACATACTCCGCCGCTACACCGCCGCGAATCTCCGTTGTCCAAAACGCTAATGAGAATAAAAAGAAGATTCGCCTTACAAAAAATTTAAAAATAAATAGATGTAACTTTTAATATTCTGAAAATTTTTTATAACTATTTTGTTACTCATAAATAATAAACTGGTTACCTTTGTATGAATGGTTGGCTACCAACTGCATCACATTCAAAAGAAATTGGTAAATTGAATTGGTTACCTTGGTCTGAAGGTTTGGCTACCAACTGCACTATGAAAAAACTGCAGGTGTGGATGTGAATTAGTTACTTTGGTATGGAAGTTTTGTTACGTTAGTACGAAGGTTTGCTTACCTTGATCTGAATATTTGGTAACCAACTGTACTAAAAAAAAATTAAAGTGTGGAGGGTTGATTTGTTACTTTGATATAACAGTTTGGTTACCTAGGTATGAAAGTTTGGTTACCATCATCCAATATTTATATCTACCGCCACCACCACCTGAATTTTCATACCCACCTCCATTTTGACCCTTCATTTTTGAATAAGAAGGCTTCAGAAATTTACTTTTATGCCAAATCTTCAACTCAATTTGGGTGATTCCAAGTCATCTAATCAGTTAATTTCAGTCGAAGAATAAGATGTGGCAAAACCAATTCGGTAAAAATGACGTGGAGATTCAGACAGAAAAAGCTCATTATTTTACTTTGTTATTTTGTCTAGAACTGGATCTGATTTCAATTTCAATTGGTTAAAAAGTAGAAGAGATCATTGTAGGTGTTTTGGCAAATAAACAGATGATATTAAACAAAAGTAAAGAATACTGAGTTCAATCGAATCTTGTTTATGCCAAATATAAATTTTAATTTAGCACCTAAAAATACCAGATCTCGAATTTTCCTTTCAACTAAGCTTCAAGTTGAAAGGGACTATATGGTGCAGCAGCAACAACAGGATTGAGGAGGAGAGAGAAAATAGATACATAAATACGCAATCGTCGTTTCCATCCCACCCATCGCCACTTTCTTCAATATCTCTTCAATATATATATATATATATATATATATATATATATATATATATATATAGAAAGAATACGATTGAATGAAGAAGAAGGGTGATGACTAACTGCAGTTATTATAGATGAGGAGAGAGAGAAGAAGTCATGGGTATAACTAATCCCTGAATTAAGGAATTTTAATTGAATACTAATTCCCTAAATTAAGGAATCCTAATTGCACTACTATTATAAATAAATATAGAAGTATATTAGTTGTGTAAAAATTTTATGAGTACACTATTATTATAATTATTTTTACAAATGTAATAAAATATGTAATTCATCCTATAATAATACACATAAATTGGCCTCACTGAGAACTAGAGACACTAACTTGTTTTATCCAAAAGTTTTTCTAAATAATATTTGTCTTTTTAATTAAGTAAACTAGCTAAATGCTCCGTGCGTTCACTTATTTTTAATTTCTTAGATTATAAAATATGTTTTAAATATTAATTTAATTTATTATAAAATGTCTAGAAACTTTGCTCAAACAAACTATTACCAAAGAATTGTAATTGAATATTAGTAATATGTTTATTTTTTTTATTTTTTAAATTTAATATTTAGTTTATATAATTTTTGAATTTAATATTTAGTTTTATTTTCAATCTTTCAAATTTTTAAATAGTTATTTAAAGTAAAAAAATGAGTGAAACCTAAAAGCTTAAATTTGGTATTTAAAAAATTCTATATGACATAAAATTATTGTAAATTAATAAGTTACCATCATTATGATACCCCAGATTTTATGAATAAATATTTAATTTTCTCAAAATATTTTCTTTTTTTGAATATTATGGTGTGGATTTGATATAATGTTATAGTTGTGGGTAGTATTTATAAATTTTACAAAGTATGCAAGTTATTATATAATATTCGATTGGTCGGAGAATATTTTTTTTTGTCGGGGAATATCCGTACGACGGTACAATCATTGGTGGACCCCGCAACAAAATTATTGTCGGAATGAGAAACCAACAAAAATATTTTTATGAAAATAACGGCGAAAGTTTTACCGTTAATACTGTTGAACTACTCGGTAGTAAAAGTACAGTAATACGCGTGGATGCATAGTAGCACACAGTATTGATTATTGATGCTTACGTGATAAGTCACTCAGTTTTGTTATTGATATTATTAATGTAATAAAACAGAATACTTTTATAAAGTTATTATATAAATAGAATATATTATATTCTATTATGCATAGTGTTTGTATAGTAAAATATTTTTATATAAAACATAATACTTTTATAAAGTTATCTGTTTTATTAGACAATAATTAGAATATATTATATTTTATTATGTATAGTATTTGCATAGTGTTTGCATAATAAAATCTTTTATAAAGTTATTCGTTTTATTAGATTATAAATAAAATATATTATATTTTATTTAAAAGATTTTGCTTTAAATATGGACCGTCAGATTAAAGTAATCAATCTGGATCGTTCATGAGTTAGTTACTATGCAGTCCATTTTTCTATAAATAGAAGTTCATTCCTTCATTATTTTCTTACGAATTCACTGAAACTCTAGAGAGATAAACTATAGCGAGAAAGAAGAAAGTATTCTGTTACTTCACTACTTATATATACAATACTCATCTTCTTAAAGTAGAGAATATTATTTGTTGTACTCGTAAGGGGTACTATTTCTCTCTTATTTATGAAGAGAACTTCTGTTATTCCATTCTTTATTATTCTGTTTGAATAACCTGTATACGCGGGCTTCCCTATACTTAGTGAAATTCTCTTGTTATTCTATTCTTTATTAATCTGTTGGAATATCCTGTCTGTGCATTTTACGCCGGACCTGATTCCGTCTTTATTATTCTGTTGGAATATCCTGTCTGTGCGTTTTACACCGGACCTGGTTCCGTCTTTATTATTATTCTGTTTGAATATCCTATCTGTGCGAATTTCGCCGGACCTGATTCCGTCCTTATTAGTATTCTGTTGGAATAACCTGTCTATGCGAAGTACCGCATGCATAGTGATCTCTGTTATTATTACATTCTTTATTATTATATTGGAACATCCTGTCTGTGCGAATTTCGCCTGACCTGGTTCCGTTATTATTATTCTGTTGGAATAACCTGTCTATGCAAAGTAGCGCATGCATGATGATTTCTTTTGTTATTCCATTCTTTATTATACTCAGTTGGTTAAAATTTTGACTTCTATACTCCATGAAATTAGTGGAATATCCTTGATATTTGCGCTTCATCCAGTATCTTTTCATGGAAATATTCTTCTGAGCATTCTTGAATTTTACTCTACAAAGCAATATCATGTTGACAATTTGGACGTTATCAGTTCCTAGATAAATTAATTCTTGAACTTGTTTTATTGAATTCTTATATCATTGTCATCATCCTCATGTTTATTTTTTTGAAAGTCATCTGTGGCCTGTAGTGCATAGATGGACTTGGTATGATTATGACCAGGGATTATTCGGTATAATCATAACCGTAATGTTACAAATGATGTGGAAAAAGTCCTCATTGGCCCGTAGTGCATTGATGGACAATTTTTGGTATGATTATGGTTTTGGATTCTCTTTGACCGTAGTGCAAAGATGAATTATTTTATGGCATGATCAGGACCGTTGATGAAAACATGATTATTTTTAGCCGTAGTGCATGGATAATTCGTGGTCGTGATACTAAAGAATATCATTGGCCTATAGTGCAGGGATGATTTGATGATGTGAATTATTTATTAAGTTGAGTCTCAGCGATAAAAGTCATAAAAAACCTTTTAAATTATAGAATATAGTAGATTTTATTCTCTACTTGACTCTTCTAATGGATTGCTTGTTCCGCTGTAATTAAACTTGATAGTTATTATATTTTATCAGTTTAACACTGTTGAAAGCTAATGATAAATTATTCTGAATTATCTTAGTCATAATATTTATTACTGGCTAGTTGAGCTCACCATTTCTTTCACTGTTCTCTTCAGAAAATGAGAACGTAGTTGGGACTAGTCGGGGAACAGAGTGATGATCCTAGATGTTTGTATTAGTAGTCCTCACTATTCTGTGAAATAGTGTGATAATAATTGTAATTAGGACTCCTTTTGAGTTTGTATACTCTCAAGTAGACAGTATTTGTATTCAAACTCACAATTTATGTTTTGTCGTATTGTACACGACAGTTGTATTATTAAGTTGTATTTGAATTCTGTACCATGTATCTGGCGACTCAAGATGGGTGATGCATACCTAATTTTGGGGGCGTCACAATCATAGCCTTTTCTTTTTAATGGTAACTTTAATTTTACTAACTATGTATAAGTGAGATTTGTTTCTAACATTGATTAAGTAAAGTTCTCCTGTCTAAAATAAAATTAGTAATTAAAGTTTAATTATTAATATATTTTGTAATATATTTTACCCTTTTTAATATTAATTATTATTTTCTCATAACATTTTTTCTATATTTTTAATATATAGTTATTTAGGAATAAAATTGTTGTAGAATAATAAATTACAATTATGACTTTTAGTTTTAAAAATTAACTAAAGTTTAATCACAATATATAAGTCTTAATTAACTAAATGTGTCTCCTATATTAATTATTATGTAATCATAATACTTGTCCTATATTTTTAATATTTAGTTATTTAGAGTCTAAAGTTAAGTAAAGTAAAATTCTAAACATGTTTTAAAAGGTAAAATTTATTGTAATGACTAAATAATTAAAGAACTGTAGAATAAAATGATCTTGGAATAATAAGTTAACATTAAAGTTTGTAGAACCATAAAAAACAATTGGTTCTCTAACTTTAACTATTAATTATTTCTAATAGTTAATAATTTCACAACTTAAGTTACTAATTGCATATAATTTAGTTTAATTCTATTATTTCACTATTTATTGTTAAAATCTTATGATGTTACCCATCATCATATTGTGTTGGGGTTGAAAAACATTTACAGCAATCAATCAAAAAATCCTATTAAGTTTAGGTTTTATTATTAGTTATTTAAATTATTTTAAAATAAATTTAGGAAAATTTTAAGAAGTATTTTAGTTGTAGTTAAATTATAAGTCCATACTAAAGAACCAAAAAACTAAGTGCGAAGCACAGATTTATTTTTCAAATAACATATTTTTTTATTTTTTATTCATTTTATATAATGATTATGACATATTTACGTCATTATCGTACTCTATTGAAATTGAAAGATAATTAATGAATCAATAAAAAATTCATAGAACATATATAAAAGAATCCTATTAAGTTTAGGTTTTATTATTAGTTATTTATTTTGTTTTAAAATAAATTCAGAGAGACTTCAAAAAGTGTTTTAGTTAAATTTTAAGTTTATACCAAATACCCAAAAAAAATGCGAATTACTAGTTTATTTTTCATATAGCATATTTTTATCTTTCTTATTCGTTTTATATATAATGGTTATGAAATATTTTTTAAAATTTCACAAATTAATTTATTATTGTTATGACAATAATTATAAACTTTGTGACACCCCCAAAATAAGTCTACACAATCCATTATGAGACGTCATATACATGATACATAATTCAAATACAAACTTCCTATATACAACTAGTAATTGTCGTGTAAAATACGACAAAATATAAACTGTGAGTTTCAATACAAATATTGTCTCGTAGATAATATTCAAGCCCAAAAAAGTCATCATTACAATTATTGTCACACTATTTTATAGAATGGTAAGGACTACTATAGTAACCATCTTGGACCATAACTCCATTCCCAGACTAGTCCCAACTATATTCACGTTTCCTAAATAGAACAATGAAAGAAAAGGATGAGCTCAACTAGCCCAGTAAAGAGTATTATGACTAAGATAATGTAAAATAAATTATTTTTAGTACTTAAGAGGAAAAAACTGATAGAATACAATAGACAACAAGGTTTAGATCAACAACTGCAGCGGAAATAACAATATATTAGAAAAGTCAAGTAGATCATGGTGTCTACTATCTTTGATGATTTAAAAATTTATCATCAATATTTTATCCATGTAACGCCGGTCAATAATTATTTTCAATCAACGAATTACTTATGCACTACGGACCAAAGATAATCGTTTGTATCACCAGTGGTCATGATTATGCCAAACATCTGTCCATCTATGCACTACGGGCCAAATAAGACTTTCACCACAAACCTTTATCTGTAACATTTAAATATCATGATTATATCAATTAGTAATTTCTGGTCATAATCATATCAATCAACAGTCCATCTTTGTACTACGGGTTAAAGATGATTTTCACCACATATAACCATGAGGATGATGACAATGATATAAAAAATGAATCAAGTGAGATCAATGATAAATATTATAGATTTATAATAATTTAATTTATCCAGAAATCAAGAATGTCCAAATTGTCATCATGATCACCAATTGTGGAGTAAAATTCAAGAATGATATTTAAGATCAAATTTCAAATATAATTTGGACAAAGAAAAGAAACTAAATTCCGTCGTGAATAGTACTCAGATATAAATAGTACCCCGACATGAATAGATTAAAATTTAATAAAAAAATTCAGACCAATATTCCAATAAAATAATATTAGATGAAACGCAAACTATTAATGATATTCTACTAATTTTGGATATTTTTTACCACTTAACAATAAGGTTATGGATACAAACAATAATTTTGTACCATAAATGGAGAAAAACATGAAAGAAAACGATATCTCTTGACGAGTACAAAAGAAATAATATCACATACGAGTATGAAAGAATATACGAAACTGTAAATGAATTTTCACCCGTTATATGGTAATCCGCGTAGACAGATCATTTTCACAACTTAATAAAGAATGAATATGAATGGTTATTCATCAAGCATGCGGTAATCCGCATAAATAGGTTATTACCAAAAATTAATAAGGAATAGAATGACAACCCTTATAATTATGAAGAAAATAACATCATTTACTTTAGTATGAGACTAAATATGACTGCTATAACGAAGATTATCTTGAAAAAATCTTGTACTATTTGCTACACTCAAAGTATTCTTATACTCAAAAGAAACATGCACATGCAATATTATAACAGAATAATTTTCTGATTCTAGTGTGATTTTTATTTTTTAACTAAGCAACCTATTTATAAGAGAATGACAGAACACTATTTAAAAGAAAATCATGAATGAATAATTTATAAATCAAAGACGAAGTTCACGGGCGAAATATGATTTTACTATGCAACACTATGCAATAAAATATTCTAATAAAATAATTGCGCCGTCGTACGAATATTTCTAGACCAAACACATATTTTATAACAACTTGCTTACTTTGTAAAATTTCACATATCACCCATAATTATAGCATTTATTAAATTATAACCTTACTATTTAGAATATTATTCAAAAAAAATTAATTTTTTATTCATAAAAGTTTGAGTCTTACAAATTTTGATTGAAAAGTATGATTTATGAGCTCAAAGGAATTTTATAAAAAATAGAATTTTTCATAAAATAATATAACATTAATTATAGTAGACAATATAACATTAATTGTTCAAATCAGAATATATACATACATATGGATTTAAAATTTAAATTATTGTCTTAGCATAACTTTACGATAAATCAATCTAAAAATGATATTTAAAATATTTTCATTAAAGTTCAATTGTATATGTAATAAGAACATGAAAAAAAATAAATGATATTCTCAAAAATTTAATAATGCAAGACACCTCTTATTCAAATTTAAAAAATAAAATAAAAGTAATTTTGTATCGTTTAAATTCAACTGAAATTTAAACACAAAGAGAGAGAGAGAGAGATTTCACTTCACGACATTACATCAAAATTGTTACACTCTTTTTTCATGTTCTTATCATATTTATTAGAAAATTAAGTTAGGACTCATCATCTTTTATATCAAGAGCATTAAAGAAATAATTAAAGTGATATATTATTATGTCCTCCACAAAATATTTATTATGCGTCTGAGATATTCAAAAGAATGCCATTTTATTTTGGAATTGGTATTTTAACGGGTAAAATAAAAAAAATTCACACAATTTTTTTCACATTAATAAGAAATTACCCTTGCCACTCTATAAATCTATAGACTCTAATTAATTTGTATAATCTTAAAATACAAATCATGATGTAATTTCCTTTTATTTTTAAGTAATATTTTTTTATAATTTTTTAAAATAATTATAATATTAATAATTATCTAATTTAAAAAAATAATGATTTTAAAATTTAATAAGTAATACTTTTTTTTTATAACAAATAAAATATTTTTAAAAATTTATTGGGAATAATATATGCTAAAGTGAAAGTTACCGCTTACTCCCTCCGTCCCATAATACATGACGTTTTAGATGATTTTATTTTTTTAAAAATTATTTGTTGTTTTGTATAATTTAGGAGAATTAACTACAATATTTTTAAAATTACTCCTAATGAAAAAATCTTACGAATGAGAGAGTATAAGATAAGTATATAATAAATGATTTATAGACAATTAATATTATATAATTATTTTTTTAATTATTATTCACTTTAACGTACAAAAAAATCATATAAAAATATCAAAAAAACACATGTAAAAGCATTGTATTCTTTTTTTTTTCCATGGTGCGAATCTAATGGTCATGAAGTTGAGGACACGTGTGTTAAGATCGTGTTTATTTGACTTTGCGTTACAATGAAGCAGTTAGTCACGGTTTCAGTGTTCGCACATTTTTTGGACTCGCCGGCCAAACATAAAGTTAAAGAGTTAGTATTTCATAAAAATTAAATGAAATGAATTTGAATAAAAAAAAATATTTAATAATTGACATGTTTAAAATATTTGAATAATATATTTTTATTATTTATTATTTTAAAAAAAAATTAAAATTGTTATAAATTTATTTAATATAATGTAGTAGTTAATATTGTAAAAAAAAAAAGCATTCGGCCGTCATTCAACAAAAAAAAAATGGGACTTAGCCATTCAACCAAAATCGTCTGAATGATTGACCGATTCAGCCATTCAGACGATTTTTATTCGAAACAAACTCAATGAATAACTGAATCGATCAGCCATTCAGTATTAATCAAATATTTCCTTAGTTGGCTACAAACAAAGACCTCACTAAACTCATTCATCACAATTGTTATTTTTTTTGTTTTACAAAAATAATTATAATTATAAAATTTGTAAATAATAAATGAAAAAAATTCAATTTGACGCGGGAATCATTTTATACTATTATTAAAAAAATTATTTTTTTGTATGAAGTAAATTTTTATATCTTATATAATAATATTTTGATGTGGGAATCATTTTATTTGAAATTTTTTTATGAAAGGAAGAGAATTTATAATAAGTTAAAAAGTATATGACCAAATCCGGATGTTTTCACTGAAAATCCCGTTGGCTATTGATCAATGATCACACATATTAAATACGTGGATAAACATAATATTGCGAAAGATTGGATAAGATGTGGAGTATGAAGATTAATTCTATTGAAAAATGATTGTTTCCTTTGTTTTCGACACATAAATCAATTCATATTAATTTTAACTTTTAAAATTAAATAAAATTTTAAAAATATATATATTGCGAATATTTAGGTCAATTTTTTAATTGTTAATTACGTGAATAAATATTAATAATAATTTTTTATAAAAAATATGTATGTATTTATAATTTTTATAATTATAATTAGACGTAAATTTATGGGAATAAGAGGATATATACTCCTTAAAGGGTTGTTATATAGGCGAGACTTGATTTTTACCTTGTTATTTGTTTTATCTTTCAACTACATATTACAATTTAAATGACGATAAAGTTACGTTAATAACTGAGTATTAAATAAGTGTTTTTGTTTTTTAATATTTGTCATTTGAAAATTTTAATTAAACATTAATTGTTTAATTTTTAATATTACTCTAATTGTTAAATATAAATTTGAATCTCTCACTATTTTCTGTTTAATAAATAATATTTTATTTTACTAATACAATGATAATATAGACAGTTAATATTATATAATTATTTTTTAATATTTGTACATAATTTTAAAACGATATATATTAAGAAACGGAGATGGGAGTATGATTATTGCAAGTCCATATCATTGACAAACGACTGTCTTGTTTGATTTATTCTGTGGCCACGACTCATTCAAAAAAGTTGGTTAACAAAATAGAGACATATAACTAATTTCAATATCAGAAATTAATGAAATCAAGCTGTCAAGTAATCAAATTAATGTAATCCCATTATGATCTATAATAATTATTTTATTATAAGTAAAAATAGAAGTACACAGACGTGTAACTTTTAAAGTTACACGGTCTACGATCGTAGAGTGATTTCACTATACGATCGTAGTCACTCTACGATTTATGAATTCACTCACTCTACGATTTATGAATTCACTCTACGATCGTGGACTACTCTATGATCGTAGAGTGAATTTACTCTACTATCTGGGGATGAACTTTACGATCGTAGAGTGAAATTACTCTACGATCATAGACCGTGTAATTTTAAAAATTATACGGCCGTGTACCTCTATATTCCCCTTTATTATATAATGTTAATATACATTTTTTTAGGAAAACAAAGAGCACATAAGCCCAGCGGGGCGAATTTACGAAACCCGGACTTCACGAGTTGGGCCTCTTAAAAATTAGAATAAGCCCACCAATAAAATATGTACTTGTTTGGCAAAGCTTGGGATTTGGATACTGGTAGATTTTCGCTCTCTCTATAAGCCGTCTTGCTGCCGTTGTGCTCAAACTGAAGATCTCAAGACCTCTCCGACCAATCTCCGGCGGGTATAATTCCTTCTTGTCATTTATTTCCCTTTGCATTCATTTTTATGAATATAAAAAACCTAAAACCTGAAGATCATAGTATGAGAGTGATGGATAGTGATAGTCAGTGTATCATCATTAATCATTATTTGGTTCTTGAGCTTCACCCCCCTATATTCCTTGGCTAAATCCTAAAATATTGTATAATATTAAGAAAATTTTGAAATCGATTTGATCTCCGTTTGAGTGTTTTAAGACATCTTTTTGACGAAGGCCACCAGAAATCGTTATCTTAGGGTATTCTTCTTTTGCATTCCATCTATTTGATAAAGTGCCCATGACCTCTTTTATTCAAAAGTTTTTTTTTAGGATATAACCTTTGAGCTGTTATATATGCTGTTGTTACTGAATTCTCAGAAGAATATTATTCTTAAATGAAAATGAAGTTACATTTCAACTGTAATAACATACTTGCTTAAGTCAGTGCATATACAGTGCTGTGACATGGAGTCATGGACTTGACTGACTATTTTGCCTCATGCATCCGGCACTGCATCATGACTAGAGTTCTTATGTTCTACCTGTTTGATAATGCTAAATTATGATCTTATTTGCTACAAATCTGAAACTAATTATTATACATATTTTTTGATAGCCTGAACATATAAATCTGTAGACTCAATTTTAAGGAATGAATAAAGCATTTTCTTTTATAAAAGTTTCATTCAGAGCATGGATTCACTTCATGATTGCTTGTAATATTGACTAATTCCTTATTGCACAATGGTTAGGGCCTTAATGGATTTGTTATTCTACTAATTGATTCTTATATGTTTGTGTAATGTTGTGATACTCTCATGCTACTTGTCTTTGTAGATGGTTTGATATTATCTAGCTCAAATTTCCTAGTTGAGAATACATTTAAGCTTTAGTCATGGTGGGCTGGCATCGGCATTTGCAGTCCATAATTCGTCAATTTGGAAAAAGAGTGGAGCACAATTACAATGCCTCTGCCAACGTTTCTTGTTATCACTCCAAGTCCTCCCTAATACATGGTAATTTTAACTCACATCTCTTGTAAAAGCATCTTACAGAATTATTAAGCTACATAGGAACGGATAAATTTTAAAATATTTTTCCACTCTAAAATATATATATATATATTGTATCTTATTCTTTTTTTTCCTACAGCCTTTCTGCGTTTGAAAATCCCTCACTTTTATGCTCCCCTGTATGACTGAATTTCGCTGCATGCATCTGAAAGTAATTCTGAATTTGCTTTCCACAATTATTTATTAATTAATGGATGATTTCGCAGGAGAGTTGCCATATTTACAGAGCCTTTGGGGTTCACCTTCTGCTAACTTCTCAAGGCCATTATTTAATTATTTTCAACTGAAGGTACTTCTGATATGTGCCACTTCTTGTGATTAGTATAATCAGTGGTGGATTTGAGGAATTTTCGCGTAATTATTCAAATCGTTATTTATTTGACAATGTATCAGCTTAGTTATTATTCTAGTAAAAAGGAAAACAATTATTGGTAAGTGACCTCCTGTGTGGAAATTTTCTAGAACTGGAGAAAATTGCCACTTAATCAACTTACTTCCAACTCTATATATACCCGGCATTATATCTTTTCAAACGTTTCTTTGGTGGCTGTTAGTTAGTTTGGCTGGGAGTACCGCAGTAAGTATTGTGGATTATTTTTGAAGTTGATATACTTGATTTCTTATTTTGTGCCAACTATAATTTCTTTGATGGTCAATTTTAAGATTCTCATGTGAACTTCTGTCTTTCAAGTGTCAATCTTTGCTTGAATGATATAAAGCACGTAGATTCAGATTAAACGCTTCACCCTGCTGAAATGCTTTTCCTAGTTGCTGTCTTTTTGCAAAGTCTCCTAGCTTTTGTATTCTTCCTATGTACATTGTCCTGTGACCTGTCCCCTTCTGTTTCTACTAAAATTTTAATTATCCAAAAATGTTTTTCCTATCTCTTCAAAACAATATTTGGCCATAATACAGTTTTCTGAATTATAATATACCACTTATGATGTGCCAGGGATTCACCAATTCAAGGAAATTACTTGCAGATTCGTCTGATGCAACACCAATATCTTCTCCACTAACGCCAAGGTTGGCATTAACTAGTGGAAAAGCTGAAGGCCAGGAAGTTGTCTCTAGTAAACCTTCAAAAGTTCAAGCAGTTCTGAAAAACATAAAACAGGTATGAGGTGCCACTTTTATTTCGGATTTTGCATCTTAATCATCTATGATATTCATAAGCAAAAGTTCTTGTGAGGAAATTTATTTTGGAAGACTAATGCAAATGGCCAATAATTCTTCAATTTGTAAGTTTTATGGACCATTTACAACAATGTACTTGATATGATGAATGATTCTATATGGGTTTTATGTTACATTCTCCAAATAAGTCCATAGTCATATCTCGGTACAGGACATAATTTATATTTGTCTTGGTTTATGTACTATGTGCTGCATTCTGTGTTGCACCACCAATTTGAGTGTTGACTTAGTCTGTCAAAAACAGCAACTAATTTAGATTTCATAACTCCAATCATCTCCCCAGCAATACAATTTTTTGCTATGTCATTTTCTACTCTTTCTCATCAATTCTTCTTCCCCCCCCCCCTCTCCCCTCTTTTTGATGCCATTATTATCTTTGAGAAGTCCACTCTATAGTTGTTTGGGGGTGGGGGGGGTGTTGCATGTTTGAAATCCCTGCACACAGGGAATGTACAACGTAAAACAGAAAACAAAAAGAACATCTACCTCCATCGGGAAAATGACCTAAAATAAGCTTGAAGACCCCAATAAGCAAATGAAATGAATGCTCAGGCCGCAGAAATAAATATAAATGTAGATACTTCCACAGGTATAACTTCCTATAAAGTCCATACTCCATAGATGGAATTTCAAACTTACTTTGGTGTACATGTCAAAGTGTTGCTTTAACGTTGGTCAAGCGTGGGAGTATGCATATGGTTAGCTTTTGATCCTATGAAGCTTCAATGTTCACAGGATATGGGTATGAAACGACTTAGACATGTAAATTGATTAAATTCCTAAAAAGTTGGCCAATATGCATATGATATAGTTTCATTCTGTTTTCGCATGCTATTACTTTCTGAATTCTGACATTAGATACCTATGTATACCCTAACTTCATATATCTGCATTCCAAATCTCAAATTGTCATCTACATTTCTCTTTGACTAGAATACTAGAGCTATTGCTACACAAAAGAGATGCATAAAGGCCACTGAAGGCCAAAGTTGCTATAAAGACCACTAAAGTTTTGTATAACTTTCAGACACCGAAAACCTAGAAAAGAGCACGTGAATATAAGTTTTCAATTCCTTGTATTTTGGATTACAACTGAAGTATATTTTGGTATTGGGAAGAAAAAAAGCCGCAAAATCGGTGTGTCTTGGTGATCTTTATGATTATCTTTCAAGCAGTCGTCTTATTATTTTTTATTGCATGGTGATTTCAGAGTCCTAAAAAGGTGAACCTGGTTGCTACATTGGTTCGTGGCATGCGAGTTGAAGATGCATTGTTGCAGTTGCAAGTGACTGTAAAGAGAGCTTCAAAAACTGTCTATCAGGTTATCAAACTGCTAATTGCTTTATGGATGCAGAATAGTGGTAAAAAGACGTGTAGGTTTAATTTTAGAAAGAACGGGGATAAAATTTTCCCTTTTCATATAGAAGTCCTGGTTTTCAGATATTTATACAAACAGCTAGAGTATTTCTACGGCCTGAAATTTAAGATATCACACAAGGTCTCATGCGTTGTGAATATTTTAACTTAAGTACTCCCTTCATTCCACAAAAAGAGGCCCACTTGATTAATGATATTTTTTTGTTCCATGTTTACCCTCGAAAGCATGAGTTGTTAGTTTAATATTGGTGGCATGAGTATGACAATGAAATTATGACATTTGAGAGCATTCCGTGTCATTTTATCATTAAACAAGAGGACTTTTTTTTGTGGAACAAAAAAAATTTGACAATGAGATTCTTTTTTACTCCAATGAGTATCAAACAGGATGAGTATTACTTTACTGCATGACCAATCACAATCTCACAATTAATGTAGTCCACTAATGTAATAATGGCTCATTATAGGTATTAATAGTGAAGTATGTTGGGTTCTCAACTGAGATAACAGTTTTTTATTCAACATCTGCTTGATGTCTTGAAGTAATATAAAAATTGCCTTGGCTTTGCAGGTTATTCATTCGGCACGAGCAAATGCAACCCACAATCATGGATTGGATCCAGACCGTCTTCTTATTGGTAACTATATGCAATTGAACTTCCATCTTGTTTTTCTCATCAGTAACTATGCAATTGAACTTCCATCTCATTTTTAGTTGAACATTGCGTATTGTACTTGCCTCTTTTCTTATAGCTGAGGCATACGTTGGAAAGGGATTCTTCAAGAAGAGGATAAATTACCATGCTAAAGGGAAGTGCGGCATGAAAGTGAGACCAGAGTGTAGACTGACTGTGGTAGTCCGAGAAATAACCCCCAAAGAGGAGGCTGAGATTGCAAGGCTAAGGGTCAGTAATTTCCTCAAGCTCACCAAGAGGGAAAGGAGACTTGTTCCTCATAAGCTTATTGAGACTACTCCAATCTGGAACCGCAAAGGAAGCTAAAAGTCATGCAGAAGGCGCTATGGCCATGTGAGCAGATTTAAATCCAGTATCGTGGTAGCAGGTTAATCTTGTAGTTGCATGAGAACTATGTATTGTGCTGTAGAGCATATTTATTTAGTCCTAAAAAAACAGTTTAATGTGCTTTTAAAATGCTTAATTGCAATTGATACACCCACTTTTTGCCAGATATTTCATTATTTTGTTGAAGCATCTCACTGGTTCAGCTATGTCCCCAAGCAGGCTGATCAGTGTTGGTTTAGACGAAATTGATTTGGCTGCATAATTTTTTCCTGCTGTATCAAGATAAAGCTGAATCCTCAAGTAATTTGTTTGATAATGGACCATTTATGGCCTTCAACACAATTATTTACTTTATGCTCGCTGATGAGGGTTTCTATGCAGCATAAAATAACAGCTGCATATCCTGCATCCCAAAGCTATTCAAACAGCTTGTGGAAAGGTTCAGTATATTCATTTTTTGTTATTATAATCAGCCGTAGTTTTTAACTAACAGCTGGATTTGGTTAGTTAGCTATCTTTAAGTTGGATTAAAGTCCTTGGACACTATGATTAGTATATAGGAGTAGTTTATAAGGCCTGATTTCCACACGCATCATGTATAAAATTTTTGCTAAATAATATTTCTTAATCTTTCATAGGGCCTACCATCGTATGCTCAGCAGGTTGTTGGATGCACAAAGTATATGATATAAGCCAAACTTAACCTTTCACAATGTCTGAGACAAAATATAATTGCCCATCTTTGATTTCATGCTTTAGCATACTGAAGCACAAAAGCTTATTAAATTATGTTCACTCGTGTGATGTCATGCCTGTTTGGTACCCCTCCATGTTTGCCAAGCATATGTCAAAACAAATGAATGATTTGGAGTGAAACATCTATAATCAAAACCAGCGTATTAAAAACAATTCTTCTTCCTTCCATTTGCAAAATTTTAAAAACATAATTCACTTCCATGTTTATTATCCCTAAAAAAATTGAGTGTAGTTGTGACGTAGTAAAATTGAGTTGTACTAAATAGACATTATGCCATTTTATAAAATTATCAATAGAAGTACAACTACTGCATCAAAAATGATAAAGGATGGAGTATTATGTACACACAACTATGAAACACATGGAGAAATTGGTAACTTTAGAGATTCACTGTACATATTTACATGCTAAAGATTGGGCACTACAGGGGGGCTGATGGAAACTGACTTGATGAGTGTAAATATTAACAAGTTGTTCCCCCGTTAACTCTGCCATGGGTTTTCTCCAATTCTGAACCCAAGGCAGAAAAAATGAAATGTGCCTTCAGTGGAGAAGCCCGTGAATAGACAAGGGTAAGGTAATGTCTAAATTATCCAGCTTTCTAGTGAGGTATATTGAAATCTTATATATCACAAGTCACACCCTCCTGTAGAAAAGTACATAGGCGGCTGACGTCTTTATCTGCTCCTCGCCAACAGTGAAAACACAACTGTCATCAAACTCATACCACCGGTTATGACCATGCTGCCAAGGAACACGACAATTAGAAACCCATGGTGGATCATGATGTGATATATGAGAAGAAAAGCCACAATTATGTCCCAAGTTCACAAGCACAACAGCACAAAGTTAACAAACAAAATCACCTGATAAAGAAAGGCGTCCACATGAGCAAATGATTTCTATATCTAAAATGACATCCCAAATTATTATTATTTTTGTTTAAAGTAAAAATACTACTGCTTCTGTCTCTACTCTCTACAAACGACCCCAACTATCTTGCTTATCTGGCCTGCTCATCCTCGTTCAGTGATGTAGATTAATCTAAGCAACTACGAAGTTTAAAATGATAATTCTTGAAAAGATTAGAATAACTATGGCACACTAGTTACTAGTACCACAATTGACCGATGCTAAACTTAACACTAAATCAAACCCAGCAGCGTTTTACTTGCTAAACTTGAGGAATATTATACTTTATATAAGATAGATAGCAAGCAGTCATTCAAAGAACTTCTAAAACATAAGCGGTAGTATATGAGCCCCAACCACGCCTCCATAGTGACTACTTACCGTATATACCAATAATAATATCTTTTGATGCATACATAACAGCAATAATGAATCTGTATGGAACTATGGATCAATTTCTGACTTTCTTATATGGATTCTTCTGAATCTAAAAATCTCATAGTCACCTCCGGCTTCAGTTTTCCAAAAAATCTGATTATTTGAAGCTAAAAAAGCCAAAGCCCAAAATTATTGAACTGTGTAACTGAAAACAGCAGTACAACTTACTTGGACAAATGCAGTATAATGACCACCACCCAGGCTACCATAGTGGTTACTTATCGCATACAGCACATAGCGATGGGAAACCTTGCTACTTTTGTGAACAGTGTAAGTCGAGAGATCCAAGTCCTCAATGGGAAAGTCCACAAAAGTTTCCAGTTTATTTTTAAAAATGCGGTTGTAAGAGAATCTCTTTAAATGAATAACCAAAATCTCTGGCAATCTCCAAAGATCCAATTTTTTGCTGGCTTGGCGATGCTCCTTGCATTTAGGACAGTACCTAAAATTACATATACAAAAGATCTGGTATCAAAACAGAAAATCTGGCCACTGTTCAATAAGAAGGATAAGAAGGCATGCCTAGCTGATATGACCGACAAAAGCAACAAACATTTAATTCATCAGGTAGAGATACAACCAACAATACCTCGTGCATGACAAACAAAACTAAGCCGACGATGTGGTGTCTGGGCAAAACATTTAAGATGAAGGGATCTGAGAGACAGACTCAGCAGATACTCCACCTAGCGAACTGCGTGTTGGCTGTTGCTACTCATGTTCCCAAGAATGGTACACTGAATTACAATACTCTATTTTTAGCGTACTGGAATATTTCTTAGTTTTTTAATTTATAATTGCATAAATATCAATATTCTAACTTGGTATAGACATCACATCTATACTAAATTATTTATAGAGCAATCAACTTGTTGATGCAACTAAAAATCTTATGCAACTAGTCTTAATGCATTTAGATTCTAAGATAATTCCTAACTAGAAGCACTAGTGTATTGTGTTCTGGCCTATATATCGTACTATGTTTCCGCCGCGTTTCACGAACCAAAACAAAATGCATTCCAGTTAACATTGATCTGAAATAGGAGTATATGATGGTGATGGTGGCAGGTGTGGTAGCAGCGATTTTGATGGGGACATCGTTAGTGGTAATAATCACAGTGATGTAGTATTCATATTGTGATCGATAAGATTGTACTTGGTACCAGAAAGCTTCATTTAAGACTCAATCAATTTTATAACTGACAAATCCCAGTTCTTTAAATCCTTTCTGCAAAACCCATCCTAAAAGATAAACAGCACTTCATTATAATACCCTAGTTGTATCTAGAAAACCATTCAAACAAGCTAAAAATGAATAGTTACTGAAAGAAAATAAGGATATACTAACCACATGTCTTCAGGACCTAGAGGCTCCTCTTTCAAGAATGCTTCAAGGCATTCATAAAGAGAAACAGTCTCTTGAAGCTTTTTTGCCAAAAATGCAGGCTTGCAGATCTCAGGCAACGAGCTCAGAAGGGCAGTGTCATACAATTCAATCATTTTATCTGACCAAGAAACAATAACATTAAATTTCCTACAGGAACTTGAGATAGGCAATGCTTCATTCATTTGTATCTTGGGACCTACTGATGCAAATTCACTTTCTCCCAAGAAAAACTGGAAATCATTTTCTACATCTTGGTCATAATCAAACTCACTGTTTACATCAACATCCTCTAATTCATTATTAACATCACCATCCAATGCAACGGCACTACTGACATCCTTCATATTGGCATCATCATTACCAGTGTTTAAAGCATCATCATACTCAATCAAGGAATCTTCCACTGACATTAGAAATGGATCAAGTAACTTTAGGAACTGTTTACGTATCTCAGATCCTTTAGAAATATCAGACATTCTTGCTAATAAAGGAATGCCGAACCTCTTCCAATAACGAAATGCATGACTGGACCTGATAAATAAAACCAAAGATAAAAAATAACTATATGATTAAGAAAACTAGGAAGAAAGAAATTTAGATAAAGCAACAGGCAATCACAAACTAATATATTCTAAAAACCACCAAAATAAGGAGTCAAGAAAATAGTACAACATCTAAAAACTAATTATTGACTATATTCGACCTCCGTCAAGAAAATAATACATCTAAAAACTAATTATTGACTATATTCAACGTACATTACATCTACCATTGACTTCAGGAAAACCTCAACAACCGTGTAACTGCCAAATTGTAATTGAACAGCTACAGAGATGAATAAAGAAAAATGAAGTATGATCAATAAAATTCACCAAATTGATTTGGCTATATAGATAACTTCTGGGGCAAAAAATATTTTTGCATCTACAATATTTCTTTTTAGTAAGAAATAGAACCTACTACAAAAGGGAGGACAAACCATGCATGCGAGCATGAACAAAATACAGAAGAATCAAAGGAGCACTTCCCTTAAATCCTTATGATGGATAGTTGGATACAGTGGCTACAACTACTACAAAAACACCACAAAACCACATAGTAAAGCATGAAAAGTGGCTTTATCCGAGAAAATTCAAAGAAAGATACTTGATAGACACATAATTCATACATTTTATTATCCCTAATTTTATTCTTTTAATTATATTAGTTTATAAAATTAATATGTTTTATTTTGTTTTGTAGGATTTATTATTTTGTTGCAATAAAGTCAATCTTGGTAATCAATCGGTATTTAATGCTCATATTCATGGAAGGAAAGAGGCAATAAGAATCCTGCAATGAGAAGGAAGGAGGTGGAACAATATTGAATTTATCTTGTTTATCTTGGTGAATAAGTAAAAGATAATTGTTCCAACATTTAAAGATGGAAAAGGACTCTTGGGAGATTACCATGTAGAGATTAAAACCAAGAAGGAAAGAAGAAGATAAAAAGGAAACAAAAGACACCAAGTTCAATGAATTCAAATTAGGGCAAAAATTTATTTTCCCTACAAATATGTCTCTTGCTTTAGAGATTGGATTGTAATGTATTAGTAGAGGTTAGGAGGAGTAGATTAAATTACTTCTTCATTGTACGTTCGTTGGATGATCGTTAATTAAAGAGAGTTTTCTTATTTATTTTTAATCTTCTTCTCTTCTTTATTTTAATTAGTTTATTTATTTTCATGTCTAGTTAATTTTTTACTTCTAGGATGAAGATGAAATTAAATAATTATTCATGATAATATTTTTCATCTTTTCTACTCCCTCCGTCCTAAGTTAAATGTTTATTTACTTTAAATGATCTATTTTTTACAATAATTTGCCTATAATACTCTTATTATTAATTGTTATATTTCTATTCTCTATGCATATGCATATTTATGTAGCATCAGAAGACTATGCAATTAAATGAGAATTTAAATATGGACAATTTTATCATTTTATCCTCATTGTTATTTTTATCCTGGAACTCATGTTTCGTCATTGAAATACCCTTCATTTTATAGTTCTTATGTGATTTTAAATTAATTAAGAAGTTTTGATAGATTATTGTTAAGATATGAGTTTTTCATAATCCATGCTTGCTCGAAGAAATTTTAATGATTTATAGTTAATCCTTAAATTTTCAGTCTATGCTTGCCCACGTTAATTGTAAAATTACTAAATTAAAGGAAAGAAAAATCAAAATCATAGTTTGAGTTATAAAAATAGAAGATATTGAATTATATGTTATGTTTATTATTGAATGGATTCGGATTCCTGGATTGCTTCCTCATTATTAGTTTTCATATTCTAGTTAATCAATTATCAATCTTTATTTCTAATTCGCCTAAAATAGATATTAAAGATACATTAAAATTAATCTAGTATCTGTGGGTTCGACCTGTACTTGTCAGTTCTTCAATTTGACATTGTTCACTTGCAGTTACGTATTTTTAACACTGTGCAGTTACATATTTTTATCACATCAATACTGATTGCTAAAAACCATAATTTTTAGTTTGTTCAAATACCCGAGAAAATAGAAAATATTCCCACAGGAAAATATCCCTCTTACCAATACCAACAAAAAGCCAAATCTAACTAGAAGCAAAAGTTCCAAAGACAGAATAAAATATATAAGCCTTGTCAACGAGCCCATGTAACAAATTCTTGGGATGGTAATAGCAAGCAAGTGAGCATAAAATAATCTACTCTGTTTCCGCAAGATATAAATGGTTGGGAACAAAATCGTATGAGCCTCATATCTCATTACTTTTATGCCAGTTAAGAGCCACCAAGCAAGTAAAAGTATTACTTTTTTAGAATGGATATAAACTGTCGAAACAATATTCTGCCAGGAAATAAACTCTAAAAAGAAATTCCAGGAAAAAATTCTTAAAGAATCTAGAGTCTAGAACTAAGCCTATCAGAAGAACATAAGTGAAGGAATCAAGAATGAGCATCGACCTTACCTTCTGATTTAAGTTATGCAAAAAGTGGAAGTCCAAGAAGTACAGCTTCCTTTGCAATTATAATTAAGGGTAAAAAATAGACGGAACAATTCATAAGAAAAAATAGAACCTCTCTTCTCAAACTACCTGAACCATGCAAGGACCTGCACGTGTACTTATTAGAGGGGGGATTCCCTGTTTTTTAATGATGGTGGTGAATAGGTTAGGAACTAGACTAACAAACAATCAGCTCATAGCAGAAGAACAGTAACTTTCCAGCAAAATATGAAAGTATTAAATATATCACGCTTATCGTCAAGAGAATCACATTTAAAACAGTCGTGTACAAAAATAGATGATGATGCAATATGAATAAGATTGAACTTACAGCCCCGTATCTTGATGCTGATGCATAAACACAACCAAAGGAGAAGTGTCACTACTATCTTTTGGCAACCGATATGCAACAAGTCGATCATAATCTCTAATCAACTCTATTGAGTCAGCTGGCTTATCCAGAAAACAAATAATGCGATTGCCGAATATCTGCAAACCACTACATAACTTCAGAGCTCAGACGTGTGATAACAAGCACAAAGATAAGACATTCTAAATTGATTCTCTAGAAATTTTTGGAACACCATATTTGCCAACGAGTTCGACAAGCTAAAGCCAGGACATATTCATCAATGGGACTTCAGAGGTCAAAAGAAGAAACAACTGGCCAAATAATTATATTAGAAAATGCTAACAAACCAAAAAAAAAAACTACTACCTTATGTCACCAACTGATGTTTCACACCACAATGATTATGAGATCTACATAGTTAATGATTTATCTTGCCTCTCTGTATCTCTCAGAATACTTCAGCTTCTGAGATGGTTTTGTAAGATTTTTTCTACAGTATAAAAATCAAATTAACACATGTAACATTTTCTTCCAAAGCTGTGGGGTAGGCTGTTAATGCTTTTAGCCAGTTGAGGCCTACCATGCTTGGCTCATTTGAAAATGTATCAAGCTGCTTGTTAAGTTTAAAACTCAAAGTGCCGAACTCAGCTCTTTTAACATTAGGCTATCAGCAAGCCTCGTGAGATAATAGAGCTCATTTATTGAGCTACTCACAAGCCCTGGCAAACTATACAGGTTCATTTAAGCTCTCATTAAATTCAAATAAGCTTGTTACACTATCAACTAATATTAAAATCATTAAGTCAACACTTTTCCATAATTTTTTTTTAGTTGACAAGTTCCATAATTTTCTATGTATAGTGTACATTATACTTCCTCCAGCCCAGATTGAGAGTCATCTTGAAAATCATGATTCCATCAAAAAAATTTAAGGCATTCAAAACAATGAGGAACATCCTCTTACATAGCCCTAGGACTATACAACCAATGACTAAGATCAAAACTAAAGGAAGGCTAGTATATTATTAGTTACCAGAGTACCTAGAAAATCTAAAATGTAAAAGAAGATTTAGGGAGTGCCACCTAATTCAAAATGCGTTGTGACACACTGACACCATACTTAGAAACAACTCAACAGTATTACCATATTTCAACTAGATGTAAATATAACTTTTTAGACTTATTCCCAGCGAACGACTGTTCTGGAAAAACGTATTTAGTACAAAATAAGCGATTCAAATAAACCTACCCCTACTGTATTCCATACCATGAAAAGTGACTTTCATTTTCGAATTCGTTCCACGTACCAAATAGAACCACGAGATAGGTAACATTGGCCACACCATCATGCACGTGCACATTTCAATTTGATGCTCAAGAATCTATTAACCTCTACAGACCATGATGTAACTTGCCCATAAATATGCAGACAATAAACCACCTAACTAATCACTCAGATTCTTGAAAAGATTGTTACCTCAGCCACCAGTAGCATTTCATCCTCTCGCAAAGAACATGAGGTGCTTACTGCCTGAACAAGATCCTCACACCTCCCAAACTTGGGGACAGTTATGGTTATTGGAACTGGCAATGCACTCCCATCAGTGCTCAAAACTGTCAAAGTCATAGTCCGCATTGATGTTGAAGGTAGGGGTAAAGATAAGTACATAAATGGATCAAATGTAATGGATAACTTCTTGCAAATAGGACAAACCAATGTCGACCGAAATTGACCCTAGAATAAGAAAGAAGAGTATGAGCATGCAGCAAGCAAACAAAGGAACAATTCAGTATATTAGACAAGACGGTTCAATTGATAGTAGACTCACTTGGCATACATCAACAATGATGGAATTGTTACGAGCAAGATGATAACTCCAGTGTTTATCTGCTACTTCTTCATCTGGATGATCATCTGCAACCTTTACTTCAATGTAAGGCTTGACTTTGACACGATTCAGATCTTCATGTAGTCCATCCAACAAAAAGGCAAGAAATTCCTACATTTGGAGGGGGGAGTTACAAGACGAGAGAATATTTTTTGCTTTCTTCCCCCACCTAGCAAATAGCAATTCCAACTAATTTTTGAATATAATACTAACTTGAGAATCATGCTGATTATAGCCACTGAATTGAGGAGCAAAACCAGAAAGTGCCGACTTGAACATACTTGGAGCCACGGGTCTAGCTCCTGGAGCCCATAGCTTCCTTAACAAGTCTCCAAATGCTAAAGCAAGTTTACCCTGTACAAGATGTATATCTAAAAAGTTAGGGAAGGAGAGACAGAGAGAGGCTTTCACAAAAAAAAAATCAAACATTACATAATAAACATACATTCATCCCCAAGGGATTTTCAAAATTCAGATCTTTCCTAAAGTCTCCAAGGAAATAATCAACAATCTTTGGGGTATGCACCAAGCATTGGACAGCACTGTTCATAAAACAAGTATTCCCAAGATTTAACAATCCAGTCAATCCCATCACACAAGCTTCCCTGTAGCGACTAGCAAATGGTGGGTAGTCAACTCTAAAATTTGAATTAACAACATCTTTGCTCCCATTCATTTCGAGCGAACCACTCGCAAAGGAATCTTCATTCTTGAACTGATCAACTACCATTTCATTTTTCTCCCATTCTTTTCCCTTCATAATATATGGTAGCTTATACACTTGCAATTCCAAAAGAGTCTGCATAGAAGTTTGGCAGAACATGAACATACAAATTAAAGCTCCATATGGAAAATTGTATGGATATATACACAAAATCACTCAATTCATATTTCACGTATCAATATACAATTCTAAACATATTACACAATAAATTCACCACAGTAACTGCACTTCCTACATCTAGTCAAGATAAAAGGTGAAACAGCTTCAAGTTCCAAATCAAATTGCTCTAGAATGAACACTCAGATATCAAAAATGTCACAAGTTAACACAACTTGGCCACTTCTGCACTCATATTGTTATAATCCAGAGGAAAAACCCTTACTATGACAAGACAGACACTAAAAAAGTAATTAATTGGTGAAAATTTCAGTTCTAGTCCAGCTACAAAAGTAAGTTATAATCTACATCCTCCATCCTCCATCCTCCATCCTCCATCCTCAAAAGGATGGCCTGAGGTATAATTTTTTTTTGAACTAAAAAAGATGGCAATAAGTACATAAAGTAAAGGGCAAGTGTTCATTTAGAGGGGTCCACTAGTATAAAAAAATAGGACTAATCACTTTATGTAATCTTTGTGGGGACACTAAAGATAAAATTTGGAACTTTTTAACTCTCTTTCCTCTACTTTACTTTTCTTACTTTGTGTGAAAAATGTAGTTAGGAAATCCTTTTGAGGACAGTGGGGGTATTAAACTGCTTAACTCTTACAGTCTTACTCCGTACAACTCATAAATGACAGTCTGATAGCAGCAACTCCCGACTTTTCAGCCTAACAAGGGGTCCTTTTATCTGCCATTTATAAACAGCTCTTATATACTATTTCACTTGAGGTGAATGTTTAATTGATAAATGGCAAGTCAATCTGGAGCAACGTCTCTATAGAAATCAAATGAACACATACTTACCTCTTCATTCTGCAGAACTAAATCATCTGATAACTTTCTGCTATCCATGCAAAATTGAGTTATCTGCCCTGAGAAGTCCCAGATGTGGAACTGTAAATATAAAGTGAGTGAACAACCTTTCCCAAAATATAAATCCACCGAACATGAAATACTGATTGTGAGTTACTTAGCTCACCAGGCCAGACTCAAGACAAAAAATATTGCATGCTTTATTAAATGCTCCAGCTTCATTGTCCTGAGAAATGTAAATTGATTGTCAAATAAAGGCAGGAAACGCATTCACAAAGATCAGAAACATTAAATCCTAAAGCCAGATAGGACACAAGCTCTAGCAAGAACATGGAATATGGTTGTATAATCTCCAAGGACACAGGATAGGGTACTCTCCAAGAACATAGGATATGGCTGTATAATCTCCATTACATAGGCACACATAAGCAAATGGTACAAATAAATCTCAAAAAGTAAAGATCATTAAAAATGCATGAACACATCACTTAACACGTGAAACATAAACAAGCATGTGTACACTAATAAAAGTACATATGAACTGTTGACTGGCAACACACAGTATGGTAATTGATCACTGTATGGACTAATTTGCCTGTGATATATGAACAAGTACATGGTTGTGAGAGCTTATTCATGGGGACACATCTGCCTTTCATGGCATTTTAACCAACCCTTGCAATATGAACCGCCTTTTCACCTACTTTGATGAGGACGACGAGTCCAAAGGCAAGAGGAAAGTTTTATTTATTTTATGAAAATATTTTAAAAATGGGCCAAGGGTTTTAGAGAATATGAACTGTAATAGAAATATGGAACAATTCATTAATTTATATTTATAACTAACTTTGTAGGAATCAGAAGGCATGTCAAATTCAAACATACAAGTTATTAAGGAATTGCCAGTATAATGTCATAGGCCCATAATGGAATGAACACTGAATAGAGGATGGGATTTTTCCATGGCCAATGAGTGATAGTAACTTTGAAGAACATTTTATTTCTATTTCTTGAGGCAATACTAAAGAATTTTAAGTATGGATTACATAAGCTTAAAAACAGTGCAATGTAATTTGGATTTGTTATTAGCCTCTTAGAGGATTAACTACTTATCTGCAATTTTCTATATCATTGGAGATTTTTAATAAATCTATTTTTATAGTTCAGACTAATTTATTTAATTAGTCATCACGTTAGAAGTATTGTAATCAGGTTTATGCGTCTAGACATGTTATTTGTGTGGAACGACGCACAAGTGTCATGTCATCAGGTTTATTCAACAAGTCGTGTTATTGTTTTATTATGTTAACAGGTTTAATTATATATGGCGTATTTGTGTTGTCAACATCACACGATTCTGCCTAATAAACATGACTACCAGCCCTACATGTACATAGAATATTCACATTCAAAGAGGTGCTGAAAGAACCTACATTTTATCATTCCAATTCAATGTATCATCACACATTTTTTTTATGTAGGTAGGTTTTGAACAGCGTATGATGATTGGAACCAGCAACCTTGGAATTATAACTTAAGGCCTATTTCTCATCAAACACTACAGAATACAAAATCACAAATAACAACTATAACTCAACAACAAATCTTCAAAGAAATCTCTCTTAAATACTTATAACTTGTTCGGAAAAGGCATTAAATACAAATAAACCTCAAACATTGAGTTTTAACTTTTTAATAATGTAGCTCAGAATACTACATTCAAAATAAAAATCATGACGAATTAAAAACAAATAAATCTCAAACACCGAGTTTTAACTTTTTACTAATGTAGCAGAGAATACTACATTCAAAATATAAAAAAAATCATGACACCTGCATATTGGGAGAGAAATCATCTAAAGTCTTTTGACAAATTCAATTGAAGGAGGTGAGTATCAAAAATGAGCAAATTATGTCAAACCTTTTGGCAAATCTTGGTAAACAAAACATTAGTTTTCCGCACAAAAGAAAGTCTGATTTTCAAAGAAAACAAATCCTGCATGGTATATCCTGCAGCTACAATGGTTCCAACCTCCTCTAAGTCATTATGCCTACAGGGAAGAGCAAAATAAATCAAAAATCATGGATACATACATCCAACAATTGCCAAAAACTCTAGACAATAATCCAATTAAAATAAAAAAGTATTTTAAGTTCAATGCAACTCTTATTCATCCCTCTATCTTTTCTAATATATAAAGCAGCTCTAACAAACAATATTGTAAAACATACATATTTACTATCAAATGAATTAACTCCTGAACAAAATTAAATTACCCCCATACCCCCCCCCCTTCATTTTTCCCTAAAATAAACTATTAAATATAGCTTCAATTTCAATCCATTACCATTTAAGAGCCCGCAAAAACATCCACTCCAAAACCAAAGCGTACTCACACCCTGATACTGAAACTGAGCCACCTTCTTCCGAAGATTCTGCCACGTCTCTTCTCATATCCATAACAATTTCAGGGTCCAATTCATCGCCGTCCCAACCATTAGCGGCCCGAGACAGCGACGACCTGGTAGCATACAAAACGCCGGTAACATCACTCGAAAACAGTGACTCTCGCGCCTCATTCCACCACCTGAAAATAATCCAACGAGCAATTCATGCCTATTTTGTAAAACGCCACTATTTCAGGACCAAGAAATATGAGTTAAATAATTTCGACACAAAAAGACTGTACTGAAATTGAAATCGTACCTGTAGTGAACGAGGTAGAGTTGGTCGGCGTGGTCGATATCGGAGAGGCGTTCTTGAGGCCGACTAAGAGGGCGGTCGAAAACGTCGTCGTAGTCGAAAAGCATGGCGTCCATGGAGAATAAATCTAGGGTTTTGGACAGGAAGTGCTTGAGGAAGGGGAAGAGGAGAGATATGAAAGTGAAGGATTTGAAGAGAGAAAAAGTTAGGACTTCGGTGAGTCGATTCAGGCGAAGGTTCATCTAGAGAGAGAATACAAGGGCTTTGTTCGTTTATGAGGACGAGAACGACCAAGGTGGTGGTGATTACTTTTGTTTGATGTGCGAGAAGGAACAAAGAGAGATAACGTGACGGCGGGTAGGACGAAATTGACTATAATATTCGCTGAGAGTGTTCCCCACGTGATCTGAGTGAGAGTGGGGTGTCGGGTTGGAGAGGCAAGTACCATGTGAGTAAGTTACTGGTCCGTTATTATCCAATAATAACGTAATTAATATATAATATATATTATTAATAATTAATAAAAAATTTAAAAAAAATAATTTTTTTATAAATTAAAACATACTAAAGTTAAGTTATAATATTATTAAAAATAGTTAATTTTAGTATTTAAAAAATTTTAAAATAAAAATAGGTTTATTGAGTTTTACCGGTTAGACCGGTAGTCAATCGAATTTTGATAAAATTAATAAAATCCTGAATCGGATCGAAGAACCAATCAATTTCAATTTTTATCGATTGAGCATTTCAACGTGTGCGTGGACTGTTGTCCTTTGTAACCACTCCGGTTACAACTCTTTTTACACTTCGGGCGTGTCCATTTACGCTCTGTTTCTGAGTTTTAAAATAGACGAAAAAAAAAGAAATTGACGAAAAATTTAAGTTTTCTTTCTCATTCTTATGTTTTTGAGTTTTTTAATAAATGGAAAAGAAAATAAATTGATAGAAAACTTGACCACTTTTCTGGCCAAAAAATTCCATCCAAAATTAGCTTGATTTGAACGAAAAAAAATTGGAATAAGTAATATTATTATAATTTTCATATTATTCTCAACTTTTAATATAATAAATTAAATTACTACTCATGTCCTCAATTTAAAATTTTAAATTATTTTATATTAAAAACTCAGAAACAACACAAAAGAAAACTTCAAATTTTCTATTCTTTTTTTTCTGTTATAATTTAAGTTTTCTATTTTATTTTTTTATGTTCAAAACTCATAAACCGAGTGCTAGTGTTGAAATATGGCCTTAAAGAGGACAAGTTATTTCATAATCAATCAAATAGTAGATAAATATTCTACTATAATGTCATTATGTTATGTCAATAATAAATTAAGATTTACAACAACAAAAACAAAACCGGGAAGAATCAAACTTCACAATAATAAATAAATAAATTCACACAATAATAATTGTTTTTAAAAGTCATAAAACAGTTTATGATAATTAAGAATGAGAATTTATAAGTTAAGATAATGTGTAAATAAAAGCTCATAATGACTTACTTATAAATAAGTCAAAGTAACTTCATTATAAACAAAAAAATGTTTGGCAAAAGTATAAATTTTAAGTTATAAAATTAGTTAAAATAAGTTGTTAAAGTGCTTTACTGACAGATTAAATTATAGGTTATTTACATAAGTATATAACAAAAAGAAAATAATTATAAAAATAGTGCATCAACCAAATAATTACAAAAGGAGTGTAAATATTACAAAAATAGTACAATTCATGTGACGCCCCCAAAATTAGGTATACATCACCCATCTTGGGTCGCCAGATACATGGTACATAATTCAAATACAACTTACTAATACAACTGTCGTGTACAATACGACAACATGGTAATTACTATTTACGATAGAGACTCTTAGATGACGACATATGGCCCCCCATAAATAATTAAACTTATCACCAACATCTCATAATAGACTCTTTATATACATCAAGGATTGAATAAAAATTACCATAAATTATTTTATTTTTTAATCAACACATAATTAATCTTTCAACAATTATTAATCATTATAACTTGTCGTCTCAATTATTGTTTAAATAATATAACATATTATACAGATGATACTGTGACAATAATTGAATCAATAATATAAGAGATATGATGAAGCAATTACTGTAGCAATAATTGAGTATAGCTGAGTGACTTCTCACGTAAGCATCAATAATCAATACCGTGTGCTACTATGCAACCACGCGTATTACTGTACTTTTACTACCGAGTAGTTCAACAGTTTTAACGGTAACACCTCAGCCGTTATTTTCATAAAATATTTTTGTCGTTTTCTCAATCCGACAATAATTCCGTTGTGGGGTCCACCAATGATTGTGCCGTCGTACGAATATTCCTCGACAAAAAGAATATTCCCCGACCAAACGAATATTTTATAACAACTTGCGTACTTTGCAACATTTATAAATATTACCCACAACTATAACATTATATCAAATCCACACCATAATTTTCAAAAATATAATTCGAGAAAATTAAATATTTATTCATAAAATCTGGGGTCTCACAATCTCCCCTCCTTGTGATATTTCGCCCTCGAAATTTACGTACGTACCTGGTATGCCGAACATGTGAGGATACCTTGACTTCACTTCAAATTCTAACTCTTGAGGTGTAACCTTTGAGCGTCGAATATGATCCTTCTTATCCAAGATGTTAACACATATCTCCTCATACGTTAAATCTTCTACTATCTCGTCCAATTTTAAATTAATAATGTGGTTCGGGTCGTCCACATATTTATGTAACATCGATACAAAAAAATGTTCTGAACACGCAACATACTTGGCGGTAAAATGAGTCTATAAGCCACAATTCTTACTTGATCAAGGATTTCAAATGGGCCAATAAAATCAAGCGTTTAGACTTCCTCTATTCGTCAATTCTTGCTTCTAGAATAACGCCCTCTTGAACCTTCTTAATTCTTCACATTCTTCAGCTCCGAGTGTGTAGCTTGAGCGGCTTTAACTTTATCGATTAAAGTCGATTCTACTTGTATATTCGTTATCTTCACGTGAGTTCGTATATTCGCACTTGTAAACGCATACGATCTTCTACTCACACATCAGCTACCATGTTCGCTTTCCCACGATAATATTGCATGGTACGATCGTAATCTTCAACAGCTCGAGCCAACATCTTTGACACGTTATACGTTCGTTTTAGGTGAAGAAAATATTTGAGGGTTTAAGAAATGGGTTTTGTACTGAGATCAATAAAAAAAAGTCGATTTCACGCTCTAGGGGTAAGCTAAGAAGTCTTCAAGAATACGTCAAAAAATTTATTAACACTAGAAATATCATTCAAAATTGTGACCCTCATCCAAGACTTGGATAACACTTCACATTGATACCTATCAACTTGTCATCGTCATTCACGACGTCTCCTACGGAAAGTCTGTCTTCGGTGCATTCCACATAAGGAAGTCAACAATGAAAGGATCGGGGCTCTTTATTTATGGCTTGAAATGACAATGATTGACTTTAGTGGTTTGGTTGCTTGAATTCGCATAACAGGTTTGTTAGGAATATGAAAGCTAACAACCTTACGAAAAGCATGATGAGTAGTTAACCAATCGATTCCTAAAATCGCATCAAATGCAAGTATTTTCAAAGAGATAAGATTGACAGGTAACGTGAAAGTGTCGATTTGAATCAAACAAGATTTATAAATAGTGGAGGTAACGAAAGTTTCTCGGAGTTAACTTCAAACATTGAACACAACTAGGTGAAATAAAAGAGTGAGTAGAACCGGTATCTAACACGGTATAGACTTCGCAAGAGTTTATGACTAACATACCCGTGATAATTTCGTTCGGGTTACTATCTCTATGAGAAGTCAAAAAACGCTGTCCCTGAAACCACCGACTTTGTTTTGTCCGTATCCACCTTTGGTGCCCCCGTCCCAGCTGGACTTGATTTCGCTACAGGACAAAATCGAGCTATGTGACCATCTTTTCCACAACTAAAACATACCTTGGAAGGCTTTGAACAATTTGGCCTTATATGTCCCTCCTCTCCGCATCTGTAGCATCTAACTGGCGGTCGTTCTTCTCCCCTAGAATTTGTTGCTGGTGTTGGTGCTGCTACCGACGTCTTCCCGTCATCATTAAATCTTCTCTTTATAGATCGGACATCTCTTTCCACAATATCAACACGTCGTGCGGCTTTTACCCACGCATCCTTCATTCTCACTCGTTCAGTTGTTTCTTCTTTCAGCTGATCCTTGATATTTGAATTCTCAGATTCCAACTTTAATATCTTACACTGTGCCAAAGCGTGATTTTGTTCGAGCATCACATATCGGGTAACACAATTTTGAATCGTTACATCTCTTTGCTCCACGACCGCCTGTCGTTTTTCAACCTGTTCTTCTAACTCATGAATACGATTTTGTAATTCTACATTTTGATCATATAATATCTCTAACAAAATCTCTTCAGGTACCTCTTCTTCCTCACTCTCAGCTGCTACCTCTGTAACTAGCTCGGGTGCAACTATTAGTTCTTCACGCACCACGTAGATATCTCTAATTTCTTATTCGTCTGACATCACATTAACTTGGTTAGTGATTAAAAGTGTCTCAACGGTCTCATGTGCTTCATTGCGTATCTCAACATTTTCAGATGCCATTTTCAAATACTGCCACAAAACAAAGGTTAATAGACATGTAACATATTATCCATATACTCTGATCGACCAATTAAATATCAAATAAACTTAGGTAGGTCATACTAGCAAAGAAATTCCCCGTCTCTCCCCTCCTAGTTCTATTCTCACATCTTAGCCAGGGATCATATCCTTAAGCTCTGATACCAACTGTGACGCCCCCAAAATTAGGTATACATCACCCATCTTGGGTCGCCAGATACATGGTACAGAATTCAAATACAACTTACTAATACAACTGTCGTGTACAATACGACAAAACATAAACTGTGAGTTTGAATACAAATATTGTCTACTAGAGATTATACAAACTCAAAAGGAGTTCTCATTACAATTATTATCACACTATTTTACAGAATAGTGAGGACTACTAATGCTATCCTCTGGACCATTACTCCGTTCCCCGACTCGTCCCAGCTATATTCTCATTTTCTGAAGAGAACAGTGAAAGAAAGGGTGAGCTCAACTAGCCCAGTAAGAAATATTATGACTAAGATAATGCAGAAAAATTATCATTAGCCTTCAACAGTGTTAAACTGATAAAATACAATAAACATCAAGTTTAACTGCAGCGGAACCAGCAATCCATTAAAAGAGTCAAGTAGAAAATAAAATCTACTATCTTTTATGATTTAAAAGGTTTTTCATCACTGTTATAGCTGAGACTCAGCTTAATAAATATTCCACATCATCGAATCACCCCTGCACTACGGCCAAGGATATTCTTTAGTATCACGACCACAATTATTCAGGCACTACAGCCAAAAATATTTGTGTATTCATTAATGGTCATGATCATGCCAACAACTGTCCATCAATGCACTACGGCAAATGAGACTTTTATCACATCATTTGTAACATTACGGTCATGATTACACCGAATAATCCCTGGTCATAATCATACCAAGTCCATCTATGCACTACAGGCCACAGATGACTTTCAAAAATAAAAATAAGAGGATGATGACAATGATATAAGAATTCAATAAAACAAGTTCAAGAATTATTTTATCCAGGAATTATTAACGTCCAAATTGTCAACACGATACTGTTTTGTGGTGTAAAATTCAAGAATGCTCAGAAGAATATTTCCATGAAAAGATACTGGATGAAGCGCAAATATCAAGGATATTCCACCAATTTCATGGAGTATAGAAGTCAAAATTTTATCCAACTGAGTAATAGCGAATACAATAACAAAAGATATCACCATGCATGCGATAGAGACCGCACAAACAGGTTATTCCCGCAGAATAATAATAACGGAACCAGGTCAGGTGAAATTCACACTGACAGGATGTTCCAACAGAATAATAAATGTGGAATAGTAAATGATGGAACCAGGTCCGGCGTATAGCACAGACAGGATATTCCGACAGAAATGTAAAGACGGAATAGTAAATGGAACCAGGTCCGGTGTAAAACACACAGACATGATGCTCCAACAGAATAATAGAAGAATGTCACCAAGTATAGGGTAGAACGCGTATACAGGTTATTCCAACAGAATAATAAGAAATGGAATAACAACAGTTCTCTTCATGAATAAGAAAGAATAACACCCCTTACGGGTACAACAAATAATATTCCCTACCTTAATAAGAAATGGAATAACAACAGTTCTCTTCATGAATAAGAAAGAATAACACCCCTTACGGGTACAACAAATAATATTCCCTACCTTAGAAGAACTGAATATTGGAAAAGTGAAGTAGCAAAATACTTTTCTTCTTTCTCTCTCGAGTTTCAGTGAATTCGTAAGAAATAATGAAGGAATGAGCTTTCTTTTTATAGAAAAACTGAGGGTGGCTCTTGGTCTTAACGAAGGGTCAAAATGACTCTTGGTAATATTGAAGAGACAACTACTATTTGTGAAAGGGTAATTAACCCTTGGAACACCGAAGAGGCAGTTAACTCTTGGTAATATTGAAGGGACAACTACTATTGACGAAGGTAATTACTATTGACGAAGGTAATTACTATTGAAGAAGGTAATTACTATTGACGAAGGTAATTACTATTGAAGAAGGTAATTACTATTTACGAAAGTAATTACTATTTACAAAAGTAATTACTATTTACGAAGGTAATTACTATTTACGATAGAGACTCTTAGATGACGACATATGACCCCCCATAAATAATTAAACTTATCACCAACGTCTCATAATAGACTCTTTATATACATCAAGGATTGAATAAAAATTACCAGAAATCATTTTATTTTTTAATCAACACATAATTAATCTTTCAACAATTATTAATCATTATAACTTGTCGTCTCAATTATTGTTTAAATAATATAACATATTATACAGATGATACTGTGACAATAATTGAATCAATAATATAAGAGATATGATGAAGCAATTACTGTAGCAATAATTGAGTATAGCTGAGTGACTTCTCACGTAAGCATCAATAATCAATACCGTGTGCTACTATGCAACCACGCGTATTACTGTACTTTTACTATCGAGTAGTTCAACAGTTTTAACGGTAACACCTCCGCCGTTATTTTCATAAAGTATTTTTATCGTTTTCTCAATCCGACAATAATTCCATTGTGGGGTCCACCAATGATTGTGCCGTCGTACGAATATTCCTCGACAAAAAGAATATTCTTCGACCAAACGAATATTTTATAACAACTTGCGTACTGGGTTTCGAGGATCTGTTCCTGTGGCACAGAAAATTGACGGCGACCCTGTTGATATGTCAGTTAAAGTTGTCAATGACTCTTTGCTGTTGCAGAATCCTAGTGCTGGTGTTCTAAGAGGTGTTTCACAGATGCCATCTAATCAGATGAATGTGAATGTGAATGTCAACTGCCCAATTGTTAATGATAGTCAGATTAGGCCAGCTGTGGATAATGGTGCTACCATGCTCTTTGTGGGAGAATTACATGAAACTTGGCGTTAACATTGGCGCTAGAAGGAGGGCTTTTTAGTGCTTAATCAGTCACAATCAGATTCTTTTCGGGTAAGAAACTATGGCGAGCATGGAGTATGCAGTTTCAGACCGCGAAAAGGCCATTACACACCAGACCACTCAGGTGAGAGGGTCGGTGAAAGACAGACTGGGTTCCAGAATCCAGGAAGATCAGATGGATCCGGCTGGCTCCCCCCGACAAATGCTCTTCCATGAAAGCCAACGAACCCCCAACCAGACTAGTCGGGCGGATGAAAATAATTCACGAGCTTTGGAGGCGCACGAAAAGAGCCATGGCTAAGGTGGTTGAGATACAAGAGAATTTATCCTGCGGAGAAAGATGCAGCAAAATAAAGATGCCATGATGGCCCTACGTCTTCAGTAGGAGGAGCTCGAACTACAGATGGCTAACGTGGTCGGCGAGCAAGAGGCGTCCTCTAGAAGGCGTAGACACCGCAGCCATTCTAGGTCACCCCGAAGGAGAGAGGCTGATCGAGAAAGAAGTAGGCACCGGACCCGTTCGAGGGATGACCGAAGTAAGAGGAGGAGCCGGTCAGCAGAACGACGATCTGAGCACCCGGGCAGGTCGGGGTAGAGGAGAGGAAAAGAGATTCCCAAATATGAGAGGGACAGACCCCGGTCGTCCCCTAATATAGGAGAATTCGAATCCCTCGCCCAAAGGGTAGCCGATCTGGAGAAGTTGTTGTTGGCCAAAAGTTCAACAGGGGACCCTGCGGCCTGCATAGGGTCACCCTTCTCGTCGGAAATTAATCAGGAGACAGCAGACCCCAAAAAGAAGATGCCCCCGATGGAGACTTATGACGGGTTGGGAGATCCTTACGACCATTCCGATGGATACGATAGATTGATGACTTATTATGGCCATTCCGTCGCGGCCAAGTGTCACATGTTTGCCACTACCTTGAAGAAGAGTGCCCGGGAGTGGATGGGAGCCCTGACATCGGGATCGATAAATTCGTGGAATGATCTTCGGGAAAAATTTCATGCCCGATTCGGGAGTAATAAGAGACGGGGGAAGATTACAGCATCCCTCATGCAGGTCAGACAAAGATCAGATGAGAGCTTGGGACAATATGTTAAAAGGTTCCGAGAAGCTGTGGGGTCGGTGGCGGAGTTAAATTCCCCACAAGCCTTGGGATTCTTCACAACAGGACTAGACATCGGAAGATCGAAGAAGCTAATGAAAGACCTGGTGATCAACCCCCCGATCGACCTAACAGAAGCCTTTCACAGGGCCGAGGGTCATATAACGATCGAGGAGGCGATGGGGAACTTCAAACCATAAACCCAGTCATACGAGAAGTCCAGAGATTGGGACAAACAAAGTTACCAAAAGTCAGACAATCAGGGGAGGTTGGATAGCTATAGCAAGAAGAATTACAATAGGGGAGGGTCGGGCAGTGGGAGACCGCCCTTCCCAAACAAAAATGTCAACAAAGTTTACTCCGCTCTCAACACGGACCGGGCTAAGATATTGGAGGAGATGCGAAACAAGCCCTTTTTCGAACCATGCCCATCGATCCCGAAGCCGACTAAAATGGGCAAGAACAAGTATTGTACGTATCACCAGAGTCGGGGTCACACAACAGAAGATTGCAATAACCTGAAAGACTTTATCGAAAAGAATGTTCAGAATGGGCAGTTGGTACAGTATGTAGTCGGCAGGGAAGGGTCGGAAGCCCTACGAGAAGAGAAAATAGAGCTCACCCGGGAAACACAGCCGCAACCGAACCCGCAAACCCGAGGAATTATTGATGTAATATCGGGCGGGTCGGTAGGGCGTATAACCGGTAGGAAGAGGAGTGGGCATCTCGCGGCCGTACTGTCGCTAGCTGGCTCCTCGCCCAGAAAGGACAGGCCATATTCAGGCACGACCATCTTCTTCTCCGATGATGACTACCCTACTGACCACATTGAACCGCACGACGGTGCACTGGTGATAACGGCTCAGGTCGGTCCAGTGGACATGAAGAGAATGATGATCGACAATGGGTCCTCAGTCGACAAACTTTACACACATGCATACCAGAGGATGGAGTTGGGAGGAAAGAAGATGGAATTGGGAATTGAGGGTCCGTTATACGAATTCAGTGGCGACCCGGTTCATGTGTCAGGTACGATAGAACTACCAGTCAGATTCGGCACGGCTCCTCAGCAAACAGAAATTATGGTAAAATTCTTTGTTGTGCAAGTGGATTCGGCTTACAACGCCATCTTGGGAAGGCCCATTTTAGCAGCACTGCAGGCAGTAACATTTATACCTCATTTCAAAATCAAGTTTCCAACACCGGACGGGATAGGGGAAGTAAAAGAAGATCTCGATATCGCCCGAAGGTGTTATCGGAATACCTTAATTTTTTTCCGGGGTCGGGGTCAGCAAGCAGAAACAGACGATGACCATCGAGATAGAACCGTTCACTGAGGGCAGCACTGAACCCATGGCTCTACCGGTAGAGGAAATAGAAGATATTGAGTTAATACCGAGGAATCCAGACAAACTGATCAAAATCGGGGAGAGATTTTCCGAACAGCTGCGAACAGGTTTGGTGGAATTACTTCGAGTGTATGCCGACATCTTCGCTTGGGAACCTAGCGACATGCCCGGAGTAAGCGAGTCGATAGCATTACATAGGCTCCATACTGATTCGAAGAGGAAACCAGTGCTACAGAAAAAAAGGATCTTCGCTCCGGAGAGACAGAAAATCATAGATGAAGAGGTTACTAAATTGTTAGAGGCAGGGTTCATCTTCGAAATCGACTTTCCCGAATGGCTGGCGAATGTGGTCTTAGTTTAGAAACAGAATGGGAAGTGGAGGATGTGCATCGACTACACGGACTTGAATAAGGCATGCCCTAAAGACTTCTATCCCTTACCCAAGATAGACCAGCTAATTGATGGCACTTCGGGGTACGGAATGTTAAGCTTCATGGACGTTTTCTCGGGATATCACCAAATCTCGATGCATAAGGAAGATATCCCGAAAACTAGTTTCATCACACATCGGGCTATATATGCGTACCGGAAGATGACTTTCGGACTGCTGAACGCAGGGGCAACCTATCAATGGATGATGAACTTCGTATTCAGGAAACAGCTGGGGCGAAGTATGGAAGTGTACGTGGACGACATGATCGTCAAGAGCATGTCAGTCCGGGATCATTTAGAGGATTTAGCAGACTGCTTCGAAACGGTAAGGCAACACAAACTAAGACTGAACCCGACCAAATGCACCTTCGGACCGGGTTCAGGGAAATTTCTGGGATACTGGGTCAGTAAGAGGGGAATTGAGGCGAACCCGACAAAGATCTCGGCGATCTTTGACATGAAATCTCCGAAGACATACAAAGATGTTCAAAGGTTGACGAGCCGAATAGCTACACTTCGGAGATTCGTGTCAAGGTCAGCGGAGAGATGTCTCCCCTTTTTTGACACTCTAAAAGGTCCGAAAAATGATAAAAGTTTCCAGTGGACTTCGGAATGCGAAGACGCGTTCCAGGAGATCAAGATGTACCTGGGCACGACACCATTATTAATGAAACCGAACCCCTCAGAACCTTTATACCTATATTTGGCTGCTAGACCGATGGCAGTAGGGGCGGCGCTGGTAACAGATAAGGGAAGAAAGCAGTTCCCGATATATTATGTCAGCCATGTTCTTCGAGACGTAGAGACAAGAGACGAGATACCCGAGCCTGGAAAAGTTTGCCTACGCACTCATAATTGCTAGTAGGAAACTCAAACACTATTTCCAGGGTCGTTTGATAGTGGTCTACACGAATCAGCCTTTGAAGAAGATTTTGCACAAGCCCGATGTATCAGGTTGGTTAGCCACATGGGCGATAGAGCTAACACAGTTCGCTATAGAGTATCATCCCCGAACGATATCAAAGGGCATGCGTTGACGGATTTCGTGGTAGAATGTACTTTCACCGAACCCGATGTGAGTACAATGGCCGAAACACAACTAGGTCGGACCTCATGGACTTTATACGTGGATGGATCGTCAACTTCGGATGTCAGCGGAGCAGGGGTCATCCTGACAAGTCCTGAGGGGTTCAAAGTGCAGCAAGCTATTCGGTTCGATTTCAAGGCCACAAACAACGAAGCAGAGTATGAAGCCATCTTAGCAGGGATACGATTGGCCCGAAGCCTAGAGGTACAGAGGTTGATCATTTATAATGATTCGCAACTGGTAGTCAAGCAGCTTTCGGGTGAGTACGAGGCTCGGGGGACAAGGATGGTGAAATATTTGGCCGAGGTAAAGAATAAGCTTATGTACTTCACATCGCACAGTTGTCAGGGGGTGGACCGGTCAGACAATACGATAGCAAAACCTTTATACCTATATTTGGCTGCTAGATCGATGGCAGTAGGGGCGGCGCTGGTAACAGATAAGGGAAGAAAGCAGTTCCCGGTATATTATGTCAGCCATGTTCTTCAGGACGCAGAGACGAGATACCCGAGCCTGGAAAAGTTTGCCTACGCACTCATAATTGCTAGTAGGAAACTCAAGCACTATTTCCAGGGTCGTTTGATAGTGGTCTACACGAATCAGCCTTTGAAGAAGATTTTGCATAAGCCCGAGGTATCTGGTCGGTTAGCCGCATGGGCGATAGAGCTAACACAGTTCGCTATAGAGTATCATCCCCGAACGGCAATCAAAGGGCAGGCGTTGACGGATTTCGTGGTAGAATGTACTTTCACCGAACCCGATGTGAGTACAATGGCCGAAACACAACTAGGTCGGACCTCATGGACTTTATACGTGGATGGATCGTCAACTTCGGATGTCAGCGGAGCAGGGGTCATCCTGACAAGTCATGAGGGGTTCAAAGTGCAAAAAGCTATTCGGTTCGGTTTCAAGGCCACAAACAACGAAGCAGAGTATGAGGCCATCTTAGCAGGGATACGATTGGCCCGAAGCCTAGAGGTACAGAGGTTGATCATTTACAGTGATTCGCAACTGGTAGTCAAGCAGCTTTTGGGTGAGTACGAGGCTCGGGGGACAAGGATGGTGAAATATTTGGCCGAGGTAAAAGATAAGCTTATGTACTTCACATCGCACAGTTGTCAGGGGGTGGACCGGTCAGACAATACGATAACAGATGCCCTGAAAAAGTTGGCAACTACCGAAGTAATCTCTTTCAATGGATCAGTGTACCTGTAAGTTCTGGAAAAATCCAGTGTCTCGAAGATAGAAGTCCTGGCTTTGGACCAACTCAATTGTTGGCTCACTCCATATATCTCATACCTGGCCGATGGGACCCTCCCCTTGGACCGAATCTTAGCCAGACAAGTCAAACATCGAAGCTCGAACTTCGTCCTGATAGACGGAGACCTATACCGCAGGGCCTTCAGCTCTCCACTGCTCAAATGATTGACTCCCTCGGAAGCAGACTACACACTTCGAGAAGTGCATGAAGGGATTTGTGGGGATTACATGGGGGCGAAGTCACTGGCACATAAGATTCTAAGGCAAGAATATTACTGGTCGACTATCTACACTGAGGCAAAAGAATTCGTTAGGAAGTGCCCCAAGTGTCAGCTGAACAGCAATATCCCGCATCAACCTCCTGAAGAGCTCTATTCGGTCTTATCCCCAATCCCCTTTGCTGTATGGGGCATTGACATCCTGGGCCCCTTACCAAAAGCCAAATGACAAGTTAGCTTTGTGATCGTCGTAATTGATTACATGACGAAGTGGGTTGAAGCCAAACCACTACAAAAGATCACCGAGTAGGAGTGTTTGAAGTTTTTTAAAGAGGGAGTAGTCTACCGGTTCGGTATCCCGATGGCAGTAGTCTCAGATAATGGCAGACAGTTTGTGGGATCAAAATTCGAGAGCTTTCTGAAGGAGTTAAGGATCCGAAACCGCAAGACTTTGGTGGCCCATCCTCAGTCAAACGGTCAAGTGGAAGTGACCAATCGAACACTACTTAACGGGATAAAGCGCAGATTGGATGAGTTAAAGGGTATGTGGCCCGAAGAGCTGCTATCCGTTTTGTGGGCGTATCGAACTACTCCAAGGACTACAACTGGGGACTCTACATTCAGACTGGCATTTGGGACCGATGCTCTCATTCCTGTCGAGATCGGATCCCCCACCCTTCGAGTCAGCCAGTACAAAGAGCTATACAATGATGAAGGCCTGAGGACGAATTTGGATCTGCTAGATGAAGTCCGTGATTCTGCTATGATGAGGTTGGCAATCTATAAGCAACGGATAGCTCGACACTATAATCGGAAGGTGAAGCCTAGGAGGTTTGCAGTGAGAGATCTAGTCCTCCGGGAGTCGGAAGCTTCAACCCCCCAGAACACCAGCAAGTTAATGCCTAACTGGGAGGGGCCTTATGAGGTGGTAGGAGTGCCGAAGCCAGGAACATACCGGTTTCGAGCAATGGATGGTTCGGAGGTAAAAAATACATGGCATGCTGGAAGACTTAGAAAATTTTACCAGTAATAGTTGTGTTATTCTTACTTTTATCCATGTAACCGATTCAATTTAAATGATATAAATGAAAGTTCCTATTTCTGTCAATGTTTAACTTCATCTATTTTCATATATTTCATTACTACCCGAACAGACATGCTTCGGGCACTATCCGATCAAGAGGTTCGGAAAGACACCACTGATCGAGATAAGTCCCGAGCATAACTGACCGAGAGTTCAAAAAAAAATTCTTAAAGTACAGATCTCGGGCACTAAATTCAATCATTGTCATATCAAGCCATAAGTAAAGAGCCCCGATCCTTTTGTTGATGACTTCCTTGTGTGGAATGCACCGAAGCCAGACTTTCTGTAGGCGACGTCGTGAATAACGATAACAAGTTGATAGGTATCATTGTGAGGTGCTATCTAGGTTAAGGGATAGAAGTCACAGTTGGTATCAATGTGACGTACTATCCAAGTCTTGGATGTGAGTAACAGTTTTGAATGATATTTTTAAATAAATCTCTTGACGTATTCCTGAAGACTTCTTAGCTTACCCCAGAGCGTGAAATCGAATTTGGTATTGACACTAGTACAAAACCCATTTCTTAAACCCTCAAATTTTTCTTCACCTAAAACGAACGTATAACGTGCCAAAGATGTTGGCTCGAGCTGTTGAAGATTACGATCGTACCATGCAATATTATCGTGGGAAAGCGAACATGGTAGCTGACGTGTGAGTAGAAGATCGTATGCGTTTACAAGTTCGAATATACGAACTCACGTGAAGATAACGAATATACAAGTAGAATCGACTTTAATCGACAAAGTTAAAGCCGCTCAAGTTACACACTCGGTGCTGAAGAATGTGAAGAATTAAGAAGGTTCAAGAGGGCGTTATTTTAGAAGCAAGAATTGACGAATAGAGGAAGTCTAAACGCTTGATTTTATTGGCCCATTTGAAATCCTTGATTGAGTAGGAACTGTGACTTATAGACTCGTTTTACCGCCAAATATATTGCGTGTTCATAACGTTTTTTTTTCGTATCGATGTTACGTAAATATGTGGACGACCCGAACCACATTATTAATTTAGAACCGGATGAGATAGCGGATGATTTAACGTTTGAAGAGATACGTGTTACAATCTTGGATAAGAAGAATCTTATTCAACACTCAAAGGTTATATCTCAAGAGTTAGAATTGGAAGTGAAGTCAAGGTATTCTCACCTGTTCGACATACCAGGTACGTACGTAAATTTTGAGGGCGAAATTCCATAAGGAGGGGAGATTGTGAAACCCCAGATTTTATGAATAAATAATTAATTTTCTCGAAATAATTTTTTAATATTATGGTGTGAATTTGAGATAATATTATAGTTGTGGGTAGTATTTATAAATTTTGCAAAGTATGCAAGTTGTTATATTATATTCGATTGGTCAGGGAATATTCTTTTTGTCGGGGAATATTCGTACGACGGCAAAATTATTGGTGGACCCCACAACAGAATTATTGTCGGATTGAGAAAACGACAAAAATATTTTATTAAAAATAACGGCGGAAGTTTTACCGTTGATACTGTTGAACTACTGGGTAGTAAAAGTACAGTAATACGCGTTGTTGCATAGTAGCACACGGTATTGATTATTGATATTTATGTGAGAAGTCGCTCAGTTTGATTCAATTATTGTCGATTAATAATATGAATTATTATAGCGATAATGACCTTTTGTTTTATTCGTATTATTAACGTAATAAAACAGAAACATCTTTTTATATAAAACAGAATACTTTATTAAAGTTATTTTATAAATAGAATATATTATATTTTATTATGCATAGTGTTGCATAGTGTTTTGCATAGTGTTGCATAGTGTTTGCATAATAAAAATCTTTTTATATAAATAGAATATATTATATTTTATTTAAAAGATTTTTCTTTAAATATGGACCGTCAGATTAAAGTAAATCAATCTGGACCGTTCATGGATTAGTTACTATGCATTCCATTTTCCTATAAATAGAAGCTCATTCCTTCATTATTTTCTTACGAATTCACTGAACTCTAGAGAGAGAAACTATAGAGAGATAGAAGAAAAGCTTTCTGCTACTTAACTTTTCTTTTCCCATATCCAGTTTCTGTTACGGTAATGGGTGTTATTCTTTCTTATTCATGAAGAGAACTATTGTTATTCCATTTCTTATTATTCTGTTGGAATAACATGTATACGCGGTCTACCCTATACTTGGTGACATTCTTCTATCATTCTGTTGGAACATCCTGTCTGTGTGTTTTACACCAGACCTGGTTCCGTCTTTATTATTATTCCGTTGGAACATCCTGTCTGTGTGTTTTACACCGGACCTGGTTCCTTCTTTATTATTCTGTCGGAATATCCTGTCTGTGCTATACGCCGGACCTGGTTCCATCATTTATTATTCCGCATTTATTATTCTGTTGGAACATCCTGTCGGTGTGAATTTCACCTGACCTGGTTCCGTTATTTAGTATTCTGTTGGAATAACCTGCCTGTGCGAAGTTCCGCATGCATGGTGATTTCTGTTGTTATTCCATTCTTTATTATACCCAGTTGGTTAAAGTTTTGACTTCTTTACTCCATGAAATTAGTAGAATATCCTTGATATTTGCGCTTCATCCACTATCTTTTCAGGAAAATATTCTTCTGAGCATTCTTGAATTTTTACACCACAAAACAGTATCGTGTGGACAATTTGGACGTTATTGGTTCATGGACAAATTAATTCTTGAACTTGTTTTATTAAATTCTTATATCATTGTCATCATCCTCATGTTTATGTTATGTTAAAAGTCATCTGTGGCCTGTAGTGCATAGATGGACTTGGTATGATTATGACCAGGGATTATGCGGTGTAATCATGACCGTAATATTACAAATGATGTGGAAAAAGTCCTCATTGGCCCGTAGTGCATTGATGGACAGTTTTTGGTATGATTATGGCTATGGATTCTCTTCGGTCGTAGTGCAAAGATAATTGTTTTATGGCATGATCAGGACCGTTGATGAAAACACGATTATCTTTGGCCCGTAGTGCATGGATAATTCGTGGTCGTGATACTAAAGAATATCCTTGGCTTGTAGTGCAGGGATGATTTAATGATGTGGATTATTTATTGAGCTGAGTCTCAGCGATAAAAGTGATGAAAAACTTTTTAAATCATAAAAGATAGTAGATTCAATTCTCTCTACTTGACTCTTTTAATGGATTGCTTGATCCACTGCAGTTAAATTTGATGTCTATTATATTTTATCAGTTTAACATTGTTGGAGACTAATGATAATTTATTCTGCATTATCTTAGTCATAATATTTCTTACTGGGCTAGTTGAGCTCACCCTTTCTTTCACTGTTCTCTTCAGGAAATGAGAACATAGCAGGGATTAGTCGGGGAATGGAGTGACGATCCAGAGGATAGCATTAGTAGTCCTCACTATTCTGAGAAATAGTGTATTAATAATTGTAATGAGGACTCCTTTTGAGTTTGTATGATCTCTAGTAGATAATTATTGTATTCAAACTCACAGTTATGTTTTGTCGTATTGTACACGACAGTTGTATTAGTAAGTTGTATTTGGATTTATGTACCATGTATCTGGCGACCCAAGATGGGTGACGTATACCTAATTTTGGGGGCGTCACAGTGGTGTAGGGATGATTCGATGATGTGAAATATTTATTAAGCTAAGTCTCAGTTATAACAGTGATGAAAACCCTTTTAAATCATAAAAGATAGTAGATTTTATTTTCTACTTGATTCTTTTAATGGATTGCTGGTTACTCTGCAGTTAAACTTGATGTTTATTATATTTTATCAGGTTAACACTGTTGAAGGCTAATGATAATTTATTCTGCACTATCTTGGTCATAATATTTCTTACTGGGCTAGTTGAGCTCACCCTTTCTTTCACTGTTCTCTTCAGGAAATGAAAATATAGCTAGGACGAGTCGGGGAACGGAGTAATGGTCCAGAGGATAGCATTAGTAGTCCTCACTATCCTGTGAAATAGTGTGATAATAATTGTAATGAGGACTCCTTTTGAGTTTGTATAATCTCTAGTAGACAATAATTGTATTCAAACTCACAGTTTATGTTTTGTCGTATTGTACACGACAGATGTATTAGTAAGTTGTATTTGAATTCTGTACCATGTATCTGGCGACCCAAATGGGTGATGTATACCTAATTTTAGGAGCGTCACAGGAAGTACGAGATGAGTAAGATAAGAGATATGCACTTGATTCGGACCGTATATATTAATATATATATATTATTGTTATTATTTGTCACCTTTTGTGGTGTATGGGTTGGAGTTCTGAGTCGTCGTGTATCACGGGTATGTTACGCTTTACAAAGTAATGAATGGTTACAATGACAAACTTTGTCACATATAGTGTGTGGGAAACATTTTAACCAAATTTCGAGATAGAAGCTATGAAAAGAAAATGAGATTAATTTTGAAACAAATAAACTTATGAGGGAATTACAAATTCATTTATTTTAAATTAATTGACCATGAATTTACTAAATTGAATGAAAACATATTTTTTTTCTGATTTAGGTAAACAATTTATTGTGATTTTTAGGCGATACTCTTAAGAAGAATGTGTTAAACTTGAATTTGGAAATCATCAAGTTAATTGACTAACTAATTAAATATACTCCACAAAATCAAAATGAAAAGAAAAGACAAGTAAGTCTATTGTTCATTTCATAAAAATGAATATCATTTTATATCAAATCTTAATTAAACAGAAGAAATTATTTACATTTTATATAGAGAGAAAGAAAATTATAGTAAATTATTAATGAAAATTGAATACTAGCTATAAGATTCAGTCAACATAAGCTTTGTGATAAAGCTGTGAATTGAAGATATTGCGGCATATTTTATATAATAAGTTAAGAGAAAATAATTAAATATTAAGTTGTCACTAATTTTATATTAACAGCCTAATCCTTTCCGATGCATACTATTACTTTGTCCCCCCAATCCTCAATCCTATTCCTATTCCTAACAAAAATACTCCAACCCAAGAAGCTGTACAAAGTCTGAGAACGACATACACAAGGCTGAGTTTAATTTTCAAACAAATAGCTGTTTCTCGGAAAAACCTCCCTCCCTCCCGCCCGTCTCAATCTGAATTCTGATGCATGTCATGATCATCTCTCCAACTTAACTTTTCTCAGTGGGCAGTGGCAGTGGCAGTGGCAGTGTCAAGTCAACAATTGTGGATCATCCATTATTTTATTTAATTAACCCTTCACAATCCAATCCAATCCAATCCAATCCAATCCAATCCAAATACAACAACTAACCAAAACCCAAAAAAACCAATCAAAGAGTGTAAGATTTTATTAGGCATTCCACATGTGGGTTGTATTCTGCCGCAGCTCCTCTATCTCTGATTCTCTATGTTTATCGAATGAATTGCATCCTCTCCTCTCCTCTCCTATTAATTAAACTCACATAATTTTTTTACAATATTAACACATGTACTTCTAATAAATATTTGAATGATATAATTAATATTTTTTAAATTTTATGCTCAAACAATTCATACCCATAATCCTTAAAGAATCATCCTTATTGTTATTTTTCTTTATATATTCGACTCCTTATTAATAAAAATATTATTATGATAAATCATTTTATAACATCTAAATTCATGCCTTATTTCAACTTCACTCCGCCATTCAGCCCAAAAATCTGTCCGATTAAACATTAAGATGATTTTTATTCCAAACAAATGCAGTCAATGACTGACTTTCAACCATTTAGCTCTAAACAAACACATCGGAAGGAAGTAGATCATAATTTAATACAAGCTATACAACATTAGTTACAACCAAACATAAAGTGACGGTCAAGTATTAATACCCAATATTATCGCAATGTTCGGTATCTAAAAACGAAAAATTTGGCATGCCCAAAAACTAAAGCTAAGAATAAAAATAACGTGATGATCATGTTTGTAATCTCATTTAAATCTTTTTCTGCTTAATTTTTACAGAAATTTATAATTGCTATAAATTAATGTATATTTATTTAATCTTAATTTATACAATAATTAATGTACAAGTTAATTTAAATAATTTTTTTTTAATATTTTCGCATGAAAAGTGTCGCTATAGATGTATAACGACAGTTAAAACCGTCGCTATAGTTAATTGTGAGACGCGGGTGTTCCGTATTATATTAGTTGTCCAGCCTAACAAACAAATAAATATATAATACACTATGTCGGATTTAGATTACAATTAATTACTCACTCATAATACGAATCAGACCACTAAAAAAATGTGGTTGTAAATGCCAAAATTAGTTAATAATATACTACAATTACCTCTATTATAGTAGTAGTAATTACAACCATCCTAACCTTACCTAATGTTAGTTGAACTCAATAACATCGTCCCTTAAGCCGTTAATTTCGCAACGAACAAAGGTACCTTCTTCATCCTCCAAACTCAATAGCCTCTCAATTTTAAAATTATAAAATAAAATAATATTATTAATTTTTTATTATTATTTATAATATCAAATCATTACAATTAAAATTATAACTTATAGTGAAACATAAATTTTTTTATTTTATAAATATATAACTTTAATTTTGAAAAGAATGAGTATTTAACGGTTGAAACACGTGAATATGTGATGTGAAGTGTTTTCTTTTCTCTCCACCGAGTCGAGTGTGTCTGTCTAGCAAAACAAGAGTAGCTGCCGGCCCCTCTCTTTCTCCACTTTCCTAAATATTTTTAGTAGTAGAATTCAATAGAAGCACCGCAGAAATAACGAAAGTTCTCTCTCTCTCTTTCTGAAGTATCGAGCTTTTTTCGGAGACAAATTCTCCAAACAACACATTGGAATCTCTCTCTCCGTCCCAAACCGTTTTGTTTTCCGAAGATTTCGAAGAAACCCAATTCTTCATAATTTTATGTAGATCCCTCACACTCTTTCTCTCTCCACAAACAAAAAAATACACACACGCACGCACTCTGTTTCATATCCGTTCAAGAAAAAGGGAAAATGGTGGTCAAGATGATGAGGTGGCGGCCGTGGCCCCCACTTTTATCCAAGAAATTGGAGGTGAAGCTGGTGGTCAAGAGGCTGGAGGGCTGGTGCTTCAGCGGTGACGGTGATCCGGATGCTGATAAAGATAATACTAAGAGACTCTCTGTGGAAATCAGATGGAAGGGACCCAAGATCGCTTTAAGCACATTTCGGCGGACGGTCAAGAGGAATTTCACAAAGGAAGAGACTGTGGGTTCAAACGGCGTCGTTGAGTGGGAGGAGGAGTTTTCCAGCGTTTGCAATCTTTCTGGATTCAAAGACAATGTCTTTCATCCTTGGGAGATCTCTTTTACTGTCCTCAATGTGAGTGTTGTCAACACATTTAATTAATTTTATCGGCCTTTTTAATGGTTTTTCTGTGTTCGGTAATTTATGATTTCCCTTACAAACACATATTTTAATAAATATTTTGATTGAATTTGATGCGAGGAATGTTGGGTTTTTTCCCCTCTTCAAATTGGTAAAATATTTGTGAAATTTCTTGGTATGTGATTAATTTGGGGAAATATTGAATATCTTATTAATTTCCTTCTGAGATTTTTTGATCGCCATTCATGTTTGTATTTTCTGTTTTCAATCTATGATATACCCTGTTCTCTTTTTTTATTTCTTTTAGATGGATTATTATGTCTATAGAATATGTATGCATTCCTTTGTGATTGAAGGGGCAAGGGGGATTCTATTTCCTTGACTGGCTGATGGTTTTTCTTCCATATGTTAGTTTGTTCTTGGCTCTTCGGCCTATGAAAATCTCTGGATTCTGTCGAGTTCCAGACTGAAATGGTTATATTGTATCTGTAAATTGACTTGGTTAATGTTGGGGAAATGAATTTTCTTTGGTTCTATTTGATGGGGTTAATGTTGGTAATATGAATTTTCTTTGGTTCTATTTGAGAGATTGTTGGGCTTGGTGTTTGTTGAGCACTGGGGGTTTATGGTCAATAACAATCTTTTTTGGGATTTCTGAAACAATTAATAAATGGAGATTTGTCCAGTCTCACGATTTTGCAATCAATTTGTTGACTCCCTACTTGTTGTTTTTGGAATCTTTGCACTTTCTGATATAATTGATTGGCTTTTTCGATCAGAAAGCTGATTGTCATAGTGTGTCATTAAATAAAATATTGTTATATAATTGTGAATGCCATATCACCATGTTAGAAGATTTGGCCAGTGTCACGATATTGTAAATGATTTGTTGTTTCCCTAGTTGTCGTTTTGTAATCTTTGCACTTTCTAGCGTAATGGTTTGGCTTCTTTGATCAGAAAACTGATTGTTCCAGTGGATCATTAAATATATTTGTAAGTCAAACCATATTGTTCTCTAATTATCAATACACTGCCATCATGGTGTTTTATCATTGATGTCCTTTTCAATTCATTCTCTTTATTGGCTAGGCTACTTGTGTGTAGTGTATTTCAATATGTTTGTAGCTAGAATAACCAATTCTATGCCATTTTGGGAGTATCTCATGTTTAAGTGAAATTACCAATTATCTTTACCAAGTGAACTTAATTAATTTTCTTCCAATTCAGTGCTTGAACCTAGGGACCAAAGAACAAGGTTCCTACTATTGGAACAGCGTCTTTGAATCTCGCCGAATTTGCTTCTGCAGCTGAAGAAAAAGAATTTGAACTTAGCATCCCTTTGGCATTTTCCGGCACTGCAGCTGAGCAGCATCCTTCACTTTGTGTGAGTACTATTACAACATCTGGTGTTTTGCACTGGCTATATCTATTTTCATTTCCTAATATCTCATTAGTTCTTTTAGATAAATATTTTTTATTTTAAAATTTTCATGCAACTTTCTGTTTTTCTAAACCTTGAGCAATATACATTGTGCAGATATCACTTGGCTTATTGGAATTGAGAACTGCTCAAGAAACGGCAGAGTCAGTCCAGAGGCCTATAGTGCCCACTCCTTCCTCTCCTCGAAATGGAGAGACTTCTTCATCTGATAAAGATGAACTATCTGCGCTCAAAGCTGGTCTCAGAAAGGTAAAGATCTTTACAGAGTATGTGTCAACAAGGAGAGCTAAAAAAGCCTGCCGTGAGGAAGAGGGCAGTGAAGGAAGGTGCTCTACTAGGAGCGAGGAGGGTGACTATTCCTACCCCTTCGATTCAGAGTCGCTTGATGAATTCGAGGAAGGAGAGTCAGATGAGATCAAGGAGGATTCTACTGTTAGGAAGTCATTTAGTTATGGCACATTGGCTTATGCAAATTGTGCAGGAGGGTCAATTTACTCGAATACAAGGAGCAACTGTGAGGATGAGGATTTGGTTTACTATAGCAACCGCAAATCAGATGTGGGTTGCTCTAAAATAGAGGACTCGACGGCATCTATCTCTGAGCCTAACTGTAAACAATTCTAAGCGTAGTATACTACCTTGGAAGAAGAGAAAGCTGAGTTTCAGATCTCCTAAAGCCAAGGGTGAGCCGCTCTTAAAGAAAGATTATGGTGAAGAAGGTGGAGATGACATCGACTTTGATCGTCGCCAACTCAGTTCTGATGAATCTTCTTTTGGGGTAAGATTTGCTAGACATCCTTTTCCCGTCACTATATTTCTCCGTTTGGAAGATCTTTTTGCTAATCTGAGTGATGTTAATAATTTGCATTTATATCAGTTACACGGTAATAACTCTAGGTTAGTCATGTATAGCTGATTGGTTTTTGGTGGGGTATGTTTGTAAATTTTATTTAACGATCTGGGTACATATTTTGTTGTCTGTCTTTATTTTAGGTTACAACTTAATGGGGTTGTCGATCTTTGTCATGGTTGATTTTGAAATTCCATATCCATATCATTTATGATACTAATCATGAGATTTTTATAGTTTATCATTTCATGACTTCTACTTCATAATGGTTGTCAGATTCTAAATATAAGATTTGGCTACAATTTTTTGCCAGTGGCAGAAGAAAGATGAAGATTCAAGTGCAAATCGATCGTCAGTATCTGATTTTGGGGATGACAATTTTGCCATTGGTAGTTGGGAACAGAAGGAAGTAACGAGCCGTGATGGACACATGAAACTTCAAACCCAGGTCTTCTTTGCTTCCATCGATCAGAGGAGTGAGCGGGTGGCAGGTGAGAGTGCTTGTACGGCTCTCGTTGCGGTGATTGCTGACTGGTTCCAAAACAACCATGATCTCATGCCTATCAAGTCTCAATTTGATAGTTTGATCAGAGAAGGGTCATTAGAGTGGAGGAATCTCTATGAGAACGAAACGTACAGGGAGAGGTTTCCTGACAAGCACTTCGATTTGGAAACTGTCCTACAAGCCAAAATACGATCTCTTGCTGTAGTTCCCGGGAAGTCCTTTATTGGGTTTTTTCATCCTGATAGGATGGAAGAAGGGAGATTTGATTTTTTGCATGGTGCCATGTCTTTTGACAGCATGTGGGATGAGATTAGCCGTGCGGGATCAGAATGTTCAGACTGTGGTGAACCCCAGGTTTATATTGTTAGTTGGAATGACCATTTTTTTGTCCTGAAGGTTGAATCTGAAGCTTACTACATCATTGACACATTAGGGGAGAGGCTCTACGAGGGATGCAACCAGGCTTACATTTTGAAATTCGACAAGAATACAACAATCTACAAGCTGCCCAGTGGTCCTACACAATCATTAGAACAAAAACCTACCGTTGACCAGCAGCAGACAGTTGTTTCAGCAATGGAACTCAAGAATCAGCAGGTTAATCCTAAAGAGGGTTCTGCAGACGGAGCAGTAGTAACTAAGCCTGAGGAAACGGTGAAGAGTGAAAATGAAGAGGTGGTTTGCCAGGGAAAGGAGTCATGCAAGGATTACATAAAGAGCTTTTTAGCTGCAATCCCAATCAGGGAATTAGAGACAGATATTAAGAAAGGTTTAATGGCGTCAACCCCCCTTCATCACCGCTTACAGATTGAAATTCACTACACACAATTACAGATAGCTGCACCCAAAAACTCGGATACAGAACAACTAGCCGTGACCAAGACCTCAGCCAGTTCACCAGTGTCTGTAGTTGCAATAGCTGACATTGCCACGTAAAGAATTACTGTAAATTATAGGGAAGTGTGATTAGCTTGTCTAACTATCCCTTTATCATGGTTATGTCATGAGGGCAAACATATGGGTTTAAAATTGAGGAGCCCATATTAGTTTTTTGTGTGGTTTGTGAGGGGTCTTTTTTACTCTTTTTCTTTAATTTATATTTTTGTAATGCTGAGCTGGAATTGCTAGCTGGTGTCCGTGTAGTCTCTCTTGCTCAATTGAATATATTTCTGATCCTATTCTAATCTTAGCTCCTGATGAACTGGTGGTTCTGATTCACAATTCTGGCATTTCATTTCATGTGGCTGGGATCTGTTGAGGTGTAAAGGTTTCTTTTTTGAATGCTGGTCTTCAGCATTCTCTTGCTCATTTTCAAAGAAAATTCCAGTTGAAGTTCCCAAATTTGATTCTTCCTGCTTTTCTAAGCCAGCATCCACCACTACCTTGGCAGTTGACACAAAGCAACTCTATATTGTTGTTAACTTTAGATACATGGTTGTGTGTGTGTGTGTAGGGCTGTGTTCCCTTTACATTTCCAACTCTAGCAGTGTACGTGGAGTAGTATATCCATTTCCCTTTCTGTTGCATGGTGTGGCAGACCAGCTGTTACTTTTTCTTATTATATATGATTAGCTGCAGGCACAAGAAGATACTCTTAGTATAAATAAATATTTAACTACTAATTTAATTAATTTTTGTTTTTGATCGAACTGTTCAAAACTCCTACGATATATTCCAAAAGTATATCCAATCCTAACAAGTTGGCGTATAAACTTGCTAGTAATATATAGAGAGAGAGAGAGGCCTGGATCAGGTCCGGACTCCTGGACCGGAACAAAATTTGGATTTTTTTTTGTTTTTTTTAAACAACTAAAAAAATTAAATAAAAAATTATGGAACTTAATTTTTTACATAATACAGTATTTTTGGTGTGATTTGGATACATATTTGGATCAACTGATTTTCCATTAGACGCAATGTTCTAAAAGGCGCTAGGCAGGCTGCCGAGAGAGGCCTAGCGCCTAGAGCACCTAGGCGGAATTTTTTATTTTAAGCCAATTTTAATATTTTATCTTACATTTATCCAAACAAAATAATAATATAAAGCAAAACAATCTATAATAAAGATAATAAAGACAATAAAGACATTTGCTTAAAATTCAAACACATATCCATATTGCTAATGTTAAAATTCAAACACAAACTTGCAATTGTTCAAAGTTCATATTTTTAACGTATTAGTTTTATTCATAAATAAGATTGATATTAAATAATAAAATTTAAAATTTTAATAATTTAATTCAATATTAAAACTTAAGAAACTAAACATTAATTTAAGAATTATATTGAATTAAACTAAATATTACAAATGTATCCTCATTTATATAATTTGAAGTTGGTACAAATTCAAAAAATTACAACTATAATAAAATTATCCATTTTGACTTGATATTGTTCACTTCTTGTTGTGATTTGATATGCTACAATATGTATTATGAATATGGTAAATCATTAGAAAAATAAATATATCAAGATTTGATTTGGGTAGTTATTAAAATAAAAAAAAAACTCTTCGCCTAGACCCTACCTAGGTCCACGTCTAATTTTCTGGAGGAATTTTTTTGCCGCCTTGGGCCTAGCTGAGGCGCCAGGGGGCTTAGCGCTTAGGCGAGACGCCAAGAGGGGGCTTAGCACCTAGGCGTGGCGCCAAGGGGGAGCTAGCGCCTAGGCGGGACCTAAGCGGACCTAGGCGAAAATTTTTAGAACACTGATTAGACGAAATGACCACAAAAACACCATCATCACTACTTACTTCCCCCCATGGATTATACTTCAGCCACAACTTCCTGCACATCTTATCCTTAAATGGTAATGCAAGACACGACAGTTTTCCAAACGCCTTATTGAATGACTCTTCATCACCATAACCATAATTCATGAAGTGAAGATTAACCAATACAATCTCAAAGTTAAATTGTCTATTCACTCTCAATTCATTATAAATATGCTCTAGTTTAGGCAATAGCTGAAGGCTCATACCGCTCCCATATAAATAAAGACGAACTACTTTCCCTTCCAGTTTGGTTACAGGTACCTTAGTTCCTTGGTTTGAAATTAAAAATCGTGGTTGGGAGCAGCCAAGAGAAACTGTAATGATAGGTCATTATTCTGCCAAAGGCTTAACTTCTCTTCAATCATCTCCTTCTTCCTTTGAGAGGTTAAAGGATAGAAGTCAGCAGCATACTCGTTCAGGTATTGGTAAGCCTGTCGCGATAGCAATCTTCCAGTAGCATCAATAATAGTAGAAGATTGGAATTCCAATAAAAGAGAAGGCACAAATGCTTTTGAAAGCTTTCTTCTTGAATCAATATCTGAAAATGGAATTGCAAGGCATGGCATCCTCAGAAATTGCTGCTTAAAAAATGCCTCCTCCTTCTCCTTCTCCTTCTCGAAGTTTCCTTCTTCTTCAAAGGTTGCTATGAAAACAACCTCAAAATCACCCTTACAGTGATGTTCCTTGTATGCATCTAATAAATCGGCAGACACCTTGATCCGTGGATATTCTATAACTTTTCCCACTTTCCAGCCGTAGAGTTTTTGGTATTCCATAGTCTCACTTGCAAAAAGTGGATTGCTATTATCTTTCCTTTCAAGTTGTCAACTTTCACCTTCAAAAGTAGTAGTAAAAAATATAAAATTTATGAGTAAAATAAAATAAACCTAAATCATCAATAAGATACCTAAACACCAAAGAATCTATAAAAATCAGATTATAGCAACCTGCTGAATCCTATTTTCATTATCAATAGTAACCTACTGAATCCTATTGTAGTTATCAATTGACATGATGGTTGATACCCTAAAGCTTTAAATAATACATAAAACATCATAACCAATTTAGTTTTATTAGGTTACTAATTTATTTTGGATGTGATGCAATTGGTAACCAAATTTCATATAGTTGGTTACCAAACTATTTGATAAGGTAACCAATTCAGTTTTATTTGATTACCAATTTTATTTTAAATGTGATGCAGTTACTAGTCAAAATTCGCATAAAGGTAACCATTTCAATTTTTGTGGGTAACCAAATCGTCAAAAGAAATTCAGAATAGCAACTCCGGTAGTGGCGGCGGCGGCGGCGATGATGTGGCGGCGGCAGTGGTGGCGGCGAGAGGAGGATGATGAACATTAGCTCCTTCATAATTTTTTATTTTTAATTTTATCATTTTGATTTGAATTTTGAAATATGAATTTGAAATTATTGTTAGAGACAAGATTTGAATTTGAATTATTAGTTATCCTTGATTTTATGTTTCTTTATTAATGTAAATTGTACTATTTTTGTAATATAAGTCCTAATTACACTCTTTTTGTAATTATTTAGTTGATGCACTTTTCTTGTAATTACTTTCTATTTGTTGTATATTTATGTAAAGAACCCTATTCAATACGTTTTAGCTCATTTCTTGAATCGTATTTGGGAATAATAGATTGGGCCGGCCATCATTATTTTCGTGTTTACTCGTTTAATTAAAGTATTCAATACGGCTTAGCTCATTTTTTTGGGCTGTATTTGGGAAAAATAGATTGGGCCGGCCATCGTTATTTTGGTGTCTACTCGTTTAATTTAATTAAAATATTTAATACGGAATATAGATTGGGTCCGCCATTGTTATTTTTGTGGCTACACGTTTAACTTAATTAAAATATTTAATACGAAAAATGATATATATTGTGAATGGTTACATAAATTATTGGATTATCGTGATAAGTATTAGTAATAATATTTTTATTGATGTGTGTAATAAGTGGGATTATCTATTAGTTCTATCTAATCTATATTGAAATTTTGAAGATCAATTTTGCAGTTAACCCCTTTCATTTCGTGATAAGTATTAGTAATAATATTTTGCAGTTAAGAAGTGTGGAGATTGAGAACCCATACTGTATGTAGGAGATCATGGTTTTAAGAGAACAAAAAATTTACGCCTTTTAACCAAAGCCAAACAAATAAATTAACAGCGAACCTCAACTTCAATCTCTCTTTCATACCATCTTCAATAAAAAATCATGAGTAGAAAGAGATATTTTTCACCACCATAGATGGCCTGAAGGCCATAATTATCTTTCTAAACAGATATCAAAAAAGCTAGTTTAATCAAAGCCAAAAGAAGAATCAATTCAGACAAAAAGTACAATACAGAGCTGCTAAAGAAAGCCTGCCATAGCACAAAATTAAAAAAAAATCACAAGACTTGTACGTTTTTTAGTATATTAAAGAGCATAGTTCTGAGAAAAAAGTGATCTTAAGAGTGCATAATCAAGTCAATGAACTGTGAATACGAGTAGATTATCATTAATTACCGAACAAATGAGAGTTTCTCATCATGCAAAGATAATGAAAAATGTATAGATTTTTAAAAAGCTCACCGCAGTATTTACCATCTTTGGCTTGAATCAACGGCACCAGTGGCAGTAAACAGAGGGAGTAGAAGAGTGCAGTGTACCGAATCACCTCGATAGATTCTCAGGTCTTCAAAGAAGAAGAGGTGTAAGTATGAATGTACAGTAAATTAGGGTTTCGATTAACAAAATATAGGAATTAGAGATTCTCTCTTTGCAGGAAGAGTAGTTGGCGCCTTGGGGGAGGGAGAGGGGTGTGGAAATTGGATTACAACTCTTTGTGAGATTAGAAACTGGTTTATCAACGTGTTCCAAATTTAAAGTATTTGTTAACAGGCCTATCGTTAATCATTTTTAGGGTGAGCCTTGGTTTAGTGTGATTCTAATTTTATAAAGTTAACTTATAAAATCTAAATTTTATTTTTTATTTAGATTTAATTAAAAAAATCATAATTATTACAAATTATCTTTAAAATATTATAAAATCTACCGTTTTCAGAATGTGAATGAATCGCATTACTTAAATTTAAGATTTTACGAATTTATTTTGAGAATTTATATTTGTACATGTAAAAGTAATAGTTCTACAAAATTTCTCGCATAAATAAAAAATGTGCTCCAAGCTGATGTGAAAAAAATGACCTGAAAATATCAATTTTTACTTTGAAAATAACAATTCCCTAATTTATATATCGAGAATGATGCATATTTGTAAATTATCTAAAAACTAAGTTTTATTATTTCATAATTTTAAATGAATCACCTCAATTTAATAATAATTTAGAAGGATGAAGTAATTTCAAATGTTTTTTCCTAACATAATTTTTTTTTTACTTATTTTATAAATTACATTACATACTAGCACTGGAGGAATAACAGATATTTCAGGACGTATATGGCCTATGGGATGGCCGAGTGATTATAATCAATTATAATTATACACATTTATATCTCACATTCTTTAATCACCAAATTATTATTAGTGTTTTTGATATCAAAGGTTGTTTATACACACACCTCAAAACCATTAATAATTTAAATATTAAGTGTTTTTTGTTATCATTATATTTATTACAATATCCGAGCATCAAATCAGTACATAACAATTGCTCCATCCAAACTCTGGTATTCCAATGGATGTCTTCAATCCGTACCCTGAATTTATGTAGTAGCCCAACAAAAAGAGTTTGCTTCTTCATTCTGTTGAATAAATTATCCCCTGGTGTAATGACCACAAGGGCAGGCCTTATATGTGCATTATTCCGGCTGCTAAAGATGCATAAATTCCTCCGAATGAATGAATGAATGGACCTGCATACATCATTGATCATCGATCATTGCGTAGTACTGTAGTATGAAATTGTATCAGAAAACATACAGTCCAAAAACAGAAAACGAAGCAACTTCATTCGTGAAAAGATCTTCCCAGGGGAGCAGACTTCAATAAGCTATAAAAAATTCTACCACCTGTACCATATTCATCGGACCTTCTTCCAAGGTCTTGCTATGTGCAAGACTCGTATGCACTAGATACCACATGTATTGTACGTTGAACAGCTAACTACCAAAGTAGACTCATTCAATATCCCTTCTGGTTGACAGGGGAACCACCTCGGCCAGAGGAGTTGAGAGAGGCGTTGGGAGCGGAGACGTTCTGCAAACTGGACACGTGGGGTGCAGCCTCAACCAAGGGTCAACGCATTTGAGATGAAACAGATGTCCACAATCAGGAAGTAATCTCAGCATATCCCTACCTTTATAATCCCCCAAACAAATTGAACAACACGTCGCAGTTGAGTCCTCCTTGTTGATCTTTGCCTCTGAATAAAGCAGCTTCGGGTAGCTTGAGAGTGTCCCCTCATCAATCCCCATCTCAAGGACAATGTGGTTCGGGTCAGGCAGCTCCCCCCTTGCGATCATCCGTTGAGGAGCCGAGTCTGGTGGTGGTGGTGGTGGCGGTGGCATTGTCTGAACCCGGGTGCAGAAATATGAAGCTAGGGTGATGGTTGTGATTAATAATAGAATTCCAACCGAAATTCCGATGCCATAGCCGAAACTGCCAATATTACCAGAAGAGCCAAGGAATCCTGTGAAGCTCGTTGTGCTATTCATCCTATATACTAAGAGCAGAAGATTGACTAGAATAATCAATGGGCAAGTTTTGATCAGCCATGGCTATTTAAATGGTTATTTGGGGATTCAAACGTTCTGAAAGTCAACGGAATGATTATCAAGGGAAGATGCATTTGAATTTTGAGGAAAGAGGAGAAGAAATAGTGTAATGAGTTCCTGGCTGGAGGGGTTTTGGATGTCAACGGTTTATAGGCTTTACTTGTACACTTGCTTCATGTGACCAAGTCTTTCCTACTTTTTTTTATATTCATCTCTCGCCCTTGCACGTTCCATGCAACACAAAGTAAATTGGCCTCAACCTTTTATTTTATTAGAAAAGATTTAGATAACACTAACTCAAATCAGAGATTTAAGATTACTGTCTCTCTCCCCCGACAATTTTATATATATATATATATATGTGTGTGTGTGTGTGTGTGTGTGTGTAATAGTTTTGCTGGTAGGTCCCTGTGTGTGTGTTGTATATATTAATGATCTATAAAATCATTGAAGGAAAATAAGTGAATTGGTTCATTAGCGAGAGCAAATTAATGCAACTTAATCTAGTCAAGAAAAACATAAGATGAGAAAATTAAAAATTAAAAACAAAATAAGGTTTGGTGTAGCAAGTTGTTGGGAAAATATGAAATTCCACCAGTTTCTGGTTGTGGTTGGGTGTGGAGTTGTTGCAGTGATTCCTTAAGAGGTGGAACGCCATTAGGCCAACTCTCTCCCATGATATAAGATAACAATTATGTTTGTTTTAAATTTATGACTCTGTTATTGGGCCTTGTCTTTAAATATACATAATATATATCTTCTTTGGACTGGGATTGTGCATTGTCTTGGGTGCCTATTAAATGTCATATATATCCAGATTTGGGGTATACTCTCCTAGTAAATTAATCATGGAGAACTGCTAAAAGTTGTCCTTAGGATTTCAGTCGGTTGGCTCCAGTATAGTAGCTACACTTGAATTAGATCTACTGCTAAAAATTGTCCTTGGAATTTCAGGTCAGCTCCACTATTGTAGCTACACTTGACTTGGATCTAGGACCAACAAGCATTACACTATTCTGTTTCTATTTTTGTTTTTGTTTTTTATTTCTCTCTCTCCCTCTCTTATTTTTTTTCTTTCTGGTTTTTGTTTTTAGTTTTGTACTTCCCGACTTCAAAGGACCTACGCAAAACAATGCACTGAGTACAAGAGTTCTAGATAAAAAAAGGAAAATGATATACATGTCGACAAATATTTGACGAAGTTGAATTTCAACTAACGTATTAGTGTATGCGATAAAATAGAATAAATTAAACTGAAACCCTTCTTAATTCCTACCTATCCCATATATGCACATATATCGGAATCATAATTCGCCTAAAAACTTTTGCAATATATATATAGCAGGACATATTTGAGCCTAGTAAGTTTTAGTTCTTCACGAGTCTCAAGCCCAAATGGATAAAATTCCTATTAAAAGTGGGAAGACTTATTATGCCGATATCCCCACCTTCCCACCCATCTAATTTACTTGTTTCATAATATTTTATTGAACTAGAAAGTTTTACAATGACGAGTAATTTTCATATGGTATCCACAAATAGTGTGCCAAATTAAATTAGTCTAGAACATAATCCTTACACATTAATAAAGGTGACCAACAAAAATTTCATCTCTTCATAATAAAAAGTGGCCTTGAAGCACCCAAATTTACAGAATTCCAAGAATTTTCTGGGACAGAGACACAAAAGGGGAACGAGAAGTAATTTAGAAAGAAATCAATAAATCACAATGGACAAATAGTACAACATACCACATAAGAGAAATCTGTGGATTGCGTGAAAAATATTAGAAGAACTTGTTGTATTGGCTGGTGAGAGAATCCTTGAGGTTTGAATAAAGGCCATACAGGGAATACTGACGAAGATTCTTCACCTCATACCACGAGTTGAAAACAGAATGGTGCTTATCTGTGCCCGAAAATGCCAATTGTATCCCAAGGCTGCAGTCTACAGAACCCTGTCCTCGGTTCTTACAGCTATTAGTTTTTATTGCGCAATCCTGATTGTTTAGGCAGACAAAGTTAGAATTGCCAGAGCATGAAGAGCAGCCATCTCTCTTCCAATATAAGTTTTGTAGCCTACCCTTCTTGAATTCAAGAACCTGTTGACAAAATCACACTGATTCTGGTATTTTGGGTAACTATGAGCTCAAAGATTACACACAAGGAACGGACAATATTCTTACCAGAGTAAAGCTGGTTACAATGTAAGTTCCATTGGCCACAAATGCGGGAACAGATCTTGCAGCATATTTTTGACAAGCAAATGCCACCATGTATCCACCGTATGAATCCTGAGCAACCAAAAAAGAGCACACGAGATCAGGAGTTGCATTGAACTTCTTACACATTCTATTAAAAAGTGCAGTTGGTTAGAAATAAAACACCAAAGAGAAAGCAACTTGAATCACATAACTGTGCTAATAATTCAGTTACCGGTATAATCACAATAAAATCACTAGTTACTAATGCATAGTGTTATGGAATATTTATAATGTTGCAAGAATGAACATCGACAATCAATGGTGAATACATTCTGTACAATCAAACCCCTCCCCCTCTCGTCGGCCACCCCCCACCCTGCCAAAAAAATAACAAAGAAAGAATGCCTCACATAACCCGACCATTCCCTTAAGGAAACCAGAGCGAAGAAATAATTAAAAGTATGAAGAGAGCATTTAGTTGTCACACAGCTAGTACTATTTAGTGTGCTTGTTGTGCAACCTAGCACAAATCCCTAATCTCATGTCTACAAATCATAAGCTCTCAGCTAAGCCATTGACAAAGTGCTATAGTTTATAAGTCATGATAGATGTCTCTCATAAAAAAAAAATTATTGTCATGCCAGCATTGTAAGTAACTAATTATTGTTAACAAAGTTTTTCCTAATATTTAAGTAATTGTTTAAAAGGTTTTGTACAAAGTTACCGGATACTCTCATAGGCTTAGCGAACCACATATTGATACTTGTGTACCCAAACAGGGTTCTCTTACACACCAATACTCTAAATTTAGCATACCAAATTTTTTTTGTTGTTTAACTATAATTGCACAAATATCAATATTATAACTTGGTATAGGATACTCAAACATTCCATTTGTAGTGAAACATTTACAAAACAATCAATTGGTTGATCTTCTATAAATCTTAAGTTTATTACATTTATATTCTAAGATAATTTCTAACTAAAAGAATTTATATAACGATTTTATATACTCTAGTGTATCGCGTTTTAGCTATGTAAACGTACGTACCACGTTTCAAGTAACACTGTTTTGTCTTTGGCTAGCAGGTTCTTTTAATAGAAATAAGTGTTTTCTTTATAGACATCACTGTTACAAAGAAAATTTCGAGAAGCAACACCACAGCTTAACTTTGCCATCGTATTGTACTCACTACGTGAACGGTACTATTGGCATGTTATGTAGCTAATGGTGTAAATGAACCGAGTCGAGCCGAGTATTGAGTTGCTTATGTTTATGAAATAAGGTTTAATTGAGGCTTGTTTAGCTGTCGAGTCGAGTACGAACCGAATCGAACCCGAGCAGTTTGAAATTTTCGACTGAATAGTATCAATAGAAAATTATAATTTGAAGAAGTTCGAGTAATTTATCGAACTTTAAATTTTGCTCATATTTGAATCGTTTATATTTCGAGTTGAGCTTTAATCGAACTTTAAGTTGAGTGAATACGAATCAAGCTCGAACCGTTTGGTTCATTTTACAGTTTTATATGTACCACAATGTGTAAAGTAGAAAAGTTTCCCCTGAGAGGCTTCTTTGGTCAGTAGTATATTTCCATATTGCAGTGACACCCACCCCATGCCTGAGAGGAAGTTAAAAGGACTTCACAATGCAAAATTGTCACTGAAGCAGGAGTATACAATCCCTAGTAATGCTATTTCAAGTAACTAATCATATCAACATTATATTTTCACCGAACTATTTATTCAAGCTTCACTAAAGGTATCGAAGACTATGTAGATCGACATTCTCTAAACATAGTATTGGGTATCAGCTACAGCCAACTTGATTGTCTGAAGTCTGAACATTGTTAGGTATGAGTTCCACCGGCAGTTATGTAAAGTTCCTATCCCGAGCTGATAGAAAATCATTTCTAGTGCCTTTCAAATTGTTATGAGCTTATGACAGTAAATATCTCAACATTTCTTTGGTCTTGATCCATCTTCTGTGCCCACTCCAAAGTAAACCCCCATCACTTATGATCTATTATTTCTTTTATTTAACCAACTTTAATTAGAGTTATCAATAGACGATGACAAAAAAGCAACAAGTGTAAGATACAGCATAACAACTTATACAAATGAACCCGAATGGAGTCTAGTAATTCCTGTATATAGACCGTCAGACTAGATTCAAATGAAAGGAAATTTGGGTTTAGAAAAAGTCATTAATGCATCTCTAGAAAAACAGCTTCATAAAGACCAACAAGATAGTGGTCCGGGGAATTATATGGAGTTTCCAATCATGGTTTCTGAAAACAAATGATGATTGATAAGAGGATGAAGGAGTTGGAGTCCTAAATAATCTAAAAGCTTCACAGCTTAAATGCAGCTTATTCATTCAACAGCAACCAATTGTTTTATCTGATGATTTCCCCTTGCTATAAAATAAAATACCCATATGAAATACAAAAATTTCCTTATTTTCTTTGAAGACCGTAGTAACACCACAAAGCCCTAAAACCTAAATTACAATGAATAAACCAAATCTCAATCTATAAATATACAGTAGCTATCAAAAACCGTAAAATTTAGTCTCACTCGATGCAATTAATTCACAAACTAAATCAACTAGTCTCTGATTTTTTCCCTCACTTCCAAACAAACCTTATACAAATCTAAGTTCATTTTTTCTGCAAGTATGTAACAAAATTATATCTCAGCATAATAAGCAAATACACTCGTATATACATCTATAGATATAATGTAGCGAGAAGTTACCGGAAAGAAGTTAGTAGTGTTGATGGTTAGTAGAGAGATATCATCGACCTTAGGGCGGAAAACAGCGAGCTGAGAGTTGGAGAGAGAAAGCCTCTTGTCGCAAGGTGACAACTGTACACGCGAGCTGTTGTTGTCCGGGAAGAAGGAATTCTTCCCAGCAAATGCGATTCCGAAAGTGAACCCATCAGACCGCTGCACTCTCGAGTCCGCGCAAGGAGAGAATACGAGGTTCGAATCGCTGCGCGGCTCGGCCAACCAAATTATCAGCGAAATCGTTAGAAAGATGGTGATTAAAGTTCTCGGAATCGCCATTGTTGGTAGCTTCGATGCTGACAGAGGGGTTGAGAGATGAAAGATAAAAAGTGTTATTACACACTCTAATAAGAGTAAAATATATTCACACCCTCGGGAGATTACAATAATAACACTCACTACCCCTCTAATTTTGTAAGTAACACTCGCTATTCTTCTAGTTAACATAATATAACACTCACTACCCCTAAAATGATTGACTTGATGATGTCAGCAATTTTTAAAAAGAAAATGGCTAAAATATCCTTAACTACTGTAAGGATAATTATACCTTCAATTTCTGATGACTAATATACCCTTAAGTATATAGTATACCTTCACCTTCGATTTATGTTATCTACATGATTTTCTTCATTTTATTAATTTGTTATTGGTTCCAGTGTAATTAAATGTATAAACTAACAGCAGATCTCGACATAATTCCTTAAGTTGCATATTAATCATACTCCCTCTGTTCCATTATAAAACAGACCTCATTTGCAAAATTTATAAAATTTTAAGGATATATTTTTGTTTTATCTTATTTAATTTAATAGTGATGCCATGATAATAAATTTGAGATAATAAACCTGAGGACATCAGAATAAATGGGAATTTTATTTTTTTCCTAATCATAATTTGCAAATAGGACTTTTTACGTTTTGGGGACATAGGGAGCAACAATTTGTTGCCATTACAAAATGTATTAACAAGACATTATTATATTTTGGTAATTGCCTTCTTCTTTTCCAGACTGTTACTGCACAAGGTAAACACCAGGATCATAATTGATAAATAAATAAATAAATAAAATTTATAACAAAAGTGCATAAAGAGTAGCACAAAAAAAGTTTTTGAAAGAAATGAAGTAATACATAAACAATTAAAGTAATATATTAACTTTTGGATCATGGCTCATCAAAAAGGTTCTTACAATAAATGACTCTTATATTTGACAATGAAACCTCTCTCTGTCAACAAATGGATGAGTGTACCCTTTCAAGAAAAGGTCCTATCAACAAACATAGTTTTTCCTAGTCACAACATATGACCAAAAGTACCACTAATTATTAAATTCTAAAATTCCTAATAGTAGCAATTTACCAAGAGTATATGTACTAAATCAAATTTTGTATTCACAAGTTACCACCAATTTGATTCCAAATAGGAAATTAAACATATGTAACTTGAGTGTGATTCCCAACAGTATGTGATTGTGTTTGATTCACAATAGAAGCTTGATTCTCAGCAGTTTGATTCACAATAGAAGCTTGATTCTTAGCAGCTTGATTCCCACCACTTCTTTTTCTTTCAACAACTAAACCACCTTTGCTACCAATAGAGTGAATTGTCCTTTTATTGATTTGGTTCGGAGGTGTAATATCAACCCAATGAGCTCCCATCTGTTCATCCAACAAAATATTATTGTCAAATTTTAAACAACATAGAAAATATTCTTTCATTAACAATATAAATGTTTTATTTAAAACTAATTACATGTAAAATATCTCACCTTCGAAACTGGATTACCATTATTTGTAGGATAAAAAAGTCAACCATCTCTTTTAGATCTTGTCATGACAACCTTCCCCCTTCCTTTAAATCGATTTCCTTTCTCTTTACCCGAATTGTTTGTTCCCACATTAGTTGATAAAATTTGTTGGCATCTTCCGAAACCTCTTCCATTGTTATTTGACGTTTCCCCTTCACCAAGTTCTATTACAACCTCTTCATTATTTCTTCGATCGGCTCCTTTCCTTTTCTTCCTAACATTCCCTCTTCTAACAAGTGGTTCTGATTGATCTTCACCAGCTTATTGTGTTTGACCTTCACCAACCTGTAATAAAAGAACATTCAAGATATTAGAATCATAAAATAAGTAAATTGTAACAAGTAAATATTATTAAAAAAATATATTATATTACCTCTTGAGTTACCCCATCGAGGGTAACCCCATTCCCAGTTAACTCAGGTGGATCTCTTTGGCAGGTCAATCTATTATGACCAAATTGTTTGCAGTTATAGCATTGGACACTTAGAGCTCTTTTTACAAAATTATTCTCTGCATTAACTTCACCTGGATCTTTTTTTTTGTTTTTCCTCGGTCTCCCAGGCAACCTATGAAGAGGTGGGGGTCCAATGGATCACTTCCATCTTCTATGTATTTCCAAAATCTTTGATCTTTGGTAGGGTGAATCATTTTTCATGAGCAACTAAGTATGCATGATTTGTAAAATATGCATCACAATATTATTCAACATTGGCTCTCCTAAATGCAATAGCAGCAACCCCATGTTTACAAGGAATGCCTGAAACCTGTCATGCTCTACAATCACAAACTCTTAGTCCAATGTCAACCAAAAATGTGAATCCATCTTTAACGACTTTGAATTTATTCTCTCCACCATAGATCACTCTGCAAATTCTAGCTTTACTAAGATTGAAGTTTAATTTCTTTCTAATATTCGGAGTAACATATCCATCCCAAACACACCCATTTTCATACCTCATTTGAATTCTTTGCATCAACTTACAGTTAATCCCTTCAAGCATTTTCAAAATGGGTCTACCCCTCATAGCATCAACCCAATGGTTAAAGGACTCACAAAAATTGCTTGTGACATGATTACTTTTACATCTCTCATCAAAGCCATATCTTGTCCATGTTTCAAGGGGCTCTTTCATCAAATAATTGTATGCAGATTGAGACTCTTTCTTAATATCCTCCATTGCTAGGTTGAAGTCGTGTTCATTATAAGCTTTAACTACCTTCCAAAAGTGATTTTTTAACATCAAGACTGGATACTTTTTTCTAAAATTACAAAACAAATGCCTAGCACATGTCCTATGAAGTGCATATGGAAATTCCTCATTAAGTGCATATTTAAGACTCTGAAAGAATATAAACAAAAATTATCATCAATTTTTCAACATTGAGCATAAATTAATTATAATTAAAAATTTTAAATCATTAATTTTCTTATTGACAATTAATTTGCTTGTATAAAGGTGGTTGTTTGTGAGTTGTGATGAAGTTGTACTGATTACAATAATGAGATGAAGAACAACCTAAATGAGGTAGATACATTCTTTATGAAGTTCTGGTGGACTAGCATAAAACTATTTCACCTAATATCAATTTAAATAAAATTGTAGTAACTCTATACAAACTCAAAAAGTGATGTTCATATAAATAAATGCACAATAACTGGTTTGACTTTTGAGAAGAAGAAATAATATCCAGTATATACATATTATCCATTAATAAATACTTTCTTCGTTCTAAAAAAGCAGAATTTTTAATAATACCTTCTGCTTGTCTGAAATGAATGTTAATGTCATCATGCCATCATCATCTGCACCAAGAGCTGTCCTTAAATTACTAAAAAAGAACTTCCAGCTTTGTTTGCACTCAGTTTCCACCACAACAATTGCCACTGGAAAGAGTCCATTATTCCCATCTAGAGCTACTGCAGCCAACAAAACACCACCATAAGGCCCTTTTAGGTGGCATCCATCAACACCTACAAAAGGTCTGCATGCATTATTGAATCCAGAAGTCAATGCCTCATATGCTATAAGCATTCTCTTAAATGTGGGATTCACATCAACTGATAACCTATCAGTGTTAATATCCACTATACTTCCAGGATTTGTACTTAGAATTTGTTGACCATACCGCCTCAAACTTTTATAAGACTCTGCATGACAACCATCAAGTTCAGCAAATGCCTTTTTTTTGGCCATGTATAACTGTATTTTATTGCACTCAATCTGATATTTCTTATGCACTTTGGTTTGAATTTCATTTATCTCCATGTCAGGATTGTCCCTTAATGTATCACATAATTTGTTTGCAATCCAAGTCGAAGTTGCTTCAGTGTTAGCGGAAACAACAATACAAGTGTGCGTGCCACAATATGTCTTGATTTTATAAGTCATCTTATCAGGAAGAGGGGATGCATGTATTCTCCCTGGACAACCAACTGCAGCACATTTACATGTAACTTTTTTTCTCATTTTTAATTCTCTCAATCTTGAAACCCTCTTGAATTGTATAATCTCTTAAAACCTGTCTAAAACTGTGTACATTTTAAAACAAAAGGCCTTCACGTAGCTTAATCTCCTCTTTCCTAACATCTACAAATTCATTTCCATATCTATAGTGGTCAAACACCTTATTAAATTGTCCAAAATCAACTTGTCTCCCCTCTATAGCTTGACCATCTTCAACAAATTGATTATCATCATCATCATCATCATCATCATCATCATCATCATCATCATCATCATCATCATCTTCATCATAATACACTCTATTGCATTCATCACTTGATGAGTAATCTGATAGGCCATCATTATTAATCATCACTTCATTTATAAGTTTTTCATCCACAAATTCATCATTGTCTATTTCAAAATCACTAGCATGTTCTTCATTATCACTTTGAAAATCATCATCCTCGGAAGTCAAGCCATAAACACCATCATCTTCATAACCACCCTCTACAATTATTTGTTTGCCTTTTCTATTTTTGTAACTCTTAGCTACAACCTCATCGTGATGTTTTTCAGTAGTTTCAGACTCATGTACTGTTTCAGCCCATAATCGATGGTTGTTAATCACCTCATCAACCCTCTTTATATTATCTTGTATCTTTCCATCATTGTAAATACCCTTATCAACCTCATTTACATTTTTTGATCCAACTCCATCTTTACCAACACTATAATCAACCCCATTAACAATCTGATCATCATTCCACTCCTCAAATGGATCAATTACTTGTATATAAATATCAACAATTTTAATCCCCTTATACATTTCAAACATAAGTGACATGTTCTCATCATTGTTTAATGGCATCTCGACTTGTGTTCCAGGCATAAAATAAAATAGTTTGATTTCTAAACCCATTGCAGTTGGTACTTGACTCAATGACAATTCAGAAACCTCGCTGAGCATATCCATATGGCAGTATACATCTCCATCAATATTTAAAATCACATTCACTGTTTTCCCATAGTGAACATGAATATCATGATATTCAGCCATTCATGTTAACTGAACACAAATAAAATCACAATTCATAAAAGTATGTAATAAATATTTACAAATTATGCAAATAAAATTTATTTTTTTGGAACGGATAGTATATATATATATATATATATATATGAAGAAACCAAAATATTGAAACCACGTAACATATGTACACATGCATATATATAGATGTGATTATCTATGTGGATACAAATAATTAATTTTCATGAGAGTGAGTAATTGAGAGAGAGCAGTGCTCTTGTGGGGTTTCATCAAGTGTGAAACAAGGTTGATTTCATAATCTAGGGTTTAGAATTGAGCGAATCGAGTGGTAACAAGCATTTGTAGAGACGACAATGGGGAAAAATATGTATACCTTAAACCCAAAAAATCTCGATCGTAGACAGATAAGTTAATCTCCGATCATCTCCTTCACGTCAAAAACTTTCCCTCCCACCCTCCCCTATATGACAACAGTGAGTCGATGACTAGTGCTTTAAGAGTGGAGACTGGAGAATGTAACTTGATAATATAAGTCAAAATAGGGTACTTTTGTCATTAACAAAATAAGTATAAATTTATTATATTTTAAAATAGTAAAACATGAGGATAAATACGCAACTTCGACTATTTGGTCAATAATACACATCAGCAGGGGTGGTGAGTGTTACTTGAAAAACTAGAGGGGTAGTGAGTGTTATTATAGTAGTCTACAAGGGGTGTGAGTGTATTTTACTCCTCTAATAATCAAGTTTATTGGATAAGTTGGTTAATTCGCACAATTAACATTAAATATATTTTTAGGTGAATTGATTAATCGATATATTAATAAGGCGAAATTTTATCTGTATCAACATTCTATTTAGACCTAAAAAAATTGGTACAAGCCCGCGGGTCGAGCCGATCTGTCCTGTCAAAAAAGGGTTTTGGACCGCATTTTTTCAATCTAGAAAAACCCAGACCGTTTTGGCCGGGCCCGTCAAAGGGCGGGGACGGGCCCATTTGTTCTAAGCCCCAAAAAAATGTCAAAAATTGAACATAAAACAACCTCGGCCCGCCCCCCAAAAAGCGGGTTTTTGGCTTACATTTTTCAGCTCGCCAAAATTCGATCCGTTTTGACTTGGCCTGGCCCATTTACCAGGTCTAATTCTATTGGTCAATTAACTAACTTACTAAAAAAAATAAATTTTATGATAATTAGATTCACTCTATTAGTAGTTAAGGTTTATCAAATTCTCGGTGTTTGATTAATATTGAAATCAATGTTTAAACTATTAAACATTATGAATATAACCAAATGATAATATAAAACATAAGCTATTTGGAATTAACGTTTAACATCTATTTTTATCCATCATATTCATTTGCAATGATTATAATCTCAAAACTATATTTTAATGAATTATAGAATTCTAATTTTAAAACTATTAATCCTATGATTAAATAATTCTAATCATATATTTATTTTTAACGAGATTATTCATTTGATAATTTAAAGTAATATCATGTTATACTTGTTTTATACATGATTATTTAAATAATTGGATAAAACTTACCGTTTGGACTATTATACCCTTATTACTGATAACAAATATATCATATTTTTAATAATTTAAGTATGGATAGATATGAGAAGATACATTGATCTTTTTAAATAAAATTAAAAATTAATTTTATCCACAATTTCTTAGTCTCAAATGGTTAGGATTGTAATACTTACTTCAACATGGTATTAAATAAAATGTCCCTAATGATTAGTATAGGAAATGGGTCGGTGCAGTAAGCCATCCCATACGCAGGTAATTGCTATTCCCAGGAGTCGGGCTTCAGCGGTCCGATTTTAGCTGAGATTTCTCTCCGACTCTCCACTTTCTACTCTACAGTTCAATCCGCCGCAGCACCATTTTGCCCAAAACCGTCCGCCGGAAAATAACAGTACGGCGTCGCGACCTCTCTCAGCCAATTATTCCCTAAAATGCATACGGTGAGTCTTTATAGTTTCAATCCTTGTCCTAATTTGGTATATATGCATGTTTGTGCATTACGGATATGAATTATTTATATATTTTCTGGTAGTGACAATAATATTAAAGGGATTGCAGGTCTTACTAGCAAAGGAAGAATCCCATGTAATATTTTTTTCGGCTCTTCAGCAGTAGCATTCACACCCTAGATTCCATAAAACACCACATTGCTCATTGTTAACGCCTGATTTATCACCAAAACAGCAGGCCAAAATAGCGCAGATGGAGTAATTGTTGTGAAATCAAACTCACGAAATACACTCACATAACATAAATAAAGAAATATAAAGTATGAACACAAGAATTTACGTGGAAACCCAATTGGGAAAAAACCACTAATAATATTGGGAGTACAAGTTGTATTGTATCTCTTGTGTGTATGTTGTCCCTTCCCCATCCTGGCTACAGCTTGTAGCCGTATATATAGAAGCCACCTCCATCCGCATCCATTGTAGAATCACACCTTATAAGTAGAAGTCCTAATTAAACCCCCTTATCCCACCAAATAAGGAAACACAATCCTATTTTAATAAGACTTTCCACTGTCAATCCTATTTTAATAAGGACTCTCCACTGTCACAATAAATTACATATGGGTCATCACCATTAAACTGGGTTGCACCATGGCTAGACCCAAATAATCACATCAACATTGCCCCCAGTCCCCAGTCTCTTATTTATAAGGAACTTACAAATGAGAGAGTATTCAAAAAGTCTTCGTGGGATTATTATCCGCGGGATTATTATCCGCGGGATTTTTATCCGCGGGATTTTTATCCTCCAAATTTTCTTCAGTCTGTGGTTGATGATGAAATCGAAGCCACCTTTAAAGCACTTCAATGATATAAAAGCTTAAACTTTTATTTCTGCGCTGGCTGAATTCGTTACTAATGCGGTAACTCAGCATCAATTTATCATCACCTGGACCAAAGTGATAATGTTTAGATTTTACATGCATCATGTGAATACTACCACTACATGCATACATGCATAATATAAGAGAGAATATGTAAAGTGTATTAATAATCAATTACGACCATGCTTCAATTGCTATTGACATAATACATATATACACACGTACAAGTATATATTTAATTTAATCAAAAAGAATCACTTATCTCCTTCGGTGAATCGGTGATTTTAAATCGACATTAGAACAAGTGTCTTGTTCCCACAGACGGCGCCAATGTTAACGTCTGATTTTGTACGCCTGATGCCTGATGAAATCGCCTGATGAAATCACCAAAACAGCAGGCCAATATAGCGCCAACGGTTGATGGAGTAATTGTTGTGAAATCAAACTCACGAAATACACTCACATAAACATAAATAAAGAAATATAAGAATTTACGTGGAAACCCAATTAGGAAAAAACCACGGAGAGAGAGTAATCCACTATAATAATATTGGGAGTACAAGATGTGTATTTGTATTGTATCTCTTGTGTGTAAGTTGTCCCTTCCCCATCCTGGCTACAGCTTATAGCCGTATATATAGAAGCCACCTCCATCCGTATCCAACTAGGAGAAGGACTCCTTTTGTAGAATCACCTTATAACTACTGAATCCAGTAGGAGTCTTAATTAAACCCCCTTATCCCACCAAATAAGGAAACACAATCCTATTTTAATAAGGACTCTCCACTGTCACAATAAATTACATATGGGCCATCACCATTAAATAGACTGGGTTGCACCATGGCTAGACCCAAATAATCACATCCCAACACTTATTCAATGGATAGAAGGGATCAATTTCCAATTTATATACCGTCAAATACGTGCATTTAGTTGTATCTGTATCCTTTTTATGTATTTGTATCTTATATAGTTATATTTTATGTATAGTTCTGTATCTGATATGTTTATATATAGGCAGGATAAGCTTCTACCATGTTATGTTCGAGATATCATTGCAACGGTTGGTAATCAATACCAGCAAAGAGCAAAAAAGTGGTTTTCAGAAAAGAAGGATTCTTGTGATAAGGTAGATTGAGTTGGCATTCAACATATTGGATGCAATGCTCAAGCGTAGTTTAGAGCGGCTTACAACTATGAGGTCAGCTTCAATTTCCGAGATAGATAATTGTTGAATGAAATTTTATATGCACTGCCTATTAGTGGGAATTTTGTTTCATGATTGCTTTAGAATCAATTGAAAGAAACTCTGGACTTTTGCTTTAAAGTAAAACTTTGAATTTCAATCCTTCCATTGTTTTGTTTTATTTGAATGATTGTTATGGAGCTGATAGCAATTTTATTTCCTGATGGGGGAATGTAGCAGTCAGGGGCGGATCCATTTAGGGGGGCCTGCTGGATTTTTTTCTTAGGTGTAGGGGTAGGGGCAAATATGTAAGTGAATACATTAAAGGGGACAGATTAATGGAAGAATTAAATTTGAAGGGGGCAAAAAAAATTCATTCATATTCTAAATACAAGTACAAACAAACGTAGATTCATTGTACTTCTATCTTCTAAATTGTATATAAATATTTTTTTTTAAGTTTAGAATATGAATATTTATTGTAATTTGTAATCATTATTATGATTAGTTCAAGTTTTTTTTATTTAACTTCAACAAAAAATTAGTTAAAATCCGCCCCTGTTGGGAAAAATTTATGTATCCGCCCCCCGGTAGCAGTCACCTCATTTGTAGAATATCTCTAAGATTAGTTTTTTTGTCATAAACTATATCAAGTGTAAGAACTAAGAAAAATAGTTAATTGAAAGTACTCCTATGTCAAGAAATTTGTTGTGTTTAGAACTACATCAGAGGTTTTGGATTGAAGTTTAAGTATCCTTGATCACATTGTTGGAATTTGATAAGAAGGTTTAAGGCTTAAGCTTATATTGCAATGTGAAATATGACGAAATTGTGCTTTAAGTGTGCTCCTATTTTTCTTTCTGGGAATCTGGAAACAGGAGATAGTCATGCTCTCTCCCGTACTTCAATGAAAAAAAGTATATGTTGCATATCCAAAATATGAATTATAGGTTTTGAAATTTCTAGAGAAACAAGAAACTTGGACACTTAATACTCCTGTTAATTGACTTTTTGATCACTGTACTAGGGGTCGATTTTCATTATGGTTATCGAATCTTTTTTTGTTACAAACACATTAATATACTCGAAAAAACTTATAAAATGGTCATTACTTATGATTCCATCCAACAAAATAAAAGTGTTGAGTAGACTAACGGTTGACAGGTGTTAATTATAGGGCAGGTGACGTGAATCGGGTTAATTAATGTTTTGGTCATTGTACTTGGGGTCGATTTTCATTGTGATTACTGAAAGTTTTCTTTGTTACATTCTTGTTATCGAAGTATAAAAAATATTACAAATTAGTGATTTTTTAATTTTGTAATATTACAAAATATTATAACGACATTTAATACTAAGAAAATAAAATGTAAAATAAACATACAAGTCAGGTTGTTAGATTCATGTTGTATCCACAGTGTAATGTCAAAAATGGGGGTTCCTCCAGATCAGATTTCATACAAAGTGCTTATTCAAGGCTTGTGTATCAAAGAGATGCAGTTATAGCCAATGAGTATTTTCGTTTTATGTTAGTGGGTTCAATTGTGCCTGATCCACTTATCTGGAATGTTATAATTGATGGTTATGGGAGACTTGGGGGATATACAAAAAGCTTTATCTATTAGAGATCAAATGACAACATCTGGTGTTTTGCCAGACATATATACTTACAATGCATTGATCTATGCACTAACAAAGGAAGCAAAAGTTGCTGAAGCAAATTCTCTGAAGACTGAATTGGTCTTAAATGTTTTTTGCCTGATGTAGTCACTTATAATCTGTTGATAGCTGCTGCTTGTAATTTTGGACAAATTCATATTGGACTTCTTTTACATAACGAAATGCTGAGGAAAGGGTACAATCCAGATATAGTAGCTTACACCCAACTGATAAAAGGCTATTGTTTGAGATGTGAAACAAAGGACGCAGAAAAACTTTTTGACAAGATCTAGAGGTCTGGTTTAGTGATTGATCATGTTCCCTTTCAAATACTTGTGAAAAAGTACTGCAAGATGAGAGAGCTAGATAAGGCATATGAACTTTATCAGAAATGGTTGACAAGGGTTAAATGAGTATTTCTCTAGAAGCAAGCCTTTTCTGTGCACACATTGAAAATGCGCTGTTTAGGAGCGACAAAAGGCTCACCATGGATTGTGCTCTGGTTTTCGTATTTATGGATTTCTCAGAGTGGTGACAACTTCTTGCTTCTTGTGTATGTTGCCCGCAGGTAATCCTTCTAGAGGTACGTCTCTCTATCAATACTTTGTTTATAGTCCCTAGTTCTGATACTTCAAACTTGTAACACTTGAATTTAGGGTCATTTTTCTCTCTCTAATCAATACCTATTAGAAAAAAGCATATATGGTAGGATATTTCTATTTGAACCATCTTACCCATAAATAACTTATACAATACTGCCTTCTAATGGTGTGATGCTGAATTGTAACTAAATTATGTCATCTTTTCCTTCCTTTATGTGATACTTGGATTGGTAAATCTGGTAAGAAAATCTTCTAATTTTTCCAGTACTTTAGTAGTTGGTATGAATTATTTTGAAGTATACTCATGTACCCTTTTTATTTGGTTGGTTTTATTTTTAATGTAAATAGTTAGATTGTAACGAATAAATTAATTTCTTCTCCCTCGACCCTCTTCACTTTCACAGCATCTTTCTTGATCAGGAATTTAGTTTTGTTTCCAAATATACCATTCAAGTAACTCTATGATTATCGAATGGGTACTTGATCAAGACTTTAATTTTGCTTCCTATATACCATTAAAGTTATGGTATGATCCACAAATTATCTTCTTCTTTTTTTCCCTTAACTTTAGATACAAAAGTACTATGATCAAATTAAGCAATTATATCATGTGCAAAAATATATGCGGAATGTGGTAATTTAGTTCGGGAAATCCCAGATTAGAAATATGGTGATTCCTTTACATTTCTTCTATCCATTCTTGTTTTTTCTATTTTAGTTTCCTTCTAGGTCAAATTGTTGCTCTGAAATAAAGCAGAAATAAGGTTTTCAGGCAAAATTATCTGAAAGGATTTAAAGGCGACTAGTTTTATATTTAAAATAGTACAAATCCCTTCTAGAGTTATACACAGATATGACGACTGCTTTTTTTATTCTCTTGGTACGACGTTATCTGTTAAGCTATAATATTGGTGCTTTTTTGAATGGCAGACCTGCAAATCCACTGAAGCAATCACATCATAATCTCCAATGATGAAATTACATTGCCGATGCCAATTGGTATGCTAAAACACATGAAAAGGTTGGTAATGTTGTGGGGTCCGCAAAATGAATTGAACACATGATGTCTAACTGAGACTATCATGCAAGGATTCGTATAAGCTGGTTGCCTTTTATTGATACAAATATTTCATCTAATTTTATACTGTTAAATTTTTGGCTAAATTCAAATGCTATCATTTTTTCCTTTTTCCCAGGTATGCATGTCAAATTAATTAATCATTAGATTTGCCAGCATTGATGTTTTTGAAAACATGCGAGATTACGCGTTAAAAATTTGATGTTTTTACATACAGATAAACGAGTAAGCCTCCAGCTGATCATTCGGGATCAGAAATGGGCTTGACGATAGTCATTGTAGAAGCATGATGTTGCTGGATCCAGGAAATAGATTTACATTACTACTTTTAGTAGTGTATGAAGGTTGGTTAATTATCTGTGCTGTTTCATCCTTTTCCTTTCTTCATATATCTTGTTATTTTCCTCTTTCTTATAAGATTAAATTACTTGTTGATTTATATGTTCTTGTGCATTTGGGATGTGCTATTTATAAATTTGAAGGATGAATTTCAATATTCGTCAACATTACAACCCAACTTTTAGGCCAATTGGGCAAGAATCGAGAGTGGAAATGAGAATCTTGTTCCCATTTTAATAAATTTTGACATTTGATACGCATAATAGTGCTGAGAATCTCTTTCATTTGATGAATGAGTTATTTATTTATTTCTTCTTCTTTTACCTTTTTACTACTATATTTAGTTCTTCAGTCCATAAAAAAATTTTGAGTAAAAAGATAATTTCACTACTAGGTCTAGGTGCTACCTTAGAGGGTAATCCATCCTGAATCAGTAACCATAAGATTAAAATAGCTCCAAACTGCAAATGTGGGTTTTTGAAACCCAGTATCTTTTACCTGGGTTTTTGAGCAGTCTGGCTTTATCCCATGTGAATCCGCCAACAATGACTAATTCTAAAACTAAATGCGCAGCGCAAATAAGATCAACCATACTTGAGCATCTTACATGTTTATTGGAATGGAATAATAATTACCCAAAACCTTAATAAATCCGGCAATTGGGTGTCCACTTGTTACTTCTTGATCATACATAAGGAATTACCAGTTTCCAGTTCTATTATATCCAGCAACTACATAATTTTGAAACTCTGAATTAAGATCTTTAGTTAGTTAGTTAGTTAAGCATCCTTCGCTGTATAAACCACATGGAGCAGAAAAAGGGTAAAAGTAATTATAGTAGAAAAAGTCCATTTTATCAAAGGTAAGGTCCATAATGCAAGCCTCGTATCTCCAAAAAAAGATCAGAAGCAATGATTCCCCTCACATGCTTACACTTGAAAGTATTTCATTGGTGTCAATATCATCTTCAAAGTTCCTTTCCACCCTTGGAGGACGAGATGGCCGAGCTCTCTCCTCAGCCAAATTCAGTCGGATAGGTCGCCCTTCCACCTCCTGATTGGATAAATAGAAACAGAGAATTGCAAATTAAGATGGCACTAAATGGTTTCAGACATAGCAATTCCAATCCGAAACACAACCTTACCACTCCATTCACGGCATTGAGTGCAGATTCCACTTCCTCAACAGATTCAAAAGTTATAAAACCAAAACCACGAGATCTTCCCGAGTCCCTGTCATAAATCACCTTAGCACTCAACAGACCTGGCTGGTCAGCAAAAGTTTCTCTAAGCATCTGCGAAGTGATGCTCCAGCTGAGGTTCCCTGCGTATAGCTTGTGAGGGCTATCTACAAAAGCTAGATAGCTGCTTCGAATCTTTGGCCCCATGACTTCTCTTTCACCTCCCCTTGGTACCTCAGGGAAATTCACCCTCACAGTTCGGCCTCCGACTTGCTGTTGAGCATGATCACCATTACACAAATAACAAGAACAAATCAATAACTTGCAAAAATAGCTGAAGGTTGTTGAGGCAAAATTGTGTATTGATTTCATTATACTTGTGTAAATATAACATATGCCCGTTATGCAAGGCCAATCTATGCCCATCAATTCTTTTGGTTTAATTAGATGTAGACATGATTTTATATTTAGTGTTTGAAGCCTTGACAAAAATAGTATGTACAATTGTACATGACACCAATAGCTGAAGCAATTCGATGGAAGTATGTTCTAATTAAATTACAAGTAACCCAAAAGTGAAACTTTTAGTACCAAATCACCTCCATTTCAAACTCTAACTATCCACTAGTGAATTTCTTCCTGCCCTGTTCTTTATCCAACTAGTTCATAATTCCTTCTTAGATAATTAAATAACTGGAATATTTCACAATCAAAAGCTAATATTATATAGAACTAAATTTTGGCAAAAGCCTAATCAACAAACAGCTGGGGGCTAAAAGACAATGGGCACTTACAGATCCATTAAACATCCGAATTACCTCCTTTGCTTCTTCAACACCTCCCATTGTCACAAATGCAAATCCCCGACTCCTATCTGTAACTCTATCATACACAATCTGACCAAATTCAAGAAACCCAGGTCAGTTTGTCACCAATATTTTACAATCATAATTTCCAAAAAAGCAAATCACCAAAGCCAAAGAATATAGTATAAATATCAAAACAGACCTCTACAGATATCACACGACCAGCTTCGCCAAAAATTTCAGCCAATTGGGAAGACGTCATAGCATATGGCAAGTTACCCACATAAAGCCTGCCAGCTTCTGCTGAATGTGACTCAATTTCATCATCGTCGTCGTAATTATCTTCTTCTTCATCATCATCATCAACTTCTTCTTGTTCTGTTTCTGGTTGGAGGAGTTCGACTCTGTCAAATGCAGCAGAAGCGCAGAAGAGGGGAGAGGGAGAGAGGAGGGGGAAAACAGGGAAATGGGTTTTGATTTTGAGAGTTAATTTGGATTTTGGCGGTGGGATTGGAATGAGAGAGCATTCAAAGGAGAGATTTGTGGAGGTTTTGTTGCAGAGAGGGAGTGAAGCTGATGAAGAAGTAGCAGTGGCAGCGGCAATGGAAAGAGAAGAAGCTGCCATTTTTATTTTTAATTTTTCTTTTCAATAAGAAATGTTTGAGCTGTGAGATTGTTCGAGTCTTGTATTATACAGACGAAAGATACAGGGGAGAAGAAGATAAGAAAGGGATAAGGCTGTTTGTCCAACCCAACCTATTGAATTATTGAAAATGATATGAGATGCAGATATATAATAATATAAATAAGGCTAGGTAACATAAATTTAAATATAATAATTAGATTAGGTTACTTTCTCTATTTGGGATTTTTTTTGAGAAATTTTAGATGCGTGAATTATTGAACATATATTGTTTAGATTTGAGTTCATGACTGTCAGTTCTTCCTTTATTAGTATTGAAGAAATGTTCAAATCTACTTATTTGTTAATATTTTTAAAATAAGACTTGTTAACGCCAAGATCCGCTGTCACGTCCCAATCATGTAAGACGCCTGATCCTGTACAGTAAACACGATAAACACACAAGCTTGACGGCGGATCCATCGGGGGATAGTTCAGGCGTGAGAGTCAGTATACGTGTTCACAAGGTTAACAATGGAGGATGTAATGTCTAGTGCATTGAGAGAGATAATAATTCCCAGTCGTGTGTGTATGTGAACGTGAATGTTAACGTACCTTTTTTTTGAAGACTTCCTTGCTTTGATATACTACAGGATCTAATTTACCGTGCCACTGACCCTCCTGACACCTGTTAATCCCATCCCTTCTGTCCACCGCTGGCCAACTGTCCAATCCTTATTAATGCCATGTAAGATATCAGTCAGCCATATCTTTGTCATCATAACCGGTTCAGAACCCAAGTGAAGATATTTAAATATATGATGGGTCGACCCACTGATTTGGTTCGATACTATAAGGATTTAACAAAGATAATAAAGTGACTAGGACCAATAATGTCAACACCCAATAGTGAAGACCCAATGGACTAACTGAATAAGTAGGCACAATCCATTTGGTCCAATTGGAGAAATATCACGACCCAATATTGCCCCCTAGTTTTTTATTAAACAGGAGGTTTAATAGGAAACTATAAATGGCATCGGTTCAGGACAAAAAGAATTATAATAAGACTAATAAAGGCCCAAAATACGGTTTACCGAAGTCCATCTGATGAACATCAAATAGCAACATAGAGGGTTCATCTTCGCCGACCTCTACAGAACTACCAATTGAAGAGCTTTCAACTACCGAAGCTCAAGCCATAGAATGAAATTCCGGTTCGGCAATAATTCCATCACGGACCTGATGGACGAAGGAATGAAATACCGGACTAAGGAATTCGACAGTTTTGATTTATTCATTCACTTCGCTGCCCATCAATTTGAAATGATTGACTAATAATGGTCATCTGCAGGCAAACGCTAATTCGTGTGTCTCCGTCTCAAATACAAAGAAGTCGAAAAGGATACCGAAGAGAATGCCGAAGAGAATACCGAAGAGAATACCGAAGTCGAAGGGAGAAAGCCATTCTGAAGTCTGTGTTGGCAAAAGAAAGAAGCAACCTTGACATTGTTCTCCTCAACAATGAGTGCTTTCGGAAGGACCTCGACAAGGTCAAAAAAGAGTTGGAGACGACCAGGGCCACACATCGAGTCATCACAGATATAAATGTCGACCTGCTTCCGAAGAATGAAATTTTGACGAAGAAGAATGAAGATCTGGCCGAGTCTAATCAGAGCCTGGTGAAGCAAAATAACAATATCCACGCTAAAGAGGCAAGATATATAGCACTTCGTCAAAAGCTTGAAGAGGAACTCCGAGAACTTCGGGCCCTTAGGAACTTGGGTCCGCCACTGACCGAAAATCTTCGTAAGGAGATCCAGGCAGAATACAAAAAATTCGTCAATCTGAACGATGAGATCGTCCATATGTAATGCCGAAGTGGATGAAATCTGTTGAAGTAAAGGTCAACGAGTCCACCCCGTCCTCCTTACTTCGGTGACTATTGATTTACCGCCCTCGGTAAAAGCAATATAAAGGAACATATGATTTGTCTACCACGCTGGGCAACAAATAGATAGGCTACCATCGAATGGCCAGCGAGTCCGACCATACCTCCTTACACCATAGTGAACTTAGGACAAATAAGAAGAGGATCAATATAAATTGTAGATGAGCTTCCGAAGTCTTTCTGTGCTGAATTTTCAGTTCTTTTAAGAATATCCCTGCCGAAGTATTTTGTAGGCCAATAACTTTGCAGCCAAATGATCGCCATAGATGTCTTTGTGAACTTCCCGAAGAACATACTCTGCTTCGGACGATACCAAATATTTGAGCAATGGTGACGAAAAAGGACATTCGAAAAAGATTCTCATTAATGAGAACAAAATTGACACTCTTATACTTGATCTTCTTTAGCCGGCATCTGATCTGAAGGAAGGACGCCATATGCCATCAAAATTATAAGCATCCGTAGTAGCCAACTTCGATAATGCATCAGCAATGGAATTGTTATTGTGATTGACCCCTTGATAACCAGCTGTACTGATGTCCGAAATAGAATATCCATCTGCATGCAATGTCCACGAGCTCTGCTTCTGCTGAAGTACTGCAACGGCTTTGTCGGACTCTTCAGCTGCTTTCCATCTGAAGCTGCAACTTTAGATGGGCATCTCCGAAGACAAGTATCCATAGGGCGGTGTGCCCTCAGTGGATTCTCAGGAGTGTGACTTCTGGGTCTGCTTCGACCATAATCCCGAAGACCAATAGGGCAGAATACCTTCTTCGGTCAATCAGAAAAATGGCTGTTGGGTCTTTGTCTACTTTGCTTCGACTATAATCCTGAAGACCAATAGGGCGGAGTACCCTCTTCGGTCAATCAGAAAAAAGGCTTGTGGGTCTTCATCTACTCTGCTTCGACCATAATCCCGAAGACCAATAGGGCGGAATACCTTCTTCGGTCAATCAGAAAAATGGCTGTTGGGTCTTCATCTACTTTGCTTCGACCATAATCCCGAAGACCAATAGGGCGGAGTACCCTCTTCGGTCAATCAGAAAAATGGTTGTTGGTCTTCTTTGGTCATGAGGATCACCTTGAGACATGTTCTCAAAGTGTATAGACTGCTTTCCAACTCACGGTTGTCCATCTTTAGGCGTACCACATCTTTTAGACTGGACATAATTGAACGCTTTTCCCTCAGCTTGGCAATCCGAAGAATCGGCACAACTATATCCTTGTTCTGCTCAGCTACCTCCTCGCTCCGCTTAGCTACATCCTCGCTCCGCACAACTACATCCTCGCTCCGCTCCAAGAGAACCTCCAAAGCTCTATCTGCTTCGTCCACCATCTTCATTAGCCTGACCACTTCGGTACCGAGTTCTAGGCGGGGTGCCTTTTACTTGCCTTCGGCCTTGATCATGCTCTTTGTCAACAGCAAAGACCAACCATCTTCGGGCTTCGCCGTGGGCTCTCGAACGAGAACCCCCTGACTTGTGCCATAACTTCCGATGTAGAACAACTGGAAATATTATGATTGATAACTCAAGAACACTAGAAAACAACCCTCATTCTAGCGCCAATGTTAACGCCAAGATCCGCTGCCACGTCTCAATCACGTAAGACGCCTGATCCTGCACAGTAAACACGATAAAAACCACAAGCTTGATGGCGGGTCCGTCGGGGGATAGCTCAGGCGTGAGAGTCAGTATACGTGTTCACAAGGTTAACAATGGAGGATGTAATGTCTAGTGCATTGAGAGAGATAATAATTCCCATTCGTGTGTGTATGTGAACGTGAATGTTAACGTACCTTTTTCTTGAAGACTTCCTTGCTATGATATACTACAAGACCTAATTTACCGTGCCACTGACCCTCCTGACACCTGTTAATCCCATCCCCTCTGTCTACTGCTGGTCAACTGTCCAATCCTTATTAATGCTATGTAAGATATCAGTCAGCCATATCTTTGTCATCATAACCGGTTCAGAACCCAAGTGAATATATTTAAATATATGATGGGTCGACCCACTGATTTGGTCCGATACTATAAGGACTTAATAAAGATAATAAAGTGACTAGACCCAATAATGTCAACACCCAATAGTGAAGATCCAATGGGCTAACTGAATAAGTAGGCCCTAATCCATTCGGCCCAATAGAAGAAATATCACGACACAACAAGACTGTTTTTATGAGTATATAATGTCTATTAGTTGTTGCTACAATGGACTTGATTATCTATTATTATGTTTTATAATAATTTAGAATTCCAATATATTTCACTGACAGTTTGATCAAAAGATAATATATCCTCTTTGTTATGAAATATAAAATCAAATAATTTTTTTTTGAAAATCATATAAAGATTCATTTTACTTTAATAAAAACATTAATATTTGTAATTAGTAGTTTATATAATAAATCATTTTTATGTAGTTCACATTAATCCATCTATCACATGATACTGCTGACTGCACCACCATCATCATCATCATCATCATCATCATCATCATCATCATGTGTCTTTCCAGGGCATAAACTCCCAATTTCCATTCTCCTCATTATAACCAAGCAAACGTTCATCCTCAGAAATCATCCAAAAGCACTGTGTTCTACACCGGTAATGATCGTGGCTAGATGAATAGGCGTCAAAATGGTGCCATTCTGAATCACCCCATTGCACGTCGCAGAAAAATAAAGTCGTACCCCAGAAATTAACACTGAATTTCCATTTAATTTCAAACCCGTCTCGGATTCTAAGATTACCAAGATCATCGTCCCCTGACTGGCAATGGATGTTTAGGCTCCTCCCAGATCCCAGATGGTTCGCAACCTTAACACCAACATCCCCACACAAGATTTGGGATAAAAAACTAAACATCAACAAAATAATAATAAGAATGCTGAAAATTATTATTTTGATTATAGCTGTCATGTTATACAAAACCTCATTTCATCATCAAACTATATATATATATATATATATTTATGTACGTATGCTCCAATGTCATACAACTTCAATGACTAGCTACCTCTCTTTTTATTATATTTTTCTATAATGTGAGACATAAAGAAATGGCCGGAAAGAGGATTATAATATTTATCACAACATTCAACCAATAGTCTTCCTTTATCTGCAAACCATTTCAAAACCATAAAATAATTAATTAATAATACAAATAATATAATTTAAACTTCACCAGCAATGTCTGAAATCCACACCCATTATCAATCTTCAACTTCTTAGAGATCACATGCAAACATGGAAGTCCATACTTTGATGGTCTTATTTATATAATGGGGGCAAACCCCATTACTAGCTAATTTTTCACACTGCATTTAAAGTTCTACCACCTTTAACACCCCAAGACTTGCAGGACCATCATGGGAGGGCAAAGAAAACCTTAATGCAGATAAGCCAAGAATGATTTGCCTATGCAGCCAAATGGTAGTGGGATGAGCCTTCGAAAATGCAACAGAATCCATTCATTTGGTCGCATAAAAGACGGGATTTGGTGCCAACAAATTGACAACCAACCCCACCATTTCCTTGCGTCAAGCTTTGAGGTGGCAGCGGCTTTCTGCCACTGCAACCCACTTACGGGGCACGATAATACCATGCCCGGCATCCATCATATCAGAGGGAGAGAGTACAGATGCTCGGAGATTATTATTCATAGGAAAGTGATTGAGATCTCGCATCGAGAACATACTAGTCACCCCTGACCCAGAAATATTAGACCTCCTGCAATTTGCTTCCGTTGGCGGGGTCAAATTACTGCCATCAGACTGCAGAACTTCAGAATTCTGAGACCCAGTAGGCTGAAACATTTGTCCTTCCCCTGTCTCTTTCGAGTTAGTTCCGCACTTACCACCATCTGATTTCTTTGTGTTCAGGAAGCGGCCACCACAGCCCCTTGGCCGACGCATTGCATGAAGGTGTCGTGAATGGTGCAGATATGGCTGTGTAGTAGAATAAGAATCCAGATTATTGGAAACTTAAGGAAGAGGAGATCATAAATTTAGCATTTCTAAAGCAAATAAAGAAGAAAAGTATTTAAAAAGAAATTCTTTTAACGCAACCTAAATCCAAATTGTTAACTGACTAGTGTTGGTCAAAAAGATAATGAATCATAGTGAACAGAAAATAAGTGGCACTGAAAGTGGATGACATTGACAAAACTTAAATTATCAATCATACCTTACGACTTTTTGTCAGTTTATGCTCCAGCTCTGCCTTTGCACGGGACTTTCGGCGCCTGATTATTCCATGGTACTGCTTAGCATTTACAAATATTGGTCCATCATCAGTTGCCAAGTTCAGTGGTAGCATAACCCGGCCCTAGATCATTGTCAAGGTAAGTACTTCTCAGAAAATATCGCCTAGAAGAAAAAAGAAATGTAAAATTATAGCATGCAATGAGATCTCACATACAAGAACAATGAAGTTACATTATTACAAAAATGCAGGTTTAAAAAGAGAAGGATATGTTTTACCTCCATACCTTTTTCTTTGTTCTTTAAAATTAGTATAATGTAACATGTTTTCACAACAGAAGTTGTTTATAAAACCATAGACTGATATCCCTCAAGATCCTCATTTATAACATCTTTTGTACTTCATGACATTTTCAATTTATTTGTTCTTCAAGCATATCTTTTTTTGATTAGATAGAAGCTTTCCAGACATTCTCCATTGTCTTTCAGAAATACATAGAGAATCCCGGATCTAAATTTTTTACCACCATCAACGATTCTGTCAATCTTATAAATGTAAGCCCTAAGAATGGCGCCCACTTTTGTTAAGAATCCTGTCTGCGTTATTTTGGACGCTGACAAGTCTTAGGCATCCATATGGAACATTTACATAATTTATAAGAGCTAGGGGTCTCAAATACACGTCATTAATTCATAGGTAATGTAATACTTGCTTAGGACCCACCACAATGTTGAACAACTTATGGTATTGATGACATGTATATTTGAGACCCCAAAATTTGAGAACCCTAGCATTACACTTAATAGAGTATCTTAATGTTACTTGGACACTTGGTTGGTGCAAATTGGACAATCTTGGAAACATTTTCAGCATACACTTGGGCAATTTGCTGCATTGTTGGTGAGTAGGTGTAGTCAAGTTAATCAGTCCTAATTATTAAGAATGTAGTGTAATAATGTTCCTTGTATTTCTTTATTTGAGCGCAATTACATAACACATTTATAAATACAATTAGATGACAGAGATGGTTTTCCAACTCCATAGAGGTTCTAGACCACAATAGACTTTGTTCAAGAGTCAAATCCCCATAGGTATGATGCCAGGAATCAGAACAAGAAAAGGCATGTAATTACCCTTAGGAATATTAGGTCTCACGGACTCAACCCCACTTAGTCTAACAAAATCCAATTCAGTTAGATCACATAAGAAATTGTAAGGAGACTAAACAGGCATTTGCTGAAAGAGGAGGAAGTTCTGGGAAATTTGGAGTTAATGTCAACTGTTTCACTCTGAAGATGTGAATTAATAGTTTTCTCTCACAAAATGTTGTTAAGCATGGATTGATAGTTTGGGAACTCTAATGTGTGCAGATTCATACAAGATAAGCATTTCAACCAGGATAGAGTATACGTGCACAAAAGTAGTTCAAGTAATTATGTAGCTTGAAGATTCAAACCGTAATTTGAGGCCCATAAGTTGAGAAGACTCCATAACATTGATCCCCATGAGGATACTTGGCACAGATCTATATCAATTCAGTGAAAGAGAAAACCATAAGAAATATTCAGTGACATAATATTAAGTCATAATAACCTACAGTTACTAATTATTTGTGGTGAAGTCTTACCACAGGTTGGCCAAATCCTAGCTCAAAACGACCTTGGTAATCTAGTGCAGTTGCTTGAAGGGAGAATGCTGCCTGAGATTGTGGAGTTTTCTTCCCATTTTCTGGACTTTTGCAATCACCTGATTGACAGATGATTGTTAACGAAAGCCAAATCCAAAGGGCGAGTGTTGCTTCTAACTAGAGATAATTCATTAAAGTAGTCTTTATAGAAAAAGGCCAACTTTGGCTTTTCACTAGATTCAGTTTAAGCAATTACCATCATATGATCAGCCTTCCTCAATTGTAATCCTATCTCACCGGAACCTGTTGTGGCTTTCCATCCACATTATTAACGCATCCAATCAAAACCATCATGAATTTACTCTAAATTTCTTATGTTATTTCAACACAATGCACACCTCTCTTTTGCACTAAGATAAATAGTTGCATTAATTGCTCCTCTACTTTCTTCTCATTCTTTCCTTCTTACCAGAGGTGGCGACATGTGCCTAATCGTGTGCAGGTGATTATGAGGAGAGATATCAAAAGGGTGTTGGTTTTTTTATTGAGAGACAACAAGTGGGAGTTGGAGGGAAGGAAATTAAGATGATATCACATTTTATACAATGATTAGTGGTTACTTATTAATAATAAATTACAAAAATGATGATATCTAGTTCATTTGGTAGAGCGCAAGGCTCTTAACCTTGTGGTATTAGGTTTGAGCCCTCTGGTGGGAATTACTTTCTGGTACTTCTTATTTATTTTCTATCTTTCTCAATGACCACAATTTTTTTACAAAAATAAAAAGGTTAACACTTGATGACCAATTGACCCGCCCAAAAGAAAAAAGTTTTAACACATTATTTTGAAGAATGGCCAATAATAGGAACTTTATTTGGAGAATGACCTCTTGTGGTGATACACAACTTATTAGAAACAGAAAAACCAGTCCTAGAGTATCCCTAGTCCTCTATCTCAGTCTCAACAGAAGGTCAGTTTGGAGAATGACCTCTTGTGGTGATACACAACTTATTAGAAACAGAAAAACCAGTCCTAGAGTATCCCTAGTCCTCTATCTCAGTCTCAACAGAAGGTCAGAGGAAGGGCCATTCCCTCATTAACACAACCAAAAGCCATTTTAAGTTCTTCGACATCTACAAGTATAAGGAAGGTTTGGTGGCAGAATTCATCATATCCAATCTTCTCTCTCCGAGGTAAAGGAACCAGTGGATGGAGGCAGTTGATCCTCTATAAGACTATTCAGCAAATTTAAGTGGCGTGACAAGAGCTTCTGAGCTTGGAAGCACAACCATTATGTTGGATGTAGACTTGTGATTATAAAAGAATTACATAATGTTGTAGTTGACATTGAACAATTAAGTTTATTTAGGAATCACTAAAAGAATGACCATAGGAGCTTACTACCAACAACAACAGAACTTCACCAACCATCATGTCTAAAATTAGTACCGTCAAAAATCTAATGGCCCATACGTAATAACCCGTATTTTTGTGAATAATTAAATATTAATTTAATTTTTCCTAAAAACATAATTGAATTAGAAAAAGTAAGTTACTATTTTTTTATTTCACTTGGAAAGTTAAATTCTTTTAGTAGATAAAATTAAAGAGTCCATTAGGGTTTTGGTAACTCCTATTGTTTCCTTGTTATATTTAAGGAGTAGATATGTAACCCTATCATAATCTAATTTGGTTAGTTGAATTCCCCAATAGAATTCTCATGTGCACTACAACTCATTAGGAAAAAAATCATAATTATCCAAAGTTTGTTTCTTCAGTTTTTCTTTATCTACAATTATGAAGAGGAAGAGATGTTATTTGATGTCATCTTCATGCCTTAAATTGCTGAAAACCGAAATCTGTCCTAAATCTCATCAATATTTTCAGTCCTAATTTTGAAATTTTGTAATTCAGTCATATTAACTCCGAATCGAGCGATTCTTGAGCCTATATCGTGTATCTTTTCGATAGCTACAATTTCTGTGAAGACATGAAGATATTTTGAAGACTCTAAAAGACTCGAAAGTCAGATTCTTTATTGTTGCATATTGAACAAAGGCGAACAAGAAAGATACATATTATTTTATATTTTGATTTTAAGTTTAGTAATGAGAGTTTTTAAATTAGAGACTATTTTTAAATAAATATAGACATGAAATTAAATATCATGATAATTAGAAAATGGAGATAAATTTATATAAAGGAATATAATTTGATTGAATATAAACGTTAAAATCTGAAAATCTGTTTTATATTTTAAGGTATATTGCGCATGTCATTTCTCTTAATTTGACAGTTAGATCGTTATAATTTTTGGATATGTTATACATATATAAGTTGAGAATATGTGCTCCAATTTTTAACTGTTAATGATTAACATATGATTTGTTATGAATTTTAAGATTTGTCTAGTCTGGAATTTTTCAAGCAGATTTTCAGCAATGAGTTCTAATATTTAAAAATGTATAACTTAATAATTTTAAATTCGATTTGGGAGATTTTTGAGGCTATATTAGAGTATTTGAAGTTTAGTTTCTGTTAAATTAATTAATTTGACAAATAAGTTTTAATTAATGGTGAGAAGATCATAATAGTGGATTGGCGTCTTAAGAATAAATTTTCATATTAGGGATTTAAGATTTTTTTTAATTTTGTTCCTGACTTTTCAGTTTTTGAGTATTAATAGTGATCTAAGACTATAATTAAAGGCACCTTGAATGGATTACGAATTATTATGGAATTATTAGTTTGAATTATATTTAATTCGAAGTGAATATGTTTAGGTACATTTCGTATTTGTTATCGTTGGCATTTGAGGATAAGATTTTGTGGAGTGTGCTATAAGTGGATTTGATTATCAGGTACGGATTCTGTATTTCACTCCTTTGATTATTGTTGTATTTTATGTATCTCGTGATATCTCGTCATTCGTTACATTTTTCTTATATTTCTGTTGGCACTCTTGAATAGAAATTTGATCTTTGATACATTGACTTTATTCTATAATTTGAACTTTTTTCCTTCTATTATAATTTGAATATATTACATTATTTCTTCAGCGATACTATCATTATGTTGATTTGTTTGTACTGTTAATTGTTCAAAATTTAATATTCACTTAATTGTTGCGTTTCTAGCTAAATCCTTATTTTGTTTTAATTTGGTCCAAATGTTTCAAACTTTATATTTTGTAATCTTTTGAATTTGTTCTTCATTTATAAATTTTGTTAATCTTTGTAGAGCGCTACATGTTGTTACCTTAGTTTGGAGGTATTTTGTTATGATTTGATTTGGTTCAAAATGTACGTTTAGAATGTTTTTATTGGTATTATGTCTCATGTGTTGTGACATCATATTTTTGTAGAATAAGCGGTAGGGTATACTTAAGTTATAATCACCTATGGGGTACCACATGCATATTCTCTAAGCACCGAGACATTACACTTTATGTGGTGGTGTGATCAATCCATGACATATCTTTTGCATGTTGCTTTGGGTGTGAGCTTTGGCCATTTGATAAGTTTGTTCAAGATGCGTATGGGTCGGCCCTAGTTTTTGTTTTATTTTGCGGATTGGTGATGTTTGTGTTGGACATACTTTTCGATTTGCATGCATTTGGATTCGTGATCCGATGTGTGATTTGCATGTGTGACATTATTTTGACTTGTTTGTGTGGCAAAGTATATTTTTATTTTATTATGAGCTCGGTATGAAATAATCACTTAACCACTTTGATTTTCTATTTTGGTTCGTTATTTTTGTTAGATTCAGTTTTATCTTGTTCAGACTTTGAAGATTTTGTTAATGTTGGTGCTTATATTTGAGGTTATCTTTCATATTCTATTCAGTTAGTTCTATTTGTCAATTATACTTCTTTTGTATATCGTTATTTGTACTGGACAATTAACTCATGCGGTGTTTTTCTTTTGACAGGTTTGCAGGGGCGATTTAGAGTTTCGTGCATTTGATCATCTAGGTTTATTTTGTTTTAGGTTGTGATTATTTTGCCAAATTTTGGAGAATTGTATTTAATTCGACATTTATGAATTATTAACTATTAAATATCTTGAAGTTATTAGTGCCCTGTTTATAGTTTTGAAGGTTGTTGTGCTTTGCACGTGACCTCCCTTTCTTATTCGAGAAGGGGGTGTTACACCATAAGCATCCTTTAATATCAAATCATGGAAAGGAAATAATCATAAACTTGTTGTTAATGAAAGTAACCAATTCTAAAAATCTCTATGCAGTTGATAAACACCCTAGTTTTTTCAGTGACGGGGAAAAACACTAGAATTACCCCCATCAAAGGTTCCATATATTGAATCCAAGAATCAGATAACAGCAAAATGGCATAAGTGCGCGTAAAAAGGAAATTACCAGTAAAGATGGTCAATTGAGATGTGATCCCTTTTTCTATACCACGCTCGGCGTGTTTAGCGGAAGTGAGTTGGTCCCCAGTTGAAGAGTGTTCAAGAGATAAAGACTTCAATTGACCAAGAGATTCAACACAAGGCAATTGAGTCCCCATTCCACTCCACCAAGGAGTTGAAGCCAGTGACAAGTGCCCAATCGGATCCTGAACAATCCCTTCACGTTCTTTGTAATATACAGAATGAATAGTCATCCTTGCAGTTCAAAATCTGTTCTACTGCAAATTCCACCTGAAGATCTGCAAGAACCAGTTGCTGATCAACAATTTATTAATAACTCTATTTCATCAGAAGTGCATTGATCCAGAAATAATATTCCATTAGGAAAATCCCAATAAAGCAGTCGAAATCAAAAAATTAAGAATCCACAAAGAGCAAGTAAAAGACACTAAGAATCCACAAACTGGAAACCAAATATCACAGAGCGAGGAGAAAACGATGAGAGAAATTAAGTAGCGATAAAAATAAGTGAAATCTGATTCTGGACAATTCAAAGAAGAAGAGACTACACTACACATACCCAAGTCAAAATACTAGTCTCAAAGAGAGGTAGGAGCCATGTCGGTATAATATCAGGCAGGGAGAGAGGAGAGAGAAAGGGGGAGCTAGCAAAGATCGATAATTAAAGAGACGGCCGAGGGATTCGTACGACTTACAAGTATAGTGGAACTACACGGCATCACCAATGAAATAAAGCTTTCATGCAACTCGACTCACCAAGTATTTTCTTTTTTGAACAATCTTAACTTTTGTATGTTAAGCATTGTTTGGAGTACCCAGTCCTACATTTAACCGCTAATCTCCCACTTAAATCATAAAATTTATTTTAGATTAAAGACAATCGTATCAAAATAATTTGTACTCTAAACTTTAGTGGGAAAGGTACAAATTGTAATTAAACTTCCATTTAATTCAAAATAAAATTTATGGTGCAAATCGATTTTAAAGTTAAAGTTTAAGGTGTAATTTGGAATTTAGTCGATTCTACTAAAAACATAAAAAAAATAATTAGAGGCTATTGACAATATAGGAGTTAAAGTTATATTGAGAGTAAATATATATTTAGTGATATTTTTATAATTTTTCTAAATGATAATTATCATTTTTAATGAGACTTATTATTTTGATAACATTATTTTTTTACTTTAGAAATATCAATGAAAAACGAAAAGAAAAGAATTAATGTTCATTCATATAGTAAATCAAGTTAATACAATTATAAAAGTGCAGTGTTTACACTAGTTCGTATAAATAGAATGCGAGAGTAGGGGATAGAATATTCTATGGACAGAAATAAAATTTATTTTATTTTATTAAAACCACCAAAGATGATTATCAAAAGTTGGAGACTTCTTAGTAGAAATATTACACTTTGGATTTATAATTTTAGAAAGGATTGGTCTCCCAATTTTCTACTTTGGGATGATTGTCAACAGGGGTGGACCTACAAGGAAGCAGTCGTGTTCGCTTCTCGAGTGGATTTTTGTATATATATGGAGTACTTGTTTGCATATTTAAATAATTTGCATTATTAAAATTAATATTTTATTTATCTCACTAAATGAGTTTAATTATTTTAACTTTTTAAAATGGATTTTCAAAATTTGAAAATTTAAATCTAATTTAGACAATACAATCATAAATATTACTATCACAAAATGATTCTTCTTTGCAAATTTTATGAATTTTAAAGATATATTTTTTGTTTCATATTAACTCTTACATTATTGAGTATTTGAATTGTTTTGATGAATTTAAGAATATAGTATAATTTTATATTACCAATAAAAATGTGTGCACTCTTTTTTAGTAAATTAATAATATCTTTGTATTTCATTTATAATACGACACAAATAAATTTATTAGACACGAGTCCCTTACATATATTATTATCTTTGAAAAAATAAGCAATACAAATTAACCATATGACAAATAAGACCTAAAAACTCAATATATAACTTGAGAGATTACAACACTCATTGTCAATTGGTTTTGAGTTAGATACTTCAATATGATGTTAGGCTCAATATATAACTTGAGAGTCAACTAAGATCTATCTTGAGAATCAATATATAACTTGGAAGATTATTCCACACAATACACATTGTCAAATAACCAACTAATTTAAAAACTTAAGTTATTAATATGAGGTCATGTTAGAGACCTCTTTAGCTGTTGTAATAAAATTTGAATATATGTGCTTTATTGCATTGATTTAACATTAGAGCTTTATTGGTACCCAGAAAATTACACCAACAAGAGTTTTATAGATAGGAATTAATCTAGGAGATATATATATATATATATATATATATATATATATATATAGAGTCCGGATCCAGTCCGGACTCCCGGATTTTGTTAAAATCCGGACTTTTTTTTTTTTTTTTTTACTTTTTTTTTTTTTGAAACAACTAAAAAAAAAATTTATGGAATTGGAATTTTTACATTATACAGTGTTTTGGGTGTGATTTGGATGCCTATAACGAAACATGTCTGTACAGTCTGGGCAGACTGTACATACATTGGTTGGTGTAGGTATTAAAAACACACCCAAAACACTGTATTATTGAAAAATTTCAGTTCCATAATTTTTTTTTTTTTTTTAGTTGTTTCAAAAAAAAAAAAGCAAAAAAAAATAAAAAAAAATGGACCGGATTTTGATCCAGTCCGGACTCCCGGACTGGATCAGTTTCATATATATATATATATATATATATATATATATTAGGTAACTTAATTCATTTGTTTGGTGATCAAAATGTTTGTTTTTCAGAAATAAAATCCATTTACCATTTGAAAAAAAATAAAAATTGTTTGTTTACAAGCAAGTGGGTAATCATAATTTAGATTGCATCAACTTGGAATGGATTAATGGATCCAAGGAATGTCAACCACTAGCTGTTGGAATTTTATGATTGCTATGGAAACTTTAATCCACAAACTCAACGTCTACCTCCAGCTTTTTTTAGTAGGGAATTATATCTACACATGATTCTCGATCTCTTACTATAAACATACAGTAGATCCCGCTTTCACGTGAGCAGAAATCATATAAAAATATCAAAAATATATGTAGAAATAGAGCTCATCTTTTTAATACTATTTCATTATCTCAATAAAAAGAGTCTCATTGGTCAATTTTTATCGACAAAAAGAAATTATTTTATTTCTTTTGACGGTATTATAAATTATAAAATGACATAATATCTTTAAATTTATCATTACAATTTTATTATTATGTCATTACTACTAAACTAAACACTTAATAAAATTTAAGAAAAATTAAGCATGAAATAAAATTATAGTAGTATGTCTTTAAATTTAATAAGACTTGCAAACCAAAACCTTTTTTTTTGTGTGTGACGGATAGAGTCATGCATGGATATAAGGATTAATTACAACATGTTTAATTTTCTTAATTCAAATCAAACTTATCATATGACATTATATCATCACCCGCTAGGCCACCTGTTTTATTTTCTTTTTGTTAATTCATTAAAAACATATCCTACGTGAAGAACCTTCGCATTCTGATGCAGATGTTTAAACCTCAACTTATCAATTATGTCTCTTTTAAAATTAGGGATATATTTTTAAAATAATAAAAATAATTTTAAGTTCTTAGATATGTGATAATAGATAAGTACTAATAAATTAAGGAAATTATATCACTTTATAAATTAAGATGAAGAAAAAAAGTAGATTTAATTTAATTTTGTAAGGGAGGGATGTTAGAATTAGGATCACACATACGCATACGACAATAGAAAACTAACACACAAAGATTTACGTGGTTTCTTAATTCGGCTACTCCACATGCGGCTTGTTGTTTTATTGATGATTCATTGGTTACACATGACTTTACAATAGATAGTATTTATAGCCACTAATCATATTCAAACCCTACTTCACATTATGACTCAAATACTCATAATGTCCTCCCAAATAACAAACCATTTAACTTGAGTCCACCGACCAGCGTGGCCCGCGCCGCTCCCAAGTTGTTCTTGGCGCACCCCGCGCCACTCCTAGCTTTGCATCGGCACGCCTCGCGCCATACTCCACACTAGCCTTTTTCAGTAACTTCTATATTATGAGTCACAAGTTCCAACAAGGGACTATAATAATAATAATTCTAAATGCCTTTGCTTAATAAACAAATACTACTATTAAAGAGTACTCCATCCGTCCCTATTTAAATGACGTTTTAGAATTTTTTATTTGTTCCTAATTAATTGACGTTTGTTTAAATCTAGGAGAATTAATGATAATTTTTTCAAAATTACCCCTCATTACTCTACCTATTGTTTTGGTACTTTAAACTCTTGTGCTATGATAAATTAATGATTTAAGGGTATTATAGACAATTGAGTACTATATTTAATGTTTTTCAATCATTATTTTAATTCTTGTGTCTATTTCTAAAACGTCATTTAAATAGGGATTTAAATAGGGACGGAGGGAGTACATCGGTGGCTGCAGATATCATAATTATATATATTCTGTCATATATTTATGTGGACATATTGTAGTTGTTGGTCGTTTAAGGTTGTTTTAGCAAATGGTGCGTGTAATTTGTCATTACGAACAAACAAGTATGAACAACAAAAAAATAAATTTGTCAAGTACAATGTATTCCAGCTTATAATTAAAAAATAAAATAGCTAACACATTATTAATTACGGAATATTATATAATTATTTCGATAATATTTATGTTGTAATTAAGTATCACCTTTTTCGCATGCACGCATCGGCTATGTTCAAATTACATTCATAGTGGGGTAGGGTAGACAATGTTCCTGATCCAATTTTAAAATAATTAAAAAATACATTCATATTTCCGCAAAAGAATCTCATTTGAAAATTATTAAGAATATATATATTTTTGTTGTTTTGTAAAACAGAAGGAATATTTAATATTTAGAATTAGTAAAGATTTATTAAGTACCATGAGTACTTGCCAATGTAGAGAGTAATTAGGAAGTGTTTGGTTAATTTATATATTAATTAATTAATTGGTGAGTACTGAAAATTACAATATATGGTTGTTTCATTTACTTGTCTCATTACCTAGGGTAGGGTAGGGCCTTCACATAATATCATCATGCTTTTTATTTGATACTTTCAAAACTTACATATTAATTGTAAATTTTTTTCAAATTAATTTAAACTGTATTTTTAATTTTAAAATGAAAGTAGTATCCAATTATTTCTCTGTATAGTGTCTAGTTGTTTTTATATAGAATAATACTAGATACACAAACTATTCTATAAATATTTTACAAATTGTTGATGTGACATATTCCACCTCAGCATATTGTGTGGGGCCGAAGGCTACATTGAAACAATTTGTTGATCATTACGTTGAGGTGGAGTATGTCACATCAACCGTAAGTAAAATATTTATAAAATAGTTTGTGTCTGTAGCATTACTCTTTTATATATTCTCCTTTAATTTCCACCTCAACAACTGAGTAACCCCCACCCCCACCCCCACCCCCACCCCCACTCCCACTCCCACCCCCACTATATATTATTACGAGGAGTGACACTCCAAGTGGAATCCTCCCTTGCAATTGACTACATGTAGAAAAGGTTTTCTGTTTTTATGTTACTGCTGGTTTTGCCATCTGCATCGGAGATGACATCAGATTTGCGATCCTGTTTGTTTCTCTCTTAATACTTATTAACAATTTTATATTTTATTTTGTAAAAGAGTAAAGTTGTTTAGTTCTAAATGTTAAGATTATTATAAATTTAAAAAAAAAATCAATTTGAAATATTTTTAAATTTAAAAATATTTTTAATTACTTAATAATTTTTTAAATTGAGATATTATTTCATTCAAATAATTTAATTTATTAAGATATACTAACTATTCACATTTTAATTACCCAATTTTATGGAAGACCACCTTCCTTTTAACTATAATCGTTATCATCTCACACTCATGTGGATAAATCTCCCTCTCTTTTAACTAAAAGCCTAGCTTGGAATCAATATCACATCATCCATGACCTCAGGCCAAACTATGTTTATTACAATACTACATTAAAATCCCGATAAAATATATATTATTTTAATAAAATTATTTATTTATCGATAAATAAAATTATTCATTTATCGATAAATTAATATTTATTATTTAAGAAGAGTTTTTCAATTTATGTATGTGATCAGAAAAATTAAGAGACAACAATTAATATATTAATTTGCGTCTAGAGAAGTTAAAAAAAATTGATCAAACTTAAAGAGCATGTTCGGCAGTGACTTATAAGTTTGTCAAATGAACTTATAAGTCATTTGTCACTATTCCCCTGCTTGGTAATAACTTATTTTTTTACTTATAAGTTGATTTTTAATTCAAAAAAATAAGCAAGTATTTGTAACTTATTTTAAAATGATTTAAAATTCAATTTAGAATAAGTTAGTTTGATCAAATATAATGTCCATTTTATCTTTCTTCTATTTTGTCTCTCTTTTTATTACTATCTTTTTTAGTAATATTTACATTTGATTTTAACTTATAAGTCATTAATGAGTCGAATACTTTCATTTTAAAATAAGTTGTTGCCGAACGGGTTCATAATATCTTGGAAAACAAAAGATTTTAAGTTAATGTACGTAACAAAAGGTTTTAAATTAATGGATATTGTTGATTGACTGAAAAATTTAGGTCTATTAATTGTATGAATGTTATTATGAAAAGTTTAAGAATATGTGGATTATATATATATATTATATATATATAAATTTTTGTATGAAATTTAATAATTATTAATTTATATTTTTGTTGGACCTTTAAAAATTCAATTTTTTTTATTACTTAATGCATTTAATGAGATTATTACTTTAGTACATATGGCCAAATCAAAACTATAAATAATTATTATTTAAACAAAATAATTACTTTATCAAATGTTCGATTTTACTATAGCTATTAATATTTTCTGATTCTGTGCACAAGAAAAGAAGAGGTCAAAGGTTTATTTTAGGCTACAAAGATATCGATTGCTCCTCATCTTTAATTTAAATATCCCCCCATTAGTCATTAAATATGATACCTATATGCTTACATATCAATCTAATATGTACTTTAAATCTTATGGATGTAATTATAGTTTTATTTATTAGTACATGTTACTAGAAACCGTACAATAAAGTAGAATTTTGAAAATACAATTATTTTTTAATAATATTACTATCACATAAAAAAAATCACATAATGATCATATACACATACATATGTATATTGTGGGCTTCCGCCTGATATGTATGGCCCGCAAATATATATCTATCTAATAAGTCTAATAAAATATAAATAATTTTGAATTTTTCGCTCACTCAATAAATTATTTGAGCCGTTTAAAATTTGAGATAAATTTTACCGTCTATATAGTGTCGAAGGCACAAGACTCAACTAGTGTATATATATATATATATATATATATATATATATATATATATATATATATATATATATATATAATGTAACCTTTTTTACGTGTAACATTATTCATTAGTATTCTTTTAGGCCAACTTGAATCTAATCTGTCCTTTGCGACTTTGTCGCTAGTTAATTAACGTGGCCGATCACCAGGTTTATTTTATCGGCAAGTGAACAAGATAAGCATCAAGACGGCTTTTCAATATAATAAAACTTTTTTTTATTTTAAAATTAGAGATATAATTTACGATAATATATTAAAATTTTAAATTAGTATAATTCATAAAAATTTAGATTAAAATAAATTTTATTATATACTATATAATTATAATAATTGTATCAATTAAAATTAAATAAATTTACATTAATTTAAAATTTAATATGTCGTCATTTGATTTTAAAAGTAAAATTATATCTCTAGTTTTGAAACAAATGAAATATATATTATAATTAAATAAACAATTTGATTCACCCTCATTTGTTTTGGTTCGACCTTTGACTTTAATTATTACATTAAGTCAACCTTATTATTTATCCATCCAAAATAGAAATTAGAATTAGTTTCATAATTTTATAAGAAAACGAGAATTAATAGTATAGTTTTATAAGGAAGCAATCAAAATATATAAGATCATCTTATATAATATTAATTTGTTATTTTTATTAATATATATACATATATAATATATAATAATAATACAAGCTTATTTAAAAATAAGAATTAGTAAAAAATATGATCGATCATCTTACAAAATATTAATTAGTTTTTTTATTCAAGTATATATACAACAATACAAGTTTAAGTTAAATTATATTTCTATTTAGATAAAATGGTTTGACAAGAAAAATAATTATCATAAAAATCATCTACTTAAATTAAATTTGTTATTATTATTAAAATATAAGTATAATAATAGTTTCGAGTAAAAATGAGATTTAATCATTATTTAGGTTTTATAATTGTTATTATTATTAAACTTAAAATATAATACACTAATCAATTGTATGATTCAATTATTAAATTAAAAACAAAAATTAATTATTCTATCCAATAAAAAATTACAAAATAAAATTCAAAACGTCGACAATAATATTATAATTATTCAAAAAGACCTTTCGTTCAGTTTAACCAAGTCAAAAATAAAATTAGTAATATAATTTACAAGGAAACAATTATAAGATCATCTTACTTAATATTTAGCATTATTAGATAAAATTTTATTACAACTTAAATAATATAGTTTAACAAGAAAATAATTTTCCCACATATCTTTTTATCTAACTTGAATTTGTTACTCTTTATTAAATATAAGTGTAATTATATTCAAATATAAATAATATAATTTTAGAAAGAAAGTATTTAGTTATTATAATTATTTTACCTAATAAATCTAATAATATATTTATATATTTTTTACAATATCATAATTTTACAATAAAATTCCGCACTTTTTTTTATTTGATTAGACCTTTTACTTTTCCTAATTAAGTTAGGTCAACTTTTATTATTCCTACATTAATTCAACTTTTCTACATTCATTCAACCTATATAGTTTTAAACAATATCATCTTACCAAATATTAATTTGTTACTATTATTAATATATATATATATATATATATATATATATATAATTATTGTCTAAACAAGATTTATTACTACTTAGTTTATAAATATATTATTAGATACCATAACTTTCACCTTACATTACATGAATTTGTTACTGTTTTCATCAAATTAAAAATATAATTATATATTCGTGTGTATCTTACTTAATATTAATTAAATTGTTACTACTATTAAAATAAAAGTTTAGATGCAACAAACACTATTACTCATGTATTGAATAATAAAAGAACGATGTAAAAGAAATAGATCATATTATTTTTTATTATTAATAAATAATATTTTATTACATCAACAATATAATTTAAGAAGAAAGTATTTTTTTCCCACAAAGATCATTTTACTCAACTTCAATTTGTTTCTATTATTTAAAATATATAAGTGTACAGTCCGCTTTTCCAGCGAACTCAGAATACGAATAAAAAACGAACCGAGTTTTGTGACGGATAAAATTATCGCTAAAACATAAAAAACAGTTTTTATGCTTTTACAATCATTTTATTTGTCGTTAAAACCGATTCGTTTTTGATTTCTAATAATACTGAAATATATTTTGCACCCAAACTTTACATGCTCCGCAAAATTTGCACCCCAAAAATTTAAAGACGTGTGTCCTCTTGCACTTCACCCTCTCTGGATTTTAGCCGATCAAAAATTAACTAGAAGCCTCGGTTATACTACTTTTTTGTAAAGTTAGAATAGGAACAATATATATATATATATATATATATATATATATATATATATATATATATATATATTTAATTTTCTCTCATAACCTGGATCTTTTAAATTTAGAGTGCAAACTTCATGGAGCATATAAAGTTTGGGGTGTAATTTATATTTCAATTTAAGATAATATAATACTAAAAGAAAACTATTTGGTTATTAGATCATTTTACCTAACATTAGATTACTACTATTGTTAATTAAAATATAAATATAAATAAAATATATTGAATACCGACTATATGATTCAATAATTAAAAAAAATCATTATTTTACCTAATAAAATATTTATAAAAAGTACAATAAAAATTCAACAATATTATATATATTTATAGAATAAAACCCCGTGCAAAAGCAAGGGGTATACTGCTGGTATTAGTTAATTAGGAAAATATCAGTGCTTTTACGTTTGGTTGGCAATACTCAATTATGTTTTTTCTAGGGAGAAATATAATTAATGTGAAAAAAGTAAAACAAGGGTGGATGAATTGGGATTACCACTAAGTACCCAAGTGGATTTGCATCTGCTTAATTATAATCTATCTTTATTCAGTAGTGGTGAATACATCTTGTGCTGTTATACATAATACACAATAATATATAGGATGCATGGTCAACATAATTATAGAATAAGATATATAGTAATAATCTCCTCTAACAAAAATATATACATTACTATATTGGAGGATCCAACAAGTAATAGATCTAGTGAGGAGTGAGTATATATCTCATTGTTTTGTTCGTGAGTTATACTAGCTACGTCCATACTTTCTACAATAAGATTCCATTTACGATTTTATATATTTTAGAAATACATTTATTTAAATATAATGACTGCTTAGTAAGACAGTGATAACAAGATCGTAATATATATCAATAAAAAATAATAATAAATTGATGAAACCAACAGAGTATATATATATGTATATATATATATATATATATATTATAATACAATTAAAATTTATTGTGTCAGCATCTCATTAAATAAAAATACATCATTTTATACTGATGGTCATAGTTAATACAATACGTTATGACAATCACAAACACATATACGTGTGTGTGTGTGTGTCATTTTTTGTAATAGCTAGCTTTATAGATTGAACAACATCATGCATGCATCCAAGTGTGGAAAAAAAAAGAGGATTACATTTACAGTGACTGACCTGATTTGATTAAACACATGCATGAATCCACATCTGATTGTTGTTAACTACGTACATGCAATATGTCCATCAAGTAACAATCTTTGACCCGATAGTTGAATCAATCATGCAAAGGATACTAACTAATTTAATCCTCCTAACTAACTCCTACAGTTATGTAGCAACATTCAAAGGCAAAGCCTGAATTCTCCATCGATCTCTCTTCATTATTATTAATGCCACAAATTTAGTGTCCCCAAAAAAGTGTCACCTGTTTCTACTTATATATGTCGATTAGCCATAATCAACCAACATGTAATGTAAGTATGTAACTCCCTATTATTGGGGAGGAATCAGTTCATTGAACCTGGACAGTTCATTGAACCTGGTATAGCAACTTTGAATCTATACCTAAATTTCATTAAAGAGCTTTTGATTCGCGTACGTGTTTAACTTTGAATTTTCATGTAGTAATTAATGTATGTGGGCTTTCTTTCTATTTAGTGAAGAAGTCAAGCCCAGTTGTAAGTGAGCTTGCCTTTGAAAAGCTCTAGTACTCGTGGTTTGGGTTCTAGCCTCTAGTTATATGTTCCAATTTCCATGCATTCACATTTGTTCCTTTACTAGGTACCAAATATAAAAAAGAGTAAGAGAGCGCGCGGTAGACCAGAGAGTAGAACTGTAGAAGAGTAAAAAGAATAAGAGAGTGGAAGAATTAATGAAAAAATAATTGTCTGTTTAATTAACAGCATTAATTATATGAAAGGAAAGCACAAAACAAAATTACAATATAGATAGATAGATGTTGCCATCACTTCTGACAAAAATCGTTAGGAATTAGGAGCTTATAATTAAGCCTTTTGATACAAATATATTAATTATCAGATAATATTATTAATACAAAGTATTTTTAGTATAATAAATTTACGATGTAGCTGTAAAAAAAGATAATAAAAAATGCATATGCTATATGCTATGTTTGTTTTGCTAAAATTATAGTAACATTTTCTTGAAAAACTATAATAGCGACATGATATTATTTAATATATTCTTATAAAATATTGAATGACAAGTTAACTGATGAATTTTACATATTGTTTGTCTTTTACTCCCCCAGTTTGAACGTAGACAGGGTTTTTCTGGAGAGAACATAAAGTATGTAGAGAAGAGTTGATATTCTTGATAAGTTCAAAGATATATAAGTGAGATTGAATATTCAGATGCTTCTGATACGAACACAACTTTGCATCAGGTATAAAGAATTTCATTATTATCTTTCATTTCACCTTGCATTTTCTCTCATTTTCTTATGTACCTTTTTAAATGTTAACTTGATTTTCCTTTGCTTTGCAGGCCAAGGAGTCTGCAGAATCTCTATTGCATGCTTTTGTTGCAAGAGTCTACTGGCTTTGACCGGGGGTGGTTTAATATAACTAGTGGTTTCCCTTTGTCATTGATTGATGTTTCGGGCTCTTCAAAGATACATAAGATAACAGATAGCAGTGCAGAGAGGGTTGAAGATTACAGTTTATCTAGATTAATTTGGTGATAAGTTTCTATGGGAATGTTTGCGTAATAGAATGTCACAGACGGCTATTACTGAGAAAAGAAAAATGTCTTCACTGGACGGAGTAAACAGGCGTAAAGGATACCATTCCCCGCAGATACTATGGCCCAAAGTGCGTTCTCGCGAGGTTCAGTTCCTACTACCTCTTCTGGCCCTACTCGTAGGGATTCCTTTCGGCAGCGGAAGCCAAACACTAGCAGGCCTCCGTCTATGCATGTGGATGATTATTTTGACAGAAAAAGAAATGTTGATGGTACTACACTACTACTAGTTCTGATGTAAATGCTGTCCCAAGAGTAGGACTGTTGCTTTATTTTCTTATTAGTAGTATTTAACACACAATTGTATATGCGTTCAATTGTAATATTCAGCAAATAAGGATATCGTTCCCACGAGAAAATAGACTAATATTTTATCGATTACCAATTTTAATGCAATTCAACGTATTTTAAATATTGTTTGTGATTTAACAGGTTAAGATTACAACTTCACTTGATATTTCATTTAAATCAATTTTCTTCCCATTTAATTCAGTTAATTAATAATATGGATCATTATCTGAGAATTCTTTATAGCACTCTCGCACTTCTTTCGAAAGACACGTGAATAAATTCTTCTAAATCCGTTCTCTACGAACCAGAATTACGAAGAACACTCTAGTTAATCAACTCACTATATTCGAATCAAGTTGATTAGGATTTTACGCACAAATTCTTTCGATAGATACAAAAGACACATATGTATGTTCCTATCCTACATGCATGCTAATCATATTAACCTTATTTAAATTATATGAACAGAGATGTTATTATATCCCGATCTAAATCTATACTCCATTTTTCAATTTTATAAAGATTATCACAGTAATTGATCATAGCCAAACAATTAATCAAGTGCAAGATATAATAAATAATTCAATAAAACCCAACTTTCATTCAATGGAAGGTTTAATTTAAACTACATACCAAGTTTTGTTGTAATCTTAATTAAAATTTAGTTCATAATGATGAAGAAAAACATAATCCAGTTAATAATCCAAACATTCTAAATAATTACAATGAATTAAAACTAAAGAAGAGAAGAAGAAACTCTGAATTTGCTCCTAAACTCTTAACTTTGATCTTCAACCTTTGCACTTCTCCTTTGTGTCCTTGAATTTGACATGTGTTGAGCGCCCATGCCTTTGAAATCAGAATGTGCTAGTAAGGTTGGGCGCTTAGGCCCTTGAATTTGTAATGATCCAAGCACCTAGGCGCTTGATTGAGACCTCATATTTACAAAAATGTCATTATGATGATTTTTAATGATTTTTAATTATTTTCTCCTCCAAAATGATTCATTTGCTCCTCCAGCTGCATCTTGAAATAAATAAACACAAAAACAAATAAAAAGATACTACAAAGAGAGTTGTCCTATATATACATATAGATAACCACCTAAGCTAGAATCAAGCGATTTACAAAATCACCTATGCTAAAATCAAGTGATTTATAAGTGAATGATGGATTCTTGCCCTTTTCAAATTTGCAAAACTCATTAAACATTTCTCCGTCATGCCCCTTCAACTCATTACGTCTATCCCTTTCATAATTATATAAATTTGTTTGTGTACAACCAATGTTTTTATACCTTCCAGCCTGTAGTACTCCAAGAAAATTGAATTGTTGATGTGAGGGTATATTTATCATGGAAAGTTGTCGAGTCAAACATTTTTGCGCACTCGAAACACTTCGGTGAGATCTTAATAGATGTTTCTTTGATGTAGTTGCCAAAGGGTGAGTATGACCCTCAATAAATTGGGTGACTACATATAATTTATTTTCAACACAGCTACCATTGCTTTATAACTCTCTTTCCTTTTGACTTCATCACTTCCTTCGAATTTCTTAGTAGTCCAATTTCGAGTACTAAATCTCGTCTCTTTAGCATATACATTGTAAAAATCCTTAACATCATCTATTATTTTGAGTTCTTTTCCAACACTAGGTTTGAGATGGTCGGCTAGTTGTGGATTATAAATAAAATTTTCCGTACCTTCATCACTCTCCCCTTTAATTCTCTTATTCTCTACTTCCTTTTCATTATTATCAACATTATCACCACATTCATCACTACCCCGTACTTCATCCTCTAAGTTAGCATCCATCCCTATAGTTACAAAAAATAAGCAACATTTAATTTCAGACAATAACAATTAGAAGAACATTGAGAATTGCATAAATATTCATGACAGAGTTTCATGTACAATAACGATCTTGGGCAATATAGATAATGTTTATGGTGCGTAACTTAGAGTACTGCCAAGGACAATTGTTCTTCAACCATGTTAAGGAAATATACCAAAATCTTCTATTTGAAGAGCTTGTCTAAACACCATGTTGTCACATGTGGTAAAAAATACGAATATAACAAAATAGCAATTATCATGTAAGAATGTCATTCAACTCAATAAAGACTTTCAGTGTCATTTTTTTTCTATCTACATCTCAAGCCGGTAGTAATCTTGACTTTCATACAATGCTCCTTACTTCTCCTACGGACGATGATCTTTACCAGCTGCAACCGCTCATGCCGACAGTAATCTTTACCAGTTGCAATCGCTCGTGCCGGTACTAGCTCCAACTGGCAGCGTGTCGGTTCGCATTCCCTGCGGCCGTTTTCGGTGGCATTTCGACAGCGATTACTCAGAAGGACCTGCTGCCACGTACTCGTTACCATACCTGAGTAACCCGAATCAAAATTTTGAAATGTACGAAAGATGCCAGAAATAATAGATTATATATTGAGTAGTTGTACACCTGGTGTGACGCCCCCTAAATAGGAATACATCACTTATTCTGAGTCGCCAAATACATGGTACAGAATACAAATACAATCTTAAATATACAACATGAGCTGTGAGTTTGAATACAAATATTATTTACTAGAGAGTATACAAACTCAAAAGGAGTCCTCATTACTATTATTATCACACAATTTCACAGAATAGTGAGAACTACTAATGCAAACATCTAGGACCATCACTCTGTTCTCCGACTAGTCCCAGCTACGTTCTTATTTTCTGAAGAGAACAGTGAAAGAAAGGGTGAGCTCAACTAGCCCAGTAAGAAATATTATGACTAAGATAATACAGAATAAATTATCATTAGCCTTTTACAGTATAACAACATGATAGAATATAATAGACAACAAGTTTTAGATCAAAAACTGCAGCGGAATAAACAATACATTAGAAGAGTCAAGTAGAAAATAAAATCTACTATCTTTTATGATTTAAAAGGTTTTTCATCACTGTTATCGCTGAGACTCAGCTTAATAAATAATCCACATCATTAACAAATCCATGCACTACAGGCCAAGGATACTTTTAGTATCACGACCACGAATTATCCATGCACTACAGGCCAAAGATAATCGTGTTTTCATCAACGGTCCTGATCATGCCATAAAACAATTCATCTTTTCACCCTTGGGCGAAGAGAATCCATAGCCATAATCATACCAAAAACTGTCCATCAATGCACTACGGGCCAATGAGGACTTTTACCACATCATTTGTAACATTACGGTCATGATTACACCAAAAAATCCTTGGTCATAATCATACCAAGTCCATCTATGCACTACAGGTTCCTACTCGATTGAGGATTTCAAATGAGTCAATTAAATCGAGGGTTGAGATTTATTCTCTTCATCGATTCTTGCTTCTAGAATAACGCCCTCTTGAACCTTCTTCATTCATCAGCTCTGAGTATGTAGCTTGAGCGGCTTTAACTTTATCGATTAAAGTTAATTCTAATCGTATATTCGTTATCTTCACGTGGGTTTCTAAATTCTTTAACTCTATCTTCATCATTTGTAAGTCGTACGAAATGGGTCTTTGTGTTAACAACATCACACTCGTAAACGCATATGATCTTCTACTCAACGCGTCAGCTATCACGTTCGCTTTCCCACGATGGTATTGAATGGTACGATCGTAATCTTCAACATCTCGAGCCAACGTCTTTGGCGCATGTTACGTTCGTTTTAAGTAAAGAAATATGTGAGGGTTTTAGAAATGGGTTTTGTACTGGGGTTAATACAAAATTCGATTTCACGCTCTAGGGTAGGCTAAGAAGTCTTCAAGAATACGTCAGGAAATCTATTAACAATAGAAATGTCATTCAAAACCTGTGACTCTCATTCAAGACTTGGATAGTACGTCACATTGATACCTATCAACTTGCCATCGTCATTCACGACATCACCTACAGAAAGTCTGGCTTCGGTGCATTCTACACAAGGAAGTCAACAACGAAAGGCTCGGGGCTCTTTACTTATGGCTTGATATGACAGTGATTGACTTTAGTTGTTTGGTTACTTAAAAAGTTAGGAATATGAAAGCTAACAAGCTTACGAAAAGTATGATGAGTAGTTAACCAATCGATTCCAAAAATCACATCCATGCAAATATTTTCAAAGAGATAAGATCGACAGGTAACGTGAAAGTGTTGATTTGAATCAAACAAGATTTATAAATAGTAGAGGTAACGAATGTTTCTCCCAACTGAGTTTTAATAGATAAATCAAAGCCTAACTTCTCCGGAGTTAAATTCAAACATTGAATATATCTAGGTGAAATAAAAGAGTGAGTAGAACTGGTATCTAACATGGTATAGACATCGCAAAAGTTTATGATTAACTTACCCGTGATAATTTTATTCAGGTTCCTCGTTACGAAAAAAAACGCTCTCTCTTAAACTACCGGTTTTGGCTTGTCTGGGACATCCTTTGGCATCACTATCCCAGCTGGACTTGACTTCACCATATGACAATATCGAGCTAGGTGACCTTCTCTTCCGTAATTGAAACACGCTTAGGATTGCTGCGTACAGTTTGGACGGATGTGTCCCTCCTATCCGCATTTGAAACATACGACCGATGATCGGTCTTCTTCCATTGAAACGGGTACTGGTGCTGCTTTCTTTCCATCATTATTGAACCTTCTCTTCTTAAAATTTCCACTTCTATTATTTCGGCCATGATTACCACCGAAGTGGTTATCATTCTTGGCATGATAATTTCCCCCACGATGGTAATCATTGTTCCAATCACCGTTGCCACCGGTACGATTATTATCGTGCTGTTGGTCGTTGCCTTTTGGTTGTGCTGTCTCATTATCGCGCTCCAATAACTGAGCCCTATTCACAACATCTAAACATAAACAAAGTTTGTGAGAAATAAGATATTGACGTATCTCAGGTTTCAAACCTCTTAGAAACATTCGCGTCATTCGCTCCTCATTATCGACCAAATGGGATGCAAATCGGGACAACTCTGTAAATTTACCCTTATACTACGACACGGTCATATTATTTTGCTCCAGCTTGATAAAATCCACCTCCTTCATGTGACGAATACTTTCGGGAAAGTACTTGTCGTTGAACAGCTCTTTGAACTTCTCCCAAGACATCTTAAGTGCGCCAATCTTGGTCCGTTTTACAGATTCCCACCAATGATCTGCTTCTTCACGCAAAATAAAGGTGGCAAAGGAAACCTTTTGCTCTTCGGAGCATCCCAAGACCTCAAATATCTTGGTGATCTACTTTAACCACGTCTCCGCCTTAAGTGGTTCTGGCTTTCCCAAAAATTCTGGTGGTCCAAGCACCTTGAACTACTTAGCGGTGACCAACCGTGGGTTGCCATTGTTTCCTCCTGCATTATGAACAGGAACCGTCTTCGCCTGATGTTACATGAATTCTAAAAAGCTCCTAAACGTACCGTCGTTCGTCAATTGATCAGTGTTGTTGTTTACAGGAGGATTATCATTATCCTGTTGTACATTGTCTTGATTATTGATCTGTGGAGACTTAACGGTCTTCTGTGCTCCATTGCTATTCTCAACATTCTCGGATGTCATTTTCAAATACTGCCACAAAACAAAGGTTAATTAACATATCACATATTATTCCTATACTCTGACCGACCAATTAAATACCAAATAAACTTAGGTAGGTTATACTAGCGAAGGAATTCTCCGTCTCTCCCCTCCTAGTTCTTATCTCATATCTCAGCCAGGGATCATATCCCTAAGCTTTGATACCAACTGTGATGCCCCCAAAACAGGAATACATCACCTATTCTGAGTCGCCAAATACATGGTACATAATACAAATACAATCTTAAATATACAACAAGAGCTGTGAGTTTGAATACAAATATTGTTTACTAGAGAGTATATAAATTCAAAAGGAGTTCTCATTACTATTATTATCACATTATTTCACAGAATAGTGAGAACTATTAATGCAAACATCTAGGACCATCACCCTGTTCTCTGACTAGTCCCAGCTACGTTCTCATTTCCTGAAGAGAACAGTGAAAGAAAGGGTGAGCTCAACTAGCCCAGTAAGAAATATTATGACTAAGATAATGCAGAATAAATTATCATTAGCCTTCAACAGTATAACAACTGATAGAATATAATTGACAACAAGTTTTAAATCAAAAACTACAGCGGAATAAATAATCCATTAGAAGAGTCAAGTAGAAAATAAAATCTACTATCTTTTATGATTTAAAAAGTTTTTCAACACTGTTATCACTGAGACTCATCTTAATAAATAATCCACATCATTAACACATCCCTGCACTACAGGCCAATGATACTTTTAGTATCACGGCCACGAATTATCCATGCACTACAGGCCAAAGATAATCGTGTTTTCATCAACGGTCCTGATCATGCCATAAAACAATTCATCTTTGCACCCTTGGCCGAAGAGAATCCATAGCCATAATCATACCAAAAACTGTCCATTAATGCACTACGAGCCAATGAGGACTTTTACCACATCATTTATAACATTACGGTCATGATTACACCGAATAATCCCTGGTCATAATTATACCAAGTCCATCTATGCACTACAGGCCACAGATGACTTTCAACAAAATATAAACATGAGGATGATGACAATGATATAAGAATTCAATAAAACAAGTTCAAGAATTAATTTATCCAGGAACCAATAACGTCTAAATTGTTAACATGATACTGCTTTGTAGAGTAAAATTCAAGAATGCTCAGAAGAATATTTTCATGAAAAGATACTGGATGAAGCGCAAATATCAAGGATATTCCACTAATTTCATGGAGTATAGAAGTCAAAGTTTTAACCAACTGAGTATAATAAAGAATGGAATAACAAAAGAAATCACCATGCATGCGGTACTTCGCATAGACAGGTTATTCCAACAGAATAATAAGTAACGGAACCAGGTCAAGCGAAATTCGCACCGACAGGATGTTCTAACAGAATATAAAGAAGGAACCAGGTCCGGCGTAAACGCACAGACAGGATATTCTAACAGAATAATAATAAAGACGGAATATTAGAAGAATGTCATCAAGTATAGGGTAGTCCACGTATAATGGTTATTCCAGCAGAATAATAAAGAATGGAATAACAGAAATTCTCTTCATGGATAAGAAAGAAATAATACTCCCTACGAGTACAACAAATAATATTTCTTACCTTAAAAAAAACTGGATACTGGAATAGTGAGGTAACAGACTTCTCTTCTTCTTTCTCTCTATAATTTCTCTCTATAATAATTGCTCTAAAACTTTTGTGAATTTGTGAGAAATGAAGGAAGAATGAGCTTCTATTTATAGAAAAATATAGTTTCGATAATTGCACGTTTTGGGGCTCAAAATATTACAGTATAATACCTTCCTCTTTTTCTTCATTTTTAATTTAGTCCTGCAAGTATTATCAAACTTACACCAACTCTCCTAATAGTAAATAATGTGAATCAATAGTAAATCATGTGACTCAATAGTTCTAATCATGTGATAAAAATAATTACAGTATAGTACCTCCATCTATTCCTCCATTTTTAACTTAGTCATGCAAGTATTATCAATTTTGCACCAACTCCCCTAATAGTATAAGAATGTGATTCAATAGTACACACATGTGAATAAATAGTTATATAAGCATGTGAATTAGTATCAATTAATTGCTCATTTATCCGATAAATTACCCGATTTATCAATATAACCCCCAGACATCAATTATCATCGGAATAGATGTTGATTTTCACTAACACAAACAATTCCAACATAATGAAGCTATTTTTATCAACAATATAAATTTTGAAATTTCAAAGTTTGACTTTTCCCGAAAAAATCAACTGTTGACTTTTTGACAAATTAGTGAATCCCTAAAAATTTTGTGTTTATAGACTTTTTTTACTAATTTCATTGTTCCAGACTCAAATATCACATCCGCGTCTCCAAATTCAACTCCGAACACAACTTTAATTTTAATAACATTCATCATTAATATTATAACTCACAATATTTAACAATCAGGTCGTTCCAAGGAAAGAGGGGGCTTTCCGATAAGGATTTTTCATTATTAGCACACAATTAGGTGACCAAACCTCTCCTTGACAGAACTTCTAGACATTGTCAATATTGTAAATAATAATATGAATAACTTTATCATCTCAATTATTGACTTAATAATATATCATATAATACAGATGATACTGTGACAATAATCGAATCAATAATATAAGAGATATGATGCAACAATTACTATAACAATAATTGAGTATAACCGAGTGACTTCTCACGTAAGCATCAATAATCAATACCGTGTGCTACTATGCAACCACACATATTACTGTACTTTTACTACTGAGTAGTTCAACAGTATTAACGGTAAAACTTCCGCCGTTATTTTCAATAAAATACTTTTGTCGTTTTCTCAATCCGACAATAATTCCGTTGTGGGGTCCACCAATGATTATGCCGTCGTACGGATATTCCCCGATAAAAATAATATTCCTCGACCAATCGAATATTATATAACAACTTGTATACTTTGCAAAATTTATAAATACTACCCACAACTATAATATTATCTCAAATTCACACCATAATATTTAAAAAATTATTTTGAGAAAATTAAATATATAACAATATTAGTGCACTCATAAAATATTTACACAATTAATACACTTTCTATATTTATTTATAATATTAGTGCAATTAGGATTCCTTAATTTAGGGAATTAGTATGCAATTAGGATTCAATTCATAATAACAAGGAAACTTAAAATCAAGGAGAAATAACTACCATAATTAATAATTAAAATTTAAATATCTTGGATCTAACAACAAATTCAAATTCAAAAATAATAATTAAAAATCAAATATTCAAAGTTTGGCAACGTCATATTCCTTCTCCCCTTCGACGCCGCTTCAACACCATGGACGCCGATCTCCTCATGCATTACGGCCACAGGTGCCATTGTGACGAAGGTTGATTTAGTCTAAAAATTAAAAGGAGAAAAAGATAAATTTTAGTGTAGTTGGTATCCAAATATTTATACAATGGTAACTATTTTAGTTTTTATGAGTAATCAAGAGAAATTTCAGTGCAGTTGGTAACCAAAACTTTCAAAGGTAACAATTTTAGTTTTTGTTGGTTACATTTGTATTAATGTTTGACTACCAACTGCACTATAAAAAAAATATATATAATAGATTTTTTATAATTAATTGGTAATCCAATAAAACTGAATTAGTTACCTTTGTATTAAGGTTTGGCTACCAACTACATTATAAAAAAAATCTATAATATATTTTTTTAATTAATTAGTAACTCAATAAAATTGAATTGGTTACATTTATATAAAGTGTTAGCTACCAACTGCACTATAAAATAAAAAAAATCTATAATAGATTTTTTAAAAATAAATTAGAAACCTAATAACACTCTAATAACACTGAATTGGTTACCTTGGTATGAATGTTTGGCTACCAACTGTACTATAAAAAAACCGTAGCAATTGTACTATGAAAAAATCGCAGGTGGAGGATGGCGTTAATGGTGGAGGAGGGCGGAGGAGAAGGGCGTTAATGGTGGCACTACTACAAAATAGTAAATAGGCAACGCGAAAAAAGCGTTGTGGTTTTAGTCAGAAAAACGTCGTGGTTAAGGGTGTTATCTATTTGACACCCTTACACAACGTTTTTAAAACGTTGTAGTTAAGCAAATTACACAACGTTTTTAAGAAAAAAAAACGTTGTAGATTTGTTATCCATAAATTAGTAGATGCTTAAAAACGTTGTAGAAAGTATGATTCCACAATGATTTCTGGATAAAAACGTTGTAGAAGGTATGATTACACAACGTTTTTAAAATGTTGTAGATTAAAAAGAAAAAGAAAAAAAAAGATTGGTTCACCTACATTACCAATGCACCTGCAATATGCTAATGACATGATATATAGCTAAAAAGTCTAAATTCTCATTTAAATTTAAAACTAAAATGTATCAACCATTCAAAATACATTCCAATAATACCATTCGTGTAATTCAAATTACTATATCCACAAAATATATACCAAACTATCATATATGCTCTACATGTAGCTGCTCACATACGTTGCCAGCTCATCCCGTACTTTGTCAAAGTATCATATATGCCTTCAATACTATAATCTTTCATGTGTCAGCTTTGGGGGAAGCATTAAACCAGCATCATCTCCATGTGTCATAGTGATACCATTGACAAAACGAGTGCTGATAGCCCATGATGTTTGCCACACATGCTCTCTTTGTCCATCATCGTTGTCAAACTGTTCAGACATGCATATCAGGCATACTACTACTGTTATTAAATGCCATCAAATAGGTAAAAGAAGAAAGTAAGGATGGGGAAAATCAATAGTACTAGTTGGACAGATGGGAATCATTAAAAAACATAAAAAGAATACCCTCAGCATGAAATCAACCACTTAAAATGCATAATTGAAACATGAGGTACCCATCCAGGCTAAAGGCTACAAGTTGAAAAATCTTAAAAGGCTGGACACTCTAAGCAGCTCTAACGTAACCATGCTAAAACCCTAAACTACATGTTAATGTGCATATGAATCATTTATTGTTAATTTTCTTTCTTTTGGATACCAGTTTGCAGGGTTGCTTAACTACAGAGTTTGTTGTAATACAACTTTCACATTAGGGTGAATTCCACAAGCATCCCCCATGTACAATTTCTAAACTCATTTTTTCTTTTAAAAATTTTTAAAAGAAATTTTTTTTAAAAAAATTTAATTATCTTATTTGCATTTAGGCCGAAAAATGCAGGCAATTACAATGCATATGGTGAGTTATGCAGGAAGGGCAGACATGCAAATCCTGGTGGCTAAAGATATTATACCTGACCCTCAAGTTTTAGCCAAATGTTTCGAAGATGCCTTGCTTGAAATGAAAGAAGCTGCAGAGGCTGTCATCAAAACCTGAGGGAAAGTGTTCCTGGCCGCCGCACAGTCGAACAAAAGGGACTTGTGTAGTTGAAGATCATACAGATAAAAGTAGGAGAAATGTAACATTGATAATCAGCACTTGTTAAAATATTGAGAGAATAAGCTCTAAATATGTTATGTACCATATAAATTAACCATAAATCAAAGAAAACAAATTTTAGTGCCTTGTTAGCTAGTTTGCTTTTGCATTTTGTTGGATGATGATTATGTTACGATATAGGCTTAAACCTAGACGGCTTCACTCTAGCGACACTGACTGACGACTTTGCACTTATTGAACTGTACTGACTCTTAAGCCGGAGCTATATATCCCCGACGGTCAAGCCGTCAAACTTTGGATGTTGACTTGTTGAACTGTGCAGAATATCGAACGCGTCTTACATGATTGAGACGTGAGGAAAGATCTTGACGTTAACATATATATATATAAAAACACAAAATCAAGATCAGGTCCGGACCTCCCGGACGGGAGAAAATCCGGACCCAAAATTTTATTTTTTTTTTTTTTTGATAGAACTAAAAAAAAAAAAAAAAAATTATGGAACTGAAATTTTTCCATAATACATTGTTTTGGGTGTGTTTTTAATACCTACACCAACCAATGTATGTACAGTCTGCCCAGACTGTACAGAAATGTTTTTGTATAGGCATCCAAATCATGCCCAAAACACTGTATTATGTAAAAATTCCAATTCCATAATTTTTTTTTTAATTGTTTCAAAAAAAAAAAGCAAAAAAAAAAAAAAAAAGTCCGGATTTTAACAAAATCCGGGAGTCCGGACCTGATCCGGACTCTATAAACACAAACACAAATGCTCAAATGAAACTGGGTACGTACTATGTTAATTGATCCCGTGGACAAGAGAGTCCTATAATTTGTTATTTTTTTAGCTATTAAAATTTGTATTTCTCGTACCTCTACATACTTGTGTTGTCAATAATTTTTTTTCTGATACACTTAATATATTAATGAATCCACAAAAAAGAATTATGTCTAATTGTGTCAAATAAACCGTAATTAATATGTCAAAAAAATCAAGAAAGTAATAGAACTGTCGTTTCCATGTTGAGGATTACTTATAAAACTCTAGCTAGCACATATTAAAATAATACTATCTCTATATCACAAATAGAGTTTATTTGACTTTTTGAAGATATATCGCAAAATTCTAAAATATAAAAATGATGAGAATTTATTTAAATATTGAAAAGAATAAAATTAATAATTTTTTATTTTTTTAAAAAAATAATTTACAATGATTGTGTGAACTCGATTCAAATCAATTTTTAAAATTTTAAACTTATAATTTAATTTTAAAAAGTGAGATAAGACTCTTCTCAATAGGGATAAATAACGTTTTGGTCACTTTACTAGGGTCCAATTTTTATTATGGTTACCGAAACTTTTTTTGTTACAATCGAATAACTGTACTCTCAAAAATTATAAAATGGTCATTACTTAAAATTTCCGTCCGAAAAAACGGACGGAAAAACTGACTGTGCAAGTTGGACATTTTTTTACTTACGTGGAGGCTGGAGCACAAGTTGGACTTTTTTTTCCTTACGTGGAGGCTGGAGGCTGGAGCACTTCTCTTCTCTTCTCTTCTCTTCTCTTCTCTTTAGCAGTGACTTATATCACTTCTCTTCTGTTTTATCTTTAAACAAAGTGGAGTGGTAAAATTTATTATTTTTAAATAATAATAATAATAATAATACTAATTTCAAAATAATAATAATAATTTCAAAATAATAATAATAAAAATATTAATAATAATAATTTTTAAATAATAATTTTAAAATAATAACAATAAAAATAATAATAATTTTTTAAAATTTTAAAATATTATATAAATTATAAAAATATTTTTATATGAAGTTGATGTGTATTTAAAAAATAATATTTTTATTATTTTATTAATTTAAATTATTTGAGCAAGGGTAAATTTGATAAATTATTTTTTATTCTCCATTAAAATAAAAAAAACAAATTTCATACAAATTTGTAGGGAACAAACCCCCAAATACAATTAATTTTATAAAATTATAATTTTTATAAAATTAATTATTATTATTTAAAAATTATTATTAATATTATTTTAAAATTATTATTAATACTATTATTATTAAAAATTATTATTATTATTTTAAAATTATTATACAATACTATTAATTTTACTCCGAAGTTCTACATATTATTAAAATTATTATTATTAATAGTATTTTATTATTATTATTATTATTATTATTATTTTACAATTATTATTATTAATAGTATTTTATTATTATTATTATAAGTCACTGTATTGTATAATACTATTATAAAATACTATTATTAATAATAATTGTAAAATAATAATAATAATAATTGTAGAAAGTACTATTTTATTATTATTATTATTATTATAAGTCATTGTATTTTATTAAAATTATATAATAAATAATAATTAAAAATCGAACCCAATACAGTTACCAAAATCTTATTTATCCCCTTCTCAATACAACAGATAGTAGTACATTTTCTTGTATTCTTTCTGGAGTTGCTCCCTGGGATAGATGAGGTGGGGTAGCCTAATTAGCCTGACCCCACACAGCTACATCTCGACATATATGAGGAAGTATAGTAAGTTCGATACCTACAATTTATTTGAAACCCAAAAAAATTATTGCTGCATATATGAAGTATAACAAGTTGTGGAACCAACCGTTTATTTGAAAATCACAAAAAATAATATTTTTTGTTTTAAAATTAGATATATATTTTAATTTTTTAAAATCAATTTATAAAATTTTTGAATTTAAAATTGATATGAAGTTATTTAATACAAATAAATATACTAACTACTCCCTCTGTCCCAAATTAACTGCTCAGTTTTGACTTTTTTAAGTCAAATTGACTATTTTTATAATTAATAATTAAGCATATATAAATATATTTCTAAAATTATAAAAATTAGGATTAGTAATAAATTGTATATACTTTCTTTTGGTTATAATCTCTTCACCTATATTTTAGCAAAAATAGTAAAAAGATTAGTTTTAAAAATGGTCAATTTGACTTTAAAAAGTCAAAACTGAGCAATTAATTTGGGACGGAGGGAGTATAAAATACTACTAATTATCATCTTTGTTGTTTTTAAAATTTGAACAAAATTATATCAATTTTAAGTTTTAAAATTTTATAAATTAATTTTAAAAAGTTAAAATGTATGTTTAATTTTGAAATGTTGATACTTGATAGTATATGACCTTTTAATTTCAAAATAGTAAATCTCCATTCAACCATTTCGGCTTGGAGATATTGTTGATAATGTAGTTTGGCCGGCCGGGCCTCCTTCATCTACTTAATTAATTAAATTATACTCCATTTATTAGTTTGTAGATCCCTGACAGCCAACTTGACTTTACGGCAGTTGTTAAATTTATTTCTGCTTGAGCTCATGGAGGCCCGATGATCAGATCAACAGTACCTATTTAATTTTCTTCTCAACTTTTCATCACTTCATACATAAGCAAATATACTGGTATTTAATTTCTCAATATATATAGGGTCTCCATCCACAGCAACCGATTGTTGGGGAGTAACCTTTTTTTTGCCAGCCGGTACAGCTTGTTACGGCTTATAAAAAAAAAATTTCTAAGGCCGGTACAAGCTGTATCGGCCGGCCAAAAATGGGTTGCTCCCAACAACCGGTTGCTATGGATGGAACCCTATATATATATATGTATATATATACGGGTCTCCATCCACAGCAACCGGTTGTTGGGGAGCAACCCCTTTTATCCAGCCGTAACAGTTTGTACCGGCTTATAAAAAAAAATAAAATTCTAAGGCCAGGACAAGCTGTTACGGCTGGATAAAAGGGGTTGCTCCCCAACAACCGGTTGTTGTGGATGGAGACCCTATATATATATATATATATATATATATATATATATAGTACAAGCTGTACCGGCCTTAGAATTTTTTTTTTTATAAGCCGGTACAGCTTGTACCGGCTTGATAAAAGGGGTTGCTTCCCAACAACCGGTTGCTGTGGATGGAGACCCATATATATATAAGAAAAAAATAATTTAAGATATGTCTTACCCAAATTTGACTAATTATACTACTTAATAAAATTCTTATAAAACTATGTATAGTTTTTATCCTTAAATTTTCAATTTTTGGGTTTTATATAAAAAAACCTGCATAAAATATGACAGTTGTTGATATTTATAAAATAGTGAGATGTCAAAATAATATACATGTGTGTCATGATTTGGTGTATTTAATTTTAAATTTTTTTTAATTTAAAATTTTAGGATTTGCAGCTTCATTATTAACTTTGGACATGTTGAAAATTTTAACTAATTAGCAATCCTCACTTGTGAGCATGCATGAGCAACCAAAGAAATGGAGCGACAAAGGAAACTTTAAGTTTCTTAATAATTACTATAAGAAACAAATTAATCCATCAATTAAAAATTTCTCTAGACATTAAAGTTAATTTGTACTCTCTTAATTAATTAATTAATATTTCATTGAAGTATGTACAAAAGAATTATGTATTATAATTAACTTGCATGTTCTCTAGACGTATGATCTCTTCTTCAAGATGAATATGCAGAAAGCAGAGTCATTGGTACACAAGCAGAGTTCTTCCAACCCCTAGCATGCAATTTAAGAATCTCACCAGCTTTCTCCTTAATCTTACCCCCACAATCCACTTGCATCACCAAGCACAACTTTGTCGCAACTCCAAGCTGCAACATCTCCTGAACAACACTCGAACTACTCCCTGAAAACTTGGCAATGGACAGCAAAATCCTCACTCCCCTATCATTCGCCACATGTGAAACCCTAAGTATCTTTTTCGACACAACAGCTAATCCCGCTCCATGCTTCAAAAACTCGGCCCTTCCTTCAGCGCATTGGCACAGCTGGTCCAGCACCACTAGCACCATCTCGCAAATTCTCCTATCTGAAGAATGATCCAGAAGAAAATCAATCATGACAGGAACTGCTCCGGCCTCAACTGCTTTGATCCGGTTCCGTCCCGCTGGACAGGTATTTATTAGTAGTTGCAATGCGGCTTTTGAGACCTTGTGTGATATTTGATCACGCAGAACCTGAACTAGGTCGTAAAACAATTCGTGCCTTAGATTTAATATTTCCATATGATTTGCCACCTTGAGGATTGATTTTAACAATAGTACGGAGTAAGTACGAGATTCGTAGTTTTCGCCTTGCATGACACGCATCAAGGACTCGATAAATTCACCGTTTTCGCCAATGAGGGATTTAAGGCCGGTTTCGGATAGTTGAAGGTGAAAGAGGATGCTTAGTGCTTCATCGTCGGGTTTTGTTAATTCAAACTCTTGGTCGTAGTTTACTTCATCGGATGATATTTTGTTGGTTATGATTGAAGCCAAGAAGACGGCCGCACCAGCAGCTTCCATGTTACGTTTGTTGGACTCGTTTTCGGAGGCGAGAGATTTGAGCCTTCGAAGGCATTGCATTTGTAAGTTTGGGGATTTGGAGTTATTGAGGAGTTTGAGAATTTGGGGTTTGCTTATCGGAGGCTTTGGGGTTGGGATTCTGTCGATGCCGTATGATGCGTTGAGGGTGCACCATGACTGAATGAGGCGGCGTAGTGTGTGATTTGGGGTCAACTCCGCATCTGAAAGGGTTTGTTTGGTTACTGGGCAGTTGTTGTGTTTCTCGGAGAATATCCATTTTTCAATGCTAGTGCGATCGTAGGTTATCCCTGTTGAGAGTATCACGGGGTCTTTCATGATTTCTAGAGAAATGGGGCAAAGAAAGTATGTAGGAACTTCATGAATCTCGTCCATTTTGAATTAATATAGATATATCTAAGTAGGTTTGATTGAATGTTGAGAATTAAGGCCGGCCGGCCGGCCGTGTGTGTATATGTAATATGATAGATGAAGAAGGTGTTTGGGAGTTTGAATTGATTAGGAGTAGTATAGAGGGGGTTGGCTTTATATGCATGGGATGGGAGGAGAGAGAAATTGATATCCAACGTGTGAAAGTCAAAACACGCAAAAACGGAGCGTACCGCGAGAGAGAGAGAGTGGCAGAAAGAAAGAAGACTTTTCTAAGGTGTACTGAAAGAAAGACAACTTTACCTGGTCTAATTAATTACTCCTACTAGCTAGCTAGTACTACTCTCTTATTTTGACTTTATCTCTCTACAAATGGAAAGAGAAGGGAGTCTTCTCTCTCTAACTCGTGCTTAATTTTATGTAGTAGTAATTTGCCACCTTATAAACCTAGCTAGATTCTTGCCGACAACTTAATTATGGGGGGTGCAATTTTTTCTTTTTTCTTTTCCCTTTTCCCCCAAGTTTGGCTGTTAATTGTTATTTTATGACCTTCAACTCTCCTATGACCTATCTTATACTCCCTTTTCAAATGTCATTTTAAAGAAGTATTTTTTTCTTAATATTTGTGATTTAAAATATGATTGTATCATTATTTTTTATTCAATAAATTATTAACATTTTTTTTCAATACAAAGATAATATAAGTAATTAATATTATATTTAATATTATACAATCATTTACTTAATAATTATGTACAACTCTAAAGCGACATATATTAAGAGACGAAGTGAGTAGTATTCTATATATCCATCTCAACAAGAAAAGTCTTTATTACTTTTTCCGTTTTAAATTACATGTTCATCTTTTGAAAATTAAATTTAAAACATTTTTAAACTTAGTTAAAATTTATTAATAGTTACGAAACAATAAATATTATTATTAGTAGTATTTTTTACATAATTTATAAGCTAAGATTCCTCATTGTATATATTGGCTAAAAATTAGATGATTTTGTGTCAATTTTAAATTTAAAAATGTATAGCTTAAGTTGACTTTTAAAAGTCAATAATGATTTTAAATTTGGAATGAAGGAAGTATATATATTATTTTGGTTAAATGTCTGCTTAATTTAAATAATCTATTTTTTTATAAAAATTGCCCTATAATACTCTTAGTATTAATTGTTTTATATATTTATATTCTCTATACATATATTTGAAGTATTATTTGGTCATGTACAAAAAAAATATGTCAATTAGATGAGAAGTTATAATGAGTTTGAGTTTTTGAAGGAATTCAAATACATAGAATTGAAAGTAGTATTAAATGCATGCTTTAATGGATTTGATTCCAATGATTTTTTTTTTTTGAACTTTAATTTTAAACCGGGCCAATTCTATTATTTTATTCTTTTTCTTAATATGCCCAAAAAAATCAACTAAAACTGTTACCTTGAAACAGAGAGATGTACCTAATGGGTTACATATTTAATTAAGAGTGTAAACGAGTTGAACCAAAGTGAATAAAAATTTGTTCAAATTCGACTCGAAATGATAAATTCGTACTCAAATTCGAATTGTATTTGAAAATTTCTACTCAGATTCGATTCAGATCGAATTATATTTAAACTGCCTACGAACTTCAAATTCAAGCTCGAATTTGAGTCTCAATATAATAACTAGTTTTATACTAAATATAATTACTCCTTCCGTCCCATAGTTATAAGCTGATTTGTTTTGGCACATAGTTTAAGAAAATTAATTTAAGTGGCAATTTTAACAAAAAATTTTTCACATATACCCCTTAATATGGAATTAATAAATAAGTTAATTACTCCTTATTTATCACACTGGAACTCTCAACTTCATTGATTGACGTGTACTGACCATTAAAGTCTGTTGTAAGAACCCAACTTTTTAAATAAAAATGGATTTTCTATAATTATCATTTTTGAATATTATGGAATGAATTTAATATAATGTTATAGTTGTGGGTAATATTTATAAATTTTGCAAAGTATGCAAGTTGTCATATAATATTCGATTGGTCGGGGAATATTCGTTTTAAACAGAAAATATTCGTACGACGACAAAATTATTGGTGGACCCCACAACAGAATTATTGTCGGATTGAGTAAACGACAAAAATATTTTATTGAAAATAACGGCGGAAGTTTTACCGTTGATACTGTTGAACTACTGGGTAGTAAAAGTACAGTAATACGCGTTGTTGCATAGTAGCACACGGTATTGATTATTGATATTTATGTGAGAAGTCGCTCAGTTTGATTCAATTATTGTCGATTAATAATATGAATTATTATAGCGATAATGACGTTTTGTTTTATTCGTATTATTAACGTAATAAAACAGAAACATCTTTTTATATAAAACAGAATACTTTATTAAAGATATTTTATAAATAGAATATATTATATTTTATTATGCATAGTGTTGCATAGTATTTTGTATAGTGTTGCATAGTAAAAATCTTTTTATATAAATAGAATATATTATATTTTATTTAAAAGATTTTTCTTTAAATATGGACCGTCAGATTAAAGTAAATCAATCTGGACCGTTCATGGATTAGTTACTATGCATTCCATTTTCCTATAAATAGAAGCTCATTCCTTCATTATTTTCTTACGAATTCACTAAACTCTAGAGAGAGAAACTATAGAGAGAGAGAAACTATAAAGAGATAGAAGAAAAGCTTTTTGCTACTTAATTTTTCTTTTTCTATATCCAGTTTCTGTTACGGTAAGGGGTGTTATTCTTTCTTATTCATGAAGAGAACTGTTGTTATTCCATTTCTTATTATTCTGTTGGAATAACCTGTATACGCGGTCTACCCTATACTTGGTGACATTCTTCTATTATTCTATTGGAACATCCTGTCTGTGTGTTTTACACCGGACCTGGTTCCGTCTTTATTATTATTCCGTTGGAACATCCTGTCTGTGTGTTTTACACCGGACCTGGTTCCGTCTTTATTATTATTCCGTTGGAACATCTTGTCTGTATGTTTTACACCGGACCTGGTTCCGTTTTTATTATTCTGCTGGAATATCCTGTCAGTGCAAATTTTACCTGACCTGGTTCCGTTATTATTATTCTGTTGGAATAACCTGTCGATGCGAAGTACCGCATGCATGGTGATTTCTTTTGTTATTCCATTCTTTATTATACTCAGTTGGTTAAAGTTTTGACTTCTATACTCCATGAAATTAGTAGAATATCCTTGATATTTGCGTTTCATCTAGTATCTTTTCATGAAAATATTCTTCTGATCATTCTTGAATTTACTCTACAAAGCAGTATCATGTGTACAATTTGGACATTAGTAGTTCTTGGACAAATTAATTCTTGAACTTGTTTTATTGAATTCTTATATCATTGTCATCATCCTCATGTTTATATTTTTTTGAAAGTCATCTGTGGCCTGTAGTACATAGATGAACTTGGTATGATTATGACCAGGGATTATTCGGTGTAATCATGACCGTAATGTTACAAATGATGTGGTAAAAGTCCCCATATGCCCGTAGTGCATTGATGAACAGTTGTTGGCATGATCATGACCATTGATGAATACACAAATATCCTTGGCCCGTAGTGCATGGAATTTGTGGTCGTGACCCTAATGAGTATCCTTGGCCGTAGTGCGGGGATGATGTGGATTATTTATTAAGCTGAGTCTCAGCGATAAAAGTGATTAAAAACTTTTTAAATCGTAAAAGATAGTAGATTCTATTCTCTGCTTGACTCTTTTAATGGATTGCTTGATCCGCTGCTGTTAAACTTGATATTGTTATATTTTATCAGTTTAATACTGTTGAAGGCTAAAGATAATTTATTCTGCATTATCTTAGTCATAATATTTCTTACTGGGCTAGTTGAGCTCACCCTTTCTTTCACTGTTCTCTTCAGGAAATGAGAACATAGCAGGGACTAGTCGGGGAACGGAGTGACGGTCCAAAGGATAGCCTTAGTAGTCCTCACTATTCTGTGAAATAGTGTATTAATAATTGTAATGAGGACTCTTTTTGAGTTTGTATAATCTCTAGAAGATAATAATTGTATTCAAACTCACAGTTATGTTTTGTCGTATTGTACACGACAGTTGTATTAGTAAGTTGTATTTGAATGATGTACCATGTATCTGACGACCTAAGATGGGTGATGCATACCTAATTTTGGGGGCGTCACATCCATAAACTTTAACCAAAGAGATTACAACAACATTAAATGTGGTGATAAAAATAATAACATTGAATGTTGTTTTTTCAAAAAAAGAGTAATGGTTGAATATTTATTATAAGGGCATAAAAGTAAAACAATGAACGAGGGAGTATATATTAAATTTGTTATTTTACTTAGAAAAGAGAAAATATATTCACATTTAAAATTAAAAACAAAACAAAATAATAATAATTAATTATCCTAATTTGATTCAAATTATGTATCGAATTACAATAATTAGTATTTCTTAAGTTTCGTATTTCAAGGTCTTTGTTGTTCGATCCATGCATTTTCGTTCTTCTTTCTTTATCTGAATATCGATCATGTCATTCGATCTCATCGTTGAAAACTTCAAAGGAGTTTGACATGAATTTAGAGAGGCCATGCCTTAGGGGTTGAACCCTAAGGTGGCCGAACCGTAGGTATGTGCATCTCCTTTGATCCCCTTCATTTGTCTTGATTTTTTTTGCATGGATAAAGCAGATCACCAAAATATTTGATATCTTGGGATGCTCCGAGGAGCAAAAGGTTCCCTTTGCCGCCTTTATGTTGTGCGGAGAGGCAGATTACTGGTGGGAATCGGTAAAACGTACTCAACCTGCCGTACTTAGGCATGCACAACGGGCCGGCCTGGCCTGGACCGGCCCAAGCCTGCCAGGCTTTTATCGTTGACCAGGCCAGGTCAGGCCTTGACTTTTAGTCTACAGGCCGAGCCAGGCCAGGTTTAAAACAAAAAAATGTGGCCTGTTAAGGCCTATAGGTCAGGCCGAGCCAGGCCTTAAAACTTCAAACTATTCTCCTCTATTTATTGAGGGAAAACAAGTACAAAAATCTTTTTATTAGACTATGTGGGACTATGCCAAGCTCTACTTCTCCTCCATTTATTGCTTGGCTTAACGACTCTACTTCTCCTCCATTTATTTAAGGAAAGCACGAACAAATATCTTTTACTAGACAATATGAGACTATGCCAAGCAAGCCAAACCCACTATACTTATCCTCCATTTATTAAAGGAAAGCAAGAACAAAAATCTTTTACTAGACTATGTGGGACTAAGCAAAGCCAAACCCCAACACAAGCTCAAGTACATTTTGCTTGAATTATTATGACTTGAACTCTCCTCTATTTATAGAAGAAAATTAGGGACAAGAAATGTTAATTAGACTATGTGGGACTTTGAAACAAAAATGTAATTGAACTAAATGCCTCTCATTCTTATAGTTTGGTATTAAACTTGTGGGACAAAACACAAAGGTAGATGTGTTACTTCTTCTTCTCCTTTTCTTTCAATTAGTTCAATAACTTGTTACAAAAATAAGACTCACCAACAATAAAGGCAACCAATACTTCATGAGATGAATTGAACAGATAATCTAAAAAGTAAAATACAATCATACCCATGTGAGCAAAAAAATAAAATATATTTGTACTAAAGAAGATTATTTCTTTTCTAAATCTATCAAATTATGGGGAGGTTGAAAAGATTGAGCTTGCTCGTAACAGGTCATCTGCCAAGAGAAGGGACTTTGGATCGCGTAAGTGTCTCTGTCCAACACTTTGTTAGTTGTGCTTCAAAATCTTAGTTTTAGCAAAAGTCCCACATTGTTCATTTTAAGAACTTTTCTTTGGTATATTAGTCAACTTTGTGTTAAGTATTCTAAAGTTGTTGAAAGAGGAGGATGTCATGTGGGATGGGTATGACTATGGTAAAATTAGTTAACCAATGCATATACTATGTGCTTATTCTGTAATGACTTAAATTTAATTTCTTTATTTCAAAATAACCAAGTCCCACATTGTTCATTTTAAGAACTTTTCTTTGGTATATTAGTCAATTTTGTGTTAAGAATTCTAAAGTTGTTGAAAAAGGAGGTTGCCATGTGGACTGGCTATGTTAAAATTAGTGAACAAATGTATACATTCATGTACCGTGTGCTTTTTCTGTAATGACATAGGATTCATTTTTTTTTCAAAATAACCAAGTCCCACATCTAGTATTTACTGAAAGTCGGGAAGTGTTTTTCTATAAAAAGTATAGCAAGTATCAAGCATTTAAACCAAACATGTTGTACATGAGCCAGGCTTTAACCGCGGGCCGGTCCAGGCCTCGGGCTTGTCCGGGCCTTGGGCCAGGCCGGACTATTTTGAAGGCCAGGTCAGGCCGGATATTAGCTTTAGAATCAAGGTCTGTTCGTAGTCTAGGGGACCGGGCCTGTCTGGCCCAGGCTTTGACCAGGCCTGTTGTTGACCAGGCCGGACCAAGGCCGGATCAAGGCCGGATTACAGGCCTCGGGCCATTTGTGCACCACTAGCCGTACTGAAGATGTCTTGGGAGAAGTTCCAAGAGCTGTTCAACGACAAATACTTTCCCGAAAGTATTCGTCACATGAAGGAGGTGGAGTTTATCAAATTGGAGCAAAACAATATGACCATGTCGCAATACGAGACAAAATTTGCGGAGTTATCCCGATTTGTGTCCCACTTGGTGGATAATGAAGAGAGAATGGCACAATTGTTTTTAAGAGGTTTGAAGCCGGAGGAGATACGTCAACATCTTATTTCTCATAAACTGTGTTTGTATTCAGATGTTGTAAATAGGGCTCAGTTGGTAGAGCGCGATAACGAGTCAACGCAATCAAAAGAGAGCAGCCGGCAAAATGATAATACCAGTGAGAGCAGTCATCGAAGCGGTGACAACAAGCGTGGAGGAAATCATCAGGCCAGAAATGGTAACCACTTCGGTGGTAATCAGGGCCAAAACAATAAGAATGGATATTTTAAGAAGAGGAGATTCAACAATGATGGAAAGACGTCAGCATCAGCAACCGTTGTTAAGGAAGGAGAAAGACCACCTATCATATGCTTCAAATGCGGAGGGGAGGGACACATCAGTCCAAATTGCGCGATGCCATCCAAAGCATGTTATAATTGTGGAAGAGAAGGCCACTTAGCCCGATTTTGTCGTTCACCGAAGACAAATTCAACTAGGATGGAGGCACCAAAGGCTGTCCCAGAAAAGTCAAAGCCGGTAGTGCAAGGGAGAGTGTTTGTTGTGACCTCCCAGAAAGCAAGGAACCCGCATGAGGTCATCACGGGTAAGCTTATCATAAACTCTAGCGAAGTCTACACTTTATTTGATACCGGTTCTACCCATTCTTTTATTTCTCCTACTTGCGCTCAACGATTAAATTTGACTCCGGAGAAATTAGACTTTGACTTATCTGTGGAAACTCCGTTGGGAGAAACCTTCATTACATCCACGATTTATAAGTCTTGTTTGGTTCAAGTTGGTACCCACGCATTACCTGTCGATCTTATTGCATTAAAAATACTTGCATTTGATGTAATTCTAGGGATTGATTGGTTAACTACTCATCATGTAAAAATTGATTGTTTTCGTTAGGTTGTTAGCTTTCATATTCCTAATCGACCTATTATGCGAATTCAAGCAACCAAACCATTAAAATCAATCACTGTCATCTCAAGCCATAAAGCTATTTGTTTATTGAAAAACGGATGTCAAGCTTTCTTAGCTCATGTCACAGATCTAAACAAAAATACGTCAGTTTTGAATAATATTTCTATTGTTAATGAATTTCCTGATGTATTCCCTGAAGAACTTCCTGGCCCACCCCCAGAGCGTGAAATTGAATTTTGTATCGACCTTGAACCCGGTACAAAACCCATTTCCAAGGCCCCATATTGAATGGCTCCTATTGAACTTCAGGAGTTAAAGACTCAACTGCAGGAATTGTTAGACATTGGCTTTATTCGTCCTAGTACTTCTCCTTGGGGTGCTCCTGTTCTATTCGTGAAGAAGAAAGATGGGAGTATGCGACTTTGTATTGATTATCGAGAGTTAAATCATGTCACCATCAAAAATAGGTATCCATTGCCACGTATTGATGACCTGTTTGACCAGTTGCAAGGAGCCAAATTCTTTTCAAAGATTGATCTTCGTTTCGGATATCACCAATTGAAGATTAGAACCGATGACATTCCAAAGATGACTTTCAGAACTCGGTACGGGCATTATGAATTCCTAGTCATGTCCTTTGGATTGACTAATGCTCCTGCTGCCTTCATGGATATGATGAACCGAGTATTCAAGTAATATTTGGATCACTTTGTGGTCGTCTTTATTGATGACATCCTTATTTATTTCAAAAGTCGTGAAGATCATGAGGAACACTTGAGGCTAATACTCCAAAAGCTTCGTGAATACAAGCTTTATGCCAAGTTGAAGAAATGGGAGTTCTGGCTTGAGGAAGTAGCATTCCTTGGGCACGTGGTATCAAGTCATGGAATATCTGTTGACCCAGCAAAGATTGAAGCTATTAAAAGCCGGGAGCAACCTAAATCAGTGACCGAAGTACGTAGCTTTCTCGACTTAGCTGGTTATTATCGGAGATTCGTAGAAGGGTTTTCTCGAATCGCTACTCCACTAACTCAGCTGACTCGAAAAGATACAAAGTTCGGTTGGAGCGAGGAATGTGAGAAGAGTTTTCAAGAACTCAAGAGGAGACTCATTTCAGCACCTGTTCTGACAATACCATCTGGTTCGGAGGGATTTGTCATCTACAGAGATGTTTCGGGCAAAGGGTTAGGATGTGTTCTCATGCAACATGGGAAAGTCATAGCCTATGCCTCACGACAACTCAAAGAATATGAGAGAAATTATCCTACTCATGACCTAGAGTTAGCAGCTGTTGTGTTCGCACTTAAAATTTGGAGGCATTACTTGTATGGGGAGAAAGTGGAGATCTTTACGGATCATAAAAGCCTCAAATATTTCTTCACTCAAAAGGAACTCAACATGCGACAACGACGTTGGCTTGAACTGTTGAAAGATTATGATCATACCATCCAATACCATCCTGGAAAAGCGAACGTGGTAGCTGACGCATTGAGTAGAAGATCATATGCGGGTGCGAGTGCAATATTGTCAACGCAAAGGCCCATTTTGTATGACTTGCAAAGGATGGAGATAGAGATAAAGACTCCAAGGACCCACGTGATGATGGCGAATATACGAGTAGAACCGACTTTAATTGATAAAATTAAAGCTGCTCAAGTTACAGATCCGGAGCTGATGCGTATGAGGAAGAAAATACAAGAATGTACGATGTCGGAAACAAGAATCGATGAAGAAGGAATACTTCGAGTCAACTCCAGACTTTGTGTTCCTAACGAACCTGATTTAAAGTATAAAATCATGATGGAGGCGCACAACACACCGTTTGCAATCCATCCTGGGAGTACCAAAATATATCATGATCTTCGACATACATTTTGGTGGGGCAATATGAAGAGAAAGATAGCGCTTTTTATCTCAAGGAGTCTAACGTGTCAACGAGTCAAGGCGGAGCATCAAATACCAAAAGGTCCATTGCAACCACTTGAAATTCTAGAATGAAAGTGGGAGCACATTACCATGGATTTCGTTGCTGGTCTTCCCAAAGTTTCTCAAGGCATAGATGCGATTTGGGTCATTGTTGATATATTGACCAAGTCTGCTCATTTCTTACCGATACGAGAAACTTATACACTTGAACGTCTTGCTCGTATGTACATAAACGAGGTTGTAAGATTGCATGGTATGCCAGTATCCATAGTTTCTGATCGAGACCCAAGATTCACTTCGCGATTTTGGGTTAGTTTGCAAAAAGCTATGGGCACAGATTTACGATTTAGCTCGACATATCATCCTTAAACGGACGGACAGTCAGAAAGGACTATTCAAACTCTTAAAGATCTATTAAGACTCTGTGTCCTTGATTTCAAGGAAAGTTGGGACAAGTTCTTACCATTGGTGGAGTTTTCCTATAACAATAGTTATCAAGCAAGTATTGGCATGGCTCCGTTCGAGGCGTTGTATGGAAGAAAGTGTCGTTCTCCAGTATGTTGGGATGAGGTGGGTGAAGCAACGTTGTTGGGACCGGATTTGGTACGTATGACTACGGAAAAGATTCAAACGATCCAGAAAAGTATAAAAATCTCACAAGATCGACAAAAGAGTTATGCTGATCTTCATCGAAAGGACGTGGAATTCGATATAGGAGATCATGTGTTGTTACGTGTTGCTCCATGGAAAGGAGTTACGAGATTTGGAAAGAAAGGAAAGCTCAATCCTCAATTCATCGGCCCATTTTTAATCCTCGATCGAGTAGGAACTGTGGTCTATAGACTCGCTTTACCGCCAAGTATGTCTCGTGTTCATATCGTTTTTCACATATCCATGCCATGTAAATATATGAAAGACCCGAACCATATTATTGAGTTAACTAGAACCGGACGAAATAGCGGAAGATTTAACGTATGAAGAGGTTCCTGTTCAAATCTTGGATAAGAAGGAACATATTTTACGCACCAATGTTATACCTCAAGTCAAAGTTTTGTGGAGAAACCACGATGTTGAGGAAATGACTTGGGAGTTAGAATCTGAAATGAAATCAAGGTATCCTTACCTCTTCGACATACCAGGTACGTACCCTAATTTCGAGGGCGAAATTTCTTAAGAAGGGGAGGTTGTAAGAACCCAACTTTTTAAATAAAAATGGATTTTCTATAATTATCATTTTTGAATATTATGGAATGAATTTAATATAATGTTATAGTTGTGGGTAATATTTATAAATTTTGCAAAGTATGCAAGTTGTCATATAATATTCGATTGGTCGGGGAATATTCGTTTTAAACAGAAAATATTCGTACGACGACAAAATTATTGGTGGACCCCACAACAGAATTATTGTCGGATTGAGAAAACGACAAAAATATTTTATTGAAAATAACGGCGGAAGTTTTACCGTTGATACTGTTGAACTACTGGGTAGTAAAAGTACAGTAATACGCGTTGTTGCATAGTAGCACACGGTATTGATTATTGATATTTATGTGAGAAGTCGCTCAGTCTGATTCAATTATTGTCGATTAATAATATGAATTATTATAGCGATAATGACGTTTTGTTTTATTCGTATTATTAACGTAATAAAACAGAAACATCTTTTTATATAAAACATAATACTTTATTAAAGTTATTTTATAAATAGAATATATTATATTTTATTATGCATAGTGTTGCATAGTGTTTTGTATAGTGTTGCATAGTAAAAATCTTTTTATATAAATAGAATATATTATATTTTATTTAAAAGATTTTTCTTTAAATATGGACCGTCAGATTAAAGTAAATCAATCTGGACCGTTCATGGATTAGTTACTATGCATTCCATTTTCGTATAAATAGAAGCTCATTCCTTCATTATTTTCTTACAAATTCACTGAACTCTAGAGAGAGAAACTATAGAGAGATAGAAGAAAAGCTTTTTGCTATTTAACTTTTCTTTTCCTATATCCAGTTTCTGTTATGGTAAGGGGTGTTATTCTTTCTTATTCATGAAGAGAACTGTTGTTATTCCATTTCTTATTATTCTGTTGGAATAACCTGTATACGTGGTCTACCCTATACTTGGCGACATTCTTTTATTATTCTGTTGGAACATCCTGTCTGTGTGTTTTACACCGGACCTGGTTCCGTCTTTATTATTCTGTTGGAACATCCTGTCGGTGCAAATTTTGCCTGACCTGGTTCCGTTATTATTATTCTGTTGAAATAACCTGTCGATGCGAAGTACCGCATGCATGGTGATTTCTTTTGTTATTCCATTCTTTATTATACTCAGTTGGTTAAAGTTTTGACTTCTATACTCCATGAAATTAGTAGAATATCCTTGATATTTGCGTTTCATCCAGTATCTTTTCATGAAAATATTCTTCTGATCATTCTTGAATTTTACTCTACAAAGCAGTATCATGTGGACAATTTGGACATTAGTAGTTCTTGGACAAATTAATTCTTGAACTTGTTTTATTGAATTCTTATATCATTGTCATCATCCTCATGTTTATATTTTTTTGAAAGTCATCTGTGGCCTGTAGTGCATAGATGGACTCGGTATGATTATGACCAGGGATTATTCGGTGTAATCATGACCGTAATGTTACAAATGATGTGGTAAAAGTCCTCATTGGCCCGTAGTGCATTGATGGACAGTTGTTGGCATGATCATGACCATTGATGAATACACAAATATCCTTGGCCCGTAGTGCATGGAATTTGTGGTCGTGACCCTAATGAGTATCCTTGGCCGTAGTGCGGGGATGATGTGGATTATTTATTAAGCTGAGTCTCAGTGATAAAAGTGATTAAAAACTTTTTAAATCATAAAAGATAGTAGATTCTATTCTCTACTTGACTCTTTTAATGGATTGCTTGATCCGCTGCTGTTAAACTTGATGTTGTTATATTTTATCAGTTTAATACTGTTGAAGGCTAACGATAATTTATTCTGCATTATCTTAGTCATAATATTTCTTACTGGGCTAGTTGAGCTCACCCTTTCTTTCACTGTTCTCTTCAGGAAATGAGAACATAGCAGGGACTAGTCGGGGAACGGAGTGACGGTCCAGAGGATAGCCTAAGTAGTCCTCACTATTCTGTGAAATAGTGTATTAATAATTGTAATGAGGACTCTTTTTGAGTTTGTATAATCTCTAGTAGATAATAATTGTATTCAAACTCACAGTTATGTTTTGTCGTATTGTACACGACAGTTGTATTAATAAGTTGTATTTGAATGATGTACCATGTATCTGACGACCTAAGATGGGTAATGTATACCTAATTTTGGGGGCGTCACATTCATAAACTTTAACCAAAGAGAATACAACAACATTAAATGTGGTGATAAAAATAATGACATTGAATGTTGTTTTTTCAAAAAAAGAGTAATGGTTGAATATTTATTATAAGGGCATAAAAGTAAAACAATGAACGAGGGAGTATATATTAAATTTGTTATTTTACTTAGAAAAGAGAAAATATATTCACATTTAAAATTAAAAACAAAACAAAATAATAATAATTAATTATCCTAATTTGATTCAAATTATGTATCGAATTACAATAATTAGTATTTCTTAAGTTTCGTATTTCAAGGTCTTTGTTGTTCGATCCATGCATTTTCGTTCTTCTTTCTTTATCCGAATATCGATCATGTCATTCGATCTCATCGTTGAAAACTTCAAAGGAGTTTGACATGAATTTAGAGAGGCCATGCCTTAGGGGTTGAATCCTAAGGTGGCCGAACCGTAGGTATGTGCATCTCCTTTGATCCCCTTCATTTGTCTTGATTTTTTTGCACAATTTTCATCCTTTTCTCATATTTGATCTTGGCCCTACATGTAAGAAGTTTCTCTTGTCATAGAGGATTCAAGAAAAATCATTCATTGACCCTCACAAGTTTTCTTGCCTCTATCCTTGGTTCGAGCTCGTTATTCCGTCATTGCATCGTTAAAAACTTGTTTGGCACGACATTCGAGAGTATGAAGAGGTGTGTCCCCTAGGAGGCCAACCCCTAGGGTGGCCGAACCCTATGGTGCCTAGGGGGTACTCAACGATCAGTTTTCTTGTTCCTTTGTTGTACGTCTTCTTTGTTCGTCTTTGTTTCGTTCTGATAGTTTAAATCAAATTCAATCGGGGAAGTCATTACTTAAATTTGTCAAAAGAGTGGGACCACCTAGGGGTGGCCAAACTCTATAGGAGGCTAAAGCCCTTGGTGTTCCCCCTAATTTTGTTCATTTATTATCTTTTCATTCCTTTTTTCCCGACTTTTTTATCTTTCATTTAATTCTTTAAATCACAAACAAACACTAATTTATACTTGGGTCCAAACTCTCTAAATTCAAATATCCGATATGGATATGGATGCTTGTTAAACTCATCTCATAATCGATCTTTTTAATAAATTAATGATGAGGAAAGGAGAGGTGAATATCGAACTCACCTTAAAAAATACATAATTATGGTGAAATTAAATAACAAAAGCGAATTAGTCGTTTTAGAGACTGAGCACGAAAGGCTGTGATGACAGCAAGATATTGATCTTCTTCAAGAAAGGCTAGCTATGGTTAGATCGGCATGGAGCCATTCAAATTAAATGCGCGCAGGAGGCAGGTAATATTATACGTACATGCTAGCTAGTTCTATTATTTGTCGGTCAACCTTATCCACCCTTTACTCATTCAGCTACTTACACTTACGAATGATCAGTTGATCTTGTATCAGCTAATTTAATTTATACTCATTCTTTCTGTGTATATATATATATATATATATATATATATATATATATATATAGAGTCCGGATCAGGTCCGGACTCCCGGATTTTGTTAAAATCCAGACTTTTTTTTTTTTTTTTTTGCTTTTTTTTTTGAAACAACTAAAAAAAAAAAATTTATGGAATTGGAATTTTTACATTATACAGTGTTTTGGGTGTGATTTGGATGCCTATAACAAAACATGTCTGTACAGTCTGGGCAGACTGTACATACATTGGTTGATGTAGGTATTAAAAACACACCCAAAACAATGTATTATGGAAAAATTTCAGTTCCATAATTTTATTTTATTTTTAGTTGTTCTATCAAAAAAAAAAAAAAAAAAATTTGGGTCCGGATTTTCTCCCGTCCGGGAGGTCCGGACCTGATCTAATTTCTATATATACACACACACGTAAGAGAGAACTCAAAGTTGTTTAATTTCTTTTGGAATTAAACCATGTTTGTATCTTTCTTGCACGATGCATCTTACTTAATTGTGCAAAAAATAATGAATTCTAATAATTAAGTGTGCAAAATATACATAATTAAGAGATTGAGAAAAAAATATTATTAAGAGATTGAGAAGTTTAGGTGTAGATCATTTGGAAAATAATGAAAAAAAAATGGTATTTCATTGATCGAAAAAATAAGAGATTGAAAAGTGAATTCTGACCAGACAAATATAAAATAATTTTAATTTTCAGTTAATAATTTAATTATATTAACTCGAAAAACATTCATATACCCTTTAGATTCCAATACATGTCCAAATATTATAAATTAATCAAAAATAATATTGTCAAACATGGTAAAATCATACATATAACGTGATAAAAAATGTAAAGGAATATTATTATTTCTTGAATTACTTTTAAATTTATATACAATACATGTCACAATATAAAAAATTTAAATTGTTAAACTTAAATTATTTGGTGAACGTCATGGTACTGTATTGATATATGTAAGACCCCGAATTTTATGAAATAAAAGTATTCAATTTTTTCTTATAATTACTATTCAGTAAATGGTTAAACCGATAAAAGTTTAAAGTTAAGGATGATATATGAAAAACATTTCAAAATAAGCAAGTGGTTATAAAATACTCATTGTTGTCGGAGAATATTCGTTTGGTCGTGGAATATTCTTCTTGTCGGGGAATATTCATACGACGGCGCAGCCTTTTGTGGGCCCCATAACGGAAAGCGATTGGATGAAGAAAACGACAAGTATAAGTTGTTTATAAATAATGGCGTAGTTGTTACAGTTAATACTGTTGGAATACCCGGTGGTTAAAACACAGTAATACGCGTTGTTGCACAATAGCACACGGTATTGCAACAATTATTGATTCTTACGTAAGAAGACACTACTCAATAATTGTTACAGTAATTACTGTTCAGTATTTTATTGATTCAATAATTGTTGCGTTGATATTTTATATTACTATTATTTTAATAATTATCACTACACAATATTTTCCATTATCGAAGCAATAATTTATATTATTGGAATAATATTATTAGATAACATTATTGGCAATGTCTAGAAAGTTCTGTCTAAGGAGAGGTTTGGTCACCTAATTGCGCGCCAGTAAAGAAAAATTCTTATTGAAAAGTCTCATCTTTCCTGGGAACTGCCTGGTTGTTAATATTGTGATTCTGTAATATTATTTGTGAATAATTAATTATTAATTTATATGATAAGGAAAATATTCATTTTACGTGGATATAGATGGAGAAAATTTTTAAAGTGACAATTGTTGAAAATTAATATTTTATCTTTTCTGATAAAATAATATTTTATTATATTATTATAATATAATAATGATGATATTTTTACAATGAATGTGAGATATATGAGTATATGAGGAGGAAGAGTATTTTTGTTGTATTAAATGATTAACACATATTTTGTGTGTCGGTGGACCCCATTTTTTGACTGAAATTTTATTACAGCTTGTAAAATCGTCCGTTTGTGGATTTCGGTCAATTTCTGTTTGGAATTTGGAAAACCTTTCTTCTGCAAAGTTGTAGAGAATTGAATTTCCTATAAAAAATCGTGAGATTCGAATTTTTCTGATAAAGGGCTATTTATTATGAATTATTGAAGTACTGAAATTGTAGAATAATTGATTTTTTGAAGTTTTAATTGTTTTATTCAAGAAAAACATTTTTTTAATGATTAGTGGGTTGTTAAACATGTTGAAATCTGAATTCAAAGAGGCGTAGGAAATTTGTTATATAAATATAATATTTTATTAAATTTTCTGCTTTGATGTTCTAAGCATTTTTCTATAAATAGGGTGCTTAGGTTAGAATTGAAAATCACACCAGAAACTGAAATTTTTTCTCTATTTCTCTCTCTATATTATCAAGTGTATTATTATGAGTATTTTGATATCTTGAGTGTTACTATACAATGCAAGTTCGTTCAGCGTTATTTCAGTCAGAAATACTGCTCTTTTAAGGAAAGGGATTGTAAGGGATGGTAAGTGATTTTAAGGGATTGTAAGGGAGATTATTGTCTTCATAAATGATATTATTTCTTCAATATCATTATGTTGAAATATTGGTTTGAACTTTTTATCAAATTTGAAACTTTTTATGTTGGGGTTACTATTCACGAGTTACTATTCACGATTACTATTCACGAAGCTTGATGATATTTTTTGTGAAATTTCTATCTTTTGGTGTCGGAGTTACTATTCACGTATACGGCACTATTCACAAATACGACATTATTCACAGAAAAATTAAGTTTTCTTCTCTGTGTCCAAGATTGTTTGTTATGATTCCTATCTTTGATTGGATCTATGTTTTGATCATTCTTGAATTTTACTCCACTCTGGTTATTTATGAAGTATTTTTGAACTTGGGTTGTTTAAAGTACGAATCCTTAATATTTGATCTTTTGTTTCACTAGATTCGTTTTCTTTAAAATATTTTGCATCATTCTCACTAATATAACTGAATATCTTTGGCTTGTAGTGCAAAGATGAATGATTTCTGATGAATATCTTTGGCTCGTAATGCAAAGATGACCTGTTGTTGAATATCTTTGGCCTGTAATGAAAAGATGACTTGTTGATGAATATCTTTGGCCTGTAGTGCAAAGATGACTTGTTGATGAATATCTTTGGCCTGTAGTGTAAAAATGACTTGTTGATGAATATCTTTGGTCGTAGTGCAAAGATGAATTTATTAGTAGGATTATGAACACGAACTGTGATTTGGTATAACCATGATCTTTAATGTTTCAGGTGATGAAAATTAACTTTGTCCTGAATGAGGAAATGAATTTAGAACAACAATTACGATTATGAGTTATACACGTGATTGTGGACAGGAATTGTTGATTAATGTTACAGGGATAAAATATTGTTGATGAACTTTTAACATGAAGAAGATAATAGATTTTATAGTCTATTTGACTCTTCTAATGGATTGCTCGTTCCGCTGCAACTATGATTGAAAAGTTTTATCATCTACTATATGTTATAAATATCTGATTTATTACTGTTGAAGGCTATTGATAATTTTTTATCTTTAGTCATGATATTATTTACTGAGCTAGTTGTGCTCACCCTTTTGCTTCACAATTTCTTTCAGGTAATACGAGTGTAGCTGGGTCGAGCGGGGATAACATGGGAATAGAACAGTGGTCATCATTTAGTAGTTATATTTGTTGAATCAAATAGGGTGAAGCGAATCCAACGTTGGAAGGGTGTTTTGCCGCTATCATACAAGATGTCTAATGACATACAACCTCGTATCATCATAAGACAGGGATGTGCTCATCCACTTGCTGAGTATATATACGAGCACTACCTATATAATCTTGGAGTTTGGTTGAAGTATAATTCTCAATTAGAGACGGTAGAGATAATGATATGTCAAGAGAAGACACACCATTGGGAAGAATATGATATTAATCTTCTCGTTTTTCTTTGGGGTACTATTGGGTCAACCAATGATAATTTTGTGGGCATATGATATCTATAATAATCTAGACGTATGGCCTCCCATGTACGAATGTTTCCTTGAGTACTTCCCAAAGGTTATAATTTCTAAAACAGTTTTTGACTGTACCTTTATGTAAGGTGTCATGGTGACGTGATATCCAAGTTGGTGTCCAGAGTCACAGTTGGTATAATTTAGTATCAAAACTCACAACATATGTGTTGTTGTATTTTGCATGACAATTGTTGTAATAAAGTTGTAATTATTTTCTGTACCATGTATTTGGCGACTCAAAATGAGTTGGATGGAATGGAGCTATTTTGGGGTCGTCACAATAGATATCCATTGTATGCAAATTAATGTCTCACTGAGTTAAATTAAATTAACGTCTTACCAAGTTTTTAGTTAAATTATCTGCCATAAATTTAGGTTGAATTATAATTGTGAAACTTACTCATGCATGATATTAGTAGGAATTATAGGAGAAGTAAGTTTATTATATATTTCTTTAAAAAAAAGTTACGAGTAAGAGTACTTATAATTAAAAAATTGACATAAACAATATATTAATTGACATAAACAATATAATTTAAAAAAAATTAGAGAGAGAACTTAAAAGAAAGATAACAAAATTAATATATTAAGTAATTTATTTTATCGGGTCATAACAATTTGTGAGAGATGGTATAAAATCTTTAGGTAGAGGAAAAAAGTATTAAAAAAATTGAGTGTAGAAGAATTTTTTTTTAGAGAAAACAGTTGTACAAAAATTTTAGAGACAATCTAAAAATTTCAGAGTATAATTTTTTTTTGAGAGATCTAGGAAGAATGTATGAAACATTAGAGATTTGAGATGAAGGAATATAAAAATTAAATGTCATAAATAATTTATTTAATTAACTTATAATAATTTTAAATTTAAAAATTTAAAATATGAGTTAACTTATATATGACCGTATGGTATTTTCTTGTGAATATTGAATTAGTGATAGGCTAAGGATGGTTCAACACTACAAGTAATTGAGTCAAGAGTAGACAATTTGTAACACAAGTGATAACTACTAGCTAGTACTTCACAATATATATATATATATATATATATATAGACTATATGTATATATACAGGTATGTATTATATAGTAGAGCTATGACGATTGATTTTTTGGGCTATGACGACGATAAACTGTCGTCATAGCCCAGGATAGCTATGACGACGGATGAAACCGTCGATATAGCCGATTGTGTAATACACAGTTGTGTACATACATTTTTTCCTATATATATATATAGAGTCCGAATCTTAAGCTCACCCCTTATCCAACTCACCCGAGCTCACCCCTCTTTAGCGACGGATCCGGCGACGGTTCGGTCATACAACCGTTGTCTTTATTTTTAGCGACGGACAACATATAGCGTCGCTAAAAGTATAGACGACGATTGTATGACCGAACCGTCATCGGGTCCGTCGATAAAGGGGGTGAGTTCGGATGAGTTGGATAAGGGGTGAGTTTAAGATCCGGATAGTATATATATATATATATATATATATATATATATATATATATATATATATATATATATATAGGGAGTTCATCCATAGCAAACGTTTGCTGCAACAAACCAATTTCCTCCCTGCCGCTACAGGCTGTAGCGGCAGTCTTATGCCTAATTCTTCTCTCCCTGCCGCTACAGGCTGTAGCGGCAGACAGCTAATTCCAAAAATACCCCCGGCAGGCTTCCCACTTTTCTTACAAGTTACAAATATAATTCTAATATTCACATATTATTATTATTATTATTATTATTAACAGGTCTAATAATAAAAATAAAATATTAATATTAAACATAATAATAAAAACATAATATTAAACATATTAATATTATAATTATTATTGTAAAAATATTAAACATATTAATTTTTTTATAATCATGAAACCATAATATTAAACATATTAATTTTACATAATATTAAACATATAATTATTTTTATTAATATTTAAACATATTAATATTTTTAATATTATGTAAAATTAATATGTTTAATATTTTTACAATAATAATTATAATATTAATATGTTTAATATATTTTTTTTATTATTATGTTTAATATTAATATTTTATTTTTATTATTAGACCTCTTAATAATAATAATAATAATAATAATAATATGTGAATATTAGAATTATATTTGTAACTTGTAAGAAAAGTGGGAAGCCTGCCGGGGGCATTTTTGAAATTAGCTGTCTGCCGCTACAGCCTGTAGCGGCAAGGAGAGAAGAATTAGGCATAATTAGACTGCCGCTACAGCCTGTAGCGGCAGGGAGGAAATTGGTTTGTTGCAGCAAACGTTTGCTATGGATGAACTCCCATATATATATATATATATATATATATATATATATATATATATATATATATATATAATGTTCAAGATGTGGTCTGTCATCATCAATGTTATGTATTTACCGTGTTGTAATCTCTAATTGTTATATACTTGTATATTTTATCAAACTAAATTATAAAGACAAGTTATATAAGATGAGATCGCGAGCAGATGGGTATATATATATATATATATATATGAGTCCGGATCCAGTCCGGGATCCCGGACTCTACTAAAATACGGATCATTTTCTTTTTTGCTTTTTTTTTTTGGAACAACAAAAAAAAAAAATTATGGAATTGAAATTTTTCCATAATACAGTGTTTTGGGCGTGATTTGGATGCCTATAACGAAATATGTCTGTACAGTCTGGGCAGACTGTACATACATTGGTTGGGGTAGGTATTAAAAACACACCCAAAACACTGTATTTTGGAAAAATTTCAGTTCCATAATTTTATTTTTTTTTTAGTTGTTCTACCAAAAAAAAAATAAAAAATAAAAAATTTTGGGGTCCGGATTTGATCAGGTCCGGGAGTCCGGACCTGATCCGCTGTGTATATATATATATATATATATATGGGTCTCCATCCACAGCAACTGGTTGTTGGGGAGCAACTTTTTTTTTCCAGCTGCTACAGCTTGTACCGGCCACTTAGAATTTTTTTTATAAGCCGCTACAAGCTGTAGCGGCTGGGAAAAAATGGGTTGCTCCCAACAACCGGTTGCTGTGGATGGAGACCCTATATATATATATATATATATATATATATATATATATATATATATATATATATATATATATATATATATATATATATATATAAAGAGAGAGAGAGAGAGAGAGAGAGGCCGGATCAGGTCCGGACTCCCGGATCTGATCAAAATTCGGACTTTTTTTTTTTACTTTTTTTTTGAATCAACTAAAAAAAATTATGGAATTAAATTTTTTACATAATACAGTGTTTTTGGCGTGATTTGGATGCCTATACCAAAATATTTTTGTATAGTCTAGACAGACTGTACATACATTAGTTGGTGTAGGTATTAAAAACACACCCAAAACACTGTATTATGGAAAAATATTAGTTCCATAATTTTTTTTTTAGTTCTACAAAAAGAAAAAAATTTGGTCCGGATTTTGATCAGGTCCGGACTCCCGGACCATCATTTTTCTATATATATATACACACACACACACACACACACATACACACACGGTCCGGATCTTAAGCTCACCCCTTATCCAACTCACCCGAGCTCATCCTCCATTTAACGACGGATCCGGCGACGGTTCGGTTATACAACCGTCGTCTATACTTTTAGCGACGTTATATGTTGTCTGTCGCTAAAATTATAGACGACGGTTGTATGACCGAACCATCGTTGTGTCCGTCGCTAAAAGGAGGTGAACTCGAGTGAGTTGGATAAGGAGTGAGCTTAAGATTCGGACTCTCTCTCTATAACTTACAATTATGAGTACAAGTACTGTATGTTGGTACAATGGTACTGCAAGTAATAGTCGTAAAAAGAATACAATGCATGCATTTGGGGGGTTGACCATAATGTTTTAACTTGTTTTAATTCCAATGTACAAACAAGCAATCGTATAAAATTAATAGTTAGTGGTGGATTTAGATCTAAGCTGTTCGGAATATGAAAAAATGCAATGAGATGGAGAGAATTTTTCAAATACAATAATTTGACAAGCTAGAAAAAGTCTTTTAAGGAGTATCAATCTAATATTTTATACTTCAACTTTTAATGTCAAATAAAGTTTTATTGCTTGCTATACTCGAGAAAAAAAATCTATCCTTTAAGAATATTTCTTGTTGCGACTTTCCTAAATTCGGATTTATACAATTCAATTAAACTAGTCAAAATAAAAAATATTACATTAACTCACATAATTATAATTATTACGTACAGTATCGTGTATAACACGATAATTATATACACATTAAATCCTATTACAATTGTTGTCTTAAAAGTTGAGGTCTTACATGCACTTGAACTCTTCAGCGTTTTTCAAATCCCAAACATATTATTAGTAGTTATTTGATGCCCGCAAATATCATGATTTTATTGCTTGTATTACATGATTTTATTCCTAGCTAGCTTGTATTACAATCAAAGAGTTAGTTATATATATTTACTAAAGAATAATTCCAATTTTGTAGAAAAAGATCTGATCTAAAGCCATTTAATTAATGCCCTTATATACAAACTTCAAATTTTGAAATATTTTCCAAATTGGATAGCAAGTTAGATAATTTTGAAATATTGTTCACCCGTCTATAGTTCAAAAAAATCTGTCGTTATAGACGACTGTATACTACACTGTATATATATAATTTTCCAATATATATATATATATATATATATATATAGAGAGAGAGAGAGAGGACGGATCTAAAACACTCTTATTAAATAACACTACTTATATTAAAATTAGGTCGTTTTGGAGATTCTTTTAAAAAATAAATGGAGCCGTGAAGTGGCATTTTTTGTAAATAAAAAAAGAAAGCAAGTGGAACCACTTCTATTTTAATATTATTTTGTATTTTAAAAAAATCTCCAAAGCGACGTAGTTTTAATAAAGGGGTGGGGTACATAATTAATAAATATTACTAAAATTGTTAACTTTATTATGGATTAATTCTATAATTAGTGAACTAGTTTTATACATAATTACAATAGTATGTAATATGTATATAATGTAATATGTATAATTATATGTGTTATATAAGAATGTAGTGTAATAATACATACATGCATGTTGATGTATTAGCTCTAAAAAGGGTAAAAAACTATTATAGATTAATATGAGTCAAAACTAGTTAAACTAGATATAACTCATATTTGTAATAATAATATAGATCCAAAACCAAAATAATTCATCACCTAAAATCTAATTAACCAACCCAACAGATCAAAATAATTTTTGTTAATTATATAGTTTTTAATTTAAATTGCCAAGTCTAGGTTTAATGAAATTTAATTTGGCATTTTGGACAAGTGAAGCCATTAGTAAACAATGCTTCAACTAAAAAGCGTTGACCAACAAATAAACTACCTGTTGATATTATCTAAAGATTTCTTTAATATCACATGTATGTAGGTCAAATACTTTATAAGATATATACGTTGACCTCGAGCTTTATGTTTTGACCCAGCTATGGTACTAAGAAGGAGAGTTAATTAAGACTTATGATTAAGGGATTTGTAAAGAGGGTTTTCATCATTTAGTTACAATAAGAACTGCCTTAATTTATTTAAAATTTTCGATTCAATTAATATTCTTTACTGGATATATAAAACAAGTGCGGGACAAAACGACCACTCTATAAGTTGGTTGAATAAATTGAGTTCACGTCAGGCTTATATATAATTAATCATAATTAACTCTAAACTATTGAGTTCACTCTATTGGATTCGATTTTTTACATGTAGTCATGCACGAGTTTATACTTTATTTTAAAATATAAGGAAAAATTTTGCCTTGTTTTGGCTTTATTTAAATTAGTTATAAGTTGAGTACAATGCATGAAAAAACAAATAATAGAAAAAATTGGTATCCAGATTGTAGATTATTAACTACTTTAAGGAAACATTTTCAGATTATTTATAAAAAAAGCAAATTATTTAATTATGTAATAATTTATTTTCAAAAAAGGAAAATGATATACATGTCGACAAATATTTGACGAATCTGGATTGTGACTAACGTGAAAATGTATGCGATAAGATAAAATAAATTAAAATGGAACCCTTTCTAATTCTTACATATGTCATGTATACACATATGTCATAATTATAATTCGGTTAAAAACTTTTGCAACTTAATTATAGCAGGGCTCTTTAAAAAATTGTGTTTAACAGGACATACTGACTTTCTAATCAATCACCTGTTTAAATTAAAAAGTAAATTACAATGACACCTCCTCTAGATAACCATAATAACCTCATCTCCCCTCTAGTATTTTAAGTAACTGTTAGTACCCTTGCAAATTTTTAGAGTTGACTAAATAAATAAAATTATATATTTCTGTTATCAAATTTTAATTCTTGAATAATATATATATGTTTAATTATCCTTTATTAATACAATACGTTTTAATCCTAGTTTTATTTGTAATTAAGGCTATCTCATTCAAATAATTTAATTTAATTAACACATATTTTTGGATAAGTGATACAAATATTAAGAATTTTAATTTAAATTATTAATGGAGGTTTTCTAATTAAAGTGATTGAGTATATATGTTGAATAGTTTAGTTTTTGGTGTTTAACGACACAAATTATTATTTGGATTCTTAGTTTCATATTATGATTTTTATATATTAAATTTTCTTGAGTATATGTCAAAATGTGGGATGTTTATGATTTTAATTATATTTTTTAGTATACAGTTGGTGTTGTTTTTATACAATATTGAATAAAAGAAAATATAATAATATTTATTACTACCTCTATCTTATTAAAAGATTTTTTTAATGTATTTTTTCTTTTTTTGAGTAATAAAATTTGTCATTTTTATTGCAAATAATAATGCTCAAGTGTGACTTAATTATGTCAAGTTTAATATTTGAGAAAAATAATTAATATAATTTTTAATAATTTTTTATATGAATAGTAAGATTCGTTATGTAATAATAATTTTATTTTACGTAAATTTTAATATTTGAAAAAAATAATTATATTTTTTTTGCATTAATTTATACTTTTATGCTTATTAAACTTTTACTTTTTAATTACAAAAAATATATTTAAATGTATATTATGTAAGTTTTTCAGAGAATTCTTCTTCTATAATATTGAACGTATTTATTTAGAGTTTAAAGAAGTTTTGAGTGTAGAAAACAGTACAAGTTTTCTTCAAGAATATCTCCATTATACCAGTCGAAATTGCTCTTTTTTTTAGGTAAGGAGTATTATTTATTTCATATTCGCTTACGATATTATTTTTCGCATTCGTAAGGAATTTTATTTTCGTTCAATATTCGTAAGGAATATTATTTTTGTTCAATATTCGTAAGGAATATTATCTTCGTTCAATATTCGTAAGGAATATTATTTCGTTCAACAGTTGTAAGAGATATTATTTTTGTTCAATATTCGTAAGAAATAATATTTTTTTTCCATACCATGTAGTATGTAAGTAATATTATTTTATTTCAGATTCTGAATTCTACACTCATTTTGATAAGTATTGCTTCTATACTCCTCGAAATTAATAGAATATCCTTGAAATTTGCGCTTCATTTAGTATCGTTTCACTGAAATATTTTTCTGGACATTCTTGTCAAATTTTAATATTTTCATGCCAGAGTACTTTTCATACATATGACACTATCTATACGTACGACACTACTCACGAAGTACTATTTATGAGGTACTGTACTATTCACGGCGAAAAAATTGATTCTTTTTTTTTTCAAATTATTTTTAATACATGAATATTATTCTTGAATTTTATTCCACAAAACCGTTATCATGTTGACAATTTGGACATTCTTGAACTCCGGATAAATTGAATTATAAATCTTTAAAATTTATCCTTGCCCTCACTTAATTGAATTATTATATCATTGTCATCATCATCATGTTTATATTGTAATAAAAGTCATCTTTAGCCCGTAGTGCATAGATGGACTATTGATTGGCATGATTATGACCAAAAATTTTGTATCGGTATAATCATGACATGTAATATTACAAATGATGTGGTAAAAGTTCTCATTGGCCCGTAGTGCATTGATGGACAGTTGTTGATATAATCATGACAATGAGTTATCTTCAGCCAATGGTGCAAATATGAATTGTTGTTTGGCATAATCATGACTACTGGTGATAATAACGAATATCCTTAGCCCGTAGTGCATGGATAATTCGTGGATGTGATAATAACGAATATCTTTGGCCCGTAGTGCATGTATAATTCGTGGATGTGATAATAACGAATATCTTTGGCCCGTAGTGCATGGATAATTCGTGGATGTGATAATAACAAATATCCTTGGCCCCTAGTGCATGAATAATCGTGGATGTGATAATAATGAATATCATTGACACATAGTGCATAGATAATTCATGGATCTGATATTAACAAATATCTTTGACCCGCAGTGCATGGATAATTCGTGGATGTGATAATAATGAATATCCTTGACCCGTATTGCATTGATAATTCATGGATGTGATACTAATAAATATCATTGACCGTAGTGCATGGATAATTCAGTAATGTGAATTATTTATTTTGCAGACAAATGATGTGGTAAAAATCCTCTTTGGCTTACGTGCAAAGATGAATCGTTGATTATTGGTTTTACAGTTGTATATCTTTGGCTTACGTGCAAAGATTGACTGTTGATTATTGGTTATACAGTTGTATGTCTTTGGCTTACGTGAAAAGATTGACTGTTGATTATTGGTTGTACAGATGTATGTCTTTGGCTCGTAGTGCAAAGATGGACTGTTGATTTACATGGTTATAAATATGAATTGTGAATTTAACTATAATATTTGGTGGTTCATGTGAAAATTGGTGATGAAAGTTCTCTTTGTCTTAGATACAATAAAGAACTATTGATGGGTATTATAGGAATGAAATATTAATGATGGACTTTTAATTTGGAGGAGATAGTAGACATTATGTTCTACTTGACTCTTCTAATGGATTGTTGTTTCCGCTGCAGTTGTTGATCTAAAACTTGTTATCCATTGTATTCTATCAGATTTTCTCATGTTGAGGACTAATGATAATTTGTTCTATATTATCTTAGTCATACTATTCTTTACTGGGCTATTTGTGCTCACCCTTTTGCTTCACAATTTATTTCAGGTATTAAGAGTGTAGCTGGGTCGAGCGGGGATAACAGAGGAATAATGTGATGGTACGAGACTTTGGAAGTTTCTCAATACATTATAAAACTGCATGACATGCAATATATAATTGTATTAAGAACCTAAAATGTGTGTGTTGTATTTTATACGTCACTTAATAATTGATTTTGGTGAATAACAATAGGGTGATGAGAACTCAACTTTGAAAGCGTGAAAAGTGCACATCATTAGAATGAACAAGAAAGTAATATTCTCGTTCTTCTTTGGGGTCTTGAAATATTTGTTACTGTATTTTATATGGCATTGTAATAATTTGAGTTTAGATATTGTCTACAAGACAATATTGTATTAAAACCCACATCTTACGTGTTATCGTATTTTGTACGACAGTTCAATAGTTGTATAAATGAAGTTTGTATTTGAATTATGTACCGTGTATTTGGCGACTCAGAATGGATTGTGTATACTTATTTTGTGGGCGTCACAAATTATAAAATTTATTATTTTTAAAATTTAAATGAATCATATTAATTTTAAATTTAAAATATCACAAATTAACTTTTTAGAAGTCAATATTGATCTTATGTACATTTGCAGCTACAATCTATTCAATACACACTTCATAAATTACTTCAAATTTAAAATAAAATAAAAATTATTTTATAGTGGAATACAATTGATAAATTATGATCTCTCTCTCTTATAAATTATAAGATTATTATTAATTTGATGTTTTGACTGTTGAAACTTTTAAATTTTAACTTTTAACTTTTAAATTTCATTATTTAAGGAATCAATATAAGGAACCTATTGGGTACATAGTGAAAAAATTGAATCCTTATTTTACAGAGTGACTCAATAGCACTGTAGATTAAGGATAAAGATAAGAAAATTGTTGTGAATGCTCTAACATTCACTATTATTGGGGAGGAAAAAAAATCCAAAATTTAAATTTGTAATGTATTTATCATTTCCTTTTATGAGTAGTTTTTCAAAGAGAAAGAAAAAGAGTAAATATTGATCTCCACATACATTGAAGATTAGATTTAATGGGCCTCTAGGCCCATACTTTTGGAGAAATCACATTCCTTCTATTAGCGAATCAATCAAACAGGCCGACATGTCCACATTTGGGTCCGGTACGTGTATCTTTGAAGAATGGATTCAATTTGCAACTGAGTATGACTCCGACTATGGAAGATAGAGAAAAAGGAGATGGAGAGAGATAGAAAGAGTCCACAGCTCAGATGAGAAGACAAGGTAATTAATTACTCTTTTCCTCCGTATAATCCTTCAGCTATTCTGATATGTGGAATATATATAGATATTAATTCTTTAATAATTTTTTAAATAAATAAAAATCAATGAACATCAATTTTCCCAGCGTGAGTTTTCAGTTCCAGAGTCTCCATTGCTGAGTGATCCCGTTGTAATTTTATAATTATTTTGTAACATAGAAGCTGCAAATGCATGTGTATGTACTTAGTTATGTCTATAAATGTCCAGAGATTAACAAAGAAATGCATGTTTGTGGAGTGAAATCCTTTGGTCTTACCCGACTTGCTAATCAGTGTGATTTTGCAAAACAATGCGGAGTTTTTTTTTATATAAAAAAAATTAATTTTTATTTTTTAAACTGTAGATGCTCGTCCAATGTTCCCAAAGAGACCCACTACTATTATGGGCTTTAGGGCTTTATTGTGTTGTAGGTGGGTTCTTTGTATTTGTTCATTGATCATATGTTCAAGGGTTGAGGGAGGATGCTATTGTGGATGATGAATTTCAGTGGCAACAATTGTAAGTCATAACTGATACAAGCTGGTTGGACTCAATTAGGTATAAGTTGAACCCACTTATTTTTCCACTGCTGTTGTCTAGTTTTTCGCATATAAAATTAGTTAGTCTCCATTCTTGCATTCAGTTAAAGTTTTGGATCAAAATAGAGATTAGGTTGTCCAGTTACCACAGAAATTGGGGTTTCGTTACGAGCCCTATTAAGACTCTTTCTTTCCTTATGGAGGACTGCATTTTGGGATTTAAATTATCTCATGATATTTAAATAAGTATCGATTTCATTGTTAATTACTTTTGAAGTAAAAATTTCCTGAATATTTTGTTCATAAAACTCTAATTATGTGTAGGAGGAAGAGGAATTATTTAGATTAATTTATTTTCCCATCCCATCAGGGTTGGACGCACACTCGGGCGAGTGTGGACGGGAGCCCCCACTGAATTTTTATTCTTTGTATATGGGTATTATGGTATATATTGATAATATTATGCAAATTGGGGGCTAATGACTAATGATTAAAATAATGGAATTGAAGTAAGAATGAAATGAAAAATGGTATCTTTGGTGATTATTTAAAAGGATAAACCATTTCGATTTAATGAATTTATTTCATTTCCTTGATTTTTATTCCATGGAGAAGGTAGTGGAATGAAAATCATTTTAATAGAATGGATGTATGTAATAATTATGTCATCCACACCATCTGACATCCACCACCAACAACCAAATATGCACTTGAAATATTAAAAAAATATTTCATACCTTTCTACATTTCATTCCTTCAATCCAAACGTAGCATTAAACTCTTCAAGTAATGTACTGCTACTCCAATTGAGATTCTATCTATATTCAACTTCAAGAGAAAATAACTCATTTTCACTCTGTTGTCCCTTTCACTCTGTGACATTATAAAATATAACACAAAACAAATTTGAAATGCTTTTGTGCAAATCACTTATTTGAAACGCATTTGTACAAAAATAGTGATTGATATTAATATTTTTAATGTTTATAAATTTTAGTATTGTTCTTTATTTTATTTTTTACAACTTTTTGTATTAAGCCCCCACTGAGTAGAAATTCTGCATCCACCACTGCATCCCATAATTGAATATTTGTCGATTTCAATATACATGATCATGTTTCGTTTGTCTTCTTATTCTAAACAGATTTAGTGCGGACTCATTCAACTTTTCTTAATTTGCTTTTTTTTTTAAATATGATCTTGTGTAGGTTTAGAATTATTTTCATTTTTTGTTATATTTTGATATTTTCTTGTTCACTTTACAGGGGCTATGATGGGTAGAAGTCATACACATTAGCTTCGAATATTAATGGAGTCTTCCGTAAGTTTTCATACTCTCTCTCTTACACGCCACACATATTTTCTAACATCTAGATAATTTTGGTTAACATTGATAACAACATTATGGTAGATGAACGATCTATTCTTCCTAGATTTGAGTTTATGTATATCTGCTCATTTTTCTACTTATTAATATAATTCTAAGTAATGCCGGATCATAAATTAGCTGGTTTGGGTACTAGTTGCTGTCTTGTCTTGATTCTTATGAGCTCAATTAATGTCTCCTTTCTTACGAATAAACAACGAAGAAGTAAATTTTCATTCTAAAGTTCTTTCTTTTACCCTGAAATATTTGGAAACTGCTTATCATTCCTCTGCGTCCTATACTCAGGGCAATGAATTAAGGACTCCTAGCAGGATAGGAGATCGATCAACCAGTGATGTTGTTGTAAGACTACGAACACACGATGGCCGTGATGAGTGGGTGTACTGTCATTCTAACATCCTTATAGAGAAGAGCAAGTATTTTGCTGACCGGTTATCAGAAAGTTGGCCCACATGTCAGATCCTGGACTCTCGCAACTGTGTTGAGGTTTACTGTCAAGAATCTTATTTTGACTACCACATCACTGTTGTTCGCCTCTTCTATGTCAGTACAGATTGTTCAGTGACTGACATGTGGCATGGTGTAAAAAATGCTCTTGGCATTCTTCGAGTGGCCGTGGTGCTTGGATGCCCACAAATTGTTGCTGCCTGTGTGGATTACTTGGAAGCAGTCCCTTGGGAAGAAGCTGAGGAGGAGGAGATTCTAAAAATTATACCAGGCATGGGATCACAAGCAGAAACAATTCTTGCTCGTCTTCAGCCTGTCAATCCCACAGCTATTAAGAAAATTTTTATCTCGGCCATTCGATTTGCCACGTCATCACCCCCTACACTAATGAATGATCTAAAAACATCAGCCCAGGAGCAGCTGGAGTACATGCTTACTGAAGATGATGATGCCCCATTGCTTAAAGCTGATGAGGAGATAAAATTAGAAGTAAAAGAATGTATCAAGAAACTATTAGCCAGATTTGACAACCTAGTAGACTCTTTGTTGTCTGAGACAGGAGATCCAGTTTTTGATGCAGGGACCATGCTTTCATTTCAATCCTATTTGACAGATTTGTCATGGGCTTGCCAAATATTGGGTAAGTTGGAAACAATGAGGGATCTCGTATGCAGTTGGGTGGAAGTATCAGAAAATGCAGTGAAGGTTGTTGAGAAAGTATGTCAAGAAACTGATATGCTTGAGACGAAGTTAAAGGTTATTGAGGTGACTGCAAAGGTTCTAGATGCAATAGGATATGGCACAGTAATTTTGCCAACTGCAAAACGTCTGCACATGGTGAAAGTTTGGCTTCCATTTGTGAGGGTTAGTAAGCCTTTAATTGAATCTGCTAGAACTGACGGTGAGGATGGTCTGTTTCTAAAAATGGATGGTGAACTCTGGCAATCCTTGGAGTCGGCATTTGTTTCATTAATTCTTGCGTTGCCATCAGGCAATCAAGCAGAGATTTTAACTGAATGGTTGGGAAATAAGCATATTCGATACCCTGACCTAACGGAAGCATTTGAGGTTTGGTGTTACAGGTCCAAAGTTGCCAACAAGAGGCTGGCATTGTTGGGAGGCACCAATGGTATGACCAAAATGCTATAACCCTTTCCTCCTTTCTTTGCCTATTGATTATGACTCATTTTTTTCCAATCCTGAGATTAAAATACCAATTTTTTCTTTGCTGCCTAAACCATAAATGTGCCAAATTTTAGCAAATATCACGAGGATTTTCTCTTATTTTTTATTTTTTATTTTTTTGGGGGATGGGGGGTGGAGGAGTGGAGAGGTGGAGGTGGGGGTGGGGAAGAACTAGTAGCTTGCTTAGTGTGACACGATAACTCTTGGGCCCTTGTATATTATGTGATGCTAAGGCACGTACTTGTATATTTTTTGACAATTATGATGTGTCTAAATTTTTATGAGTAATTGAGGTGGGGCTAACGATTTATAACCTCCTGGAACATCATTGTTAAATTTGGCACGTCAGTTTATCTTTTTTACTATTCTTGTTGAGACAGCTTTGGTTACTCTATGTTATTTTAACTATGTTTGAGCTTTGCGGAGATCTTTGCCATCTCCTCTCATTGCTGAGTGCTGACTCCTTAAAACTATACATATATTTATATGCTATATGTTTGATTTTCTGTCTTATCAAGTCAGTTAGCTGAAGAACTTTTTTTCAATGGTAACACACTAAATGTATTTGATGACGATGACTTTTGTTATTCTTTAATTATGGGTAGTTGTTTTATTGTGACCAGGTTAAAGAGGTGATCTCTTTAGAGGGATTCATAACCTAATTTATGGCCATTTTGCAGTTTACTGATGCGTTTTTTCATATCCTAGTCAATTGCACATAGTCTAATGATGCCTCTGGTAGGGGCAATTTTCTTACCTTTAAGTTAATTCTGGTTCATTGAATCTGGTTGTGTTTTTCTGAAAAGTGTGCTTGCCATTTACAGAGAAGTCTATTATTTCTTTTTGTTTCTCATTGATGACTTTTCCCGAGTGTTTCTTTACCAAATGCATCGTGACACCGCGGTGTACTACCAAAGTATGCATTGTTTCCCTCAGGCCACGACATTATGCATATGCATCACATGGTAATACTAAACTTGTATGTCATGGTTGGGAATACTGTGGTTGGAGAGTATTCTGCCTAGATGAAATAGAAACATTGCCATTTTCAGATTTAGGTTGGGCACTATCGCCAACTATAACATGGATTTTAATTGTATTCTCCTTTTTATGAACTTTGGGCTAATAATTTGATAAAAGAAAAAATATTTGAAAAGATTAGTTAAAGTTGCGATATTTCTTAGATTTACTGACTTTGTATTTATAAATTTGAAGCTCCATATTTTTGGGAGGTAATGTAGTTACATTAACCTTTTTACATCTACTTTAATAACGTGTATACATAAATTGCAGTCTTTGTGTTTTCAGCTCTCTTTATATAGTTCAGAGAGTGCGGATTATATGACACCCAAAAGCTCTCTTCCCCATCTCCCTCTATAAACGCAAACAGAATCGGATCAAATTCTTGTCCGCTGCACCATCACTATCAAACCCTAGCTATAAAACAAGAGCCTGCTTAGAATAAGTGGTCCTAACTATGTAATAAATGGATTGTTGCTCACTTCTATTGAAAATTACACAAGCAAGTAAGGATATGAATAAAGATGCGTGTTTCTTTTTTCGGCTAACAATTATACTTTACACACATTACTCACGAGGTAAGAACAACAGGAACACGAGGCTACTGAGATTCCCTATTGACTAATGAAAAAAAGTAAAAATTCCTTGCATTTTAGGCTTCTTATAAAGTAAACCCGTCAATGTATCCTTTAAATTCAAGTCGGGAAAGATAACAGAGATTAAGCTGGAATACAATTCATATCCTGAAGGAGTTGCATTACCTTGTGTGAGATGATGGTGTTCATGTGGCTCTCCTAGGACACAATGAAGTGCAGATTATCCACAAAAATAATTTGCCCATACATCATAAGAAAATGAAACTGTTTCTCCCATTCATAAAATGGATTTTTGCTCAAGTACATAAAAGCAATTTACAATTCTATACCACCCCCGAAATTTACTAATTTTACATAATCCTTTTACCAATCCCTCTACCCATCTGCAAAAACAGAGAGAATATACAATCCTCAACCATATGTAGTATCTTCTAATCTGGCTAGATGGTCTATATGAAAGAACTCAAGTGGTTCTCTGCCAAGTATATTATACCTGTAAAGTAAACTGTGTAAAGTTTTCTTCCTTCTTTACACTACCCATTCAATTTCCCTTCTTCCTAATGAAGGTAATAGATGAAAATAGTGAAAGTGATCCTGGAACCCCGGCAAAACTCTAGATCTTCTTTCTGTCTGTGTCAAGCCACAAAATCTGGCAACAATTGGGCAGCAAACCTCTTGCGGCTTTGAATATTCATGTTTTCGAACATGTTTGCTGAATGAGAAGACGTGGGAGTGTCTATAGCTCCGAATTCATTTACTTCGCCAATATCCACTCCTCTTCCCAGTTGGATGTTTTGGTTGGGGTGGAAAGTTCGGTGGGTTCCAGACATTGAGAGGTTTTCGCCATGTGGGAGACCAAGAGTGAGAGAAACGCCATTATTGCCTGAATACGGTGCAGCAAATTGCTCAGCGCCAAACCTTTCAATTTCCCCGATTGGGTATGAGCCAAATCCTCGAATATAGTTTGTCGGGCTTCCTATCAAGGTAAAGCCATCTCTGCTTTGCCTCTGATCATTGTGAAATTTCATAGTCACTTGTTCATTGTTGGCCTCTGGCTTGGAATCCATGTTCATGAATGACACATTACCGACAGAGTGGAACATATCAGTGCTCCTCTGTTTCTTAGGACTTCCTCGTGTCATTTCCTCCATTTCCGAGGATCCAATGAGGGTGAAACCAGAGTGATTTCTGATATTTAACCTAGTGGGAGAGGTTGAAACTGAAATATTTGGATGAGAATTCTGGCTTGTGGGATTGTCTTGGTTCTCTGTGGAACTTTCTTCTTGTGGAGCTCTGGCTTTTGATGCCAATTCTTCATTGTGGTCACTTTTGCTTGTTTTGTCCTCTGATCCATTTTGTTCATGTTCCTTGATTTCCTCCATGTACATTTCTTCTACCATTGGCTTCCAAAGCCGCACTCGGGCATTTATAAACCAATTAGACACCTGAATTATATTATTAACCATTTCATCACTATATAAAATACCCAATCATGAAGTGAAAATGTTTCACAATCCAAACAATATAATTCGTACCTGACTTCTAGTAAGCCCGGTTTGCTTTGCGAGCATATGTTTGTCCGAGTCCTTGGGATAACTGAATATCAATTTCAACAAAATTAGTTCAAAACTGATTACTGAAAGATACCGAATTTTGAAATCAGGTTCAGTAATTGAGTTGTGTTCTTACGGGTGGAGGAAGTGTTCAAAGAGCCAAGCTCGAAGAACAGAAACAGAACGCTCTGGTAATCCTCTCTGGGGTCTCCAAGCGTTATGTTGGATCACTCCCAACCGTTGTAGAGCTCTCTGTTGCCTGAGCTGATTATCAACATATTTGAGCCTTGAGCCCTCAATTTTCTCTCCTCCAAAACTATCTTCTTCGCCTAAGCTCTTGCTTGCTGCTCGAATTTGTCCCAATATTGCGTCTTTGAGACTCCGAAATTGCTTTGAGATAGTCTCTAGTGCCAGGGCTGTGTATGTTTTTGCAGAGCCAATACCGGCTGCTTGTTCAAACCAAGAAATTACAATCTGCATCTGATTGTGGTACTGTTTGTACCTCTGCTCCACCTTCAAATCATAAATAAACAAATTAACATAAGATTCAATTTGAGCTAATAATTATGTACTTGAAACTGAATATATATATAAAGTCGCATGAACAAAGCACATTTTTTTCTGTTCTTTTTTTCCAGCTGAAATTTCTGTGAAAAGTACAATATTAAACTATGTTTCTTTAAGAAAAAACTAGAACAATCATGGTTCAGTTCATTAAATTTGACAAGTCCTCAATGAATTCTGACCCAATATCATTTTATTGGTAGTCTTCCAAAGAGGTGATGTAACTTTAGTGTTGGAGACCCAACCCACAAATATGGTTGAAAATTAAATAATTCCTCCTTTAAAAAGTTCAACTTGTAAACTAAAAATGAGCAGATTTGTTTATGTCAACATATATGTAATTTACCCAGGGGCCATACCTCATCAAGCATGTTAACGAGCTTTGCTTTCTTCATCTGTATTTCCTGTCTCTCAGCGGCTGTGAGCTCAGAAATGCTTTTGGAGCTCGTCTCTCCTCCACCACTTAGTCTATCTCCGGCGGCTGCCACCGGTGATCCTCCCGCAATGCCTTTTGTGTTCCCATTACTGGCCTTGCATAATTCACTATTCTTCACTCCCTTCCCAACATTAACAACTTCATCAAGAAGCTCTTGAGCAGCCTTTAAGTACTTGGAACTTAACAGCACACCCTGCATGCCGTTCACACCATTGGAAACCCCGGATACCGATGATGACGAGCCGCCTGGCACCCGGACATCATCCCCGCCGCTTCTCTGTGAAATTGTCGGTGGGGGTACCAGAGCGGGAGACGGCAGCTCACTTTCGGTTCTAAACGACCCGTAGCCGGGTTGTTGGCTAGAAAGGCTGAGGGACAATCCTTGTTGTGAGCGCGTGACCTCACGCGCCGTCGTGGGGTCAACTGGATTGTACAAACTGTAGTGAAGGCGAGGAATGAAGCCGTGGAGGCCCGAGAAGTCATGCTGAGTATGGACGGCGGACGGATGGTGAGGGTGATCTTGTTGGGGTGCGGCTGCTGAAGCAGTCGCAGTGAGGGGGATGCCGACAAAGTGTTGGGTGGGCGGAGCGTGGGATAAAGTAGTGGGGTTTAGAGAGTTGCCGCCAGCGGAGTTGTTGAGGAAAACGAAGTTGGCGGGTGGCGGCTGCTGGTGCTGTTGAGGTGTGTCAGGGTATCCAACGTCGTACCCGGGATTCATCAAAATCAGTGTTTGTAGTCCGTCACCTTGGATTTCTGAATTCCCATCAAAGTACGTCCCCATCGGCATCGGATTCTGAAATATCTTTCTTGATTTATAGGAGTACCTCTGATGATTGATTATTTATATTTTTTACTATTATATCTTCCAATATATATCACTGAAAAGGGACTACGTAAAATTAAAACTTCACATCCCAAAATTAATTAATTAAACTCCCTCTCCCTCTCCCTCTCTCTCTCTCAAGTCACAACACTACCTACATATATATGTTGTATATATGAGAGATAGGAGCAGGTGTACCTGTTTTGATTTCAAAGATGGAGGTGGGTAAATGGTAATTTCAGCCCATTTTTTTGGCTGCAACTAATGGGAATATTTGTAGTCGTATTAATGTGACGATTAGATAAATCCTGGAAAAATAAATCAAGGGACGATATTAAAATATGAAAAATACCCATAAACCCCCTAGGGTAATTAAATAGTAGTACGTACTGGCGTAATTATTAATATCGTTCAATCTCAAGAAATAATGCATAAAACTCATCCGAGAGAGAAAGCGATGTGCATTCAGCGAGAAATTAAGAAACTAAGCCATACATGCACACTTGTATATCTATCTAATTTGATAATCCATCTATCATGTACAGAATTTTATATATATATGATGATGGATCAGTCCCTCCACTTATGGGAAAGAAAGAAAAACAGTAGTCTGTCATACTCAAATCAATCTCTCTGAATCTCTTTCCCTTCCCAGTTGCTAAGTATAAAAAAGGAATTGAAGGCTTAAAAGTCGAGAGAAAGAATACCTTTCTTTATTCAGTACACACTCATTCACCATCTAACCATTTATCTCTTATTTATCTTTTTTTGTATATAAATTAAAAAAATCATGAAATTATATGCATTCAGATTAGATATATATAATGATGTATGTATATGTACATGATCATGTTCTTGATGGATGCTGATGGTTAAAATTCTCGGGGACTTTTTTAATGAAGCTAATTAGAAAAGCGCGCGCGCGCACACACACACACACACATATATATATATATATATATATATATATATATATATATATATATATATATATACTGATAAAAGGGTCAAACAGGTTTACGAATTACGATCAAATCTTAGTAAATGAAGGTTAGAGTGCAGAGAGATTCAACACATATTTTATTATTATTTATGTGTATAATTATATATATATGTATGATAAAACATTAAACAAAATATATACTACAGAAAATTATTAATAAACACCCAACAAATAATATTATAAGTTTTATATTTTTATAATTACGAAATTATAAGCAATAACAAATATAATTCATAACACATAATAAAGGAGGAGAAACTCTTAAAGAATTTCCTAAAATCGGATTTCCAATTTAGATATACGACAGTTCTCCATGAAGAATTCTTGCTTATTAGGAGTGAAGTACCTGCAAATAAATCAAACCAGGAAACTTAATTAATTGGCTGATGATTTGAGTCTCTCCTTTTCAAAGGATTTGATGCAGCCAGGCCTGGGATGATTGTGAGTATGATGATGATGATGAACTGCTACTACTACAAACAACTTTTTAGAGAGAGAGAAAGATGTAGATGAGTGTATATGTGTGTGGTTCATTTATTAAAAATTTAATATTATAAAAGAAAGAAAGAAAGAAGAACAGTGGGATATATATATATATATATATATATATATATATATATATATATATATATATTATAAACAATGTGTCAGAAGATACAAACAGCTGAAAAACGAGGAAACGTCTGCTTCCGTGAAGCTTTTTTTTTTGTTTGTTATTTTAAAAATGAAATCACATCAAATAAGTAGTAGAAAGGAAGAAGATGAAGAGAATAGGATGATGATAATGATGATGATGAAGAAGAACATTATTTAGGGCTATGTTGGAGGGGTCCCCAATAATTCATTATTCAGTCCTCTTTGTCTTTTCTTTCTTTTTTTCTTCTTTAAATTTATCTCTCCTCACTAGCCAGTTAGCTAGCTAGGTTAGTACTAGTATTTTTTTGTGGTTGGATGCCAGAGTTTGAAGATAAAGCAATTAAATTCCTAAGGAACACAGGGCCAACCACCATTAATACCTACTACTTTAATGCTCTAAAAGTTATCATTTTTTATATTTTTAGCCCTTGTAATTTTTATTCGTTTATATCCATTTACACGTACGAATTTATATATATATATATATATATATATATATATATATATATATATATATATATAAAACTAGTATTACTTATTTTATGTATAATTCCATAATCTAAAATAGAACAATATTATAGATACAACTATCAAATCCAACATACAAACATGTCTTTGTACAATAATATTGTCACTGCTGGCTTCCTCAATGCTCATCAGTTTCATTGATTGTAGTTAGAACCTTGGCCCTCATGTCATACCTAGTGTTGCTACAAATTAAATTTCAATGTTATCAAAAAGGGAAATAAGTTCCCCCAAAATATAGAAGAAAAACATCTACTTTAATTAGCAAACCTAAATATATATGCATGGGGTAAAAAAACTTTTCCATCATTTTTTTTATTTTTCTGGGAATTATGAGCTCTCTAATTTTTCTATTATTACCTTTTGGACCTTCACTTATGAATTTTAGTTCAGTAACATTTTTCTCAGATGACTTCTTGAGGGGGATGAAGGACCCTTAATTCCACCTCATGGAGCTAAAGTGTGAAGGACGATCACATGTTGGCATTGTTGTAGAAAATGAAATCTCAATTTATTTAACAAATCACTAGTCATCCTTACAATTAATCATATTTAATTAAGTAGTATTTAATTTTCACTAGTACTATATAAAACCATGCCACAACCAAACCTTTTTATTTTTATTTCCTCAAGAATAAAAAATAATAATGAGAAGTAAATTATTAATTTCCCTCAATGACAACATCATTCATTATATATAAAATAACGGGTAGATATTGAAAAAATTATAAAATAAAATTTGAAAAATAAACAATTTTGAATGTAAACTATATATGTTAAAGCCATTAATTGTCACTAGTTTTAGAGGTAGGTTAACTTTAATATTGTCTTCATTATCAGGCTAAACAAATTAGGTAGTGATAGGCGTGGTTTTAATTTATGGTCTGTCGAGAACTTGAGATCATCTTTCTCTCTCACTCACGTACAGTCACTATCGTCATATCCATATGAATAGTGTAGACTGTAGTATATATTCAATTCTTCATTCTCCGGACAAACCCTGAATTAATTTCCCAAGTTTATATCTTTAAATTAAAGACATATATTCAAATGTCTAACTCGAATTCTATGAAAATAATTTTAGACAAACATTAATTTTACCATTAAACTAATTATGCATGGGCCATGGCCGTACAAAAATCCTACATACCTAGGGGTATAAACGGGTTGAATATGAGCGAACATCTTAATGTTCAGATTCAGTTCGACTCGAAAAATTGAGCTCGAATTCGATAAGAAATTTCTAATTTTGCGCCAGATCTCGACTTGGATCACTCGGACCTACGTACTCAGCTCGTAAGTACTCGACTCGTTTACAAAACGAGTTACTCATGAGCCTTCAAATCGAATTTCAAATATGAACCATATATTTCACTTAATACTGAACCACTACATACTAAATTGATTATTGAACTAATATTTTTATATAAAAGTTTTTTACTTTTATTTATGTAAAGAAATTACAAAGAATGTAATACAAATATAATTGACAATCAATTCATTGATTTATTCAAGTACAAGTTTACACAATTTAATACTACACTTATTAATTATAATTGATACAAACACTACAAAAAAACGGCTTAATTCCAACGGAATTTTTCGTCGACAATTCAGTCTTATTAAAGCTCGTTGGAAATAAGTCCATCGAGATTTTTGTCAGAAATAGTTCTTTTCGACGGAATATTTCTGACAAAATTTCCGTTGGAAATAAGTTATTTCTCACGGAATATTCCGTCAGAAATAACCTTTTAAAAAATTAAAAAAAAAATTAATTATGTTTTCTTTTTTCCTATGTTTTCAAACCAAATTCATGCCCTACAATATCCAACACATGACAAATATCCAAGACAAACAAATAACAATATCAACACAAACAAATCACAAAGATAGTGTTGTATTAATCTCTTTGGATATCGTCAACTTTGTTACATAATAAATATAATGCCCAATCTTACCTTAACAAATCCAGTTCGAGTATCAAGATTCAAATGTAAATTCTTAATCTCCCCATATTCCCCAAATGCGTTCTGAAGGTCATCTTCTTGTGTCTCTTCATGAACTCCAATAATTAAAATAGTCCATCCTTCAATAATTGTAAAAATGATCTTTAATTAAAATAAGAGACTACAATACTTATAGGAAGTACTTAATTTGCATAAATCATCTTCATATCTTAATATCAGAAAATCTGCAAATCTCAGTTATTTTAAGCTAAGAGTCATTTGAGTATCTAGAATGGTCAGGAGTACTATTTTTCTTCAACCAAGTCATCAAATGCAATCATTTCATAGGTAAGTTTCAAATCATAGAAGTTAATATTCTTCCCAAAACTTAAAAATATGGTAAGATACGCTATTTTAGAATGGGTTAAATAATTTCCTTTCAAGCAGTACTAGATATGTTTCAGTTTTTACCACTTTCTTCTAATTAGTTTCTACTGTCTTTGCAAAACCCCACCTAAAATTTAGAATTGGCTTTGCCGTTCTTTCCCTCTAGAAATTTAAATTATTTTCTTTCAATTCAATCACTAATTTTCAAACAAGTAAAGAAAAATATTTACACAATATATATATAGGTATATATATATAGAGATCTAAGGTCGTTAAAAAAAACACTCCAGAAATTAAAATTATTTATTTCAACTCAATCATTAGTTATTATCAAATATGTGAGGAAAATAAATACATATTATATTTAAATAAATAAAGTATATATGTAGAGAGGCAAAGATCTAAGGTGTGGTTTATTCTCTACAATTTACAATAATGAATCTCACATGTATAAAGTTTCAATCTATTTTTTCCCAGCTTTAGGTTGTCTCATCCACTAAAGAGAGTAATTTAGCTTCTTATTCCCTTCTATTAGCAATAAAACAGACCACAAGCAAATCTCCACACGTAGACATACTTGGATGAATTTGATAAACAAAAAAGAAATATTTTTCATATGTACCTAATTGACACAACCAATACACCATTGTTTAAGCATTTCCTGGCAACGCGAATCCTATTTCATACACCACTAGTGCATTGTATATACATGATATAATCAATTATATATACACAATATCAATATATATACATAATATCATACACATTCAAAAATTAGGGCATGTGTGTGTAACAAAAATTACGAGTTATTGTGTGATAATGTGTGTAAAATTGGAAAAATGGCCAAATTGAATACTAACTGTTAACTACAAGTAATAGAAAATAACAATGGAAGAGAATGAGGCGAAGGAAGTCGCTGCGCCAAAAATTGCAAAAATCGAAATTGGGGTTTTTTTCTTTCTTTCTAAATTAGGACAATAATAAGTGGGAGGAGAGAGAGGGGAAAGGGAGTAGTGAGGCGGAGGAGATTCAAAGAGGAGGAGGAGGTTTTTTTTCTTCTTCTTTTTCTCTCTTCCTGCAGCAAATCGAGCATGTGAGGCAAATGGCCGGGAGTTATGTTCGCCTAAAAAAATAGGGAACTAATAATGACTTTTATTTCTGACGGAATTATTTTTCACAGAGTTTTTCGACGAAATTATACGTTTTTCTTGTAGTGAAATATCACGTATTTAGCTTATCAATATGGATCAAACTAGTATTTGAATAGGTATCGAGTATGGTTCGAAAAAAAATGAAATACAAAACCCTAATTTAAGCAAACACTGATATACTCAAATTTAACTCGATCGTGTATCATTAAATAGAGAACGAGTATTGATCAAATTTGACTCGAATCAACTAATGAGTTCTGCTTCTAGCTCGTACGTACTTAAAAGATGGTCATCCGTAAGTTCTAAGAAAAATAATTATGTTAATTAAATTAGAAGATGTATGCATGTGCATGCTCATTAACATTCATAAATTGGAAGAAATTATCATGTCATATATATAAACTAATTGATTTATGCGGTTTACACTTAATACTTGGTTATAAATTTGATCTATGGAACTAATTTTCATGAGCGTTAAGAATGACAAATCATGTACAAAAAAAATGGTGGTATAGAATACTGTGTATCTGTAAAAATTAAAAAAAAATTAAATATCCTTTTTTATTTATAAATTATGGATTTGGGTGTACAAACTTCTTATGCGAAAAATGCTGGCTATTGATAAAGTCCAAATTTTCATTCTGCAAGAAACACAAGCTCGATGTGGTACGTAGATTTCATTGGTACTTTTAGTTTGATTGTTCAAAAACTGTACAAGCCTAATTAAGAACTTTCACAGCTTTAGCACCCTTAAAAAGATTTTTGTGGTAGATTTCATTGGTATTTTTAATTAAAAATAAGTTGGGTTTTAGACGGATAAAATTCAAACACTTCACCATCCCCAAACCGAACATATTGCACTTAATCTCAATATTATTTTGAGGCAATTTTTAACTAGCTTATATTAGTGACTTCTTTTAATAATATAAGAAATGATCTTTGGTACCTACTATTATATATATACATAGTTGTATATTATATAGTCGGGTTATGACGACGAGTTTTTTGGGTTATGGCGACGGTTCATCCGTCGCTGTAGCCCAGAATAACTATGACGACAGTTGCTATAGCCCAAAAAATCGTCGTCATTGTCGACTGTGTACTACACAGATGTGTATATACAATATTTTCTCATATATATAGTAGCTTTGTCCCATGCCTCCGGAACTACATAGACGGTGAAATTTATCCCAAACTTTAGACAGTTCAGATAATTTATTAGGATAAACGAAAAATTCAAAATCAGTTGTATTTTGTTAGATCTATTGTATAGATTGAAATTGAAAAAGTTCATCACTTTGAATTAGATAATACTTTGACTTCTTATATATAAAGAGTATATTGTGTTTTAAACATACACAAACATATGTGAGTCATGTGCACTTAATATAGAGAATTTTTAATTGATAAAATAAAATGATAAAATATCAGAATAATTATTAAAAAAACAAGTAAAATATTAAAATTATCATTAATAAAATCGCTTAGAAATAAGAAAATACATATAATGTGTGTCAAGATACATATTCTATTTTCTTAAATTTATCTAGCTCCGCACGTCCGGAGCGGTGGCACATGTAGATTCAAACCAAACTTTAGTTAGGTCCTCTCCCCTACACAAAAATGGAATGCCTCTTGGGGCCTTTCCCATATTGTGCAAACATGCCATATATAAATTTTTCACCTTTCCCTCAAACTTTCTATGTTGGACAAGATGTTTATGGCAAGTTTGAATACACCATTTCAAGTAGGTGATTTTGGAATCAATTTTCTCATTCAATACTTAATGGATTTGAATAAATAAATATACCACGTTATACTCCTCGCGAAAGAGAACACATTAATGCATGAACCCGACATTTTCGGAGTGTAGGTCTCATATTATATTGAGCCTTAAAATGTTCAAATATTTATTTTACAAACCCATTTCCAACGGTAACTATATCTAAAAAGATTATGTTGAATAAAATTAGTTATTGTAAGTATGATTATTATTTTAATTAAATATTTTTTGTCAAACAATTATTAAAACACGTTTTTTGTACAAATATTAGGAATATTTTTAAATCTCATTTGATTTATTAATTGGTCTCTATAAAATATGTAGTCGAGTATGTTCTAAAAATATAGGAAATTGATATTTTTATAATATTTTTTAATATTTTCATATAAAAAATATCGTTATAAATATATAGGGACGATAGAGTGAGTCACTATATATTAAAATTATAAAGTGAATAGACTAGGAGTAAACTAGTTATTTAACTTCACAAAAGTTACTTAAAAAGAAAATCCTAATTTTAAATTATTATTATTATTATTATGAGACAGAAAGCATTCGTGCATTACATGATACTGAAATAACACATCCCTTAAGATCGATCAGTCCTTATTGACAGATATAATTATTTTTAACATATTTAGGACATATTTATTAGTAAGAATAACACTAAGGATTGAATTATTAATAAAAATAATGAAATAAAGGGTTTATTTAATATTATCTTCAATTAAGTATATATTATAATTCTTATTATTTGAAATTAAAAATTAATATTTTGCTTTTTTTTAAATGATTGGTGTATCATATATATATATATATATATATCGGTCCGGATCAAATGCATACCTCTTATCTTACTCACCCGTGCTCACTCCCCTTTAGGCGACGATTTTAGTCATACGACCGTCGTCTATACTTTTAGCGACGCTATATGTTGTCCGTCGCTAAAAGTATAGACGACGGTTGTATGACCGAAGTCGTCGCCTAAAGGGGGGTAAGCATGGATGAGTAAGATAAGGGGTATGCACTTGATCCTTGTTTTATATATATATATATATATATATATATATATATATATATATATATATATATATACTATTGAGGATACGATCTATTTGTTATTATTTGTAGATGTATAATAGTTTAAATGATAAATTTTTATCTAATCTCATAAATAATTCCAATCAGAATAAATATAACATAAAGCTATTTTAAATTATCTCATAAATAATTTTATTTTATATAAATATATAATTAAAATTATTTAATATCATGATTACTAGTTTTAAAATTATAATGCATGAGAATATTGTTTGGAAATTATAATCCGAACCTTAAGAAAATATTATTAAAGGAAATCCGGGCTCAGTGGGTCCCACATGCCTAATCACTGTTTTTTTTTTTTGACTTTTTCACTGGAAGCCGTGTAGCGTGTAACTCCACGAATAGGAGGGGCCCACGTGTTGAAATAAAAGTCAAAAGTGCCAGCAATCAGAGCTAAGCAGGTGTGTTACTGAGCAACTGCCTTTATTCACTTTGAGGGCGTCGTTGTCGACACACCTGTCGCATGCTTACAAGTGTCCCCTACCACTACCACTCCTACTCCTGGGTAACTACTAGTAGTACGTGTTAACATGCTAATTCATTGATCGGTGGCACCGCTCTCTTTCCCAAACAACCCAAGCTTTCTACTTTATTCTCTCTACTTTCCGACTGACTAAAATCGAAAATCCATAAATATTCCAATATAATTTTTTACAAAAGTTGTAATATTTTTTTGGTGACTTATGTAAAGTTATGTAACTAATTAATTTTTTTCATCATAATATTAATTTTATTTTTTTCATATTCTTACAGCATTATCAGCCACCCAATTTATAGGGTTCAAATAGAAAATAATAAAAGTTTAACATTTTAAATATATATATAAGGACTATATATATATACACAACTGTGTATTATACAGTAAGACTATCGCGACGGTTCAGCTGTTGCTATAGCTGATAATAGCTATGACGACGGGTGAAATCGTCACGATAGCCCTACAATGTATAAATTGTACATACATTTTTCCCATACAAAAAATTGTGTTGCAATATTTATAGGACGGGGAGAATGTTATTATTAGTAACACATGAATATCGTTATATTTTGATCAAATGACAATCATAAGATATGATATTTGCATATATTTTTTAAAGAATGTCTGTATGTGCCTATACAAATACAAAATAATCACACGAACTCAAATTAAGAAATATCGTATATATATTGATACATTCTATTGACTACAAGAAACTCATATAATTTTTTTTGGAACAATTACATATTTTATTACATTTTTAAAAATAAATACAACAAAAGTATCCTCATAAAACTTTTACACAACTAATACACTTCCAAATTTATTTACAATACTAGTGCAAGTAGGATTCCTTAATTTAGGAAATTAATATTCAATTAGGATTCTTTAATTTAGGACTTCTTCTCTCTCCACATCTATGTATAACAACTACAACGTACAAAATCTCCATTACATCCCGATCGCCACCTACAATAAATCTCCCATTCGATTTTCTGCTTCTGATGCTCATGATCACGAGTCCTCTTCTTCTTCATTCTAAAATGGCCTCCTGATAACCTTGCTTTCATCTGCATACATTCAATTTGCCATTCATGTGTATTTAGCCAAAATAAGAGGGGAAGCGAGAAACTTGTTATGGATGGGCGGAGGTGCCCAAAAAAAGAACATTCTGGTATCTTGGTTCTATTATTATGGAGGGAGAGAGACTAACAAAGATGTTAACCATAGGATTAAAGTGGATGACTAATATGGAAAGGTGCCTCGGGGTTGTTGTGCAGTGAGGTTATGCTCTATGATTCAGAGTGTTTGGCTATAAAGAAACAACAGCTAAGAAGATGCACGAGGCTTGAACCGTTTTCTTCTTTATTAATTTGGGTTTCATTGGTTTGCTAGAATTTAAGTCCTGTAGGCAGAACTACTTTTGAGAGAAAAAAAATTACAGAATGTTATCAAGAGATTCAAGAGAAATTCGTAGAGACATGCTTCGGAGAATAATACCGGCGCAGAGATTCAAATACTGGATGATGGTAACCAAACCTTCATATCTAAGTAACCAAACTGTCATATCAAAGTAACCAATCAACCTCCACACTTTAAATTTTTTCTTAGTACAGTTGGTTACCAAACCTTCATATCAAGGTAAGCAAACCTTCGTACCAAGGTAACAGAACCTTCATACCAAAGTAACTAATTCACATCCACACATTTAGTTTTTTCATAGTGCAGTTGGTAACCAAACCTTCAGACCATGGTAACCAATTCAATTTTATCAAGTTACCAATTTCGTTTGAATGTGATGCAGTTAGTAACCAACCATTCATTCAAAGGTAACCATTTTATTATTTATGAGTAACAAAGTATTTATAAAAAAAATTTAAGAATATTAATAATTACATTTATTTATTTTTAAATTTTTTGTAAGGCGAATCTTCTTCTTATTCTCATCTTCTTCTTAATGTGAATTGTACTATTTTTATAATAATTACCTTCTTTTTCTAATTATTTAGTTGATGTATTTTTCTTGTAATTACTTTTTATTTGTTGTATACTTATATAAAGGACCCAATCTTGTTAAAATGTGAAAGGTGATTGGAGAAATCTGATTTGTTGGATTCAAACTCAATACACTTGGGTTGTTCATGGAGGGTGGGCTCGATTACCATGTTGAAGGATAAACTAAAACCCTAATGTTACGTTTGGATTGAAGTAATGAAGATAGGAATAAAATGACTTAATCCTATAGAAAAAAAATATTGTGTTTGGATGCGATTGTATTCTTATTTCTCTCAAATTTATAAATTTTATTTTTTGAAGGAGAAGAGTATAGAATAACTCATTCCAACTAGAATAGAATGATCATTTTCTATTTCATTTCTTCAATCCAAACGTAGCATAATCTATCGAATTACTTGTCTATTTCTTTTTCTTTAATTATATCATTTTTTCTTCTTCACATATATTTCTAATCAATATTAGGAAACTTAACAGCTAGTTATCTAAGGAAATTTGATTAGTCTTGCATTATAAATGCATGAATAATGCAATAAATTGTCTAGTTTATATAGACAAAACATTGATAGATCATTGTATGTATAACACATTAATAATTAATGTCTACGTAAACTAGTCACTTTTTTTTTCTAATTAAACCTAGCATTACTCTAAATACAGTGAGAAGGAACTAACTGAGTAAGTTGGTTTCGGGATACTTACACAAATGGTGAAATTTATATTTACGATACTTAATTATTGAAAAAAATCAATAAACTTCTCTTAAGTTGTCAAAAAACTTATACTCTCTCCTATTCAGATTAAATGACATTTTAGAGAGTTTAATTTTATTCTATATAAGTGTCGTTTTGGAATCTCTATGCAATATTACACTATTTTTTTTCTAATTTATCCATCTATTTAATATGCTTAGTAAATGCAATTGTGGAGAAAGAAATAATTAATTAGGGACAATTGTGGAGAATGAGAAGAGACAATTGTGGAGAGAAATAATTATTTAGAAACACAAAAGACATTTTGTGTTACTGCCTCCGTTCCTAAAAGATTGTCGTTTTAGAAGAAAAAATATGTTTCAAAAAGTTTGTCGTTTACAACTTTTGAAGAGAATAAATTATTTAATTTTCTATATTACCCCTACTTTCTCTCATTGTCCCAATAAATTCTCTCCCTTGTATTAATAGTTTTCAATTTTCCATAAAGGGGTAGTAATGGAATTTCAAACAAATTTTACTTGGTAAATGACACTTTCTTAATCCATGTGCCAAAACCTTAAACGACAATTTTTTAAGAACGGGGGAAGTATTTCTTAATAAATGTACTTAACTCTAAAATGATATTTAATCTGAATAGAAGGGAGTAGTATAAATTATTCTTTTACCATTAATAATAGTAGTATTAAACTTTCAAACAATGGTCAAAGTATCCGACCGACCAAGCCTCCAATTACGGTTTATTAATTAAAGAAGATGTTGCATCAGACTTGGCAATTTCTAGTATATGATATTGACTATCAATATATGAAATAATCAAGTGATATATTACTGTTTTCGTTTTCTTTATTGGTCGTTTTAGGGAAATTATTAATTCTTTTTTACCTAATCTTTTGTGAATTTTAAGTAAAACTTTATTCTCGAAATAAACAACCAGTACACACTCCCAAGTTTTCCAAAAAAATCAATACCCATTAATTGCTTCGTTTATTTTTTATATTATCTCTAAATGGAGTACATTACACAATAATTTGTGTGTTTATCATCTTTTTGATGATTTTGGATTAGAAGAGTAATATATATCAAGATTTTATATTTATTTTAAATAATTAAATAAAATATTAATTATATTTTTCTATTTATGTACTTGCTCCAAATCCAAACACGCACGCAACTAAAAAAGAACCAATTAAGTAACAAATTTTAATTGAAACTCTCAACTGGGCTGGACAGTGATGTAATTAATACTCGGGTACTTTACATAAGTATACAACAAATAGAAAATAATTACAAGAAAAGTGCATCAATTAAATAATTACAAAAAGAGCGTAATTAAGACTCATATTACAAAAATAGTACAATTCACATTAATAAAGAAACCTAAAATCAAGGATAACTAATAATTCAAAATCAAATTCAAATCTTGTCTCTAACAACAATTTCAAATCCATATTTCAAAATTTAAATCAAAATGAGAAAATTAAAAATAAAAAATTATGAAGGAGCTAATGTTCATCATCCTCCTCTCTCGCCGCCACCGCTGCCGCCGCCACAAAAATTGACTAGTAACTGCATCACATTTAAAATAAAATTGGTAATCAAATACAACTGAATTGGTTACCTTGGTCTAAAAGTTTGACAACCAATTTCATGTTGGTAAATAAAAAATAGAACACTGCATATTTATACCAAGGTAACCAAAACTTTACACCAAGGTAACCAAATTTTTATACCAAGGTAATCAAACTTTTATACCAAGATAATCAATCTACCTTCAAACCTGCAGTATGAATTAGTTACCTTGATCTGAAAGTTTGGCAACCAACTGCACGAAGGTTTGGCTACCAACTGTATTACATGCAAAATAAATTGGAAACTTAATAAAACAGAATTAGTTACCTTGATATAAAGGTTTGGCTACCAACTGCATTATAAAAAAACTACAGAAACAGAGCGACGATGGCAGAGGGAGGGGGTGGGGCGTGGGCAGTGGGAGGAGGAGGAGGGGGTGGCGGAGGGAGGGGGGAGGATGAGGGGGTGGCGGAGGGAGGAGGGGGGGAGGGGGAGGAGGAGGAGGAGGAGGGAGGCGGAGGGAGGGGGTGGGGGTAGCGGATGGAGGGGGAGGAGGAGGAGAGAGAGGGAGGGAGGGAGGGAGGGAGGGAGGGAGGGAGGGAGGGAGGGGGAGGGGGAGGGGGAGGTGGCGGTGGGTGGAGAAAGGAGGCGGAGGAAGAGGAAGGAGAGGGTGTGGGGCTGGGGCTGGGGCTGGGGCTGGGGCGGGAGGAGTAGTGGCGGGGGGCAGAGGCGGGAGGAGGGGAGGAGTGGAGGCGGGAGGCGGGAGGAAGGGGAGGCAGAGGGTGGGGAGGGGTTGGACAGGAGGAGGAGGAGGCGGAGGGAGGGAGGAGAAGAAGAAGAAAGAAAACATAAATGGAGTGGGAGAAAATCGTGGGAGAGATGTGGAGAAAATTGTAGGAGAGATGGTTGAGAATTAAAACACATCCCATAATTAAAGGAATCATAAATATATACTAATAATGAAAATAAAATTTTAAAGATATTAATTATGTAAATATTTAATGGGGACACTTTTCTTGTAATTATATTTTTGAATGTACTATAAAATGTAATTGTTCCTTAATACTCACTGTCAGAGTCGTTAGAAGGACAAAAATCGAAGTGTATGATATCATATCATATACTAGTAATTTTTCGTTAGTTCAGTCACACTGTAACAAAAAATTAGATTAAATTTTAAAAAATATTATATTATTAAAGACTTTTGTAGTATAAAATAATTTATAATTAGACATAACAATTATCATAATTCATCATAGCATCACAATAAATAATACATATTCAATCATCAACACATATTCAACCACCAAAATATCAAGCTATTTGTTCTTTTAATAGATCCACAGTAGGTATATTTATAGTTTGTGGGCTAAATGTAAATTATGGTTCACGTGACTTAATTGAATTAAATATACAAATTAGGTTTCACATAATCTAATTGAATAAAGACGAAAAAGCCAAAAATAAATATGATAGACCTGATAGAAGTCTCCACGTGTCCCGAGGTAGAAGGCTCGTGGAGGCGTCTCGTTTTGGGAATTGATTGAGGGAGTGGATGGGTGACTAGAAAGGCAGGACAATATGAACATTATTCTAATGATTAAAGGGTATTTCTGAAATTTCTCTGACATGTGACAACTTAAGCGTCAAGATACTCTATAAATACTCCTACCATTCTATAAAAGAGGGGACCTCTGTTTGAACTTTGGGATTTGAACATCCTCTCAACTCGAAACACTCAAGACTTAGACATTCTCTCAACTCGAAGCATTCAAGAAAGGTCTTTGAAATTTCTTCTACCCTAGCTAACAAGGTTTTCGAATTCTGAGAATTCTACCACGTGTTATTGGAGTAACTGCTCCCATGTTCTTCTCCCTTCTTCCATCAATCAATCATTCAATCAATTTTGTGTTCTTCGTATATTTCTCTCCTCAACCAACACGAAACTCCACTACTAGAAACACAAGAATATGTTACGGAATTTTGTGATAGTTTTTAAAAACCATCACAAAAGATAGTAATTTGTGATGGACTTTTTAAGCAATCACAAAATAATAGTATATATGATGGCTCTTAGTGATGACTAATTTTGCCATCAATGTATTATAATTGTGATGGCCATGTCAATCACACCAATTTTTTCACGCAAAATAAATTTTCTTTTTGTGACGCACTAAGTCATCATTTATAGATATACCCTTTTCGTGATTGCATTTAAGCTATCACTAATATTTTAATATAAGAAATAAACAAAATAATATTTTATGACGATCGTGACAATCATTAAAAAGTTAGATTTTTGTGACGACTTTTATTTGCAATTACAAAAAGAAGGTATTTTGTGATGGAATTTTCAAACCGTCACAAAACAATACAATATATGATGGCTCTTAGTGATGACTAATTTTACCATCATTATAGAGTATTTGTGACTGCCATTGCAATCACCAAATCTTATTTGAAAGTAATTTTGTTTAGTAAGTCAACTCATATATGTTTCCTTTTATATTTTGTTTTAAAATTATAATCATGATATGGACTTTGGTGTAGTGGTAATACTCGTTATTTAGTTTGCAAATAGGAGAGGGTTCGAATCCTACAAGTATCATTTGATACAATTAATATAGATATAATTAGTATAGTGAAATAAATTATACGTAAATAGAGATTCACGTTCTTACATTTGATCCCTAAAGTCTTGTTTTTTTTGTGATGACTTTTACAATCACAATAGATTATATGTTAATGTGATTGTATTAATCATCACAAAAGCACTAAGCGTTTACGTGATTGCCAAAACCATCACGTAAAACCTTTCATGATGGGCGTATACAAGACGGCCATTGTGATGCTTAAAGCCATCACGTAAACCTTTCGTGATGATTTTTCTACTTTTTGTGATGAATTTAGGCCATCACAAATGACCATTTTTTTAGTAGTGCTCTAATCCTAACAAGATACAATTTTTTTGTTCACATAATTAAAAAATTTTGTGACTATATATTATTTATAAGGGTGTGTGGGAGAGAGGGGAAGACGGGTTTGGCAATTTACTAAAGCTGCCATGCACGTACTATGATTCTTTCTATCTATTGATTTTCTAAAAGGAATTGGCTATATTGTGAGTTTGTGTTCTTAAAAGCTATTATTCTAACATTATTATTAATATATACTTGAATTTGGTCATGAGAAACTATTTTATGGAAAGAAGGGTTGCACCACCACTGTTTTTCCAAATAGTGGTGATTAATTATAGGGGAGAAAAACACTCCCACGAAAAGGTAGGCTTTTTTTAATTGCCACCAGATTGGGGTTACATAAAAGACATACTCAAAAGGTTTCATTGGATTTGAACTATAGATCTTCCCTCACTACATACACACACACACACACACATATATATATATATATATACACACAACTGTTATATATATATATATATATACACACAACTGTGTGTGAGAAAATATATTATCTAAGCCATGCATTTTTTATGCAAATTTGGTTAAAATTACTTAACAAAACGACGTAGTACTATTCTTTTGTTAAGTATTTTATTTTAGGAAGATTTTATAAAAATAAATCTTTAATTATAAATTTTATATAAAATTACATTATTTTGTTAAGTAGTTTTAGTCAAATATTTAATGTTTAAAACATGCCCTAAAGTACCTTTTCCACATTTAAATATGCATGTACGTGTGCGGGTGTTGTTAATTGCTCTATGTTTTTCATGTTTATTAGTAATTAACTAATGAATTTGATTCATGGGTGGATACGGATCCCTTGTGGAATCCATGATTAGGTTTTGGAGGTATTAATTTGTGCCTTAGAAAGTATAGACAAGTCTAGCTAGATCCTCGAAAACATCATATCTTCATAGACCATCTTTCTCTAATTATGTCAATCATACCCGTTATCAATATTAAAATCTTCATTAATTCTTTTTCACATGAGCAGTAACACCTAATTAATAATTGAGTGGTGCTAGAGACACAAACTATTTTACAAATATTTTACAAATTGCTGATGTGGCATACTCCACATCAACCTATTGATCAACAAATTTTTAATGTAGTCTTCGGTCCCACACAAACTGCTGATGTAGAGTATGCCACATCAGTAGTTTATAAAATAGTTTGTGTCTCTAGCATTATTCTTAATAATTTACGTAAAAACTAAAGAATTTACATTAGCTTCAAAAAAATGATCCCATCTCCTTTTACGTACTTAAAAACTGTAAATATGATTTAATATATAATTACATTGTTATGTAATTAATTAGAGAACTTATACACATGCATGTTTGGGACTATATATATATACTAGCTGGGTCCCGTGCCTCCGGCACTGTATGGGCAATGAGATTTATCTCAAACTTAGAACGGCCCATATGATTTATTAAGTGAGCGAAAAATTCAAAATCATTATTAGATAGATTAGATAGATAGATGTATTTTATTAGATAGATGTATGAACGGTGGAATTTATCCCAAACTTTGGACGGTCCAGATGATTTATTGAGTGAGCGGGAAATTCAAAATCATTTGTATTTTATTAGATAGATATAAGTTTTTGAAAATATTCAAAAGCTAGCGCATGTGGGAGATCATACTAATCCTTCTATTTTGATCAGCTACATTTTGGCAAAATTCAGAAAACGAATTTCAAATTTATTATACGGAATTCAAAAGTTTTACTCACGGGCTAATAGCGTAGTATTCTTGAAATTCTGCGCCAACAATTGATGCTCCATTAATTCAAAACCAATAAAAATTTGGTAAACCTACGGCCCAACTACAAAAGTGAGCCCAGTACCATACAACTAACTGCCTACGTATCACAATTTTAACAAAGGCCTAAAAAGTAAAAATTAACAAACTTACACTTGTTTTTTTATTTTAAACAATCAAATATAAAAATTTTCAGTTAAAGAGAGAATTTATTTTCACATTTTTTTGTCGCATATGTTAGTTGACCGTTTATAATTAAATATGTGGCATTTTTTTTATTAGTAGTTAAAAAAAATGACATGAAATATATGACATGTCTAATATATCATCTCCAACTCAAATAAAAAAATAAACAAATAAACAAACATAATAAAATTAGACCAAGTTAAATTTAACAAGCAAAAAAAATATATGTCAAGAATTATCAATGGTATTCCTCCCCCCCCCCCCCACCCCACCTCCAACCCCAACCCCCACTCCCACCCCCAAAAAAAATAACAGAAGAATTATGGAGTTTGGAAAAGCATTTACACAATATGTTTGATGTATACACGCATTTCAACTAGAAGCAACCATTTAGGTTAGGGGTGCTACAAATATTTAAAGTTGGGTGCGTGGGAGTATTGTTTCGAAAAATTTGTGCGGACATGATAATTGCATAAGAAAATTGAAAATGAATACTCCCTCTGTTCCTTAATATAGATCGTTTTAGAAATGTGCACAAGTAAGGGCGGAGCTAGGAATTTTTGCCGTCCTAAGCTATCAAGTACCAACCATATACGCAAGAAATTATCCCACCAAAATCGATCATAAATTCAAAATATATATAAAGGTTACCTTGGCTAATTCACAAGTTTTAGCATAACAACCTCTTATAGGCAAAATTTCAAACACCTTGAAGGCGTACTCTAAAATCCCATGTTTCATAAGCATAATAGAGGAGCTTAGCCAAAAATTTCATCCTTATTACTCCAATTAGCATATATATAACTTCCCATCACATCAACAAAGTAATTTCAATACGTTATTTATCTCAAATTCACGAATTTAACAAATATAAACTAGTTGTCGTTGATGCACTTTCTCTTGGTTTAAAGAAAGAAAACAAAATTTTTCTCTCTTGTTTCCTTGACTTTCCATTGTGGCTTATAAGATTGCTTAACAATTGGATTTTTAATTAAACAATTGGTTCAATTGAAAGATTATATTGAATGATTATAGTGAAAAATAACATACTAAATGCTAATAGTATCATTAGATTTCAAAACCTAGAAAGTTTTTAACCAAGTAAATTAGTCAAAGCATGGCATACAACGAGCATAATATCAAACAATTACTCCTATCTTAGTAATGTACCACAATTAGCAACAAATGATGCATGAACAAGTAAACATCAAAATTAAACAAGATAAAGGCCAACATAGCACTAAAAACTACTCCCTCCAAGATGTCAAAAAAAAAAAAAACAAGGACATCACAGTCTTTGAGGATACTAGATTAAATAAACAGAACTATATCTTAAGGATAAAGATAAAGACGCAAGGGAAAAAATACTTGGATAAAATCATAAACACTTATTAAAAATTATTGTACATTTGGATAAACAGAACTAAAAATTATTGTACAAACCTTTAAAGACAGATGAGAAGCCCAAACAATTTCTTAATACAAGAAAACATGAAAACAATATTGGGCTGGGCTATTGAAGATATATAAGTACTAAATATTTTCCAAAAACTCCACCCGGACTAAAGCCCACCCTAGCCTATACATACCTCCGCCCTTGTGCACAAGAATTAAGAAAATGATTGAAAATCATTAATTATAGTATCAATTGTTTATAATACTCTTCATCTCACTTATCTCATAAATATGGATCAAAAGATTAGGTGGAGTAAAAGAGACAATTTGAGAAAAATAGTAATCAATTCTCCTAGATAACCACAAACGACAAATAATTAGGAATAAAAAAAAGTCTAAAACAACCTATATATAGAAATGGATGGAGTATTTTATAATTTTATTTATTTGTATTTTAATCCTTCAATTATCTTATATCCTTAATTTAAAAATAATCAAATTAGGGTGTTTAATATACAGACAAAATTAAATAGGTATTCAAATTGAAAATTGCTAAAGATCTGTCTGTCATTTTGAAAAGTCTACATATCTCTCGGCCAGGTGTAATTAATTATAGCATTTGAATAGTTGAAGCTCCCCTGGACTTCACCTTTGTCTGCAGCCAGGCCACCACTACCTACAGATATTTCCATAAAAATCCAAAAGATATTTAAGAATTTTTGGTGCCACTTGTTTGTTTGCTCTCATAACGTCAGAGATCTTTTCCGGAAATCCATTATATTGTTGTTAACTTTGTAGTGCAACACTTTGGGATTGCTTAGGAATCTTCATAATTAATGCTTCACTTCAATTCAAGCCAAACTAGATAGATTGACTACATTGATTACTCAGTCACTACTAGGAGTATATGTGAAGGTTGCTCAACAGATACATAAGTAAACTGAATAGCCGCTGCTACTTTTTAAAGTATATACCAACTCCTTTTATTGTCAATTAATTTTACGTTTGAGAATTTGATATCTTTACGTACTAAATTTTGGACCCATTTTACATATTAAACTTTGATTTTTAGATTTTTTCTGACTTGCCTGGTGACTAACTTATTTTTAGGCCCAACTTCTTTTGGACTTACTTATTTTGTGGGGGTTTTCATATCAATTGGGCCAATAATTACTCGTGATTTATTAGATTTCCTCTAACTTGTCTTGTGATTAGTTTCTTTTGGAATTGCTTATCTTGTGGAGTCTTCATATTCATCAAGTTCTCGTGAAACCCTCAATATATCGAGTTACACGTGAGTGTCTCATTCATATTCACCAGGTTTACATGTAGGGTTACAAATGATGGCCTCATTCATATTAATCTGGTTCAAATGTAACCCTCAATACACCAACTTATATGTGACTAACTTCTTTTGGGCTTGCTTATCTTGTGGGGTCTTAATATCAATTGGGTTAATAGTTGCTTGTAGTTTACTTGTCTTGTGACTAGCTTCTTTTAGATTTGTTTATCGTGTGGGATCTTTATAGGGTCTTATATCAATTGAGTTAATAGTTGTCCGTGGTTTACTTGTCATGTGACTAGTTTTTGTTGGGCTTGCTTATCTTGTGGGGGTCTTCATAGGGTCTTTATATCAATTGGATCAAAGTTGTTCGTGAATTACTTGTCTTGTTACTAGCTTCTTTAGGCTTGCTTATCTTGTGGGGTCTTCATATCAATTAGGCCAATAGTTGCTCATGATTTACTAGATTTCTTCTAACTTGTCTTGTGATTAGCTTCTTCTAGGCTTGGTTACCTTGTGGGGTCTTCATATTCATCAGGTCCACGTGCAACCCTTAATTAATTAATACACCGGATTACACGTGAGGGTCTCATTCATATTTATCAAGTCTACATGCATTCATCAAGCTTGTTTGTCTTGTGACTAGCTAACTTTTTGTAGGCTTGCTTATTTTGTAGGATCTTCATATTCATCGGGTTCACATGCAAGGTTACACGTGAGAGTCTCATTTATATTCATCTAATCCACGTGCAACCCTCAATATATCGAGTTACACATGACTAGTTTCTTTTGGGTTTGCGTATCTTGTGGGGTTTTCATATCAATTAGGCCAATAATTACCTAGAGTTTATTTGTCTTGTGACTAGCTAGCTTCTTGTGGGCTTTCTTATCTATTGTCTTGATACTGGCTTTTTTTAGCTTGCTTATCTTGTGGGTTCTTCATATGGTCTTCATATCAATTGGGTCAATTAAAAGTTGCTCGTCGTTTACTTTTCTTGTGACTAGCTTGTTTTGGGTTTTCTTATCTTGTGGATATTTCATATCAATTGGGCCAATATATAGTTACCTGTGATTTACCAGATTTCTTTTGATTTGTCTTTTGACTTACTTCTTTTGGGTTTGTTTATCTTATGGGGTTTTCATATTCATCAGGTCCAAGTGCAACCCTCAATACACCAGATTACACGTGAGGGCCTCATTCATATTCATCATGTCTACGTGCCTTCATATTAATTCGGTCAATAGTTGTTTGTGGTTTACTAGATTTCTTATAGCTTGCCTTGTAACTAGTTTCTTATGGCTTTCTTATCTTGTGAGTTTTTCATATTCATCATGTTCACGTGCAAGATTACACGTGAAGGCCTCATTTATATTAATCAGTTTCACGTGTAACCCTTACACCGAATTACACTTGAGGGAGTGTTAGAGTATATATCTTGTCATCCATTGAATACTTTGAGAAAATTTTTCTAGTATATAATAACTTTAGTCAACTCTTCTCATTACTAATTGATTTTAAATTAAAGAATTTGATGTTTACATACTAAATTTTAAGCCCATTTTATAAATTTTACACTACTAAATGCTTTTTTACAACTTTATTTGTGGTCGCTTTTATATGCTTCATATGTTAATTACAATGTATGTTTTCCTATATATTCCTGTGTGTGTATATATATTATGTAGGTAGTGCTAAAAAAGAACAGAAGGTGCTTTAATTCTTTAGGCCTTCTGTTTTCCATTAATATTGGATATATATAGTCATATAGATATATCTTTACCTTTTTTAATACTTAAAAGGTAGGTTGTGACGAGTCTAATTATGACCTGACCACCTTGCCTGGTGGAGGAGTTCTTTTCAATCTAGGTTGGGTAAAAAATTACAACTTAAAAAAAACTTATAGATAGATAAATAGATATAGCAAGAAAAGGGAAGAATGGGAGTGGTACTTCAAGGTTTTTAGGTCGAAATACAAACCATATCCTTGATGACACAATTAAGCGCAGTGGGAAAAAGCTAATTAAGAATTAGTGAGTTTATGCTTTACAGGTCGATGTCTTAATTAATCCAACAGATTTTTGATTAGAAAAACCAAATTAAGGTGACCAAAACACATGGAAATATTAATTAATTAAGAACAATTACAGTAATGGGCCTTCGCTCATTAGTCGCCATCAAGATTTGGTGTATAACATCATTTTCAGTAATTAAATAAAAACTAATGAGCTGTATTATTATTAATTGGGTGTCGTGGTTAATGTTATGTAAGGTTAATTAATTTGTTACCCCTTGTTTTTGATTTAATAATTTCTTAACTAATTAGTTATTTCTCCACGTGAAAGGTTAGCACCAACGATTAGAGAAGTATTAATTTGCACTTACTTGTGATTAACCTTAACTCCTTAAAAGTGATAATCTTTTGTGTATATTTATTGGATATATCCCTTTAATCACTAAAATTGTAAAATAAAAGAGTAATGCTAGGGACATGAATACAACTCAAACATTTTTGTAGTTTGATCTATCGATGTTTCCCTCTTCAGTCGAACATTTCACCAATTTGGCAAAAATTTCAAAGCGGAAATACATACACATATATCCATTTAATCATCTAATTTTAGTTATATATTTACATTATTTCTACAAAGTTTCAGTTCCGTTTCCAAATTTTTATATCAAAGCTCAGAAGATAAAGTGAAGAACATGATCGCGTCACATCCTACTTATTTGTGACTGCTGCTGCTTAGGCTTAGTTTATGTGATGTAGTACTAATTATACTCGAACTGTAAGTTGGATCAATGTGATATATTACCAAACAAGGACAAATTAATTATAAACGTTATCATGATTATAATCATATATATGATAAACAACTAATTAATTATAACTTAATGAAGAACTAAAAATTCATAATTATAATAGAGCATCACTATATCAATTCATTAAATAATGCAATGGATATTAACTTTTCATTATTAATTTCTACTCATTCATATTCTATATTTTTTAAAAAAATGGGAAAGGTTAACATGAAGGATCCTACGATTTGTAAATATATATTGTTTGTTTATTTAAGTCCTGATGTTATCATCTTCTTCATCCTTTTTTTGCTTATCCTCCCTCCACGCACCGGTCATCCTGTTGTCACTATGATCGAATATAAGATGTCTAATTTAATTTACTTTAATTAGGGTACGTCTTTAATTTGATTGCTTCATTATATTTAAGAACATCATCGCGTCTACATATATATCCTTTTACACACACACACATATTAAATTTTATTTATCTTTTATAATAAAATAAATGCACAACACTATAAATTTATTTTATAATAAAAGATAAATTTATTTTATTATAAAAATAAATTTATTTTATTATAAAAGATAAATTTATGTTTTTATAATAAAAGATAAATTTATTTTATTATAATTTATTTTATTATAAAAGATAAATTTATCTTATTATAAAAGATAAATTTATCTTTTATTCAGACTTATCTTATCATTATCTTTTATTTTTACATTATTTATCTTTACATTATCTTTTATTTTTACATTATGTATACATAAATACAAACTTATCTTTACATTATGGCCATATGGCTGAGACCCACATTGCCGCTACAGGCTGTAGCGGCAGGTGGAATTTTTGACCAATCTAAGCCATTAAATGTCTAGATCAACGGATGGGAGCTTGTTTGCTGAACAGTGTCCATAGCAAACGTTTGCTGCGGATGATTACCCTATATATATATATGTATATATATATATATATACACACACGGTCAGACTCTCAACCGATCGATCTAAGTGAATTAAAAATGAATCGACTAACTATAGCGATGGAAAAAATCATCGCTATACCTTGTTAAGACGACCCTCTCTCTCTCTCTCTATATATATATATACTAGTTGGGTCCCGTGACTCCGGCACTATATGGACAATATGATTTAACTCAAAATTTGAACGACCAAAATAATTTATTGAGTGAGCGGAAAATTTAAAATCATTTGTATTTTATTAAATTATTAGATAGATAGAGATGTATTTTATTAGATAGATGTATGAACGGTGAGATTTATCCCAAACTTTGGACGGCCCAGATGATTTATTGAGTGAGCGAAAAATTCAAAATCATTTGTATTTTATTAGATAGATATATATGAGAAACCGTTTCATTCTTGAAATTTCACAATTGACTAAACAGTACTTAAAAGGAACAGATCAATACAAACCATTCTTTATTAGTACTTATGTAATCATTTAAGTAACATGTGGGTGCATGAACGAATATAATTTACTTTTAGGTCTTCCAATTATAGAACATGTGTTATTTTCGCAAAAGAAAATTTTATATTTTCGTAAGACGTTACTCACATTAACGTGAGTCTAATTTACAATTCATATGAAAAGAGTCTTGTAAAATTATTAAATTCTCTTTTATATATAAAAATATCAATTCCCTATATCTAAGTGTCTCATATTTAATTAAACCATTATATTTATAAATAACCAATTATAAACTAATATAAATATTTTTTATCTAATTACTTACCATTACTCTTTAGTCATTACAAATTGAGAGAGTAATAAATCTCCACGAATCATAAATAATCAAAGGAACTGATATTTTCATATAAAAAATAATAATATTTTCACATGATTTATTACATGTATAGAGAGTGGATTTAGGAACCTCCATATTATGTGGGAAAAAAATCATGTTAAAATATTATTTTTCATAATCAAAGCCTTAGTCGATCATTTTGATCTGTTTTAAGCGATGCTATATATACACCACAGCAGATGTACGAAGCCGTACGTATGGTTGTACTTCCCGCTTACTTTATCATACTAGTAGTAGCGTAGCATTTAGAACAATTAATACTTTTTCCACCCACGTTCTTTGTTTTCAAGAGAAGCCAATGGCATGCAATTAATTGTATAAATTTTTATGAGCAATGCTATATATGTAGGCTAAATGCCGACTGGCTAAAAACACTGATACCTACTACTAGTATTTATTATAAATGCATTTAATTTTATGGCCATTTTATTTTTATACACCAGTGCAGTCTCATCGGCAAAAAATCAATTTCCAATATCCCTTTGTACGTACTACATCTAAGTCGTTAACACGAGATAACGCTTGAAAACTTCTATATAATCAACTTTAGGTGATTATTTAAGTACATATATATAGATTAAGCAAGACCATTAAAAGATAATTAGAATGTGCTAGCTTGCTAGTCTTCTACAATTCGTACTTATAAGCCTATCTGACAAAAGCAAAACAGAGCAAAATATTTTAATGTATATATAATATCCATGTTTGTCTTTGTAGCATCTATTTCAGATTTAATTTACACAATTAAAAGATAAATCGATATATGTATCACTTCCGGTCTACATCATAAAGATGCATGCGTACGATAACTCTTAAAAAAAATTATACGTATCATTATAGTGTGTACTGAAAAAAAATAAATTTAATTGTCTATTCATACATTTACATGAATACAAATTCAGTGGAATACAGTGCATGCTTCATAGTTTGTGCGCCTCTCCTCAGAAACAGAGAGAGAGAGAGAGAGTTCAAGGGCAGCACTGAACAATATATTGTGAAGGGAGCTAGCTAGGGTAGCCCTAAAATCTGCTTTTGAATAGTGGGATCGATGATGCATGTTTGGTAGTATTTGTCAAAAATGGGGTTATATAGATCCAACTCCAAGCAAAAGCCCAGTCACCAACCTAGCTTTGCTCGCTCGTTTCCGATCTCCTTATAAAATATTGTCAAAGAAAATCTTTGTCGTTTCTCAAACAAAAGACGCCCATCATTTGATCTTTATATATGTAATATTGTACCATTATATTAATATTCTTTTATAAAAAATCCAATTCATAAATTGCACTCAATTTTGCTAGTCTTATAAATTTGGGGTGCAGGTGATCAGGTCCCTCCAAATCCATTTATCACTTTTCCTCCCTTACCAACTCTCTTTTCTTTCTCCTCGTTTCCTCTTACATTACTACCTAATTACTTAACAGAGTATATACAGACTCTACTTTCTATCTCCAAGAGGTCTTGTGTACTTATATATAGATAGCTTCTTTTTACTTTGATAAGCTATCTAATTAATTAAGCTCCTAATAAGTTCATACATTGATCCAATTATATATATTATACCTAGCTAACTAGCCATGGAAGTTGATCATTCGACAATATTTCAGGACAAACCCGGGCTTATGGCTAGGGGATGCGGTTGGTTTAAGGCTTTGTTTGGCAAGTTTAAGACAGAAATGAGCGAGGCTGTAAAAAGAACAAAGAAGGTGGGACAAGATGACCCGAGAAGAGTCATACACTCTCTGAAGGTGGCACTAGCTCTCACATTCGTCTCCTTAATATACTATACCAAGCCTTTATATGATGGCTTTGGTGTAGCAGGAATTTGGGCAGTCTTAACCGTGGTGGTCATTTTTGAATTCACCGTTGGTAATACAAGAAATTCACTTAATTAGATATATATCATGTATTAATTTAAAGTAGACACGTGTAGTAATGATTTTGTTTTTTTTTCAGGTGGAACCTTATGCAAAGGTTTGAATAGAGGATTTGCAACGTTTTCAGCAGGTGCTCTAGGAATTGGAGCTAATTTCTTAGCTAGCCTCCTCGGAGAGAAAGGAGAGCCCATTCTTCTTGGTTTTCTGGTCTTCCTTCTAGGTATGTTATAAACTAATTGTACATGATATTTAGTGCAACAACATACATATATATATATATATATATATATATATATATATATATATGCAGCTGCAGCGTCAACATTTATAAGATTTTTTCCACATATCAAGAGGAGGTACGACTATGGGGTGCTCATATTTATATTGACATTCAGTTTCGTAGCTGTTTCGGGTTATCGGGTTGACAAAATCATAGAGCTAGCGCACCAACGTATATCGACAATCATCATCGGTGGCGCTAGTTGTATGATAACATCCTTATTCGTTTGCCCCGTATGGGCTGGTGTAGATCTTCACAAGCTGGTTGCTCTCAATATGGAAAGGCTTGCCAGCTTCTTACAAGGTATATAATAATATAACTAATCGATAGATTTTTCTTTCTTTTTGTTACGGTACGTACTTAGTTATAAATTTTATTACATGTAACCTTATTTCAAATGTTACTTATATAGAACAATATTGACATAATCCAGGATTTGGAGGTGAATACTTTAAACTTTGTGAGAATGGAAGTAGTAGTAGTAGCAGCAGTAGTGATAATATTTCTAGGGATGACAAGACATTTCTTCAAGGATATAAAAGTGTTCTAAATACAAAAGCGACTGAAGAATCCCTAGTGAGTAACCAAATTTTCTCTCTCCTCAACTTTTATTTGGTTCAAAGTTTCTAGACATATATAGGGACTAGGGAGGGAGTATATATAATTACTGATTAATGTGCAACTTTTCAGACAAATTTTGCATGGTGGGAACCAGGTCATGGGAGTTTCGGGTTTCGGCACCCGTGGAAACAATACTTGAATATTGGAGTCCTTATTAGGCAGTGCGCATACCATATTGAAGCTCTTAATGGCTACCAAAACATTGACCCCCAAGTATTACACTATTACTCTCCCTTTTTACCAATTTGAAAATCGATCGTACGTACGTTCTGTTTGTAAATTTTGCATTCATTTTAAGTTTTTATACACACATATAATTTTACTACGTAATGTACGTACACTATACCAACAAAAGAATCCAACAGAAAACTCCCTTCAGATGACACATGCACATGCACTTCAACCCTCCCCTTTTAATAAAATAAAAAATAAAAAGACAATAATTAATATGCCAATAACAAACGCGTGTGTGTGTATATATATATATATAGGGTTGAAGTTGTTATTTAAGGATATATGGCACATCCTCATATAGACTTTTCTGTTGGTTTAGCGTAACTTTGTTTTTTTATATAGATTTATCAAGTAAATTAATTAACTCATAATATGTAATTACTTTTGCAGGCACCATCAGAATTTCAAAGTAGAATTCAAGAACCATGCATGAAGCTGAGCTCAGAATCCGGGAAGGCTTTGAAAGAACTAGCTTCATCATTGAAAACTATGACACGTCCATCAGCTGCCACTTCACATATTCAAAATTGCAAAGTAGCCATTGATGATCTTAAAGGTACAATTGAAGCTTCTTCACTAGGCAAATCAGACCTCCTGGAAATCATACCCGCCATTACAGTTGCATCACTACTCATTGATATTAGTAAATGCGTTGAAAAAATTTCCGAATCCATCCATCAACTTTCTGACAAAGCTTGTTTCAAAAGGGTGAATATTAAGTCAGCCTCCGAAAAATCACAAATACTTCACAAGGGCATTGTGAACCCTCTTAACGGCGGCGAAGATGATGACCGTGTTGTTATTAATGTAAATGATTCATTTTTGGACTCGTTGGAAATTGGGAACCCTCAGGCACCAAAGCAAATGGGAATGTAAAATATGTTGTTTTAATTAACGTTATTACTAGCTAGCTCATTGGAGTATGTACGTATACTTAATTAGATCAAGTTCATGATCACTGATCATGAGTACGTATATTATATTATTATAATAATATTTTTTAGGTGATAGTAATCTCTCCATTAATTAGTATGAGGATAGAAATAGGTCATGCATGCACAAATATAATATATATATATATATATACATGGTGGACCTACCTCTTTAATTTGGCTTTCAAAAGAGTTGAAAGGCACTAATTGACTACCTGGACGGAATAAAAAGATACTTTAGCAAAAACTTGGTGCGAATTATTCATAAGCATTAGTATTAGTGCAGTGGAGAGGACGTTAAGCAACCAAACCACAAAGTATAGTTAAGCTCGATTGGTGCGTTTATTTTATTATTTTTTCTCTTTCCTTTTTTTGGTACTTATTGACTTATTTAGATATTCCAAATTTGAAAATAATAAAAGTAAGTTTTAATTATGTGGTACTCCTTGAGTTTCAAATTTATTTGATCATTATTGATTTTTAAAAGTTAATTTAAAATATTTTTAAATTATAATTAATATGATTTATTAAAAATTATAAAATAATTAATAAAATTTAAAGTGAATAATACTTTTTAAATAGTTTACTATATTCATCATTGTATTGATCAAAATCTCTTAAGTTGACTTTAAAAAATCAACAATAATCAAATAATATGAAACAAATATAGTATTAGCTAATGATTGATATTGGACTTTAAAAATCCATACCAACTATAATGGATCGGAAGTTCAAAAACCAAATACCCACAAAAAGATTAATCTTGTTTAAGTTGTAAATCTATATAAATCAAGAACCTTAAGAAGAGATTCTATACTTTAATTAAACAAATACATATTTAGGCGGTTTTTAATTAAGTACGGATCGGAGCACACAGGAAGCATGAATAGTGTAAATTAAGCACAACCCCAACAATGGTTAATTTAGTAATTATTAGGGTTGCTTAAATTAATTATTCTAATGATCATATTAGTAATATACTGTAATTACGTGTCGTACCAAGATATAGATATTTATGGTTCATCAAGAGCTAGCCTAGCTAGTGGCTAGTGGTAGTACTCACGACATGAACAAGTTGTTTGTAATTAAAACCATGAATGAATAAGTTAAAAGAACCTGGCAATGGCATTACCTACTCATGATCCAGAAATGGAAAATCGCCATAGAGAACTTTTTATATATACATACAGGAACCAGGGTTTGAGTTGTTTTCCACTTCAATTCTTATCTACGTACTGATGTTCATATATTTTCTCGATCGGTTCCCAAAATAGTGGATTAATTTTTATTTTTTGAATTTAATTTTATTTATCTAATTAAGTGAATTTCGTAAAGACCAATAGTCATGGGAGTTGTAGGACATCTTTTTTTTTCTCTTACAATTTTTTTCTGATTGCTTAGTGGTAAAAGAGTTGTAAACTATTTAAAACTAACTATTAATTATATGAAATTAAATAAATTATATCAATTTTAAGTTTTAAAATGTCATATTGACTGTTAAAATATAAACTTGACTTTATATTTGGGACAAATTAAGATTTCACAAATATATTTCCTCACACCAGGAAATAGGAATGATAGTCCTATTTAATTTCTTATTTTAAATTTTTTTTACTTTTGTATGCTAGTAAGGTTTGGCTGCATAGGAGAGAATTAAATTTATTTTCATAATTAATATTGTTTTCTAATATTAAATTTAAAGGACTAAAATTTGTTGTCATGTCTCATCAAACCTTAACGTACAAATTAATATGTCTACACAGCAAATTCGTGTTAACTATTGAATAAATCAAAATCAAGTAAATTCATGTTAATTTCGGAAATTTTGTAAATTGTCTGAAAAAAAACAAATGCAATTTCGCACATTTCCCCAATTCTCTCATCATTCCATGAAAGTAAATTGGTAAAGAAAAAGCATCCCATTACTATATATCAATATATATATATATATATGGACAATGATGAATGAAAGTAAATTGGTAAAGAAAAAGCATCCCATTACTGTATATCAATATATATATATATATATATAGACAATGATCTATAGCATCTATTTGCTAAGGATTAAAAAATAGCAAATAACATCTCTATCTTTCATTACATAAATAAAATGCAATGTTGTCGTCCGCTAGTATGACTAGCGACTAAATTAAAATAAATTTTGGGCGCTTAAACCCCCGATCTGAGCAAGTCAAGCATGATTTTTATTAATACACACGGGCCCACTTTGAAACAATACATAATTAATTGTAAGATATATATAAAGTAAAATACACTGACACCCCTTCTAGATAATTATAATAACACTCACCTCCTCTCTAGTTTTTTAAGTAACAGTTAGTACCTCTGCAAGTTTTTAGGGTTAACTAAATAGATAAAGTTACATATTTACTCTTGTATTTTATCAAATTTTAATTACTAAATAATATATATATATATATATATATATATATATGTGTGTGTGTGTGTGTGTGTGTGTGTGTGTGTGTTTGTGTGTGTGTGTGTGTTTAATTATCCTTTTTTTAATACAATACATTTTGATTATAGTTTTATTTGTAATTAAAATTATCTTATTTAAATTGTTGGTAACTTATAAAAAAACTAATTTAGTTTAATTAACACATATTTTTGGATAAGTGATACAAATATTAAAAAAAATTAAATTAAATTATTAATGAAGCTATTCTAATTAGAATGATTGAGTATATTGATAGTTTAGTTTTTGCTGCTTAACAACAAAAAAATTTATTTGAATTTTTAGTTTTATATTATAATTTTTATATGTTAAATTTTATTGAGTATATATAAAAAATTGGGGTGCTTATGATTTTGATTACATTTTTTTAATATACAGTTGACGTTGTTTTTATGCAATGTTAAATAAAAAAATATAATTGCAAGACCCCAAATTTTATGAAATAAAAGTATTCAATTTTTTCTTATAATTACTATTCAGTAAATGGTTAAATTGATAAAAGGTTAAAGTGAAGGGTGATATATGTAATTATTTAAATAAGCAAGTGGTTATAAAATAGTACTCATTGTTGTCGGAGAATATTTGTTTGGTCATGGGATATTCTTCCTGTCGGGGAATATTCGTACGACGGCGCAGTCTTTTATGGGCCCCGTAACGGAAAGCAATTGGAGGAAGAAAATGACAAGTATAAGTTGTTTATAAATAACGGCGTAGTTGTTAGTGTAAGACCCCGAATTTTATGAAATAAAAGTATTCAATTTTTCTTATAATTACTATTCAGTAAATGGTTAAATTGATAAAAGTTAAAGTTAAGGGTGATATATGAATTTTTTTTCAAAATACACAAGTGGTTATAAAATATTCATTGTTGCCGGGGAATATTCGTTTGGTCGTGGAATATTCTTTCTGTCGGGAAATATTCGTACGACGGCGCAGCCATTTGTGGGCCCCATAACAAAATAACTGTTGGATGAAGAAAATGACAAAATTAAGTTTTTATAAATAACGGCGTAATCGTTACCGTTAACACTGTTGGAATACCCGGTTGATAAAATAAAGTAATACGCGTTGTTGTACAGTAGCACACGGTATTACACAGTATTTTTGAATTATTGATTCTTACATAAGAAGGCACTACTCAATAATTGTTACAGTAATTATTGTTCAATATTTTATTTTATTGATTCAATAATTGCTGCGTTGATATTTTTATTATTGTTGTTTCAATAATTATCACTGCACAGTATTTTCCATTATCAGATCAATAATTCATATTATTTGAATAATATTATTAGATAGCATTATTGGTAATGTCTAGAAAGTTCTGTCAAAGAGAGGTTTGGTCACCTAATTGCGCGCCAGTAAAGAGAAATTCTTATTGGAAAACCCCATCTTTCCTGGGAACGGCCTGGTTGTCATAATTGTGATTCTGTAATATTATTTATGAATAATTAATTATTGATTTGTATGATAAGGAAATATTTATTTTATGTGGATATAAATGATGGATGTATTTATTTTTATGTGGATAAAAAATGAAGAAATTAATTCAGAGATGTTTTATCAGTATTTTGTCGGTGTGGAGGTATTAAAAATCATCCGTTTGTGGATTTTGGATATTTTTGGTTTGAAATTTGGAAAAACTCAAATCTACAAAGTTGTAGAGAATTTGATTTCAGTCAGAATGGACATAAAATTAGTATTTTTATGATAACCGGGTTATTTTCTATGAATTATTGTAGTTTCAGAAAATAAAATGATTTTTTATTAAATTATGAGTGGGACCCACTTATTTTATAAGCATGTGGGCTACTGAATTTTCTTTCTTAATGGCTGCTGTTGGCTTGGTTGGTGAAGTGACGTAGGAGGAAGAAAAGAAATAATATTATTATATTATTTTAGTCTCCTTTGGCGTTCTAGCATTTTTCTATAAATAGAAGCCTAAGTTAGAATTGAAAATCACACCAGTAACAAGTTTTCTTTCTCTCTATATTATCAAGCATATTTTTGTGAGTATTTAGATATCTTGAGTGTTGCTCAGCGTTATATCTGATATTCAAGTCAGAAGTACTGCTCTTTTGAGGTACGGGATTTTAAGGGTTATTATGTTTTTCAGTTCGTACTTCTTCTGTCCTTCAGAAAATTCTGGAAAAATTTGAAATGATATTTTGATGAGTTTTATTGATTGTATCCAAAAATGGTGATTTTTGGATGTATAGATTAAGAGTTAATAATTTTATGAGAAAAGACTATTTTAAAAGTAACCGCTTATAACTCCTTGTGGTTAACTCCAAAATTGATGAAATTTTTATTGGAGGTATATCTATATAACATCAGTGTACTCTGTGAATTTCGGAATTTTTGGATAAAAGTACAATTTATGATAAATGTCTAAATATTCGGCGATTTTGGTCATATGAAAAATAGCAAATGAATTTTAAAAATTCTGAGAAAAAATATATGTTCAATGAACATATGACTATATTCTTCTAAATTCCAAAAATAAAATATTTTTGGAACTGATTTGGTATTTTTTATAAAAATGGTCTAGTTATGAGTAAAAGAATTAAATATGTTATGTGAAGTAAGAAAATTAAAAAATATGATTTTATGGCTTGAGAATCATACATGAGTTATATGCAGATTTTTTTATGAGGATTTGGGTTATTGGTGATGAAATCTTATGAGTTTGGCATTTTAGAATGATTAAATGCATTATTTAGTAAAGTGTAAACAATTAAAATAAATTGTTTATAAGTTTAAGAAATATTATTCTTTCAATATCATTATACCGAAATATTGGTATGAATTTTATTGTGGAATTTCTACCTTTTTGTGTCGGGTTTACTATTCACAAGTTACTATTCACGAAATTACTATTCATGGATTACTATTCATGAGTTACTATTCATGACAAAATTGGTTTCTTTTTTCTAACCAAACTATAGTTGATTTATGAATATTACTCTTGAGATTAAAACTATATGTTGATCATATTATTTTTATTATCTTATATAACATTTTTATAACCCTAATGATGATATTTCTCTTTGACTTGAGTGTAAAGATGGGTAGATTTTTGGTATGATCATGACTATGAGTTCTCTTTGGCCAGTAGTGCAAAGTTGAATTGTTGACAGGTATGATCGTGACCATTGAATTTATAATTAAATATCTTTAGCTTAAGTGCAAAGATGAAATGATCAACATGGTTATAATTATTGTTTATATAAATTCTGAAATGATTATATATTTTTTTGAGATAATAATATATTTAGTCTGTAGTGTAAATATGAACTGTTGATGAATATATTTGGTCTGTAGTGCAAATATGAACTATTGAAGAATATCTTTGGCATGTAGTGCAAAGATGAATTGTTGATGAATATTTTTGGCTCGTAGTGCAAAGATGACATGTTGTTGAATATCTTTGGCCAGTAGTACAAAGATAAACAGGTGTTGAGATGAACATGACCAACTGGTGATACAAATGAATATCTTTGGCTGTAGTGCAAAGATGAAGTTATTAGTATGATTATGAACAGGTAATGTAATTTGGTGTAACCATGATCTTTGATATTTCAGGTAAAGATAGGTGATTAAAATTATCTTCGTCCTAGATGAGAAGAGGAATTTAGAACTACAATTATGATTATGAGTATTCATATGATTGTGGACCAGAATTGTTGATTGATGTTACATGGATAAAACATTGTTGGTGAATTTTTAAATGGAGAAGATAATAGACATTATAGTCTATTTGACTCTTCTAATGGATTACACGTTTCGCTGCAACTATGGTCGAAATTTTTATCATCTACCATATGTTCTAAATCTCTGATTTATTATTGATGAAGTCTATTGATAATTTAATTATCTTTAGTCATGATATTCTATACTGAACTAGTTGTGTTCACCCTTTTGTTTCACAATTCCTTTCAGATAATAAGAGTGTAGCTGGGTCAAGCGGGGGTAACAGGGGAATATAACGGTGGTCATCATTTAGTAGTTATATTTGGTGAATCAACTAGGGTGAGGTGAACCCAACGTTGGAAGAGTGTTTTGCCACTATCATACAAGATGTCTAATGACATATAACCACGTGTCATCATAAGTCAGGGTTGTACACATCCACTTACTGAGTATATTTACGAGCACTACCTATATGATCTTGAAGTTTATTTGAAGTATAATTCTCAATTAGAGACAGTAGAGATATTTATATGTCAAGAGAAGACTCACCATTGGAAAGAATATGATAGTAATCTTCTCTTTTTTGTTTGGGGTCTATTGGGTCAACCAAGGATAATTCTGTGGCCATATGATATCTATCATAACCTAGACGCATGGCCTCCCATGTACGAAGGTTTCCTTGAGCACTTTCCAAAGATTCTAATTTTTAAAACAGTTTTTGACTATACCTTTATGTAAGGTATCATTGTGACGTGCTATCTAAAGTTGGGATGAGAGTCATAGTTGGTATATATTTGTATCCAAACTCACAGCATATGTGTTGTTGTATTTTGCACGACAATTGTTATAATAAAGTTGTAGTTGTTTTCTATACCATGCATTTGGCGACTCGAAATGGGTTGGATAGAATGGACCTATTTTGGGGTTGTCACAGTTGGTATCAGAGCTTAGGGATATGGTCTCTGGCGAAGATTGGAGAATATAACTAGGAGGGGAGAGATGAGTAAATCATTCGCTAGTGTGTCCTACCTAAGCTTATTTGTTGGTCAGTCATAATATCGGGATATTATGTGATATGTTAATTTGTTTAATTAACCCTTATTTTATGGTAGTATTTGAGAATGACTGCTGAGAATGTTAACAATGGAGTGAATGATACCGTGGGGATACCTCTAATCACCAACTAGGATAATGTGATGTCAGGCGAAGAAGGAATTAGAGAAATCTATGTGGTGAGTGAAGAATTGATAGTTGCACCCGAGATGGTCGCAGAGGTAACAGCTGAGAGTGAGGAAGAATAGGAAGAAGAGGTACCTAGGGAGAATTTATTAGAGGTATTATATGATCAAAATATAGAATTGTAAAATAGTATTCATGAGTTAGAAGAGCAGGCTGAAGAACGACAGGCGGTCGTGGAGCAAAATGATGCAACAATTCAAGCTTGTGTTACCCGATATGTGATGCTTGAACAGAAGCATTCTTTGGCAGAGTATAAGATAATAAAAATAGAATCTGAGCTGAAAGAAGAAAAAACTGAACGAGTGAGAATAAGTGATGCATGGGCAAAAGTTGCACGACACGTGGATATTGTGGAAAGAGATGTCCGATCTAAGAAGGCTAAAATAGATTATATGAATTTCTCTTTTTGAAAAGCAATTGGGAGAACCCAGCATCAAGTTTTGAATTACCCTGTACATAGCGGTCAACCTGAATTCGATATAGATCGAAGATTGATGATTCAGATCATGAAACAGGAGTACGGCGAGGCAGTTGAGGGTAGAATATACCCTATAGAAAAGTATATTCCAACAGTAGTGATGACACCAAATGCTGTCCCAGACAAGTCAAAGTCGAGTAGTTCGAGGGATAGCGGTTGTCATGACTTCCCTACAAATGAGGAACCTTAATGAAGTTATCACGGGAGATGAGCAACGGAGAAATCATGATGACCCGGGAGATAAAATCTGAAATGAAAGCAAGGTATTCTCAACTCTTCGAAATATCAGGTACATAAATTTTGGGGACGAAATTTCATAAAGAGGGGAGATTGTAAGACCCCGAATTTTATGAAATAAAAGTATTCAATTTTTCTTATAATTACGATTCAGTAAATGGTTAAATTGATAAAAGGTTAAAGTTAAGGGTGATATATGAATTTTTTTTCAAAATACGCAAGTGGTTATAAAATATTCAATTGTCGGGGAATATTCGTTTGGTCGTGGAATATTCTTTCTGTCGGAGAATATTCGTACGACGGCGCAGCCATTTGTGGGCCCCATAATGAATAACTGTCGGATGAAGAAAATGACAAAAAATGAGTTTTTATAAATAACGGCGTAGTTGTTACCGTTAACACTGTTGGAATACCTGGTGGTTAAAATACAGTAATACTCGTGGATGCACAGTATTTTTGAATTATTGATTCTTACGTAAGAAGGCACTACTCAATAATTGTTACAGTAATTACTGTTCAATATTTTATTTTATTGATTCAATAATTGCTGCGTTAATATTTTATATTTTGGGCTATATATATATACACAGCTATGTATTACACAGTAGGCCTAGGATAACAGATTTTTTGGGTTATAGCGACAATAAACTGTCGCCATAGCTCAGAATAGCTATGACGACGGGTGAAACCGTCGCTATAGCCCAAAAAATCGTCGATATAGCCAACTGTGTAATACACAGCTGTGTACACACATTTTTTCCTTATATTATTGTTGTTTCAATAATTATCACTGCCACTATTAGAAATTTAAGCTATAGCGACGTCGGGACGGTACCGTCGGTATAGGGTGTCTATAACAACGGTCAGGACGAAACCGTCTGTATAGAGAGAAAATAGAGCTCTATTGCGAGGGTCGCCGCTCGGTCTTTTATGTCTTATGAGGGAAGGAAGGATATAAAGAGCACCAGAGGAGTCAAATATACAAATAGACTCGCACATATTCATTTTTTAGAGAGAGAAACTGAAATAATTTACTCATTCTCCAAATTTTCAAGCTTCATCAATGGCTACCACCAGTACCCGGGAGCAACCCGCTTCAAAACCTGGTCTGCGAAAGACCGTTTTCACAAAAGTTGATAATCTTAAACCCGGAACCAACGGTCACACACAGTCAAGGTTCTGAGCTCCGACATCGTTTTGCAGAAGGGCAAGGCCACCTCTTCGCACCTTCGTAACACTCGCATTTCTGAGTGTCTCGTTAGAGATGAAACTGCCGCCATCCTTTTCACCGCTCGCAACGATCAAGGTATATTTCGAATGAATATGATCCACCGTTTTTTTTACAGGGTAAGAGCATATGTTGTATTTTTTGGTTTATTTAGAGGGCTAGTTTCTGTTTTGGGTTTATGTTATGAATTATTCAAAACCCTAGAAATTTGATTTTGGGGATTTTATTTTTTATTTATCAAAAAGTTTTGGGATGTTTACATACTTAAATACTTGGGAATCATATTAGAATGTTAAGGTCTTTACTCCAAATTTCAAGGCTTGCATATTGTATCTTGTATTCATTTATTAAATTTGGTGGGGATGATTGGTACCACATTTTGCTTTATAATAATACAGTCAAATTTTGGCTGTATATGAAATTCAGCTTTGCTCTTTCTGTATATCAAATTTTGGCTGTATATTTGTTATTACTCTGGTGATTCTCTTTCCTCTTTCTGTTCATGTTCACACCTCAATTTTGAGATTTTTGAATTATTCCTTCGAGCTCTGATCATCAGGTATTTGGTTGATTTATACTTTTGTTGTTGCTCTTTGTTGATTCTGAAATTTTTTGCATTAGTATAATCTCAGTTTGATTTGTTATTCTATATTAGCTCCAGTTATGTTCAGCTGTAGTTGAATTACTGTTGAGGATTTCTGTTTAAAACGTTGAATTTTGAGGAGGTTTTTTGACTTCATGAAGCTGTAAGCACTGTTTCTAAAGTTTGGATTTGATTGAATTGAACGATTTATCAGTCTTCGTTTACTTGATGTCTTCTTATGTTGATGATTGAATCAAATTCCCTTTTTTTAAATTTTTTTGGAGTTTGAATCGATTAGATCAAGCTTTTAAAAAATCATCTCAGATTTAATCTATATTGCTCATTTGTTTGGTTAGTTCTTTGTTTTCGAGGTTTTTGACCAATTCAGACTATGTTGAAGCTGTATATTTATAATCATTTGCAAATCTCTCTCATTGAAGCTTAAATGAATCCAATTAGAAGTCCTTAATTCAAATTATAAATGATATATCAATCTCCGTGTTTTCATTTTTACTTTTCTGGTGCTGGTAAGATATTTTTGTGTAATATTGAATCAAATTCATCCTTTGTTGAAAAACAAACACAATTATTCAGTTTTATATAATTCAAAGAGTTTGTTGTGCTTAAAAATTTAATTAATAAATGTCTTTCTTTTAAGCTTTGAAATTATGAAAACTGTATGGAGTGAATATTTGTTGTAGTGGTGATAACATCTTTCGTTGTCATCATGGGTTTATCTCATCTTATAATGAGTGACGAGAGAGAGAGAGACATAATAAGAATGATGTTATGACTAGTAATGAAATATTTACTCATATAACAGATCCTTACAAAAAGAACAGATCACTGGCTCCATGAAATATTTACTGCTGGAATATTAAAATGTCTTTCTTTTTTAGACGTATCTTGCGAGCCTACAATGAAAAGAAGTCTTTCAGGGTTATTATTGTCATACCACTCCTACATGCCTTCCAGGTACTAACAATTAAATTGTTTTCTTTGAATGTGGTTATAGAAATTTATATTAAGTGATATGTTTTGCATGGTGGTCTTGATGATGGTGGTGTTGCATCTGTGAGAGCAATTATTCATTGGCAATATCGAACAATATGCAGAGGACATAACTGGTTGTTTACATGGTACTATTATTGGTGAATGGAGTATGACAATTTACAGCTTTGACAATTTTTGCCATTATATTGTCACACTAGGGGTAGTGAATGTTACATATTGTAGACTAGAGGGGTACTGACTGTTACTTGAAAAACTAGAAAGGTGGTGAATGTTATTATGATTATCTACAGGGGGTGTCAGTGTATTTTATTCATATATATATATATATATATATATATATATATATATATATATATATATATATATATATATATGTATATATAGGGTTAAGTTCAGATGACCACCTGGGGTTTAAGCGGTTTTCCACTTAATCACTTGTAGTCAGTAAAACCATATTTAAACTCCCGACTTTTTGAATTAAAGTGAATAAATGATTTCCGTCTTCACTCCGTTACTTGAGTGGGCTAATGACTTAATTACCTTCCATGTTTACAGGCAAGAGAGCAGAGAATACAAAGCTTCCATCTTCCTTCTCAATAAAAAACCGACCTCTCTCTCATCTCCAAAATGTCAGTTGACTGCAACGGCATCACCTACGACGACATCAACCAGCTCTACCACAAGAACAATTACGTTCTCAACCTCAATCACCACAAACCCTAGAAAATCAAGATCCCCAAAAATCAGAAAAATCAGACCCTAATCAGGAAGATCCACAAGTTCAGGAGCTAGAAGAGTAAAAATCAGGTATGTTCTTCTGTCTTCCCCTCCCTCCCCCTCCCCCTCCCCCTCCCCCTCCCCCTCTCCCTCTGATTGCAGATCTCAACCCTCTCAAGAGCTAGAAGAGCAAGAATCGGGTATATCATTTTGTGTGTACACACCATATCTTCTGGGCATACGTAGAGATCTGTATATTCATGTGTGAATTGTTTTTTTGAGACTATTTGAGAGGGTCTCTTTTCTATTTTAATTGTTAATTTCTTTTAGTTTTATTGTTAATTTGTTTGTTGATTCGGGTGAATTAATCTTGGTCTGAAATCAAATTTGACTATTGTTTCTGTGTTCAGTAGAATTTTGAATAGCATAATCTTGTATAGTTGTCTGAGATATGATTTTTTTTGTCTCAAGATTTACATTATTTGTTAGCGTACAATTTTAATTAATTTCATTTTCTACTTCCCTTTTATATTTCTCTGATTGAATTGGATTGGGAACTTTGAAATTTTTGGTCATCTATGTATACCTTTACTTTTCTGCTATAGAAGCTGTAGATTTGCTACAAAAGTTATCATTGGATTCTCAGACCAAGACTTTGGAAATTCCAGAGCTCACTAAGATTTCCCTTTTGCAGAAAAAAAGATATATATTCCCCTAAATATGAAAACACAAATGTAAATCTGTGTTCAATATTTGAAAACACTTTAAAGATTTGAATTGGAGGAGGATATATGTTCTAATGAGAGATTTCTGTGTATTTCTCTCTTCTTTTCAGTTTGGGTGTTTAATGTTTTGATAAATAATGGAGGAGTTCAGAAGTTAATTTCATCCGTTGGAAGAAGGGGGTATTTAAGACATTTACCAATTTTTTTTGACATTTACAGTCTCTTTTCACGCGTTTTTAACGTCTGACGTACACGCACAGTTAAGTTGGATGAAAAATGTGACGTTTTCATTTTAACTCAAAAAGTCGAGAGTTTAAATGTAATTTTACTGATTACAGGTGGTTAAGTGAAAAACCGCTTAAATCCCAGCTGATCATTTGAACTTAACTCATATATATAGGTCAATATTAATTAATTGTAACTATCTAGACTACCAACCGGCCGTACGTAAATGGGAGTTTAGTTTTTACCTGTGAGTGAAGAAGGTAAGATATACTACGTACATATGGAGATAGATAGATCTTAATGTACAGTGTTGATATATTGTCGTAGTCTAGTGTTCCAGCTGTTGCCCCATTACACTACACTACACATGATATATCCATCTTAAGGAACGAACTCATTGCCTGTAAAAACTAGTGTACTAATTAGTGGGTAATATAAATGCCAACCCCCTCCATGCATCAACCATATTATATATATATATATATATATATATATATATATATGGGATTTTATCCATAACAACATGTTGTTGGGAGTAACTCATTTTTGACCAGCAGCTACAGTCTGTAGCGGTTTATAAAAAAAAATTTACATAAGGGCATAGCGGCTGGCCAAAAATGGGTTTGCTCCCAATAATCAGTTACCGTGGATGGAATCCCTATATATATATATATATATAGGTCAGGCATTAATGAAACTGATTGATTTCTTGACAATTAATCTTCCCATTAGTTTTGTTGAATTGAAAATGTTTCATCAATTTAATTTTAAAACGGATGGAATAACTTACTGTATTAATTATTATGCACTGATCGATCGAACATGATAAACAATTAGTAATTTCTTTAATAAGAAGTACAATTCCACTTTTATTTTTAAATTTTAAAGTTTTTGAGACATATATAATTTTTCATATTTTAAAAATTTACTTGAGAAAAATATTATTACAAAAATGTATGTATGTTGATATGAAAGGACAAATAAAATATTTTCATGACAAAAATAAAAGGACAAAATTAAGCACTCATCCTGAAATTAATATACGCATGATAAGCATTAAGAAATTCATATAATTAATTGTTAATAGAAAATCTCATTTTTTATTTTAATTTTTATAGAAAAATAATATTTTTATATATGATTATTTCGGATGATGATGTGATTCATTTCACTCTCGTGGAAATATGAGAATAGTGCTCTCTTTTTAATAATGATTATTTTTTACTATTACATTATCTTTGTTCTTAAAAAATTGTCCTTTAAAGTTTTGGCGCATAGATTAAGAAAATATCATTTATCAATTAAAATTTATTTGAAATTTTATCACTATCCCTCTATGAGAAATTAAAAATTATTAATACAAGGAAGAGCATTTTTTGGGACAATGAGAGAAGGTAAGGGTAATATAGGAAAGTAAATAATTTATTGTCCTCGAAAGTTATAAACGGCAAATTTTTTGGAACAAATTTTTTCTTCTAAAACGACAATCTTTTAGGAACGGAGAGAGTATCATTTATCAAGTAAAATTTGTTTGAAATTTCATCACTATCCCTTTATGGGAAGTTGAAAATTATTAATACAAGGTAGATAACTTCTTGGGACAATAAGAGAAGGTAAGGATAATATAAAAAATAAATAATTTATTCTTCAAATATTTTGAAATAAATTTTTTTTTTATAATAAAAATCTTTTAAGAACGGAAGGAGTATTAAACTTTTAGTTTAAAAGACTAATATTATATTATCTCACACCTAAACCTGAACGGAACAGCAGGTGGTGTCTTAGCAATAGAAACACGTCAACACTGTTACGAGTTGTGGGTCCCGCGACCCTCTCTTCCTTAACGAGGAAGACTACGCCTCATTTTGGGAGGCAAAGAGGGGCATCCTCGTAATTTTATTTTGTTTGGGAATCCGTAAAACAAACGCAAATCAAATCGTCGGGTTAACCGTGTCCAACTTGATCGTCACCTTCACCTTCCTCTTCCTCTTCCTATTGTCAGCCAACGAAAAAACCTTTGATTTAGAGAGAAGAAGAATGGGGTTGCTCTCCAACAGGTACACGTCCATTTATTTAATTGCTAGATCTTACAAACTGGTAGCCTACCTGCAATTATTTAGTTTACTCATAACCATAACTTTATGGATTTTGAAATTCAACAGAGTGAATAGAGACAGCCTCAAACCAGGCGATCACATCTATTCCTGGCGTTCCGCTTATATATATGCTCATCACGGTTAGATTACTCTCTCTCTCTCTCTATATATATATATATATTATATTTGGGTGTTAAATATGATATGATTGTATGATTTATGGTTACATTTTAGGCATTTTTCATTTCCTCGGAGGGGTTTGTAATTAATACTGGTCTAAAGTATATTCTAAAGTTTAATATGTGATGTTCACTAATGATAGAATCCCAATTTGATATTCTGACGAGTGATTTAATCAGCAGGGATTAGTTTTTGTTAGTTTGGATGTATATTTAATATGAATATTCAGAACCCAAAATTTCCAATTTTGTAGGCTTTTTTCTTAGTGTAAATTGAATATTACACTAGATGTTCTTAGGTTGGGCCAAATGTTATTATCAACAGAGGCACGTTGTTCACTTATTGTCTTTATCTGGAATTGGATTGTACTGGAGCTAAATTTGAGAATGCTGTTACGTTATAATGTATTGTTGGTTTTGTGCTTGTTAGTTTATAAGCTATATATACTGCTCAAGATTATACAAGTTTTGTTAGGGAATTGAAAATTTAGAATTGCATAACAATTTGTGACAGGTGCTCAGGTAATTCTAGATCTCGGTGAAGTTGACCACTAATGTTAGTATTTATTCGGCTGTCCCTGAAAAATTTGTCATTCTGGAGAATGGAGATGAAGTAATCCTATATTTGGGTGTTAATGCAGATATTGAGCCTAGACAGAAGGGTAAAAATTACTTCTCATAGAGTCATATGAACCAAAAGAAAATTTTAAAGTTACGAGTAGAGACGCTAGTACGAGCAAAATTTTGTGTAGCTTACAAACTTCGGTGCTCCACTTGTTAAGTGGATGGCATCTGTTCCTGAATCAAGGATGTGGTTTCTAATGTATGTTGTTACTTTGTTATGGGAAATGGGCAAGTGAGATTACTTCTGAAGGACTATTACCTAGACAGTGGTGAGACCTTTCATAGAGATTGTTTGGTGCTTGTTATAACTTTTCTGTGCTTTTTTTTTCAATCTTTCCTTTCTCTTTATCTGATTTCTTCTCCAGAATTGCATTGTTACCCTTATGTGTTCTAAAAACAGTGCCATAAAACATTCTTGTGGTAGCAAACCAATACTTTCTATATGAATCAGGCATCTATGTTGGGAATGATAAAGTCGTTCATTTCACTAGACGTGGCCAAGAAGTAGGCACAGGGGACTGTGCTGGATCTCCTTTTAGTGAGCTCAGGACCATCCCGATCTTATGTGCCCTGTGACACGTGCATCCCAGCACAAGAAGGTCATGGGGTTGTATCCTCGTGTCTAAATTGTTTTCTTGCCGGTGGTGTCCTGTACCGTTTTGAGTATTCAGTCAGCCCCGCTCTCTTCCTTGCAAAAGCACGTGGCGGAACTTGTACTCTTGCAGTCTCTGATGACAGTGAAGCTGTGGTCCATCGGGCAAACTACTTGTTCGACAATGGCTTTGGGTGCTACAATGTATTTAAGAACAACTGCGAAGACTTTGCTATATACTGCAAGACAGGGCTGCTTGTTCTGGACCAGAGCACAATGGGTCAGAGTGGACAAGCAGTATCAATAATTGGTGGACCCCTTGCAGCGGTTCTATCTACACCATTGCGTCTTGTTACTACGAATATCTATGGAATGGCAGCAACTGCTGTTGGCGTGTACTGTGTCAGCCGCTATGCTACTGATATAGGCATGAGGAAGGATGTAGTGAAGGTGTCTGCTGAGGATCTGACTAGGAGGCTAGCTACAGGTGCACTTCAGGTTGTTGAGCCAAGTCTCCCAGCTTTGCCCGCTCCAGTTAGCTAGTCTTATTGGCGTCTTAATATATCAATGTACCCTTCTCTTGGTTGATTAATAATTTATTGGAAACGATGTGGTTCACATTTCTAGACTAATTCCTATTTGTTTGTAATGTTTTTGCAATGGAGCTTTCATTTTAGTTTTATTTAATATTGTTGGAAAATTAAATGGTGGTAGAGGCTAGAGGGCGTAGCTTCATGACTTTCTTCTGGTTTACTATTTTCAGTATTTTGGGTGTTGTATCTTTTGAGAACAATTATATCTGCTACCAGGGACGGAGCTACATTTGGAGCGGGCCACGGACCCCTAAGGTTTAAAATTTTTGTAAGATTCATCTCAAAGTTTGAAAATTTTATAAAACTCACTTGTACATTTTGTTTGTTTTGAAAATTTTGTAAGACTACGGCTTCCAAGTTTTGACGAAGTTTTGATATGTTTTAAAAGACTTTTTTTTATTATGTTTTATTATTTTTGTCAAAGCAAATTCTATTACTATATTATTTTTGTTTTAAGTAAAAATATGTTTTGTAATAGTGAAATTTTATTTTTTAAGTGATGAATATATTTTATGATGTTAAAAAAAATTTAGCCCTCTCAAAGAACAAATTCTAGTTCAGTCCCTGTCTGCTACATCTTTTAGTACCTTCTTTTTGTATTTTTTCCCTGTTCCATATTTTATGCAAAGCAATCTATTTGTGAACTGTCCAATAACACCATGACACAGAGGGGAATTTACGATAAACTCATTGTATTGAGAAGTTTTGCCATCCCTGTCTTGAAAAGTTTAGGATCCCATGTATCCTTGTTATTATATACTATATACTCCGTGTAAGTAATACTCCATCCATTCTAAATTATAAAATTGCTACTGATTTTATAAAAATTAAATTAAAACATTTCAAAATTTAAATTTAAAATTAATATGATTATGATTATTAATTTAAGTTTTGAAAATAATAAATTTTATAACTAGTCGTACGTTTTAGGTAATTTAAGATATTGATAATTGTATCGACATAAATTAAATAAATTCATGTTAATTTTGAATTTAAAAATATTTGAAATTAAAATTTAAAAATTCAATAATGATCTTCTAAATTGAAAGGGAGAGTAATAATATATAGTTATACAAATAATAACAATAAAATTATAAGTTTAGAAAACATATATAACACAAGTATTTAGCGTGTATATATATAATTATAAAATTATACATATCAGGTAAAACGGGATGGATAAATTTATCCAGAATGTAGTTGACAATAAAAAGTTAATTATGTTTAGGTGTGGGATAAATTGTCATCCTATTTGATTAAAACTTAATTGGAAAAGTGAGCATGTGTTTTAAATACACCTAAATTTGTGTGGTCTATTATTTTAAGAGATTTCATTAATGATTGTTTTCACCAATTTATCAAAGTACGTAACAAATGCAGGATAGCTTGGATTCACGTACGAAAGCTGACCAACGTGATGATATCAATGAATGAATGTGTTCGAGGGAGCTACGAAAGATCATCATGGAAGAGGCTTTGAAGGTGAAAGTGGCGATGAAACTTTGGATATATATATATATATATGCCGAGGGTGGGGAGGTTTGCGTACGTCAAAGTTCTTGTAATTAAAGCGTGGCAGCAAGCAACAAACAAAGCAGATGTTTATACCTCGCGGAGTAAGGAAGCAGCTGAGCTAGCTCGAAGAGAAGCAATACATTAAGAGGTTGGTCTTGGAATATTATAATGTTAGAGATCGAGGAGCTTAATTAATGGACAGGGAACCCAACCACTTGGATGGATACAAAGTGGGGGGGCGGGTGGTAGAGCTTCCAGCCGATCGAGGCCATATATACATGGGAAGGACACGGTGGGAGGGGTGCTGGGAGTGGACTATAATATAGCAGACACTACAAAAAAACAGGTCATTGGCGAAAAGGAATTAAAGCAGTGAATCCCGTGTTCTCTGGCCTTCACTATTTTGATCAGAAAGATGCATGTCGATTGCAACAAACTTCAATTGAATGATTGATGAAGCTCCTTGCTAGCGCTGAGACTAACTTCAGGTTGTTTCCATGTTACGGCACTAGTCTGCAAATGAATTTAGTCCTAATGAACTCTCCGCTAAGCATGGTTACCTGTATATATACACTTGTGTTATATATGAAGGAAGCTTTGTATCTAATTACTTCTCTAAGAAATCTAATATAAAATTAAAACAATGGTTAAAAAGTTTCGATAAACATTGTGTTTCCTTTCTAAGGATAGCATAGTTGCATAAATTTTAACTGCAGATAATCATAGCCATCAACACCACTTAGTTTAAGCAGATGGCTTTTATGGATAAAAAGTGGTGTATATTAATTAGTATATGTTATCAGCCATTAATTAAAAGGAAATTTGTCTATGGAGCGAGCGAATCGTATCTTGTATCTTGTATCTTGTGACGAAAGCAAAAATATAGTAATGGTAGTATTTAGGCAATGAGCATTATGAATAGAATGTGATAGCCTTTTGGGACTCAACTTACCCTTTCTCATTTACATACAAAATGCTTACTACTTCACTCGAATCGTCCTGCGGCACTCCTGCCCACCCCACTACTTGTCCACATATTTTTTATCCAATCAAAACCCGCCACGGACCTAAACAAAATGAGTGACCAAATATATATATATATATATATATATGGGAAATAATGGAATATGGAGGTACACAGTCGTGTAACTTTTAAAATTACACGGTATACGATCGTAGAGTGATTTCACTCTACGATCGTAGAGTAGTCCACGATCGTAGAGTGAATTCACAAATCGTAGAGTGACTACTCTACGATCGTAGAATGAAATCAGTCTACGATCGTAGACCGTGTAATTTTAAAAGTTATACGGCTATGTACCTCTATTTTTATCTATCTATCTATATATATATATTATCCAATGATCTAAATGATAACAATAATAGTAATTGTCAATCAATTAACAAAAATATACAAGTAGGTACATTGTAATATTTGTCATGTATACCAAACCAAAAAAGGTTAGTGGTCTTGTCCGGTTTGTATAATGTGTTGCTTACTGCTATAAGAATAGAGAGGACCATTTTGAAGCATAAGATGTTACAACTGGTTGAACTTTAAACAAGTGGTAAGCCAGAAGTAACCAATCATTATCTTTAGATTCTATTCTATTCATCATCCTCTTACCCATCTATAACATCAGCCATCAGGGAGCTTTGCTTTACTTTCTTCTTCCTCATCCCTTCGCCCTAAAATTCCATCTTTGACCATTAACCTTTGCATATAAATGGACGGCAAAAACTAATTTCTTTTCTTCTTTTCTTAAGTGAAGTTCAACACTTCTAGGAGTTCTTTTAATCTGGGTGTTGAATATTTTTCATCAAAGATACGCCCTTTATTATTTATATCTTAATCCTCAAGCTTTTTTGCAATTTCTTTTTCATTTTTCAACTCTGTAAGTTTTGTAACTACTAAGTATACTATGGCAGTGAACTCTGCCGTTTTTCTCACTCATATCATCTCTCTGGGTTACTGACAAGAAACTCAATGTTCTCTTACTCAGTTTCCAAGAATTTGAGATGGGTTTTCAAGAAGAAAAAAAACACATTAGAGTTCACATGGAGCTTCTCTGCTAGATAATTCTCGACTCTCCATGCTTGTGCTGTGTTATGTCAAAAGATCTGCCATGGAATCTAACCAGATAAGGCTTGTTGTAATATCTCTCTTGTTTCGTTAGTTTTTAGTGCTACGGACCCAAATGACCTTGTAATTCTGACCCAGTTTGGTAAAGGGTTGGAAAATGCAGAGTTCTTGAAGTGGCCTGCCAATGGTAATGACCCATGTGGTCCTCCAAGTTGGCCACACATAATCTGTGATGGTAATAGGGTTTCTCAAATTCAAGTTCGAGGTTTGAACTTGAAGAGTCCTTTGCCCAAGAATCTGAACCAATTGTCTAAGCTTACAAATTTAGGCCTTCAGCAAAACCAATTCAGTGGTCAGTTGCCATCCTTCAGTGGGTTATCAAAATTGCGGTATGCTTATTTCAGTTATTTGGATTACAACAATTTTGATACAATTCCCTCAGATTTCTTCCAAGGACTTGATTGTTTAGAAGTATTGGCATTTGATTTCAATTCCCTCAGCTCAATTGGTCATTGCCAATTGAGCTGCAAAATTCAATTCAATTGACCAATCTTACATTGATGAACTGTAGTTTGGATGGTCATTTGCCAGAATTTTTGGGGCAACTTCCATCACTAGGGGTTTTGAAATTATCCTTCAATCAAATTTCTGGGGGTATTCCGGCTACATTTAAGGACTCAGCTGTGAGGATTCTTTGGTTAAATGAACAGTTTGGCCCTGGAATGACCGGTCCGATTGATGAAGTTGCATCAATGGCTTCACTCACTAGCCTATGGCTTCATGGGAACCATTTTTCAGGTAAAATTCCAAAGAACATTGGCAATCTAACTTCATTGCAGGAACTCAATCTCAATAGCAATGATCTTGTAGGCATTATTCCGGATGGCCTAGCAACTTTGAATTTTAGAAGTTTAGATTTGAACAATAATCACTTCATTGGTCCTATGCCCAAGTTCAGAGTTGTTAATGCTAGTTACAAGGCGAATCCATTTTGCCTGTCTGATCCGGGGGTTCCTTGTGCCATGGAGGTTATGGCACTCTTAGAATTTCTTGATGGGGTAATTTACCCACCAAGGCTTGTTTCTTCATGGTCTGGTAATAATCCATGTGATGGGCGATGGTTGGGTTTGAGATGCAATTCCAACCAAAAGGTTTCCATGATAGACCTTCCCAAGTTTAATCTTTCAGGTACCTTGAGTTCTTCAATTGCCAACCTTACTTCTGTTACTGAAATCATACTTGGGTCTAACAATCTAACAGGTCCAGTTCCAACAAACTGGGCTAGCTTGAAATCTTTGGCAATGTTGGATTTGAGTGGCAACAACCTTTCCCCTCCTTTGCCAAATTTCAGTAGAACGGTGAAACTTGTCCTAAGTGGAAATCCTTCATTTAATTTTATTAATTCGGGAACAACCCCTTCGCCAGACAACAGTCCATCCTCTGAGGGTTCACAGTCCCTGCCCAACAACCCAACTGCCCCAACTAATCCTATAAATCCTCATCATGAATCAACCTCAGAGAAAAGTTCTAAAAGGTCTAAATTGGTTGTGATTTTGGCTCCAGTTGCAAGTTTTATTGCCCTAGTATTTTTGGTTGTGCCATTATCTATTTACTTCTGTAAGAAGAGAAGAAAATCCTTCCAATCCCCTGCTTCCATCGTGATTCATCCAAGAGAGCCGTCTCATCCTGATAATATGGTCAAGGTTGCAGTTGCTAGTAACAACAATGGAAGTGCTTCTACGGCGACTGGAAGCGGTTCTGCTAGCAGAGACAGTAGTGGAATGCATTCCCATGTTATCGAGGCTGGAAATCTTCTCATATCTGTTCAAATTCTACGAAATGTGACCAAGAATTTCGCCCCAGAAAATGAGCTAGGCCTGTGGCGGTTTTGGGGTAGTTTATAAGGGAGAATTGGATGATGGAACAAAAATAGCAGTGAAAAGAATGGACGCTGGAGTTATTAGCAGCAAAGCCTTGGATGAATTTCAGGCTGTAATCGCTGTTCTTTCAAAGGTTCGACATAGACATTTGGTATCTCTTTTGGGTTATTCTACTGAAGGCTTCGAGAGAATACTGGTTTACGAGTATATGCCTCAAGGGGCTCTTAGCAGGCATCTATTCCATTGGAAGAGCTTGAAATTGGAACCTTTGTCCTGGAAGAAGAGACTAAACATTGCCTTGGATGTTGCTAGAGGGTTGGAGTATCTTCATACTCTGGCTCATCAGAGCTTCATACACAGAGATCTTAAGTCTTCAAATATCTTGCTTGGTGATGATTTCAAGGCAAAAGTTTCAGACTTTGGATTGGTAAAACTTGCTCCTGAGGGGGAGAAATCTGTGATTACGAGGCTAGCAGGAACTTTTGGATATCTAGCACCTGAGTATGCTGGTAAGCACATTAAAGTTATTATTAATTCTTTCCGTCATTTGTCCATACATATAAATTTGATGTTTGTTACAGAGTGATTTTAGTTAAGCGAAACCGGATCATTAAGTTCTTAAATATATTTATGTGCTCTTTTATGATCTGTGTACTAGGATGGCAACCCCTTTTGGTGTCATGGTGAATAATATCTTATTATCAAAATATAGTAACTTTTATGGTTAGAAGACACCAGTTGATTTTTTCTAACAGAGTTTGATAATTTGATGTCTATCTAAGATGAGTTTTTTTTTGCTTCGCAAGATGTGTAAAATGTAATTAATCTAACCACAGATTTTAATTATGCATAGTTCTAATTTATCATTAATTTCCTCCAAGATGTTGAGATATCATAGTACTCTTGACTTTGGTGATTCAGTTACGGGTAAAATTACAACAAAAGTTGATGTCTTCAGCTTTGGTGTTGTGCTGATGGAGCTGTTAACTGGGTTAATGGCACTTGATGAGGACAGACCCGAGGAAAGCCAATACTTGGCAGCATGGTTCTGGAACATCAAATCTAGCAAAGAGAAGCTGATGGCTGCAATTGACCCAGACATGAAAGAAGAAATATTTGAAAGCATTTGTGCTATTGCTGAACTGGCTGGTCACTGCACGGCAAGGCAGCCCAGCCAACGGCCCGATATGGGTCATGTCGTGAATGTACTGAGCCCTCTGGTAGAGAAATGGAAACCGCTCGATGATGAAGCTGAGGATTATCGTGGTATTGATTACAGCCTTCCCCTTACCCAAATGGTGAAGGGGTGGCAAGAAGCAGAAGGAAAAGACTTCAGTTATGTGGATCTTGTGGACAGCTAGGGTAGTATACCATCAAGGCCTGGTGGATTTGCCGACTCCTTTACATCTGCTGATGGTCGATAAAGAGAGGTATTCTCTTTCTTTTGTTTTGGTGATAGTTTGTTTGGGAGATGTAGATAGCGTGTCATTTTATTTGCATCTGTTTTAGACAAAAATGTTTACCATGTCTTGTATCTAGGATCTTAGTTTCAGCTGTAAGATGTAGATATTTCAAGACATAAAATTGAGAACTACTTTAACAAAAAGAGAGCTTTTTGTATACAGCTTTTGTTGATATCTATAGCTTTTAATTGAAGTGTTGGCATGCCTTCATCCATCATAATTGTTTGGGGCATGATTATTTGGGGCTGGATGATTCGGTAGGCCATAGTGCACGTGGTCTCCCCACGTAGGATCTTGGATCCTGTTTAGGCAATTAGAGAATTTTAAAGAATCCAAGATTCTTAATTATATTTGATTTCTAATTCCCAATGAAAGTGTCAGCATAGAATCTGACTTCCTTCCTTTAACGAGATTCAGTTCAATTCCCTTAAGGAATCTAACCTAATGAGAAATTTATTTTCATACGGGGAAGGGCATGTAGATGAGGTGTGATCACTATAAATATAAAGTTATACTCTTATTCTCAAGTATACACAAATCATTATTATTTTCCAGCACTAAAATTCTTCTATTATTAAACCTTGTTAAGTTTGTACTTATTCTCACACCAGAGCTATCTCCCGACGGTTCAGACCGTCAAGCTTCTTCGTGTGATTTCGTTTCTGTGCAGGATTGGACACGTTTTTAGTGATTGAGGCGCGTGAACGAATATTGACGTTAGCAATAATTATTAAAATGTTGTCTATACTTGGAGATTTTCCAGGCTACAATGTCATTCAGTTCAGGGTTATATATGATAATCTGAAGAAAAAGTTCTAGAGCTACTATAATCATTTTGTTCATGGAATTTGTGGCCAACTTGATGGATAATTTTTGTTTACATATATGCATTTTAATAGGAAAAAAACATCGTATTTGATTGGCACAAATATCAAATTTACTAGAATAATTTACCAACACCACATTTTTTTGCCAGGGGGGAGGCTTTAGCCCACATTTATGTAGTTAGTGCGGCCAGCAAATTTTGCACCAAATTGGGAATATGCTGCATGGTCCAGGGTCATGCCTAACAAGTTGCGAATGAATCTTGAATTAACCAATAGGCAAATAGCACCATAACATTGACTGGGAGCAGTAAAAGTAGGAGGTGAGGTCATTGTTACCATAATTTAATTTTAACCCAACAAAACAAATGAATGCCTGCCTGCTGCTGCTCACGGCGAATACGTAATTGATTCTGCCCCTCCACCCTCCATCCTCGATCCTCCATCCAGCCTGAGCCTGGCGTCTTCCTCTTCATTTGTGTGTTTTCTTATTTTTAGCAATTATCAATGTCGGAACTTCTTAAAGCATCTGACTAATCCGTATCTCCGTACACCCTCACATATAAAAACAGGTTTGATCATTCTTTCTAGTATGTGTCAATTAAATCGTTTTAGTTGAAAGGCTATACCTGTATAATTAAATAATCCAACAGTTCTAAAACACAAGATTCCATTTGCAAAATTAACAAATTTAAAGATGAAATTTTTTATCTATATTTTCACATGATTTATTTTTTAATATTTCCACATTAAAATCGTTGCTAAAAGTCGCTATAAATCTATAGCGACATTTGAAAATAATATAAAAATATCAATTCCCTATATTTATTGAGTTTTTAGTATAGTAGCAATAAAATGATATTGTACCAACATCATATCACTATAATTATCATTAAAAATACATCTTTTCAAACAGATATCAAACTGGTTGTCAAAATTTCAGGATGCAGATAACTTGGCATTATGTTTTTTCATTTTAAAGAGTTGAGTCACGAATTTCACTCCTCAGCTTTTCTAACAAAAGAAGAAAAGGAAAAAAGAGACTGGTCTACAATGCCGTGGCTACATAATTACACAGAAGGAAAATGTCTTGAGAGTTCGGTGGCTAAATAAAATAGCAAACCAAAGTATTCAGTAATACATCTACCATTTATTTCAAGAGCACAAAATATAGGCTTATTTTAACCAGAGATGAGAGATATATTTTCCCTTTTGGCAGCTCTTTACACAATCCAATACAATGTCCCTCAGCTGCTGCTCAACAGTCTTCTTCCCGAAGGCTAGCATCTATAATCTGACAGGGCCAAAATGAGGTCAGTGCCTAATGAAAAGAAAAGGTTGCATTGCCAGATATCATCAAACCCAAACCAAAAGTGAAACTTATATTGCCCTAGGCTAATAAAGTGGAATTATGAATAGAAATTTAATTCTACTTTTGAAAATACATGAATTTATTTATTTTTTAAATAAAGTGAACTGGACATAATTTTTTCCCAATATTTTGGCAAGTGCTACCATCAAAGACGCAAACACCAACAAAGTGGTCATTGAGAATAATAAAGTTGAGGAAAAGTCTGTTAGGATTAATATTACCTTCCACGAGGCATCACGAAGAACCTGGTAGGATTGGGCAACTTTCTTTTGAAATTCAAGCTGCTCGTATCTCTCGCCACCATAACCTCCTCTTTCAGTGGCTTTCTGATGATTTCATTTGGATTTTTTAATTAGCCTAACAGTCTGAAAATCCTTCCAGAGCTCAAACAAAAGAGCAAACTAAATAATAGTACATCAAAGTTCAAACAACACTAAAGAGCCGTATTTAGTGTTGCCAACTGCCTCATCATAAGCCAAGGACATGTTACTTAGCCTATAGAATTAGACTCGTTAAAGGCTCAATCTATTGGTGACAATGAGCAAACCAAGAAAAATATTTGATTAATCAACTTAAAGATCAGAATCCCCACAATTAGTCTACTCTTGCAGCAGAAGTCTCCTGCAAATCCCAGGCCAAAATATTCTGTCTCATGTTTCCCAATGCCAAGAAGGAGCATAACTAAGCAAACCCATTTTACAATAAATTATATAATGTTCCCTAAAAAGGTTCAATTTAAGTGCAGTCATAATTTCCACATAAAAATGAACTTACCTGTTGGGTGAAATAGAGAAACTACCGAATATCTCAAATTTCATGAAACATTCTTCCAGGTTAAACAACAATTTTACAGTAATAAAAGATTACCTCTGGCGATATGTCAAGGTATAGTACCAAATCAGGAGCCAGCAACCCCATGTCTGGAGCCTGCACAAAAAGACATCAATATTTAAAAACTAAAAGAAATGCAACACAATTTTACAAAATACAAGGTCTTCACCTTACACCATTCAATGTCAAGTCCTTTGGCTGATGAGAATGCCACCCCAGAAAAAGAATAGCGATCAACAATGAGAGTTATTCCACTCTGCAACTTAGTTTCCATAAATGATCTGCAAACAAATGTACAGGATAAAGTAAATATCTTACCACCACAACCTAGAGCTTAAGTGAATTGATACACTTCAACTTCAATACTAATTAACGACTGATCCCCAAAAAGAAACTAATTCATGGCAGTGATAGAAGTACAAATAATAAATTCATGTACAGCATAATTTGATTATAGGCTAAATGTGCTCAAGATTGGGCTAGGCTCAGGTGTCTACATAAACCAAAGTCACTCCAGAAATATGGCCTTTAGTGATTTCATGTTGGTTTTGGTCCTTCATTCTTCGATCTTTAGACATTCAGCAGTTCATTAGCACTTTGTAATGAACTATCCAGCAGAACAAAATTTGCTGCCAATCTTTTGAAAGGATTTGGTAAGCATCAAACACATCAAACCAAAACTATTAAACAAAATTAACAAATAGCAGACAGATCCGGCCTAAAATTTTGACATATTAAGCTCCCTGGAGGGGGAGGAAAGAGTATGTAAAGGGACATGATTTGAGACTCAAACCTCACCTAAATGAATAGTTGTTTGGCAACAACAACAACAACAACAACAACAACAAAAGTGGAAATTAATTAAAAATAATAATAATAATTATAGACAAGGAACCTGTGCAGTTGCAGGTCTGAATATTTGAACTTAAAAACACAAGTTCAGTGACAGGGCACATGAATGGTACTTGTAATTGACACTTTGACACAGAGAATCCCCCACTTAAGCAGGTTCACAAGTCAATATAGATAACTAGTCCAAACTAATGTAATTATCAATTATGAGACCTCTGTACACTTGATTTAGATTGAAAATGGCAGTAAATATTAGGTTTCACATTTTACAACTGCACCTCACTTAGTGAAAGATATGGTTAAACAATTAAATGAATTTATCTGCACCTGATAGATATCATTATTTTCAGGCCAACCTAATTAGCAGCCAAAATGCCAGAAGTCTGAAATGATGTAGAAGTCAAATGCAAAACTAAGCTATAAATGGAGACTATAGAAATGATATTATAAGTTATTTTACTACAGTAAAAAGTCAATTAATCAAATGATCTGTCATCTCAGAATACTGGCCGTCTTCTGCAAGAAAATAATATGTAAACGAGGCCACGAGGGAGATACAAAAGCCACTCTTTACAAAGCACTAATTATCCTGCATTCAGTTCCAATAGTTTCATAAGCTAGGCTAGAAGTATGAACCGCATGTTATCTTGACACCCATGAATCTTAATACAGATTATTTAGAACACATATAACTAAACTAACCAACTGCTGGTCTATAAAAATAAAAATTGCATGTTACACTGAACTATGGTCTCTGTATGCAGTTCGAACAAATCATGATGCAATACAATAACAAAACATACCTCTTCTCCCAGCGGTTTGCACTAAAGAGTAGATGGATTGCATGATCATCCAGCTGTGACTTGTTGGTCAGATACGACGAAATCATCTGCCCAACACCAGTATTTCTATCAGGAAACCGGAATGATTCAGTTGGATACCCTAGTCCATCCAAATACTTGAGTAGTCTGGTAGACTGTGAAGTCTTCCCGCTGCGATCCAAACCTTCTAGAACAATCAATGCACCTCTCGAGCTGCAGTTCTGTTTATTTTCCATGTGAATTTGCCTCAAAAAGCACTTCAATGGGAATTTTGAATTCAAATGAAACCTCAATGATACTTGAGCTGCTATTCTGCCAAAGTTACTGGAGGAACAGAAGAAGAAATAAGATTGGTTATCAAAAAAGTAAACTTCATTAATATATACGCACCGACAAATTCCAAATAAAATTATATGTTGCAGTATAAACATGGAATTTCAAAAGTACTCCTCAATACAAAGACAAACCTTTGTAGAAGATACTGAATTTTATAAACAGAAGCCAAGATTAAAAGTTTTTAAATATCATGAAAGTAAAGCAAAATAAGCAATTGATTTGAGACATTATGGAAATTGAGGTGGGACTCACTACAGATGGAGGGGAACATGTATATTTTCCATTTTTCTAATTTTATTTTCCTCAGATAAACTAAAAATTACACAATAATTTACTGAGAAAAATATTATGAAACACAACTATAATTGTTTAAAGCGGTGACTTCTTTCCTACAATAATATAAAATTTGGAAGGAAAAAAAAGGGAAATTGATTGCTTCAATTTGTCAGTTTAAATACAACTACAGTGCTCTTTGCTATTACCAAAACGATTCACAATTTCTCAGTTTTTTAAACCTGATAACACAAACACAGTTGCTGAAGATACCGATACAAGTTTGAGTATTTATAAGGAAATTGTCAATTATTGGGGCATTAAGCTTAAACCTTGTAAACTACAAATTGAAACACTAAAATGCGCAAATCAAATTGATAAAGTATCAATCGAAAGAAAACTCACAGGGACTTAGAAACTAATGAAATAGAAGGCATATGTCATGTTCTTCGAGTACCTGTAAATCTGAATATTAGTAAGGAATTGGTACATATTATTTTGGATCCAACAAGAAAAACCAAAATTCGCGACGTCAATAAAATTAAATCAGATACGCATAACATAAGGGGAGGATAAAAAATAACAGATTAGGGTTTGTGCGATTCAACAAAATATATAAAATCAAACCTGGTAAGAAGGTTCGGAAACTGGAAGAGAGATAACTATGAAAGTCTTGAGGATCTAGTTCCTTGACGGTACCAAATTCGCGCCTTTGCTGTATAGATGGGTTTCTGTGGGACCGTCGTCTAGCACTACCTTCTACCGCCCACTTAAATTTTTCGGTTCTCTTTTCTCTCGAATTTGGAAAGGTTTGGGCGGGGACTTATTTCAGTTGCCAAACCCACTCAAATAAATACAAAGAATTAAGTGAAATATTTTAATAGAATTGCTGTACCAAATCTTGTAACTTTAATCATACTCCACCTGTCCTCCATTTTATATATATAAAAAAATTACTTACAAAATTTAGATATATACTTCTTTTATTTTTATATACTTTTTTTTATTAAGTGCTTAATTTAATAATAATGACATTATAATAGAATTCTGATGGTAAATTTAATTACTCCATTTGTCCTTTAATATAAGTCATGCATAAATATTAAAAAAATGATTATATAGTACTATTAAATATAATATCAATTGTTTATACCCTATATTATTTTTTGTATTAAAAAATAAAGTGTTATTTATTAGGCAAAAAATAGTGAAATAATCAAAGTTATATTTAATACTTGGGGGAGTATCATTTTATTTTATTTAGACTTGGGGTTGGGGTAATAGAGCAGATCTTATGTCCCTATTTTTCATGTCTCCCTTGTGTTCTCAACTTAAATTTGACACATAATCTCTTACTTAACACCAATTAAATCTAAAATTAAATAAGAGATTAGGTGTCAAAATTTAAGTGAAGTGACACAAGGGGGACAGAGGTTCTAGCTCTTTTGGACAGGGCGAAGCTACTTGTTAGCCAGTGGGGTCAATTGCACCCACAGGATTTTTTTTAATATATGATAAATAGATTTTTTTTAAAGTCAGAAGAGTCAATTTGCACCCACTGAAATTGGATATTACACCTTACTGAAATTGGGTATTACACTTTCTCGTTTCAAAGCAATTTGCACCCACTATTTTTACACTGAAATTGTTAATCAAATTTTAACCACATATGACTCATATCCTCTCAATATATGTATCTTTCTCTATAATATTTTAAACTAAATAATAATCTAATTTATATTACTTTTAAAAATAAATAATGAATTACTTACTTATGAACAATTGTGATTAAAAAAATCTATTATAAGTCAATATAGTATATATATACCATATATTATTACTCATTATTTTTATTGTAATATATATATATATATATATTCGAAAGTATAAAATATTAAAAAAATTGGCTCGGGGGCGTTGCCCCCGAATCCCCGCCAAATCATTTATAACTTAGTAATAATTTCGCCCTAACTGATACTATTTTCTGACTTCGCCACTACTTTTGGGGTAAACCTTGGAGTTGAATATACACTCATCCACGCAATATTGGCCAAGTTTAATTTATTGGATGTGCATTGCATGTGTGAAGCAATTCTAAACTGCTCTTCTAGATGGATATAAAAATTAGATATATTTAAATTTTATTTATTTATATTTTTATTCTCTATTAAAAGTCAAAATATAATTAAATAAAATTTAAATATCCTTGTGTTCAATTTTCATATCCACCTAAAAAAACTCTTTTGATATATATGGGGGCAGGCAGTCGATTGAATCTCCACCAATTCCGTCAACTGGCTGTTTTGTTGAAGTTGAACAACACACAGCACTTTATTCGATCCATTCACTTTTTTCTCATGTAATCTGTAGTAATGATTTAATCCCCTCATTCAATTCCTCATTTTACGTATGGCCAAAACAATATATGTGGGTATCCATCCATAGCAACCGGTTGTTGGGGAGCAACCTATTTTGGTCGAGCCGCTACAACATGTAGCAGCTTATAAAAAAAAGCGGCTGGGCCAAAATGAGTTGATCTCCAACAACTGGTTGCTGTGGATGAAATCTATATATATATATATATATATATATAATACTCCCATCCTTTGCAAATATTGAATAATAGTTGAATTATTAACAATTTCCTGAATTTGTAAATTTTGTATTCATATCCATAGGATATATGAATTCAAGATAATATCGTATAGAAATTCTTGATATTAATTATAAATTGTAAAAATGGAAGATACATGTGCGGTTACAAATTTGGTACTCAAACAACAAAACCACTTTTGAAATATATATTAATTTCAAAAAAAATATTTCTAACTAACTTTTCAATTAAAAGATTGAATCATAAAATAAAATAAAAATCAATTTTCATATGATTCAAAAAGGTGAAAATAATAAATTTAAGAAAGAAAAATTACAGAGTTAGCCTGAACCGTATAAATTTATACTCTTTACTAAATTAATGAACTTTTTCACATCGTCAAATTTATTATCTTTTATTTTTTATGAATTTTTAATACGCGCATTTAACATAGGAAAATTGATATTTTCGTATGTTAAAATGATATTTTCACACAGGATAACATGAAAGTAAAACTTATTACAAAAATATAATTTTTTATGTTAATTCCCTTAACATGAAAGTATCTAAAAATAATTGTTTTTATTATCCTATGTGTTATGTACTAGCAGGATTTGGCTCAACTCCCAATATGTTTTTCCTCCAATTATGTTTCATACGTTAATTATTACGTACATTTCTAATAAGTAGTTGAAATCAACACCTACTCGATTTAAAAGGTTGAGTTGTATAATTTCTCAAAAATAAAAGTAATTCGATAATATTATTTTACAATTTTAATAAATATAACCATTTTTTATACTCATATTTTAACGTTTAGAAATTATCAGTCCATTTCAATGGTTCATTCCCTTTATTTTACATACTATTCTTACCTCTTTTAGCGACGGTTCGGTCCGTCGCTATATCAGATAACCGTCGTATTAATTTTTATTGACGGACAACATAAAGCGACGAACCGAATTTATAGTGACGGACAGAATCGTCGCCCAGTCCGTCACTAAATGGGATATGAAAGGTATGTAAGATCAAAAGGGAGCTCTTAATCTTTTCCGTAGTTCTAATCGATGTTAACATAAAAAAAATTTGATATATTGGATGGAAAGCCCTAAAATTTATAAATTAATAGATTTGTATAAAAGATTATTAAATTTTAGACCTAGAAAATCACATAAGTATGTAAGGAGAGAAGGGAATTAATCCTTCCAAAAGGAATGAGAAATACTCCGGAAGTTTCTTCCATAACCGTTTGGATGAGAACCCGGCGGCCCTAGCTCAAGCTTCTCGTGGATGATAATATAATTGACAGGAAATTAAAGGAACGCGAATGGGTCCGCCTTTTTTGTTTTCCTTTTTAATCTTTCTCGCCTTCGTCTCTTTTCTGGTTGGAGGATTTCATGTGTACGCAATTAAACACATTTAAATTACAAGGTCAATTTTTTTACAAAACTCATATTGTCCAATAAACTTGTGAGGGTTTCAGTAAACATTTCTTAGTTAGTCACTATAAGAAAAAAATACTTAATTTTCACTGAATATTTCGTAGATAATTCAGTTGAATATAAAGGCGTCAAGATTAAGATCCGTCAAAAATTCAGTCAAAAATATTTTCGACTAATTTTCCGTCGGAAATAGTATATGTTCGACTAGTGTTTTTGTCGCACGTTAATTCCAACAGAAGTTTCCCTCGAAAATATCCATTTTTCGTCTTAAATATGTTTTTTTAAAACCAATAAACTATAATCTCGACGGAATTTTCTGCCGAAAATAAATTATTATTTTGAGATTACCTTTTTTAAAAATTGAATTTTTTAAGTTTTTAAACCTCATTTTTGTACCTGTAACACAATTTATCCCAATAACACATACAATAATATATTCACTACACCATAACTATAAAAACTTGTTTTATATCAACAAATGTAAACTAATAAGGGTCAATATAAAGTAACTCATCAACAATAACAAATATACGCTAATATTCATAAATTATACAATATGATTTACAAAAATCGTACAAGACTCAATTGAAGTACAATTTTTTACAATATGTACAAATGATCTACAATTTAATGAATAAATTTATATAAATGAACTATAAACTAGTAGGAGGAAGATCATCAGGCGAGTGTGGACGACAGTGCTGTTTTGATGTATGAAAATCAGCATTGTCGTCCCCCCGCACGCCATCGTCACCCTGTTGATAGGATTAAAAATATAAATCATTAATATGATCCGTATATATGTAAGAAATAAAGAGAGTGTTAAATGCAAATAAAATAACATGTAGAATACTTGAGTAGGTGAGGCTAATCTAAAGTCTCCAATAGTATGTAATAACTCAAAACCGGAACAACTCACTATTTAACACAACAAACTGAGAAAGATAAATATATTGGAAAGTGATTAAGATGGAGTGAAATTTATGTTTTGTGTATTAGTATTGTATTGATTATAAAGTGAACTTATCATAAAGTGAACTTTATAATGACCGCATTCAGTAAATCCCTAATTATATTCCCCTAGAATCTAATCTGTTTTTTAAAAGACCCGGACTAATTAAAACATTTAACCAAAAATTTTACAAATTAACTTACAGAATTAAAATGAGATTTTTTTTTTTGTTTCAAAGGGTATCTTTTAATAAAATAAGTAGGAAATTGGGAAATTTCTTTACGCCGAAGCAATTGACTCCAACAGCTTCCGATACAAGGATCTGGAAGCTACTCATCTTACCATAATTGTCCCCAATCGCCTAACAAGAATTACCTTACCAATCCCTAAAACCCCACGCCTCGATCCTAATTTTATAAAACCCCTCCCCCTACCAACACATTCTCTCTCATCATCATGAATCCCTTTGATAAAAAAATCTGACGAATTGGCTTCCATACGTCTGAATTTTGAACGGTACGATGGTGGAGGACGCTGGCGCTAAGTTGTTTCGGGTGGTATTCTACGATGGTGAGCGTGAAATGAACATCGGCCATGTGAGAATCTATCCGTCCCTTGATCTCAAGACGTTTCAGTCAATTCTGAGCCAAAAGATTGGAATTTCTCCGAATCAGATGTCGATTTATCTCGTCGACAGGAAAAAACCTAAATTACCTCACGAAGATCGCCGTAAGATACTTATCACCGGTAGGGTAAGCTTCGCTCTCATCGCTAGCGAAAAGGACTGTTTCATTTTGGCGGTCTTGAAGCGATCAAGAAGAGAACGAAGGCGAAAATTGAAAAAGGGTAATGTTGAGTCCGGTGATAATTTGATGGAAAATAACTTTCCACCAGCACCTGAAAATTTACTTCTCCTGCGAAACCAGCCAGAGCTTAAGAATCCACAACTTTTCCGGCTTTGTTTCACTCCATTACAATCAGATAGCTGATCCGCTGGAGTTTGGGAGCGTAAGTGATCGCTTACAGAATTTGCAGATTGAAAGAGAGAATTTCATGGCAACATTTTCTGATTCGTATTTGGATTATTTTTCAAGAATTGAAGACGGCTATGTAGTATCTGTAAGTCCGGCCTTAAAATTATGCGAGGGGTGCAGGAACGCAAAGACGGAAGGGAAAGCTGTTACGTTCCACTGCTGCGTAAACGACGTTGTTACGGTTTCGTTCCGGTCGTCCGTCGGGCCAATTGCCCGGCCATCTCGGTAATTGCTGTTGATATTGAACGGCCTATCTCTTGTTTTATGACCTGGTGTTTTATTTTGTGTAGAAAAGGGAAAAAGCGGCTGGAGGTTGATCTGATGCTCTGTGGTGTACGGTAAGGAACTTATGCCATTGGTAGATATAGTGTATATGTAGGATGATGATATTATGACAGTTATGCCCTTTGTAGAGCAATGGATTGGTGAATGTTGGGCGGTAATGTTTTTGTGTTTGGATCTTAAATACCATCTCTGTCCCGTAATAAGTGTTTTTTTTAGCTTAAATCACACATACTAATATACAAACTAAAATAATAAAAATACTCTTAATATATATTTTTTTGAAGTTGAAGAGTTAATGAGTGTCATTTAATTGTAGTGATGGTGAGATGCAATAAATACTATTGAATGCATAAGGACATATATGAGAAAATATTGCAAAAATTATATTGGAGTTCTAACACATCACTTATTTTGAAAAAAAAAATATTAAGCCTAAAAAAAGTACTTATTGTGGAACGGAGATAGTATAAATTACTATCTTAACTATTATTTTTTTAATATTTATACACAAACTTATATCAAAAGACGGAGGGAATATTTATTTCTTGCTTTCCACTCTATTGAAGCCTTCAAGTTTGTTTTTAAGGTGTTTATTTTCTGCTTTGCTACTGAGCGGTTGATATTTTTTTAGCATAAATAAACATATATTTAAATAATAATTTTTTTATAATTATTCTAACAATATTTAATACTTTCTTCGTCCCAAGATAAAAGTTTTTATTATTATTTTGGGTTATCTCATGTTAAATGTCCACTTTCTTTTAATAACCAAACTTTTTTACATTTTTTCCTATTATGCCCGTAGCATTAAATATATCTCATACTTTTCTTATTCTAATTCTCTCACCATATTTAATGACATTATTATGGGCAATTTTGTCATTTTATTCCTCTTCTTAAAATGCGTGAAAAATTCACCAGGACTTTTATCCTGAGACGGAAGAAGTACTTAATGATACTCCATTTATTATGAATTTACTTATGCGTTTACGTTTCTATATCATACTTAGGCTATGTTTGTTTGTAAGAATTTAATTTGAGATATGACTATTAATCTTAATTATCTTGTTTGTTTTTAAATTTGAGTTTGAGACTATTAGTAATGTGATTATAAAATAGCTTAAAATGTGAGATTATTTAATAACATGTTTTATTTGGTATTATAATTTCTGCCATTTGTGATTAAAAATTGTTACATAAAATTAACCTCATTTTTTTAAATGATCATAATATCCTATAATTTCTGTTATTATTACTGACAACTTAAAACTTATTAGTACAAAGACTAAATATTATTATTATTTTGGGGGGTTGGGGAGACTGGGGCTGGGCAGGGTGAGGTGTATATATAATCACTAAATATTACTTCCTCCATCCCAGGATAAAAGTCCTTATTAATATTTTGAGTAGTCCCATGTTAAATGTCCACTTTCTTTTAATAATCAAATTTTTACACTTTTTTTCTATTATACCATAAGCAATAAATATCTCATATTTTTTTTATTTTAATTCTCTCTCCATATTCAATAAGTATAGTTAGTTATATATTAAAAATATTTTGAATTAAAAAAATTAGAAAGTCACTCTCTCACCTACATTGCAAATGATTAATGACATATTATTATGGGTAGTTTTGTCATTTCATTCCTTTTCTTAATATGCGTAAAAAATTCATGAGAATTTTTATTCTGGGACTGAGGGAGTATTTTTTTTGGGAGGTGTATATATAGTGTAAGGCCCCAATTTTTTATAAATAAAGATTTAATTTCTCTAATTATTATTTTGAAGTAATAAAGGATTGATTTGATTAATGTGGTTAGTTATGGGTAAAATATGTAAATATTTCAAATAAGCAAGTGGTTATAAAATACTCATTGTTGTCAGAGAATATTCGTTTGGTCGTGAAATATTCTTAATATCGGGGAATATTCGTACGACGGCGCAACCTTGTGTGGGCCCGTAAAGAAAAACGATTTGATGAAGAAAACGACAAGTATAAGTTGTTTATAAATAACGGAGTAGTTGTTACCGTTAATACTGTTGGAATACCCGGTGGTTAAAACACAGTAATATGCGTTGTTGCACAGTAGCACATGGTATTGCACCAATTATTGATTCTTACGTAAGAAGACATTACTCAATAATTGTTACAGCAATTACTGTTCAGTATTTTATTTTATTGATTCAATAATTGTTGCGTTGATTTTTTTATATTACTGTTATTTCAATAATTGTCACTACACAATATTTTTCATTATCGGAGCAATAATTCATATTATCTAAATAATATTATTAGATAATATTATTGACAATGTCTAGATAGTTCTGTCTAAGGAGAGGTTTGGTCACCTAATTACGCGCCAATAAGGAGAAATCTTTATTGGAAAGCATCCTCTTTCCTGGAAACGGCCTGGTTGCCAGTACTGTGATTCTGTAATATTATTTGTGAATATTAATTATTGATTTATATGATGAGAGAAATATTGATTTTATGTGGATATAGATGGAGAAAATTTTTAAAGTGACAATTGTTAAAAATTGATATTTTATCTTTTCTGATAAAATAATATTTTATTATATTATTATAATATAATAATTGTGATATTTTTACAATGAATGTGAGATATATGAGTATATGAGGAGAAAGAGTATTTTTGTTGCAATAAATGTTTAAAATATGTTAAACATGTCGGTGGACCCTATTTCTTGACTAAAATTTGATTATAACCTGTAAAATCGTCTGTTTATGGATTTCGGTCAATTTCTGTTTGAAATTTGAAAAAAAATTCTTCTGCAAAGTTGTAGATAATGAAATTTCCTATGAAAAGTTGCGAGATTCGAATTTTCTGACAAAAGGGCTATTTATTATGAATTATTGAAGTTCTGAAGTTCCGAAATAATTAATTTTTGAAGGTTTTAATTGTTTTATTCATGTAAAACATTTTTTGCAAGCCCACATGTGTGGTAAATGAGCTGAATTCGGATTCTTGGAAAGTGGGCTTGAATATTTGTTAAATAAAATTATTTTAATAAATTTTCTGCTTTGGTGTTCTAACCATTTTTCTATAAATAGGGTAGTTAGAATTGAAAATCACACCAAAAACTACTGATTTCTCTCTTACTCTCTCTATAATATCAATTGTATTTTGTGAGTATTTTTATACTTTGAGTGTTGTTATACGGTACAAGTTCTTTCAGCACTATATCTGATATTTCAACCAGAAGTACTATTCTAGCTAAGGTAAGGGATGTTATTTTCTTTGTAAGTGATATTATTTCTTCAATATCATTATGCTGAAATATTGGTTGGAATTTTTTATCAAATTTGAAATTTTTTCATGTCAGAGGTACTATTCATTAGTTACTATTCACGAATTACTATTCATGAGTTACTATTCACGAGTACTATTCACGAAGTATGATGATATTTTTTTTAAAATTTCTATTTTTTGGTGTCGGAGTTACTATTCACGTATACGGCACTATTCACGTATACGACACTATTCACGAATACGATACTATTCACCAAAAAATAAAATTTCTTCTTTTCGTCCAAAATATCTATTCTGGACACTAGTTTTGATTGTATCCATGTTTTGATCATTCTTGAATTTTACCCCACTTTGGTTATTTATGAATTATTTTTGAATGTGAATTGTTTAAAGTACGAATCCTTAATATTTATTCTTTTGCTTCACTGGATTCGTTTTCTTTAAAATATTTTTCATCATCCTCAGTTCTAAATGATGATATAACTGAATATCTTTTGTGACGCCCCCAAAATTAGGTATACATCACCCATCTTGGGTCGTCAGATACATGTTACATAATTCAAATACAACTGTCGTGTACAATACGACAAAACATAACTGTGAGTTTGAATACAATTATTGTTTACTAGAGATTATACAAACTCAAAAAGAGTCCTCATTACAATTATTAATACACTATTTCTCATAATAGTGAGGACTACTAATGCTATCCTCTGGACCGTCACTCCGTTTCCCGACTAGTCCCTGCTATGTTCTCATTTCCTGAAGACAACAGTGAAAGAAAAGGTGAGCTCAACTAGCCCAGTAAGAAATATTATGACTAAGATAATGCAGAATAAATTATCATTAGCCTCCAATAATGTTAAACTGATAAAATACAATAGACATCAAGTTTAACTGCAGCGGAACAAGCAATCCATTAAAAGAGTCAAGTAGAGAATTGAATCTACTATCTTTTATGATTTAAAAAGTGTTTCATCACTTTTATCGTTGAGACTCGGCTCAATAAATAATCCACATCATTAAATCATCCCTGCACTACAGGCCAAGGATATTCTTTAGTATCACGACCACGAATTATCCATGCACTACGGACCAAAGATAATCGTGTTTTTATCAGCGGTCCTGATCATGCCATAAAACAATTCATCTTTGCTCCCTTGGCCGAAGAGAATCCATAGCCATAATCATACCAAAAACTGTCCATCAATGCACTACGGGCCAATGAGGACTTTTAATTTTCACATCATTTGTAACATTACGGTCATGATTATACCGAATAATCCCTGGTCATAATCATACCAAGTCCATCTATGCACTACAGGCCACAGATGACTTTCAACATAACATAAACATGAGGATGATGACAATGATATAAGAATTCAATAAAACAAGTTCAAGAATTAATTTGTCCAAGAACTACTAACGTCTAAATTGTTAACATGATACTGCTTTATAGAGTAAAATTCAAGAATGATCAGAAGAATATTTTCATGAAAAGATACTGGATGAAGCGCAAATATCAAGGATATTCTACTAATTTCATGGAGTATAGAAGTCAAAACTTTAACCAACTGAGTATAATAAAGAATGGAATAACAAAAGAAAGCACCATGCATGCGGTACTTCGCATTGACAGGTTATTCCAACAGAATAATAATAATGGAACCAGGTCAGGCAAAATTTTCACCGACAGGATGTTCCAACAGAATAATAAAGACGGAACCAGGTCCGGTGTAAAACACACAGACAGGATGTTCCAACGGAATAATAATAAAGACGGAACCAGGTCCGGTGTAAAACACACAGACAGGATGTTCCAACGGAATAATAATAAAGACGGAACCAGGTCTGGTGTAAAACACACAGACAGGATGTTCCAACGGAATAATAATAAAGACGGAACCAGGTTCGGTGTAAAACACACAGACAGGATGTTCCAACAGAATAATAGAAGAATGTCACCAAGTATAGGGTAGTCCGCGTATGCAGGTTATTCCAACAGAACAATAAGAAATGGAATAACAAAAGTTCCCTTCTTGAATACAAAAGAATAATATCCCTTACCGTAACAGAAACTGAATATAGGAAAAGAAAAGTTAATTAGCAAAAAGCTTTTCTTCTATCTCTCTATAGTTTTTCTCTCTAGAGTTTCAATGAATTCGTAAGAAAATAATGAAGGAATGAGCTTCTATTTATAGGAAAATGGAATGCATAGTAACTAATCCATGAACGGTCCAGATTGATTTACTTTAATCTGACGGTCTATATTTAAAGAAAAATCTTTTAAATAAAATATAATATATTCTATTTATATAAAAAGATTTTTACTATGCAAACAATATGCAATCACTATGCAAAAACACTATGCAACACTATGCATAATAAAATATAATATATTCTATTTATAGAATAACTTTAATAAAGTATTCTATTTTATATAAAAAGATGTTTCTGTTTTATTACGTTAATAATACGAATAAAACAAAACGTCATCATCGCTATAATAATTCATATTATTAATCGACAATAATTAAATCAAACTGAGCGACTTCTCACATAAATATCAATAATCAATATCGTGTGCTACTATGCAACAACGCGTATTACTGTACTTTTACTACCCAGTAGTTCAACAGTATCAACGGTAAAACTTCCGCCGTTATTTTCAATAAAATATTTTGTCGTTTTCTCAATCCGACAATAATTCCGTTGTGGGGTCCACCAATAATTGTACCTTCGTACGAATATTTTTCGACACAAAGAATATTTCCTGACCAATCGAATATAATATAACAACTTACATACTTTGCAAAATTTATAAATACTACCCACAACTATAATATTATCTCAAATTCACACCATAATATAAAAAATTATTTCGAGAAAATTAATTCTTTATTCATAAAATCCGGGGTTTCACAATCTCCCCTCCTTATGGAATTTCGCCCTCGAAATTTACGTACATACCTGGTATGCCAAATAGGTGAGGATACCTTGACTTCACTTCAAATTCTAACTCTTGAGATATAACCTTTGAGTGTTGAATACGATTCTTCTTATCCAAGATTGTAACGCGTATCTCTTCAAACGTTAAATCATCCACTATCTCGTCCGGTTCTAAATTAATAATGTGGTTCGGGTCGTCCACATATTTACGTAACATCGATACGAAAAAAAAACGTTATGAACACGCAATATATTTGGCGGTAAAATGAGTCTATAAGCCACAATTCCTACTCAATCGAGGATTTCAAATGAGCCAATTAAATCGAGGGTTGAGATTTCCTCTCTTCAGCAACTCTTGCTTCTAAAATAACACCCTCTTAAACCTTTTTCTTCACATTCATCAGATTCGGGTATGTAGCTTGAGCGTCTTTAACTTTATCGATTAAAGTCAATTTTACTCGTATATTCGTTATCTTCACGTGGGTCCCTAGAGTCTTTAACTCTATCTTCATCATTTGCAGATTATACGAAATGAATCTTTGTGTTAACAACATCGCACTTGTAAACGCATACGATCTTCTACTCAACACGTCAGCTACCACGTTCGCTCTTCCACGATGATATTGAATAGTACGATCGTAATCTTCAACAGCTCAAGTCAACGTCTTTGGTGCATGTTACTTTCGTTTTAGTTGAAAAAATTATTTTGAGGGTTTAAGAAATGGTTTTGTATTGGTGTCAATACAAAATTCGATTTCACGCTCTGGGGTAGGCTAAGAAGTCTTCAGGAATACGTCAAGAGATTTATTAATGATAACAATATCATTCAAAACTGTTACTCACATCCAAGACTTGGATAGTACGTCACATTGATACCAACTGTGACTTTTATCCCTTAACCTAGATAGCACCTCACAATGATACCTATCAACTTGTTATCGTCATTCACGACGTCGTCTACAAAAAGTCTGGCTTCGGTGCAATCCACACAAGGAAGTCATCAACAAAAGGATCGGGGCTCTTTACTTATGGCTTGATATGACAATGATTGAATTTAGTGGTTTGGTTGCTTGAATTCGCATAATAGGTTGGTTAGGAATATGAAAGCTAACAACCTTACGAAAAACATGATGAGTAGTTAACCAATTGTTTCCTAAAATTGCATCAAAGGCAAGTATTTTCAAAGAGACAAGATCAACACGTAACGTGAAAGTGTCGATTTGAATCAAATAAGATTTATAAATGGTGGAGGTAACGAAGGTTTCTCCCAATGGAGTTTCAATAGATAAATCAAAGTTTAACTTCTCCGGGGTTAAGTACAAACATTGAACACAACTAGGTGAAATAAAAGAGTGAGTAGAACCGGTATCTAACACGGTATAGACTTCGTAAGAGCTTATGATTAACTTACCCGTGATAATTTTATTCAGGTTCCTCGTCACGAGAGAAAAAAAAACGCTCTCTCTTAAACTACCGGCTTTGGCTTTTCTGGGACATCCTTTGGCATCATTATCCCAGCTGGAATTGACTTCATTATACGACAAAATCGAGCTAGGTGACCTTCTCTTCCGCAATTAAAACATGTTTTGGACTGCTGCGTACAGTTTGGACGAATGTGTCCCTCCTGTCTGCATTTGAAACATACGACCGATGGGCGTTCTTCTTCCTTTGAAACGGGTGCTGGTGCCGACGTCTTCACGTCATTGTTGAACCTTCTCTTCTTAAAATGTTCATTCTTATTATCTTGGCCATGATTACCACCGAAATGGTTACCATTCTTGGCATGATAATATCCCCCACGATGGTTATCGTTGTTCCTATGACCGTTGCCACCGGTATGATTATTATCGTGTTGCTGGTCATTACCTTTTGGTTGTGATGACTCATTATCGCGCTCCACTAACTAAGCCCTATTCACAATATCTGAATATAAACAAAGTTTATGAGAAAAGAGGTATTGACGTATATCGGGTTTCAAACCTCGCAAAAACATTCGTGTCATTCGCTCGTCATTATCGACCAAATGGGATGCAAACCGGGATAACTCCGCAAACTTAGCCTCGTACTGCGACACGGTCATATTGTTTTGCTCCAATTTGATAAACTCCACATCCTTCATGTGACGAATACTTTCGGGAAAGTACTTGTCGTTGAACAGCTCTTGGAACTTCTCCCAAGACATCTTGAGTGCGTCAGGCTGGGTACGTTTTACAGATTCCCACCAATGATCTCCTTCTTCACGCAACATAAAGGTGGCGAATGGAACCTTTTGCTCATCTGAGAATTCCAAGACATCAAATATCTTGGTAATCTGCTTTATCCATGTCTCCGCATTAAGTGGTTCTGGCTTTCCCAAAAACTCTGGTGGTCCCAACTCCTTGAACTGCTTAGCGGTGACCGTCCGAAAGTTATCAGTATTTCTACCTGCATTTTGGACATGAGCTGCCTTCGCCTGTTGTTACATGAATTGCATAAAGTCTCTGACCATTCCATCATTCACCATTTCATCGGTGTTATTATTTTCATGAGGAGTATTGTCCTCTAGTTGCACATTATCCTGATTATTGATATGTGGAGACTCAACGGTCTCCTGTGCTCCATTGATAATCTCAACATTCTCGGATGCCATTTTCAAACACTGCCACAAAACAATGGTAAATTAACATATCACATATTATCCCTATACTTTGACCGACCAATTAAATACCAAATAAACTTAGGTAGGTAATACTAGCGAAGAAATTTCCCGTTTCTCCCCTCTTAGTTCTAGTCTCACATCTTAGCCAGGGATCATATCCCTAAGCTCTGATATCAACTGTGACGCCCCCAAAATTAGGTATACATCACCCATCTTGGGTCGTCAGATACATGGTACATAATTCAAATACAACTTACTAATACAACTGTCGTGTACAATACGACAAAACATAACTGTGAGTTTGAATACAATTATTGTCTACTAGAGATTATACAAACTCAAAAAGAGTCCTCATTACAATTATTAATACATTATTTCTCAGAATAGTGAGGACTACTAATGCTATCCTCTGGACCGTCACTCCGTTCCCCGACTAGTCCCTGCTATGTTCTCATTTCCTGAAGAGAACAGTGAAAGAAAGGGTGAGCTCAACTAGCCCAGTAAGAAATATTATGACTAAGATAATGCAGAATAAATTATCATTAGCCTCCAACAATGTTAAACTAATAAGATACAATAGACATCAAGTTTAACTGCAGCGGAACAAGCAATCCATTAAAAGAGTCAAGTAGAGAATTGAATCTACTATCTTTTATGATTTAAAAAGTTTTTCATCACTTTTATCGTTGAGACTCAGCTCAATAAATAATCCACATCATTAAATCATCCCTGCACTACAGGCCAAGGATATTCTTTAGTATCATAACCACGAATTATCCATGCACTACGGGCCAAAGATAATCGTGTTTTCATCAACGGTCCTGATCATGCCATAAAACAATTCATCTTTGCTCCCTTGGCCGAAGAGAATCCATAGCCATAATCATACCAAAAACTGTCCATCAATGCACTACGGGCCAATGAGGACTTTTAATTTTCACATCATTTGTAACATTACGGTCATGATTATACCGAATAATCCCTGGTCATAATCATACCAAGTCCATCTATGCACTACAGGCCACAGATGACTTTCAACATAACATAAACATGAGGATGATGACAATGATATAAGAATTCAATAAAACAAGTTCAAGAATTAATTTGTCCAAGAACTACTAACGTTCAAATTGTCAACATGATACTGCTTTGTAGAGTAAAATTCAAGAATGATCAGAAGAATATTTTCATGAAAAGATACTAGATGAAGCGCAAATTTCAAGGATATTCTACTAATTTCATGGAGTATAGAAGTCAAAACTTTAACCAACTGAGTATAATAAAGAATGGAATAACAAAAGAAAGCACCATGCATGCGGTACTTCGCATTGACAGGTTATTCCAACAGAATAATAATAATGGAACCAGGTCAGGCAAAATTTGCACCGACAGGATGTTCCAACAGAATAATAAAGACGGAACCAGGTCCGATGTAAAACACACAGACAGGATGTTCCAACGGAATAATAATAAAGACAGAACCAGGTCCGGTGTAAAACACACAGACAGGATGTTCCAACGGAATAATAATAAAGACGGAACCAGGTCCGGTGTAAAACACACAGACAGGATATTCCAACAGAATAATAGAAGAATGTCACCAAGTATAGGGTAGCCCGCGTATACAGGTTATTCCAACAGAACAATAAAGAAATGGAATAACAAAAGTTCTCTTCTTGAATACAAAAGAATAATATCCCTTACCGTAACAGAAACTGAATATAGGAAAAGAAAAGTTAAGTACCAAAAAGCTTTTCTTCTATCTCTCTATAGTTTCTCTCTCTAAAGTTTCAGTGAATTCGTAAGAAAATAATGAAGGAATGAGCTTCTATTTATAGGAAAATGGAATGCATAGTAACTAATCCATGAACGGTCCAGATTGATTTACTTTAATCTTACGGTCCATATTTAAAGAAAAATCTTTTAAATAAAATATAATATATTCTATTTATATAAAAAGATTTTTACTATGCAAACACTATGTAATCAGTATGCAAAACACTATGCAATACTATGCATAATAAAATATAATATATTCTATTTATAGAATAACTTTAATAAAGTATTCTATTTTATATAAAAAGATGTTTCTGTTTTATTACGTTAATAATACGAATAAAACAAAACGTCATCATCGCTATAATAATTCATATTATTAATCGACAATAATTAAATCAAACTGAGCGACTTCTCACATAAATATCAATAATCAATACCGTGTGCTACTATACAACAACGCGTATTACTGTACTTTTACTACCCAGTAGTTCAACAGTATCAACAGTAAAACTTCTGCCGTTATTTTCAATAAAATATTGTCGTTTTCTCAATCCGACAATAATTCCGTTGTGGGGTCCACCAATAATTATACCGTCGTACGAATATTTTCCGACACAAAGAATATTTCCTGACCAATCGAATATAATATAACAACTTGCATACTTTGCAAAATTTATAAATACTACCCACAACTATAATATTATCTCAAATTCACACCATAATATAAAAAAATTATTTCGAGAAAATTAATTCTTTATTCATAAAATCTGGGGTTTCACATCTTTGGCCTGTAGTGCAAAGATGAATGATTTCTTGATGAATATCTTTGGCCCGTAACGCAAAGATGAACAGGTGTTGAGATGAACATGACCGACAGATTAATATCTTTAGCCCGTAGTGCAAAGATGAACAAGTGTTTAGATGAACATGACCAACTGATGAATATCTTTGGCCTATTGTGCAAAGATGAATATTTGATTCCAGATATATATTGATTGATGTTACAGTGATAAAATATCGACGATGAACTTTTAAATTCATATATAGAAGATAGTAGTTTGCATTCTCTACTTAACTCTTCTAATGAATTATTATTTCCGCTGCGAAGATTGATTTAAAACTTGTTGTCTATTGTATTCTATTAAATTTTTCCCTGTTGAGGAATAACGATAATTTGTTCTATATTATCTTAGTCATAATGTTCTTTACTGGGCTAGTTGAGCTCACCCTTTTCTTTGTTGTTCCATTTTTCTTCTCAGGAGGCGAGAATGTAGCGAGTACTAGTCGGGATGTGGAATGATGGTTCTAGAAGTTGTTCTAGTAGTCCTCACTATTATGTAAAATAGTGTATTAATAATTGTAATGAGTACTTATTTAAGTGTGGATATTGTCTAGATGACAATATTTATATTTAAATTCACAGTTTTTATGTTGTATTAATAAAGTTGTAGTTGTTTCTGTACCATGTGTTTGGCGACTCAGAATGGGTGATGTATACCTATTTTGGGGGCGTCACATATAATCATTAAATATATTGTTCTTGTTTGCAAGGATTATAATCCCAAGACTATATGGATTATAATCCCAAGACTATTATTAAGTCATTTTATAATTCCTAGACTAATAATCTAAGGTGGTGTTTGATAAAATTGAGTGTTAAGACTTGAACAGTTTAGATGTCTGAATAATATAGAGCATCTGAATAGAATTATATCTGAATGAAAAAAATATTATTTGATAAAAAAATTTCAAAAAATGTCTTAATAACAATAGTTTACCATTTTAACCCCTATGAACAAAAGAAAAATATATATAAACTACAAAATTTCAAAACACCAATGTTATTCATAAACAGCTCGAAATGCATTCCAATTTCTTTATTAAAAATCTATAATTAAACACGACCTAATCTTTCACCTGAGTAACCCAATGCCAAGATCAATTCATGGTCACAAGAAAAAAATAATTATATATTACATATTCATGAAATGCTTCTAAATTTTGAAAGTTTCAATTCATATGGTATTAGGAATCATGCCAAGGCAGCGAACAGATTGTTATAGGCATCAGAAAACTAATGGCACCCCCCACCCCCACCCCCACCCCCACCCCCACCCCCACCCCCACACCCCCACACAAATCCAAAAATGAAAATCCTCTTCCAAATTCAAATTTTTAACAAAATCCAAGATCAGAAGCTTTTTAAATGCAATGAGATTGGTAATTGATTTTAGAAGTGTACCCTCATATTTCCTCACATAAGTCAGGGAGGACAATATTGTAATTTTATAATATAAACTCATTCAGATGTGCCTCTAAATGGTTAAGTTTTAATTTTGTGTCTAACCGATTAAGAGGCATTAAGAGGTAATTTTTTTTTTACCAAACATATTTTGCCTCTGACCGAATCAGAGGCACTCCGATTAAGAGGCGTTAAGAGCTAATCAAACACACCCTAAGTCTAAATTTAAAAATAAACAAAACACTTGAGATTAATAGTTATATTCAAAGTATCATCTTTACAAACAAACATAGCCTAGACTAATAGTCTTGAGTCTAAATTTAAAAACAAACAAGATAATTGAAATTAATAGTAGTCTAGGATTATAATACCGGGATTATAATTATAATCGAAAGACTATTAAATCATTTTATAATCCCTAGACTAGTCCTAAGTCTAAATTTGAAAACAAACAAAATATTTGAGATTAATAGTTCTATACCAAGTATAATCCTTACAAACAAACATAGCCTTAATTCCTTCAACTCACCATTGAGTCGAGTTATTTTTTGTTTATTTTTCAAATTTATTTATTTGAATATGTTTGTTTGCAAGGATTATAATCCGAGATTATAATATATGAGATTATAATCTCAAGACTATTAATTTTAGGATTATAATTTTGGGATAATTAAGACTATTAAGTCAGTTTATAATTCATAAATTAATTAATAATTTTAAATTTAAATTTAAAAATAAATAAAATATTTGAAATTAATAGTGCTATCAAAATATAACTTTTATAAAGAAACATAGCCATTGTTAGTTTATGTCTTTGCTGAGTTTGCTCCCCGTGAAACATGGTAAAACATGCACATGGGGTATAATTGATATTTTGGTTCGTGTAGTTGGGGTAAATTTACAAATTAGTAGCTGAACTGAAAAACTTTGCAATCCAGTGACTGATGAATTCCGTCCAAATTATTTTAACAGACGTCTTGCATGGCTACGCATACACGATGGAGTTGACATGTGGGGTCCATTTTTCAGAAAAAGAAAATTAAAAATAGCTTATATGGCCATTTAAAAGAAAATAAATAAATAAAAAAATAATCAACATCATTTTGCCTCTTCACCATTGGAAATTGCCGAAATCTAAATATTCATTTGGGGTATTTCTCTGTCTTTCTACTTTCTTCAATTATCTCCTCATAATCTAAGAATCTCTGGTTGTTATCATTTGAATTAACGAAAGATTACTACTCCTTCTCAAGGAAGTTGTGGCTTTGATTATGGATGGGTGGTCGGTGATTGGAAATGTTTGGGGGTGAAGTGGTTAATATGAAAGTTTATTTTTGGGTAAGTTGGTCAATTGACCAATAAAATATTGACACGCAAGCGAATGTATATGTGTGTCAGTATTCTATTGATTAATTGACCAACTTACAAAAAAAATAACTTTATGCTAACCGGATCTTTTGGGGTGCTTAGGTTTTGATTTTGATGATTTGTTGGTGGTTATTGAGAGATTTTGGTGAGTGGCTATTCCCAATTAAATGCCTATGTATTTACTATATATATATTATGATTAGTCTATAATACCCCTTAATATTAATTACTACTAGTATTATATTTTTATTCTCTATATATATTTATAGATCATTAGTAATCATGAGCAAAATTTTAAATAATTAAATATGATTAATTTTATCATTTTATCATCTTTCTTAATATACGTTCAATTATAAATAAATTTGAAGTATTTACTCATACAAACAATTATATAGTATCCTTTATATAAGGGTATACATTGTATATGTAAAATTTATCATCTAATAAATTTTAAAAAATTACCAAAGAAAAAGACTTTTTTTTTTTTCAGTATTACCATAAAGACTCTAAACTTTTTGAGTTTTTAATTGAATAGAAAAAGATTAAAAAAGGCTTTTTCTTTGATATTTTTTTAAAATTCCAAAATATAGAGATTTATATGAATTAAATATCATAATTAGCAAACAACCATCAATCGAGACAGTTGGGGCACTAAATTGAGTTGAGTTAGGAGAACATGATTATATTACCCGTGCACAACCACATATATCTGTGTGCAGTTTATATACTAGCTTATTTAGCTTATTGAATACTTTATACCATATTTGTTTTTAATAATTATAAATTTTATATTATATTCTTATGAATTGTAATTTTAAAATTAAATAGTTATAGTCACGTATTTAATTTTTATGGTTATATTTATTTGCAAGTATTATAATTATAATTTTAAAATTATTAAATTATTTTATAATTCATAATCACAAATTTAAAATTAAAAACAAACAAAATACTTGAAATTAATATTCCTATTCTAAATATAATCTTTCATAATAGTCAATCAAGCATTTATTTATCTTTGTAATTTTAGTCCTTTAATAAGACTTCAAACAAAACATATGACGATAAAAAATTTATTTTTGTAAGAGATCAAAGTTATACCAAAAATTTTAAGTTAAAAAGAAAAGAAAATATGTAATGACTTTTTATGATAAGTTATCAGTGTTTCTTACATTTAAAAATCTCATTTAAGTGAGATGGTAAAATGAGTAAACAGTTCATACTCGTTCGATTAAAAATTTGATTCGAATTCAACTTAAAATATAAATGATTCAAATATAAACAAATTTTAAAGTTTGATAAATTAGTCAAACTTTTTCAAATTGTAATTTTCTATTGATACTCAGATTATATTCGTTCGAAAAATTCAAACTGTTCGGACACGATTTCAGATCGTGCTCGACTCAGTAGTTAAATGAGTCTTAATCAAACTTTATTTTATACTTGATAAATTTTGTGAATCAAATCTGAGCAACTCAATCTTCGATTCGACTAGGTTCATTTACACCTTTACATCTAAGACTAATAAATTAATAAACTAATAAATTCACAACAGAAAATGATATTTTCACATGAAAAATATTGCTATAAATTTTAATTATTAAAATGATGATTTTCACTATCGTTATACATCTATAACGACACTTTTTATGTAAAAATATTATAAAAATATCAATTTTCATAAATTAATGTTTAACAAGTGGTTTCAAGAAAAGGAGAGTTAAATATTCCTAACACACAACTGCTGTCCGTCCCACGGGCCATGAGCCATCACCAATGGTTACAAAATAAATGGAGGTCATTGACCACCTTGCCCCTATGTCCGTCCGTATGGCCACCAGCTACTTACGTCAACAGCCACAACCACAATCCTCCGCCGCTCTATACCCCAACCACTGCCTTAACCAGACACCCTCATTCCTATGTCGTTTCGTCGCCGCCTGCCCCTTGGCCCTCTTCATCATCGGCTTAGGAATAGGGAATGGCAGACGAGGGCTCATCTGGTGAAGGCTTACTGCAATCACATCGATGTCAGGCTTTCAAACAGTACTGGAATGGGGACTTTGTTCAGACCTAGCAAAGAATGCGAGGTATCTCTTTGATGAGAGACATATAGCAATGATTCTAACTTTGTAAGACAATGTGAAAGAAATAAACAAGAAAATAAATAAATATTTGTGGTGAATTAGAATTGTTAGTGCAGTGTTGACTGAATTTGCTGCTATATCTTTTATTTTAGTAATACGGTTGACACTGTTAGCGATGGTATAGTGCCGGTAACTTGAGTAATTGAGTTTATGATGATACATTTTTTACTCAAGGTATTATATATGGAATGTGTCATTTATTATATTATGTGCTAGCAAGTTATTGTTATTGGTTCAGTGCCAATAAATAAATATACAAATAAAACTGATTCCCCCAAATTGTTTAGAACTCAAGCATAGAAGAATAGAACTAAAGATTGGCAGGTTCACAGTCAACTACTCTAATTGAATGACTTATGTTTGTTATCTTTCTCCTTCTCTAATTGTCAGGTTGGTGGTGTTGTCTTTGAATCAATGTGGTAATTCCTGTCTTGCCGTGGGAATTGAAGGATATTAGCAGGTTTTCAAGGTGGCAAAATTGCTTATTGAAGGACAAGGGTAGCTCTCTTATCTAATCTAATTCTCATTCTGACACTCCAAAAGTAGCTACCTGAAGATAAGATAACACATAAACTTGTCCCTTGAATTGAATAGTTGTGTCTTTTTTTTATTATTGAAATTAGGTTTGGAAATCTCATAATTTACCGAATTTTAAAGAAAGTGCCTCAATCAGAATAAGGATTTTAATTCCTATGAATATGTTGCTAGATGGCTGCAGTTCAACTTTTGATGTTGATATTTTACCTACCATTTCAGTTTGTAACTTTTGATGGAACAATCTGAATCAAGTTCTCACATATCACATCCAACAATCAATATTAATTTCTTGTGGTCAATGTATATAAGTTGCTTTTTATCAATGTTTACTAGACAATGAATATAAATATGCAACAATCAATATTAAGTTCTTGTGGTCGATGAATATAAATTGCTTTTTATCAATGTTTACTCGATTGTTTGGTAGTTTGGAAGGAGCTTTTTTGGTTTCTTTATCTGTTACTAGCCTTTTATTATTTGCTCTGTATGATACATTATGTCTATGATTATGTACTTTGTGCACGTGTACAAAGTGTCTTCTATTTATAAAAAGATACTATTTGCTATAGTTATCTCCTATCTGAACATGGAATGTCACGATTTCGTTGCAAATATTAATGAATATAAAGTGAGAAAAGTGCAAAAGAATTTAATGACGTGGTTACGTGTTAGCCGTTAAGTTCCACAAAATCCCTATCGATGATCGTTGTACCATTTTGAGAGATTTAATTTGGTCTCTATTATTCTTTCATTCATGCGTGTATCAGTATTAGTGTGAAACAGGTGTTGATGTTGGGAGTGAAACTGTTCATTATCTCTGCAATTCATTTTTGAGATTTCTTGTTTCCTTTCATAGATTTCTTTCGTATGAATCCTCTTGCTGAAATTTTTTTAGGCGGGCTCATTATCTATGATATTGAAATAATTTGCCTATTTTTCTTAACGTGAGGAAACATGCACTTCTAACTGAATTTATACTATGTGCGAGATGATCATGTGATTGGAGTGTCTTGTTGCCTGTCTAGTCATGAACAGATGAATAAAATGTTGGTAAGACAAAGTTATAGTTCTATACTATCGTTGTTTAAAGTCTTGGCCAATAATGAGATGTATAAGGCATATTAATTTAATTTGCTTTCACTGGTCTGTGACAAGATCGTCCCTGCTCAGTAATTACTCCAATAGCTGCCAGATGGTCATTGATTTTAGTATTGGCTAAAAAGGAGACATAAGTGCTATTGGTTTACTTTCTCTGGTCTCTGGTGCAATCTTCTCTGCTCAGTAATAACTTCTGCTGCTTCTTAAATGTGTTGATATGGTATACATATATGTGTGTGTTTGTGTGATCAACTGCTTCTTAAATGTGGTGATACGTTATACATAAATACGTGTTTGTGTGTGTCTATGTCTAATGTGTCAAATACTTCACATTTGGTTAAGACATGGCTTCTAAATTTCTGCATCTTCATTTTCATTTAAACTTTTTCGTTCATTTTGTCTCTTTCCCTTTTATTAGTTCTATTAATTATCTAAGGTTTAGTTTGTATTCTGTGTTATCATTGAACTAAGATATTGTTCTTTCTTATTCCTGCAAGAAGCACATTATTTTATAACCTTTTATTAAATAGTTGTTATACATGCTAATAAGATATGAAGGACAATAAAAAAATTGCGAATCACATGCTATCATTCATGCTCCAAAATAAGTAATGATATAGCTGATGTTTGTCTTTCAGTCATTACGTACTTCAGCTCTAGACAAGTGAAGTAGAGAGTTGCAATTCATTTGGATAGTATTAAGTGTGCTATAGTTATTCTTTATTTTAACCTAATCTATCTTATCATTATTTCACTGAAGAATTTTCTTTTGTATTTCTAGGATTTCTTTGAATCCTCTCTAGCACATATATGTTAAAGTCGACTTTATGAGACCGTATGAAGATCAACATTCCACAATTTTGAAATATCCACAGTAATCGGTTTTAAGTATTTTCTACTGATAGCCAGCTGAATATGATTAATATCTGAACTAAACGACCTTTATGATGTAACTGCTATCAAGCATGATGATGGAATTGCATTCTTATATAGTTGGATAACATGACCGATATGATTATGGTGATGTGATATTTATTCTCTAGGCATATTTGTTCTGATCTGATGATTATCGGTGATATATGATTCCCATCCTAGATTTTATTTGTTTTTCGTCCGTTTCCCTTCACGTTCATGGTGAGAGCCTGTTCATTATACTAGAGATATTACAAATTCCTTTTGCCTGTTCAAGTAATGAAAAGGTTTTGAAGAAGATGCTAATGGATATTGAAAGGTTGTAATTACCACAAATATATATTGGGAATGTCTGAGAAGATTTTTTGCCCATTATAATTTTTATAAGACATCTCTTCATCCACTATGTGTTGTACCTGAAGATATGAGCTCTTCACCATTAAGAAGGGCCCAAAACTAAGTGTTCATAATCAATATAAGGGACACTAGAGGAGTATTCTTAGCTTGGAAGAGGAAATGAATGGATAATATTTTATCATAGAAAGTGGTCTTCTGATTTCTAAATCACCTGTTGCATAAACTTTGCATGTCTTTCATCTTCATTGGTTGTAGTAAAAATTAGTCTTCACTCTTCAGTAGACATTTTCCCTGCTTATATTTCCTCCTTTTCAGCTCCATCCATCTGGTGTTTAGAAACTTTCATTGCTGGAAGGGCTAGTATCCATTCATATGTTGAATTTCTTATCATTTTCTGTTGAATGATTGACCTCCCCTTCTTCTTCTTCAAGATCTTGGATATTACCGGTAAGGCTTGGGGAGGATGTAGGAATGGATCTGGTTGGCTGGTGTAGATCATTAATGATGCTTCTATTTTAGGCTACTGTATTGGAATTATTATATAATCCACTCCTCTTGATACTGTAAGATGCATACTTCTTTATCCTCTTCAGTTCCTTTACCTCTAGTATCCCCTTTAAGTAGTGCCATTCTTTATAAAGCTTTTCTACTTCTTTGATATCTGTCCCTCTCCCTTCCATATTAATCTCTCTTTTTCCCTGTGTAAATAATTATATTAATGGATACAAATATATATATATAATATATATATATATATATATATATATATATATATATATATATATATATATATATATAAATACAGACACACATACGTGTGTGTGTGTGTGGATATTGAGTTACCCAAGGCATTGTGTAAGATGACTGTAAGGAGTAAATGGTGAGAAATGAGAATGACTGTGGTCCTGGATAGAGCTAACAAATGAGAAAAAGATCCATACTACTGTCATGAAATAGATTAGACTAGGGCTATGTTGAAGATAGTTCAATGTGTTTTAATTTCAGGTCAGAGTATCTGATTCCTTGGCTCAATGATTCTTGCTCCATTTTTCTTTGTCTAAATGGATTAGTATCTGAATATGCTTCTAAATTTAGATTGTTATGGATTGTGCGTGAGTGAATTTTTTTTTATATCGCAAAATCTTTTATCAAATTCCTTGGTTATGCAAGTTCTTTGTACTTTTTGTACTTTGGTTCTTTGGTGATGAATGCAGATTTTTGTTTAGGTGCTGCTACCCTTGATAATGGAGGTGGAAACCTGTTCTCAACACCTGACCTGCGAAGGTGCTCCATTGACAACCAGGTCCTTGTAAAGATTGGAGTGGAGGGATAAGTATCACTCTAAGCAATTCTACAGGGTAAGTTCTCTCTGAAGTTACTCTTTAAGAAATAAATGATCCCTCCTTGATTGTGTTTGCTTAATCATACACAATTTGATTAGCACTACACTACTTGAAAATGGGAAAGATTTACTGATACAAGAGGAGTGTACAGGTGTCCTTTTTATTGTTAGGTGGACATGGAGTAAATCTAGTATTTTGGACATTAAAAAAAAAACTCGATTTTATGTTCAAGAATAGGAAAAAGAACACATTGCATGTACTATTTTCTTGTGAAAGTAAGAGAATTGTTTTAATTTGATTTGGTGCAAGTTTAATTTTGGGAATTGATATTTTTTCAAGGGTATCTCCCATAAATGTGAGGCCCATTCACTATATATGTGAGAAGAGTCTTGCTATGGTATTTTCATGTATAGTTACCTTAATTTTTCAGTTAGATGTTAACCTATTAGCATGAGATGCTCTTCAAAATTATTTTTTAATCTCAAAATCACTCTGGAGTTGGGATGGAGAAATATTTAGTGGAGGGTTAATATATTTGTCCTTAAGAGTTGGGAGTTGGGACCGGAGTACTGGCGCCATTTACTTGTCTTAGGTTTTAAATGTAGAATAAGACTTTTTTCTATGTTTTTAAGGTCCCAGGAATTTTGGGTTGAAATAGGCTTTCAATGTGAAAATAGAAAGAATAAGTCTTGGGCGACAGGTTTTGAGCGACCGGTCGGAATTTTTTTTTTTTTTTTTTTAAAAATATCTCCCAAATAATTTATAAGATTTATTGGAACTGGAATTTTACAGGAAAAAGTGTTTTGGATGTCATTTTGGATAGGCATATTTTTTACGTGTATCCAAAATGACATCCAAAATACTTTTTCCTGTAAAATTCCAGTTCCAATAAATCTTATAAATTATTTGGGAGATATTTTAAAAAAAAAAAAAAAAAAAATTCCGGCCGGTCACTAGACCGGTCGTTCAAAACCTGTCGCCGTAGAAGAACTGAAATAGAAAACCATGTGTGAAAACTTATAGTTGGTTATTTGGTCTTTTGAAGAACTTTATTTGTAGTAGGTTCTGAATGTCCATCTTTTTGCTTCAATTTACATGAATTTATAGTTCTCCATTCCATCAACCATGAGCCCCTTTCTATACCCCCATATCTCTCTCTCATACTTTACTTTATTCGTTTCTCTTTTGAGTTTTTGTCTCTTTCACCGATATTTTGATTGAGTTATAAAATTTCATTTAGTTATAAAATACTCTCTCCGTCCCAAATTATCTGCTGTTCTAGAATTTCACACAGATACCAATATGTATGATAAAAATACTAAAATACCCTTTGTGCTGACTTTTTTATTAATTGAAGAGAAAGAAAAAGCAGCTAATTAATTGGAGAGAGAAAGAGAAAAATTGAAGAGAGAGAGAGAAAGCAGCACATTAATTGAAGAGAGAGATAGAGAGAAACAATTATTAATTGAAGAGAGAGAGAGGGGCATGAATGTGGATGTTTAAAAAAGAGGAGAGACATTAATGAGAGTAATGATTATCAACAATTAAGATAAAGGGGCAAATTTGGAAAACAAATAAAAAAAATGCATTGAAATCTTAAAAAAGCAGATATTGTGGGACAAATTTTTTTTGCTAAAACAGCAGATAATTTGGGACGGAGGGAGTACCATTTATATTATTCAACGTGATTATTTAGGGAGTGGTTAACATGAAGTTAATTTTGATCAATTGATTAATACAATATCGACACGCAAAGAATAATCACAAAGTTAATTTCATGATAACCGAAAGGATCCTTCTGATATGTATGTGCATGTTAATTGTGGAGGCTCAAATTTCAAAGATGATGTTGTGGTAGGTGCAAAGTTACAGGGATGGAGGGTCTACATATAAGGTTGGGTAGAGATGAGAAAGAATGTGCTGATTTCGAGGAAAGATAACCTTTTGTCCAATCTATTAGGATAATTTAACCAAAAAAATATACAGCACAGATAGCCCCACCATATGCATTAGGAGGAGGATATCCTTGCTTGCCTCTCCTTGCAATTTCCCAATTCCACTAGTACGATGTCCATCACACTTCTAGCCAGGTGTTGCTTGGCAATGTATAATAGATGCATATATGCAGACCATAAAATACATTCTAAGATTGTACAGTATAATTCCACAAATATATATATATATATATATATATATATATAGAACTATATGTATATACACAGCTTTGTAGTACACAGTCGCCTATGACGATGAGTTTTTTTGGCTATAGCGACGGTTCATCCCGTCGCCATAGACCAGAATACCTAAACGATGGGTGAACTATAGCCAAAAAAATCACCGTCATACATTTAAGGTACATACATTTTTTTTCATATATATATATATATACGGTTAGGATCAAGAGCATTCTCTTTAAATAACATTCCTCTTTAAATAACATTCTTTTATTAAAACTACGTCGTTTTGGAGGGACGCGGTGACATTTTTGTAAATACAATGCCACCGCGTATTTATAAAAATGTGTATATATATATATATATATATATATATATATATATATATATATATATATATATATATATATATATATACGGTCCGGATCAAGTGCATACCCCTTATTTTACTCACCCGTGCTTACCCCCTTTAGGCGACGGTTTCGGTCATACAACTGTCGTCTATGCTTTTAGCGACGGACAATATATAGCGTCGCTAAAAGTATAGACGACAGTTGTATGACCGAAACCGTCGCCTAAAGTGGGGTAAACACGGGTGAGTAAGATAAGGGGTATGCACTTGATCCTTGATATATATATATATATATATATATATATATATATATATATATATATATATATCTAATAAAATACAAATGATTTTGAATTTCCCGCTCATTTAATAAATCATCTTGGCCGTCCAAAGTTTGGGATAAATCCCACCGTTTATACATCTATCTAATAAAATACATCTATCTATCTAATAATCTAATAATAATTTAATAAAATACAAATGACTTTAAATTTTCCGCTCACTCAATAAATTATTTTGGTAGTTCAAAGTTTGAGATAAATCATATTGTCCATATAGTGCCGGAGGCACGGGACCCAGCTAGTATATATATATAGAACAAGGATCCAGTCCGGTCTCCCGAACTGGTCCTAAAATACGGACCCCGTATTTTTTTTTCTTTTTTTTTTGAAACAACTAAAAAAAATAAATTATGGAACTGAAATTTTTCCATAATACAGTGTTTTGGGTGTGTTTTTAATACCTATACCAACTAATGTATGTACAGTCTGCCCAGACTGTACAGAAATATTTTGGTATAGGCATCCAAATTACGGGTGTATTTTTAATACCTATACCAACTAATGTATGTACAGTCTGCCCAGACTGTACAGAAATATTTTGGTATAGGCATCCAAATTACGACCAAAACACTGTATTGTGAAAAAATTTCAGTTCCATAATTTTTTTTTTAGTTGTTTCAAAAAAAAAAAGCAAAGAAAAAAAGTTCGAATTTTGTTAAAATCCGGGAGTCCGGACCTGATCCGGACTATATATATATATATATATATATATATATATATATATATATATATATATATATATATATATATAGATATAGATAGATAGATGTGTAATTATTATTGTAAGGTGTTTGTGTATTAAAACTCTGCATTTCTAATGCCATAGCAATATTTATTACTATTGTTACTAGTTCTATTAAGCATCAAATCATGTGAATAATAGACTTATCAGAATTGAGATTAAGGCTGAAGGAAAGTATTTTTCATTCCGAAATTGGATCGTGAAACATATGAATTGATGCTGATTGGATTGGATCGATGGTGTTAATCTCTTAGTCTTGTGGATCACGAAGAGTTGAAGGGTATATATATCTATCTAATAAAATATAAATGATTTTGAATTTTTCTCTCACTCAATAAATCATCTGGACCGTCCAAAGTTTGAGATAAATTCTACCGTTCATACATCTATCTAATAAAATACATCTATCTATCTAATAATAATTTAATAAAATACAAATGACTTTAAATTTTTCGTTCACTCAATAAATTATTTTGATCGTTCAAAATTTGAGATAAATCATATTGTCCATACAGTGCCGGAGGCACGGGACCGAGCTAGTATATATATATATGGGCTATATGTATATAAACAGCCGTGGATTACACAGTAGGGCTATAACGACGGATTTTTTTGCCTATGACGACGGTAAACTGTTGCCATAGCCTAGAATAGCTATGACGACGGGTGAAATTATTGCTGTAGCCCAAAAAACCGTTGTCATAGCCTACTGTGTAATACATATATATATATATATATATATATATATATATATATATAGAAATTTGATCAGGTCCGGACCTCCCGGACGGGAGAAAATTCGGACCCAATTTTTTTTTTTTTTTTGATAGAACAACTAAAAAAAAATAAAAATTATGGAACTGAATTTTTTCCATAATACATTATTTTGGGTGTGTTTTTAATACCTACACCAACCAATGTATGTACAGTTTGCCCAGACTGTACAGACATGTTTTGTTATAGGCATCCAAATTACACCCAAAACACTGTATAATATAAAAATTCCAATTCTATAAATTTTTTTTTTTTAGTTGTTTCAAAAAAAAAAAAGATCCGGATTTTAACAAAATTCGGAAATCCGGACCTGATCCGGACTCTCTCTCTCTCTATATATATATATATAAGGTAGGAGTAGGGCATCATTCATCGCCTAATTAATCATACTTGCAACGAATTGAAGGGACTTAGAAAAGGCCAAATACATATGAATCACTGTGTCCCCCACCTCTTTTACGCTTTTGCTAATATTTGGTTGTATTCTTCTCATTAATGAATTTTAGACTTTTTAGCTTTTGCGGATGTCAATCTCTCTTTTAATTGCATCCATATATTCCATAACAATCACCTCTTTTCTTTTGTGGGTTTGCCTGGTGGGTGGGTGAGTGGTCATCAACATTTTGTTTTGACGCATACTTTTAATCTCTTTTTATTTATTTTTTTGATAAATTTATTTTTAAAAATGAGGTATTTTAAAATTATTTTCACTCCTGTTTTGTATTTTTGTGTTTAATTAATTTCATTCGAACATCGGTTTAGGGTGTTAAGGGAGAGGGATATCCGAGACCCCACAAAACTCAGTTGGTTGGCTGGACTTGAACTTGAGCCTTATACTTCCATCTGATCTGGCGGTCACGAATTAATGCCACTATTACAGAAAGTCACACACCTTTTCTGTTCATTCCATTAAACTTAACTCATACAAATCTTTCTGTAAGAATATTCAACTTACAAAAGCTAATTAGGCTAATCATACAAATCTTTCTTTATGTGAAACTAAAACTAAAACTAAGTTTAAGTTTAAATTTTATAAGGGTTTAATTCCATTAAACTATCTGTTAGGGTTTAATTAATGTCAATGAATCGTATCTCATACGCCAAAGATATTTGAGAATGAAATTGAATATTTCATTAATAAATGAATTCCGTTTTGTATTTTGAATTCAATTATGAATGTTATTCTTAATTTTTTTTAATGAAGGAGTATTAAAATATCTCTTTACATATTTAATACTAGTTAAATAAAAAGGTGTACGCTCCAATATATATAGACTATTATTATTTATTGTTTATTAATATCGATCTAAAGAACACATACATGTATATTGAAGTCGGGTCGGATTCAAGATACCTAAAATGGACAAGACCATATATGCACCCACCATGTCCAAACCCATCCCTTTTATTTTGGACAAGAAGGAAAGCAAGTAGCTCCGACCATTAACAACCCTAATTCTAATCATAATTATATATAAATAAATCACTCCACACTCCTCCATCGGTACTCACCCAACCATGTCGACAAAAGAGTGCAGCGACCACAAAGGCAAAGGCGCAAAGCGCCTCCTCCGCGGCCCATTCGCCTTCCTTGTAGTCATCTTCTTAATCGTCCTGCTGGTATTCCTGCTAACATGGGCCATCCTCCAGCCCAAAAAACCCCGCTTCGTAATCCAAGACGCCACCCTCTACTCCTTCAACGTCACCTCCACTCCAAACCTCTTCACCTCCAACTTCCAAGTTACGATCTCCTCCCGAAACCCTAATGACAAAATTGGTATTTACTACGACAAACTCGACGTTTACGCCTCCTACCGGAGCCAACAAATCACTTACTTCACCGCTATTCCTCCAGTCTACCAAGGCCACAAGACCTTCAACACTTGGTCCCCCTTCGTAACGGGGACTAACGTCCCCATAGCTCCGTTTAACGGCGACGCCCTCACCCAGGACCAGGCTAACGGTGCCATCCAGCTGATGATCAAGATTAATGGACGGGTCAGATGGAAAGTTGGCACCTTTGTCTCCGGACGTTATCATCTTCATGTTACTTGTCCGGCGTATATTCCTTTTGGTTATAAAACCACAAATATTATTGTTGGAACGGCGGTTAAGTATCAGCTAGCAGAGAATTGCAAAGTCAGTGTGTGAATATATCTCTCGTTACTTAACTCCGTTAAGTCTCATCTCTCTCATCATATAAATTTTATAAGGGGTATTATATAATTTTTAGTTTTGGATTTTATACGTTGATCATTGAAAATGCATGTAAATTTTGATAAGGAGTTAATAATACGAGAAGAATAAAATTTTGGTTTTAAAGACCACTACGTCGTTTTTGATTAGCAATATTATTGGCATGCATTAGTTGTTTCTCACAATATATTCTAGTTTCCTTTTCTATTCCTATATTTTAATTTTGGCTAAAATTACTGGTATTGAAACACATTAGACACAACATTAAATTTCTGTATTTTTGTGTGCAAATAATATTTGTAGGTTGGTTAGTCTAATTTATTGATCAAGAAGCATGTTGGTTACGATGATTGTGCGTGCGTAATCACTTTTTATTATATTACTAGTCACAACTTAATTAATTCTATGGAGCAATATAATACAAAGTTTTTTAGTTATATAGGACCTTTTTTTTAAATGTGAGAGAGTAAAATATAATTTCGATAATCAAGTACATCTTTAATTATTTTAGAGCAAAAAAATAAATAAAAAATCCTAAATAACACAAAAAAAATTAGTGGTAGGATAATGTGTCAAGAATTTGAGATGCCAATTGGCTCACCAAATTCAGTTGTGTATATTCATAGTTTTAATATTAATTTCCACCTTTTTAATTGATACGTTGCAAAGAAATAGAAGTATAAGATGATGAAATCTTTATTTTTTTGGGGGACGACCGTACTTTTTACTCGTCCTCTTGATTAGGATACGAAATATTTTTTATAATTTATGAATTACGTTTTTTGAGCAAGTACGTATTTTGTTTTGATGACGAAGTAGTATTTTAATTAGGTATCATAAAGTCATGTGTTATAGAATAATCTTTCTTATACTTTTTAAGTAAATCTTTTTTTTATGAGCAGTCAAACGTTTAGTATAAGTACGACTATATAATACGAGCAACAATGCTACTATCACATAAAAAAAAGTTATATAATATTTATATATACACACGTATATTGTGGGTTATCGTCTGCAGTATACATGTGTGTGTATATTATGTTTTTTTTATGTGATAGTAATATTATTTTAATACGAATTGAATTGTAGAGCAGTAGTCAGTCAAAATATAAAATGTGTTACATCCATCCATCACATTCACATCCGCCTATTATTGTACCATATACACGATATTACAAAAAAATAAATAAACAAACAAATTAAGCCCCTTCCTTACTACTATTTCTACTACTACTACCAGTATATAGCTACGCCTCAGTTATTCCAGTTCCACACACTTCTTCTTCCCACACCTCCCTTTCACCTTGTCGACTCTCATCTTACCCAAAAAAGCACCATGACAACTAAAGAGTGCCCCCACCACAAAGATAAGCGCAAAAAGCTCAGCCGCAACCTCTCCGCCTGTATCCTCATCGTCCTCTTCATCATCCTCCTCACAATCCTCATCGTATGGGCCATTCTCCAGCCCAAAAAACCTCGTTTTACCCTCCAAGACGCCACCCTTTACGCCTTCAACCTCTCCTCCTTTCCCAATCTCATCACCTCCAACTTTCAAGTCACCATCTCCTCCCGAAACCCCAACAGAAGAATCGGAATCTACTACGACAAACTCGACACCTACGCCTCCTACCGGAGCCAGCAAATCACCTACTACACCGCCATACCGCCGACGTACCAAGGCCACAAGGACGTCAACGTTTGGTCGCCCTTCGTTACCGGGACCAACGTGCCGGTGGCGCCGTACAACGGCGTGGCGCTGAGCCAGGACCAGGAGGCTGGGGCCATTTGGGTGTTGATCAAGATTAACGGACGGGTGAGATGGAAAGTTGGGTCCGTCATTACTGGGCGTTATCATCTTCATGTTACTTGTCCGGCATATATTCCGTTTGGTAATCGTGACAAAGGTATTGCTGTCGGCAGCGCCATTAAGTACCAGTTATCTACGAGGTGCAAAGTCAGTGTATGATCCGATCAACACCGTTAAGTCTCTTTTAATTCCCTCTGTTTGTCTTATGAACTCGATCGTACATTAATTTTGCTGAAGAATAATTATACAGACGAGACATATATATATATATATATATATATAGCAAAATTACAATATTGTTAAAACTTAATTAAGCTGTAGATTATTGTTACTATTAAAAATTAATAATGCAATAATTGGTTTTTGAATAGATAGGAGAAAAGTCAAGAGGCCATGTGGTGGAGCTAGCTTGTGGTGTCATATTCTCTTATGTATGTTAAATTTGATTACGTACTTCTTGTTTATCTATAGTGGCGGACTAAATCGTTGTCTGATTTATCGTTAAAATGATATGCAAATATATGTAAGATCAATTACTTATCTATTGATCCCATCCGTGTATATATATCAGAGGATCCTATCCGGACTCCTGGATTTTCTTAAAATGCGGAATTTTTTTATTTTTATTTTTTGTTTTTTTTTTAAAAACAACTAATTTTTTTTTAATATTTTATGGAACTGATTTTTTTTCATAATAATTAATTTTGATTGTAATTTGAATACATATAACAAAACATGTATGTACATATGTATCCAAATCACGATTAAAACACTGTATTTTTGAAATGACTTGATGACCTAGCTTAGCTACTGCTAGTGCTGTGTTAGTGGTAGTACGTGTTGATGAAAGAAAACAAGGAATTGATTAGGAAGGAAAGGGGATATATCCTGGTCCAAATACTTTATTTACAAATTATATTAAACATATATTTTTCTTCCATATTAATTTCTAAAAATAATAAGTCATTAATATGATACCAAAACTATGATTGAATTTATTGTTATTTTACACAGGAGGGAGGGAGTATTCGCCTCATATCTTTTTGGTCTGAATATACAGAGGTCCAAAGTACATATATACAATAAAAAGTAGTCCATTGAGTCGGTACACATTAAAGATAAGACTATTTTTATTATAATAAATTTCAATCGTCCAAATTAAACTGCACTTTAATAAGGATTAAGTGCTCATTATATATAGAATAAATAAAGAATTAAAAATAATCTCACGGGACACTTGGTTAATACTATAATAACACAAATTTTGAATTTTTTGCTCTTCCTCTTTAGTCCTAGAATTTAATTAAAATTAAAAATCTTTTTATATTATTCTTCCTCCAAAATATTAGAATTCAACTAAATTCAAAGCTCTTTTTATGCTTGTAAAATTATTTAACATGCCAAAATAAAAACAATACGGCTGTCCAACTGGGAGGTGGAAGAAAGGTTAATCAAACAACGTCATTTTCATATTCATCTTCTTATTAAAGGTTGGTTTATAATTTATTAAGTGCTTTTGTTGAGTTTCCTGCAAATTTTTCAAATCATATTTTTTAAATTTTGACAAAAACATATATAACTGATAACGACAATTATAATTGATATATATCGATAACCCATTTTATTTATTAGTGATAAAAAAAATACTATTTTTATTAAAGGGTTTTGATTGTCAGATTTAAAATATCATTTACACAAATTTAAGTACCCATTCTTTATTAGTGATCAGAAAAACACTATTTTTATTAAAGGGATTTGATTGTGATTGTCAGATTATCCTTTAAAATATCTTTCCTATATGGCTGTCAATCTGGGTTGGGTGGGTTTAATTTACAGCCCAACAACCCCAGATCATCAAATGGACGCGTTTGATTAACTTTCTTTGGGTCAATATATTTCTACACCTACATGAAGTTTATAAGTTATATTTGGGCTTACTTCAGTCCAATCCAAAACTCAAGCCTAAAAACACTACTGTTTTTAAAAGGGATTTGATTTTGATAGGGTCCTTTACATAAGTATACAACAAATAAAAAGTAATTACAAGAAAAGTGCATCAACTAAATAATTACAAAAAGAGTGTAACTAGAATTTATATTACAAAAAACTAGTACAATTCATATTAATAAAGAAACCTAAAATCAAGGAAAATAACTGCCATAATTTCAAATTCAAATTCAAATATTTGGGATCTAACAACAAAAATAAATATTTGGGCTCCTAAAATTACTCAATCGATCATTCCATAACTGATCATGAAAATGCAGCAACCACCACATGACGCACGTAATGTTCTCCTCACCCTCCTAATTGGACTCCGCTGCTACACCGCCGCGAATCTCCATTGTCCAAAACGTCAATGAGAAGAAGAAGAAGAAGATTCGTCCTACAAAATATTTAAAAATAAATAGATGTAACCTATATTATTCTGAAATTTTTTATGACTATTTTGTTACTCATAAACACTAAAATGGTTACCTTTGTATGAATGGTTGGCTACCAACTGCATCACATTCAAACAAAATTGGTAACTTAATAAAACTGAATTGGTATCCAACCTTTTATACTAAGGTAACCAAACATTTATACCAAGGTAACCAATCTACCTCCACATCTGCAGTATGAATTAGTTACCTTGGTCTGAAAGTTTGGCAACCAACTGCACGAAGGTTTGGCTACCAACTGTATTACATACAAAATAAATTGAAAACTTAATAAAACAGAATTGGTTACCTTAGTATAAAGGTTTGGCTACCAACTGTATTACATGCAAAATAAATTAGAAACTTAATAAAACAGAATTAGTTACCTTGATATAAAGGTTTGGCTACCCACTGCATTATAAAAAAAACTGCAGAAACAGAGCGACGATGGCAGAGGGAGGGGGTGTGGGCATGGGCAGTAGGAGGAGGAGGAGGAGGAGGAGGGGTGGCGGAGGGAGGGGGGAGGATGAGGGGTGGCGGAGGGAGGGGGGGAGGAGGAGGAGGGAGGCGGAGGGAGGGGGAGGAGGAAAGGGGGAAGAGGAGGAGGGAGGACGAGGGGTGGCGGAGAGAGGGGGGAAGAGTAGGGGGTGACGGAAGGAGGGGGTGACGGAAGGAGGGGGTGGGGGTAGCGGAGGGAGGGGGAGGGGAAGGAGGAGGAGAGGGGCGGAGGGAGGGGAGGAGGGGGTGGCGGAGTGAGGGGGTGGGGCGTGGGCGGGGGGTAGAGAAGGGAGGCGGAGGAAGAGGAAGGAGAAGAAGAGGGAGAGGGAGAGGGAGAGGGAGTGGGGCGGGGGCAGGAGGAGTAGTGGTGGGGGGCGGAGGTGGGACGACTGCAGGAGGAGCATTGGCGGGGGCGGAGGAGGAAGAAGGTTGCAGAAGAGGAGGAAGTTACTCCATTAATTTGTTAGATAAAAATATGGAGGTTGATGAGAGAGATAATATTTAAATCCCTACAATCATGGACCATTATCAATAACTCATTAAATCAGTCAACTAAATAAAAGGGATAAGATTGCACTCTTTTTTATAATTAAAATTGCATATGCACTCTTTTTATAATTATTTTGTTTGTACACTTTTTATGTAATTATTTTTTAAAATGTAATAAAAAATGTAATTGTTCCTTTGATATTTAGGTATAGGGCTGTCAATATGGGTTGGGTGGGTCAGTTTACAGCTCAACATACCCAGATGATCAAATGGACGGGTTTGATTAACTTTTTATGAGTCAATATATTTCTACACTTAATTTTAGACACGTGAGGTTTATAAGTCGTTTTTGGGCTTACTTCAGTTCAATCCATAACTCAACCCTAGACCATAAACATACCTTTTAAATAGGAACAATTACATTTTATAGTACATTTAAAAACATAATTTCAATAAAAGTGCACTCATTAAATATTTACATAATTACTACAATATTATATTTATATTACAATATTAGTACAAATAAGATTCCTTAATTTAAGGATTAGTTATGTCATTTCTTCTCTCTCTTCTCATATATATATATATATATATATATATATATATATATATTATAGGATGATTCTAGACTAAAATAAAAAGTTGGCAGGCAGCCCTGCATTTTTTCTTTTGAAAGTAGTGGTAGACTTGCATCGAAAATGATGAAGTGCATTTCTTTTTTCCAAGAGTATTTGTGCCAAGACAGTTTGCAAAATTCAAAGTTTGGAAACTCAACTGCAAGCAAATAATCAGCACAGAAGTATAACAAAATCAAATATTCAGATCCCAACTGAAGGTTCCTTCCGTCAAAATGCGAACAAGGTAATAGAGGATCTCCTAGATTTCAAACTGCTTGGTTAAAAAACTTTGTTTCTGCTGGTCCAAAACCATTTTGCAGTTCAGAAGTGGATGATGAGGATGTTCTCGTGTAACAAAGACGACGTGATGCAGAAGCACCACATAGACAGAGATGTTGGTAACCAAACTTTCATACTAAGTTAACCAAACTGTCATATCAAAATAACCAATCAATCTCCACACTTTTACTTTTTTTCTTAGTGCAGTTGGTAACCAAACCTTCATACCAAGGTAACCAATTCAGTTTTGTTGGGTTACAAATTAATTATAAAAAAAATTTAAGAACAGTCTCCAAGTGTTACGTGCAGATGGTCTCCGAAATTTCATGTCTAAGTTTCCATTTATGTAGCTGTTAGTACTTATAAATAACCTTTTAAAAATAAAATTATTTTGAATATTGGGCAGTTGGTAACCAAACCTTCGTACAAAGGTAATCATTTCAGTTTTTGTGGGTAACCAAATGTTCATAAAAAAATTTTGTTCGTGATTTGCTCTTTGTTCGGCTACTCCGAATTCGTTTTGGATATGTTCTTGATGGGTTGGTAACTCCAACTTCTTAATTTTTGATTTGTTTTGGTAACTCCGAAATATATTTTAACTTCTAAATATGTGTCGATTTGCAAGACATTTCTGTCTCATATCTCTCGCACTTATACATGGTACAGAGCTGTGCATCATCGGAGAGCAGTGGCCATGGACGACCTTCCAATTGAGAAGATACAAATATCGGGACCCACACTCTCCTCTTTGGCTCAGTATCCTATATTACTCCTTTCAATCTCTTCGATGATTCCTCCGCCGCCGGCGCAACTATTCCAGACGAAAATTCTCCATCTCTCATCGCAGTTATTTGTTGTTAGATTCAAAATTTTGAATTTGAATTATTAATTATGGCAGTTATTTGCCCTTAATTTTAGGTTTTCTTATTAATGTGAATTGTACTATTTTTGTAATATGGGTCCTAATTATACTCTTTTTATAATTATTTAGTTGATGCACTTTTCTTGTAATTACTTTTTATTTGTTGTATAGTTATGTAAAGCACCCTTTTAAATATTACTCCTTATAGATTGAAAAGTTTATATATTATCAAGAACTAGAAAAATTCTATTCCACATTATTGGTTGATAGAGAAACAAAGTAGATTTATAAACGAATCACAAAATGCTATGGTTCTTATATATAATTTATACAAAAGTTATTTTTTTTATAGTTATAACGGAAAAAGTATAACTGATTGTATTTAACTTGTTATTGAAATAAATAACTCGCACATATTTTCTTTTCAAAAAGATGAACACCCCAAGCATTATACTTACATTTATTAGATTTATTGTTAAAATATCGATATGAAACCCGAAACTCCCGACGGATGGCTAGTGGCCCAAATAAACGAAAGAATCGGTTACATTTTTCATATGATCTCTTATAGATAGACTAAAAAAAAGAATAGAGTTCGTTTTCCCTCCTGTTTTTTTTTATATATAGAAATTTTCTTATTTCTAAATTGAATAAAAAAATCGATTTAAAAAATGGTGAATTGCCCCTTTGTTACCGTCTTTCTTAAAAAGGGGTCCTTGAATTCTTAAATTATTATCAAGAACAACAAAGGGTAATACATATATTTATCTTTACTTACTTTACAAATAACGTATAATTTTAATTAGGTAATAAATGTATAAGTGATTGTTAACTCCTAAAAAAGTTTATTGCGTGGATAATTTTATTTAGAATACTGAACTAATTAACAACAAGAATCGATTGAAAGTTTAGTATGGACTCAAAAACACTTTTGACCAATTTAATTTATTAGAGAGATAGATTGATGGCCCTTACTATTGTACAAACACGATTGATTGGATATTTTGGAAGCTCGATTTTGTGCAAGTGGAGTGACAAAAAATAATGTAAGGCTCGATTTTAATTGTTTTAAATTTTAAAAAATAATGTAATATAAATATATATATATATAAAATAAAATATAAATGATTTTGAATTTTTCGCTCACTCAATAAATAATCTGGGCTGTCCAAAGTTTAGGATAAATCATATCGTCTATACAGTGTTGGAGTCACAGGACACAGCTAGTATATATATATATAGTGGGGGGAGGGGTTGGAGTGACGTGTGATTGAAATTAGATTGAGAAAATTATAAAATTTTAATTTGATATTATGTATTACAGAATTTATAAAATTTAGTGTAATTAATTGATATATTACACCTAAAATTTTTAAATTTGTCATCTATTATGATTTTGTTTTTCAATTGGATGAATTGACCCACCCCTCCCATTGAGTGCAGGACTCACTTGATCCACTTTTAAAACACTACTTTGTATAATATAGTAGTAACAAACTAACAATTACGCTGATGATGATGATAATCAATGAATATAAATATATAACAAATCAATAGATGATCTTATTTAAATCAATTAAATTGGATACAAATTTATAATTTTTAAATACAAATTATATATATATTATATATATATATATAGGGGAAAATGGGTATGCACAGTTGTGCAATTTTTTTTTTACACAATAAGCCAAAACGACGTCGTTTTGGTCGACTTGTTTTAAAAAAAAGAAAAATTACACGGCTTCTCTCCCAAATCAAAAATCGCGCGAGGGCTTCTGTTCTCCCAGATCTGCTTCTGTCACTTCTACTCCTTCAGCTTCATGATGAGAGCATCATCAGATTACTGGCCTTCAACCAGGTGTCGTTGCTGCCATCCCCTCTATGAAGTTCATCCGCGAGGCTTTGAGCTCTCTGATTTGATAGATTTTTGTTTCAGGTATGATTTTTGCTTATAATCTCAAACTACCGTTTAGATTTTTGTTTTTAATATGAATCTAATGTTTATAGCATGTTTATAGTTTTTATTTTGCTTAAAGGGTTTTACATTTTCTGTTATTGAAATTTAGGCGATTAGGGCTCAGTGTATAAGGGATTTAGCCTTGAATCTCAGAATTTGGTAGCTTTTTGCTTTCTCTAATAAATTTTTTTAATAACATTTGGGATTGTTTCATTTTAGTTATATTATTCATGGGCTTTAAAATTTAAGGCTGTATTTTCTGGATTTATAACGGACCATGTAATTTAATTTACTTGTTTTCTTTCAAAAACCATATCCAAGAGCTTTTCAAGGCTATGTTTTTATAGAATGATGTTTCAATAAGTTTTAGAGTTTGGGATTTTATATATAAATTTGGAATGTAGAGTAAGTTTTTGTGTTGAAAAATGTTTATTTGGAACTGAATCATTGAGGCTATGATGCAATTTACTGTTGAATAAAAAGAATAGCTTTGTGTGTTTTTGTTTCTAACATATTTGGGTCAATGGTAATGAAATTTGTAGAGCTAGAGTTATATTGATTGAAGAAGGTTGACTGACTTTAATCTAAAAAAGAAGGTCGTCTGAAAATGCTCAAGGTAGAAATAATTAACTATTTTGCTATAAGCTTTATACTCTGTATTTGATTTTCAACTGCTTGTTGCATTTATCTTTTATCTCGTGATTTAGACCAAAACTATCGTCTTAACTTTGTGATAGCTGAAATGCAGGATGCTGCAAACCTAGTAGTTAAGAAGTGTAACTTGAAGATCTGAGATCGGGACTTGAAGATCTGAGATCGGGACTTGAGGCTCTATTGTTCAAAATCGAACTCCACACCATCTAAGAGGAAAAACTTAACACTTGCTGAGCAAAAAAGTTCTCTTGCAAAGAAGTTTGTAGCAGGTTCCATAACTCCAGATAATAAGGTGAAAACGATGTCTTATCAGGACCTGCGGGCAAGCAAATCAAACGTACAAAAGAAGGTTCATACAAAAAAGTCTGAACTAGTGAAATTTAAGTCTAGAGAATTCTGAACCAGTGAACAAACTGGAAAGAGGCCATCAGTTGCCACTAGAAAGGCAAATAAATTGAAGGGTAGTGTTGGCTAGTAGATCGAAACAAGCTGGAAAAAATTGTAAAATGGAGGGCCAAACACCAAATAGCTCCCACCGAAACAAGAAAGCTAGGAAATTCCGGTAGGACCTATGCTGAAGTAAAAGCTACAATAAGAACATAAAATAGCCGAGTTCTTATGTATGATGATAGGAAAACTTTTAATTGTCAATTGTTATTTCCAAGAAAAACACAAATCTGTTATGTACTCTGTACGAATAATAGCAGTATGTGACGTGAATAGATTCTATTTTTATAGTCGAGTACTTCATTTTCAGTGTTGAATTTTTATTATAACCCGAAAGAGTTCCTACTATGATTTATGGACGGTAATTGTTTTTACTCAGATTGGTAATTTTGAATCCATTTTTGCTTCATTGAATTATTTCCCTTCAGAGGAGCAATTTTTTTTACTAGTTATTTTTGTTTTGGATAAGCTTTCACATTTTTGAATTTCAGATTCTGTCCAAATATTATGAAATATCTAATTTATGGCTCCGTTTTTTTAGCCTTAAATGACAGGCTAATTAAGAATAACTTTCTAGGCTTATGAAATTTTATTTCCACCACTTTATTTTTGTGCCTTTGTTTGCTACTGCTATTTTGAAGGAACCCAAATTCATAGGCCACAATCCAAAAGGAAACATGTTGCTTGGTGCATACCATTTTAATATGTTGTCTACTTGGAAAGTAAATCTTAAACACCTTTTATGTAAAACAACGATGTTTATGTCTAAATGATTTTTACATTGTAGCACTAAAACATGATAAACCTCGAATTCGAAGTTTGTTACATGCCAAGTTTCTAAACTAAACAATGATAAATTGGCTTACAGTTTATATAGTTTCTAACTGAAATTTGCATTGAAAAATAACTTTCCCAACCCATACTACACAAGCTACAGAAGCAGAGACTCCACAAAAGGCTCAACGCCGCCTTTCATACCCTCTTCAACAGTCGGCAACATCAAATGAGAGATCTGTAAAGCTAGATCAGAGTAACCTTGCTCCATTTATTTGATGATAACTGTACAGAAGCTACATCTAGGGGGTTGATTGAAGTTGGAGGCATGACTAACCAACATATTCATTAAGCTAATAGAATGCTCTGCTCAATAATGTTGGGGTAACTGATACAATTCCTAATTTCCTATAAGAAACAAGGTGGCTATTGAGCGAACTTCAAAAAGATCACCCATGGAGCGCAACTCACCAAGAGCGATTCCAACTTGTAAAAATGTAGATAAAAAGGGATAGTAAATAACATTCATAGAAAAATCGATAACTTTACTAGAGCAGATTAACTTTACTGCCTTTCCATTGAAAAAACTCAATACCAATAATATCAGAACCAGATATTCAGTAAATTCCAACATCCACATTAGCCTTTGATGAAAACAAAAATATAGAAAAACATCTGGTCAGTCAGATAGAATGAGGAATATAGTTACCTGTACCAGTATCTCTCATAACACGAATGGCTTCAATGCTGGTGTAAGACCCCAAATAATTAATAAATGAAATTTAATTTCCTTTAATTATTATTTTGAATAGTAAGGGTTGATTTGATTAATGTGGATAGTTATGGGTAAAATACGCAAATATTTCAAAATAAGCAAGTGGTTATAAAATATTCATTGTTGTCGGGGAATATTCGTTTGGTCGTGGAATATTCGTACTGTCGGGGAATATTCGTACGACGGCGCAGCCATGTGTGGGCCCCATAACAGAAAGCGATTGGAGGAAGAAAACGACAAATATAAGTTGTTTAAAAATAACGACGTAGTTGTTATCGTTTACACTGTTGGAATACCCGGTGGTTAAAATACAGTAATACGCGTTGTTGCACAGTAGCACACGGTATTGCACAGTATTTTGAATTATTAATCCTTACGTAAGAAGGCACTACTCAATAATTGCTACAGGAGTTACTGTTCATTACTTTATTGATTCAATAATTGCCGCGTTGATATTTATATTATTATTGTTTCAATAATTGTCATTGCACAGTATTTTCCATTATCAGATCAATAATTTATATTATTTGAATAATATTATCAGATAACATTATTGGCAATGTCTAGAAAGTTCTGTCAATGAGAGGTTTTATCATCTAATTGCGCGCCAGTAAGGAGAAATCCTTATTGGAAAACCCCCTCTATCCTGGGAACGGCCTGGTTGTCAGTTCTGTGATTCTGTAATATTATTTTTAATAATTAATTATTGATTATTATGATAAAAAAATATATTTATTTTATGTGGATATAGATGGAGAAAATTTTTAATGTGACAATGGTTGAAAATTAATATTTTATCCTTTTCTGATAAAATAATTCATTTAAATATATTATTTTAATAATATATTAACGATGATATTTTTATAATGAATGTGGGATATATGAGTATATGAGGAGGTAGAGTATTTTTGTGGCATTAAATGTTTAACACATGTTTTGTGTGTCGGTGGACATAATTTTTGACCGAAAATTGAGTATAGACTGTAAAATCGTCCGTTTGTGGATTTCGGTCAATTTCTATTTAGAAATTTGGAAAAAATTTCTTCTACAAAGTTGTAGATAATGGAATTTCCCATGGAAAGTCGCGTGTTTTGAATTTTTCTGATAAACGAGCTATTTTCTACGAATTATTGAAGTTTTGGAAAATAAAATGATTTTTATTAAATTATGGGCGGGATCCACTTTTGTTTTTTTTCAAACACATGGGCTGCTGGATTTTTTTTCAAGGTGGTGGCTGGTCATGGTCTAAAGCATGCGTATGGATTTTTAAAATAAATAATATTAATTTATTATTTTAGTCTCCTTTGGCGTTCTAACATTTTTCTATAAATAGAGGGCTAAGTTAGAATTGAAAATCAGACCAGAAACAAAGTTTTCTCTCTTTCTCTCTCTATATTATCGAGCGTATTCTTGTGAGTATACTTTGAGTGTTGCTATACGGTGCGAGTTTCTGTCAGCACTATACCGAAATTCAGTCAGAAGTACGACTATTTTGAGGTAAGGGATGTTATTTTCTTCTTAAATGATATTATTTTCTTCAATATCATTATGCCGAAATATTGGTGAACGTTTTTATCAAATTTGGAACTTTTTGTGCTGGAGTTACTATTCACGTATACGGTACTATTCACGTATACGGCACTATTCACTAGAAAAATTATTGTTTTTCTTTTCTTCCAAAATATCTATTGTGGATACTAGCTTTGATTGTATCCATGTTTTGATCATTCTTGAATTTTACATCACTATGATTATTTTTGAGGTATTTTTGGACATGGATAAAACAAAGTACGAATCCTTAATCCTTAATCCTTAATCCTTGTCATTTTGTTTCACTGGATTCGCTTCTTTAAAAATATTTTTTATCATCTTCAGTCTTAAAGGATGTTATTATTGAATATCTTTGGCCTGTAGTGCAAAGATGAATGATTTCTGATGAATATCTTTGGCCCGTAGTGCAAAGATGAACAGGTGTTTAGATGAACATGACCAACAGATGAACATCCTTGGCCTGTAGTGCAAGGATGAATATATGATTCAAGATGTGCATTGATTGATGTTACAGGGATAAAAAATACTATTGATGGACTGTTAAATTCATAGACATTAGTAGATTTCATCCTCTACGTAACTCTTCTATGAATTAATATTTTCCGCTGCGAATATTGATTTAAAACTTGTTGTCTATTGTATTCTATTAAATTTTTCCCTGTTGAAGACTAACGATAATTTGTTGTATATTATCTTAGTCATAATATTCTTTACTGAGCTAGTTGAGCTCACCCTTTTCCTTTTTGTTCCATTTTTCTTCTCAGGAGACGAGAATATAGCGAGTACGAGTCGGGATATGAATTGATGGTTCTTGAGAGAGTTGTTTAGTAGTCCTCACCATTTTTGTAAAATAATGTATCAATAATTATGATGAGAATTTATTTGTATGTGGATATTGTCTAGATGACAATATCTGTATTTAAACTCACAGTTATATATTGTAATAATAAAGTTGAAGTTAATTCTGTACCATGTATTTGACAACTCAGAATGGGTGATGTATACCTGTTTTGGGGGCGTCACAGCTGGATTCCAAATTATTCATAGAAAAATAAAAAACTGTACCGATCAATAATCAATCTGTTCCAATAGTAAATTACATCATAACCTCAATCAATATGTTCCAATAGTAAATTACATCATAGTCTCAATGATTCAGTTCCAAATAAACCTTTTTCAACACAAAAACTTACTCTACATTCCAAATTTATATATAAAATCCCAAACTCTAAAACTAATTGAAACATCATTCGATAAAAACATAACCTTGAAAAGCTCCTGGATATGATTTTTGAGACAGAACAAGTAAATTAAATTACATGGTCCGTTATAAATCTAGAAAACACAGCCGTAAATTTTAAACCCATGAATAATATAGCTAAAATGAAACAATCCCGAATGTTATAAAAAAAATATCACAGAAAGCAAAAGGCTACCAAATTCTCAGATTCAAGGCTAAATCCCTTATACACTGAGCCCTAATCACCTAAATTTCAAAAACAGAAAATGTAAAACCCTTTAAGTGAAATAAGAACTGTAAACATGCTATAAACATTAGATTCATATGAAAAACAAAAATCTAAACGGTAGTTTGAGATTATAAACAAAAATCATACCTGAAACAAAAATATATTAAATCAGAGAGCTCAAAGCCTCGCGGGTGAACTTCATAGAAGGGATGGCAGCAACGACACCTGGTTGAAGGCCAGTAATCCGAATATGCTCTCATCATGAAGCTGAATAAGTAGAAGTGACAGAAGCAGATCTGGGAGAAAAGAAGCCCTCGTGCGATTTTTGATTTGGGAGAGAAGCTGTGCAATTTTTTTTAAAACAAGTCGGCCAAAACGACGTCGTTTTGGCTTACTGTGTAAAAAAAATATTGCACAGCTGTGCATACCCATTTTCCCCATATATATATATATATATATATATATATATATATATATATATATATATATATATATATATGGTTCTCATCCATAGCCACCGGTTGTTATAGACACTATTTCAGCAACCAACTTGTCAGTCGTAGATCAATTAAATGGAAGGCTGAGATGGGAAAAAATATATTGACAGCCGCTGCAACATGTAACGGCCCAAACAACATACTCTAGTGATTTTTATTTTAATAAAAATTAAATTAACTTGTTAATGTGGGTCCATATTATCAGATATAAAGATATAAAAAGAATTTATTTTTTTATATACCAATCGCTACAACTTGTAGCGGCTTGGTCACAATTTTTTTTTGTCATTTCTTGTCCCACTTTGTTGGTAATAGTGTTATTACTTGCTTTTTTATTACTAATACTAATATTAATTAAATGATAATTAAAAGAAGAAAAAGGTAATTAATATTATGATATTATCATTTTATCTCTCAATTTTCTTACAACAAAAGGAATAAAAAAACAAACCAAATCGCTACATCTTGTAGCGGTTGGTAATAGTGTTATTACTTGCTTTTTTATTACTAATACTAATATTAATTAAATGAGAATTAAAAAGGCAATTAATATTAGTATTAGTAATAAAAATGCAATTAATATTAGTATTATTAATACGAAGGCAATTAATATTAGTAATAGTAATAAAAAGACAATTAATATTAGTAATAGTAATAAAAATGCAATTAATATTAATGCTAAAAAGGCAATTACTAATATTAATACAAAAAAGACAATTATTAATATTACTAAAAAGACAATTAATATTAGTATTAGTACAAAAAATGAAATTAATATTAGTAATAGTAATAAAAAGTCAATTACAAATATTATTACTAAAAACACAATTACTAATATTATTACTAATATTGCTAAAAAGACAATTAATATTAGTATTAGTAATAAAGAATCAATTAATATTAGTAATATTAGTAATAAAAATGCAAGTAATAACACTATTACTTCAAGATATAGCGGCTTGGTTTTTTTTTATAATGCATTTCGTTGTAAGAAAATTGAGAGATAGAAAGATAATATTGTTATATTAATTGCCTTTTTTGTCTTTTTAATTCTCATTTAGTTAATATTTGTATTAGTAACAAAAAGACAAGTAATAACTCTATTATCAATAAAGTGGGACAACGGATGGCAAAAAAGGAAAAAAAATTTATGACCAACCCGCTACAAGCTGTAGCGGTTGGTATATATAAAAAATAAATTCTCTTTTCATCATTCTATTTCTCAAAAATGGGCCCACGTTATAAAAAAAATATTAAGACCAAGCCGCTACAAGCTGTAGCGGTTGGTATATATAAAAAATAAATTCATTTTATATCTTTCTATCTGACACTGTGGGCCCACATTAGCAAGTAAATTTTACTTCTATTAAAATAGAAGTCGCTAGAGTATGTTGTTTGGACCGCTACACGTTGTAGCGGCTGATAATATATTTTTCCCAATTCAGCCTTCTATTTAAATGATCTACGGCTGACAAGTTGGTTGCTGGAATAATGTCTATAGCAACTGTGACGCCCCCAAAATAGGTCCAATCCAACCAACCTATTTTGAGTCGTCAAAAACATAGTACAGAAAATAACTACAACTTTATTACTACAATTGTCGTGCAAAATACAATAACACATATGTTGTGAGTTTTGATATAAATATATACCAACTGTGACTCATGTCCCAACCTTGGATAGTACGTCACAATGGCACCTTACATAAAGGTACAATTAATAAATGTTTTAGAAATTAAAATCTTTGGGAAGTGCTCAAGGAAACCTTCGTACATGGGGGGGGCATTCGTATAGGTTATGATAGATATTATATGCCCACAGAATTATCCTTGGTTGACCCAATAAACCCAAAAAAAAAATGAGAAGATTACTATCATATTCTTTCCAATGGTGAGTCTTCTCTGGACATATCATTATCTTCACCATCTCTAATTGAGAATTATACTTCAACCAAACTCCAAGATCATATAGATAGTGCTTGTAGATATACTCAGCAAGTGGATGTGCACAACCATAATAACACGAGGTTGTATGTCATTAGATATCTTGTATGAACGTTGGGTTCGCCTCACCCTATTTGATTCACCAAATATAACTACTAAATGATGTGTAGAATACAACACACTTTTATATACTGTTTAGGGAGAACCTCCACAGCTAGAGACCACCGTTCTATTCCCCTGGTACCCCCGCTCGACCTAGCTACACTCTTATTACCTGAAAGGAATTGTGAAGCAAAAGGGTGAGCGCAACTAGCTCAGTAAGGAATATTATGACTAAAGATAATTAAATTCTCAATAGCCTTCATCAATAATAAATCAGAGATTTAGAACATATGGTAGATGATAAAATTTTCAACCATAGTTGCAGCGGAACGAGCAATTCATTAGAAGAGTCAAATAGACTATAAAGTCTATTATCTTCTCCATGTTAAAAGTCCACCAATAATATTTTAACCTTGTAACATCAATCAACAGTTCCTGTCCACAATCATATGAATAACTCATAATCATAAGTGTAGTTCTAAATTCCTTTTCGCATTCAGGACGAAGATAAGTTTCATCACCTGTCTTTACCTGAAACATCAAAGATCATGGTTATACCAACTCACAGTCCTGTTCATAATCATAATAATAAATTTATCTTTGCACTACGGGCCAAAGATATTCATCAACAGTTCATCTTTGTACTACATGCCAAAGATATTCAACAACAGGTCATCTTTGCACTACATGTCAAATACATTCATATCTCAAAGAAATACATAATCATTTCAGAATTTATATAAACCATAATTATAACTATGTTGATCAATTCATCTTGCACTTAAGCTAAAAATATTCCATTATAAATTCAATGGTCATGATCATACTAGTCAATAATTCAACTTTGCACTACTGGCCAAAGAGAACACATAGTCATGATCATACCAATACTTTTACCCATCTTTACACTCAAGTCAAAGAGAAATTCCATCATGAGGGTTATAAAAATATTTTATATGATAATAAAAATAATAAGATCAACAACTACATTTAATTTCAAGAGCAAGATTCATAAAATAATGATTTCATAACACCTTAATCCAAATGTTATAAATCACTTAATAATCTCATAATCTAATATTATTAATATTACCACAATATCTTAATCATTTTTTAAACTTATAAACAATTTATTTTAATTATTTATACTTTAATAATTAATGCATTTAATCATTCTAAAATGCCAAACTCATAAGATTTCATCACCAATAACCAAAATCCTCATAAAAAAACTGCATATACCTTTTATAGGATTCTTAATCCATAAAATCCTATTTTCCAAATTTCTTACTTCACATAACATATTTAATTCATTTACTCATAACTAGACCATTTTCATAAAAAAAATACCAAATCAGTTCCAAAAATATTTTTTTCTGGAATTTAGCATAATATAGTCCCATATTGAACATATAATTTTCTCAGAATTTTTAAAGTTAAATTACTATTTTTTATATGGCCAGAACTGCCGAATATTTAGACATTTATCATAAATTGTACTTTTGTCTAAAAATTCTGAAATTTACACGGTATACTTCTGTTATATACATGTACTCCCAATAAAAATTTCATCAATTTTGGAGTTAACAACAAGAGTTATAAGCGGTTACTTTAAAAATAGTCTTTTCTCATAAAATTCATAACTCTTAATCTATAAATCCAAAAATCACCATTTTCGGACACAATCAATAAAGCTCATCAAATTAGCATTTCTTATTTTTTCAGAATTTTTGAAGGTTAGAAAAGTTACGAAACATGAAAAACATAACAACCCTTAAAATCCCTTACTATCGCTTACCTCAAAAGAGCAGTACTGGAATGTCGGATATAACGCTGAACGAAATTGAACCGTATAGCAACACTCAAGATGTCAAAATACTCACAAGAATACACTCGATAATATAGAGAGAGAAATAGAGAGAAAACTTCAGTTTCTGGTGTGATTTTCAATTCTAACATAAGCACCCTATTTATAGAAAATTGCTTAGAACACCAAAGCAAAAAATTTAATAAAATATTAATATACTTTTCTTAATTTCCTTAGCAGCCTTCTTTGGTCTAAATAATCAGCCACCAACTCATCAAAAATGTTTTTCTTAAATAAAATAATTAAAACTTCCAAAAATTAATTATTCTGGAACTTCAGAACTTCAAAAATTCATAATAAATAGCCTTTTTGTCAAAAAAATTCGAACCACATGTATTTTTCATAGGAAATTCCATTCTCTACAACTTTGTAAGTTTAAGTTTTTTCAAATTCCAAACAGAAATTGACCGAAATTCACATACGGACGATTTTACAAGCTATAATCAAATTTCAGTCAAGAAATGGGGTCCACCGACACACAAAACATGTGTTAAACATTTTTTGTAACAACAATAATCTTCCTCCTCATTTACTCATATATCACACATTCATTGTAAAAATATAACCATTATTATATTATTAAAATATAATAATATATTTAAATGAATTATTTTATCAGAAAAGATAAAATATCAATTTTCAACAATTGTCGCTTTAAAATTTTCTCCATCTATATCTACATAAAATGAATATTTTCCTCATCATTTAAATCAATAATTAATTATTCACAAATAATATTACAGAATCACAATATTGACAAACAGGCTGTTCCCAGGAAAGAGGGGGCTTTCCAATAAGGATTTCTCCTTACTGGCGCACAATTAGGTGACCAAACCTCTCCTTAGAACGAATTTTCTAGACATTGCCAATAATATTATCTAATAATATTATTCAGATAATATGAATTATTGCTCCGATAATGGAAAATACCTAGTAATGACAATTATTGAAACAACAGTAGTATAAAATATCAACACAGCAATTATTGAATCAATAAAATAAAATACTGAACAGTAATTACTGTAACAATTATTGAGTAGTGCCTTCTTACAAAAAAAATATCATGCTTCGTGAATAGTACTCGTGAATAATAACCCGTGAATAGTAACTCGTGAATAGTCACTCATGAATAGTAACTCGTGAATAGTAACTCATGAATATTAACTCGTAAATAGTAACTCATGAATAGTAATTATAAGAAAAATTGAATATTTTTATTTCATAAAATTCGGGGTCTTACAGCAACCGATTGCTATGGATAAGAACATATATATATATATATATATATATATATATATATATATATATATATATATATATATATATATACACACACACACACACGGTCCGGATCTTAAGCTCACTCACCTTTAGTGACGGACCCGACGACGGTTCGGTTATACAACCGTCGTCTATATTTTTAGCGACGTTATATGATGTCCGTCTCTAAAAGTATAGACGACAGTTGTATGACCGAACCGTCGTCGGGTTCGTCGCTAAAGAGGGATAAACTCGGGTGATTTGGATAATGGGTGAGCTTAAGATCCGGACTCTCTTTCTATATATATATATAAATTATATAATCTAAAAGAATAATTTATAATTGAATTATTTTGATAAATAAAAAATAGGCATAAATATAGGTTAATACCCTAAACTTTTTATATTTTTTCACTTTGGGGATTGGTTTCTCAGTTTTTTTAATTAGGGATTAAACTTTTAATTTTTTCCACTTTGGAGATTATCTTTTCTATTTTTTCAATTAGGAGATTAAATATTTTTTTTTCTAATTTGAGGATTGTCTTCGCAATTTTTTCATTAGATGATTAAACTTTTAATTTTTTCTGATTATGTGTAAATTAAAAGCGCCACATTAGAAAAGTGATGAAATGACAGTGACACGTGACTAAAAATAATACTTATGTTCAATATTTAATCTTATTTTAATATTTATTCAATTAATTTTTTGTACCAAAAATAATAAACTAAGACCATTATTAATTTTACTTTAAAAAATTGTCATTAAATTTACTTTAAAAAATTAATAATAGTTTTATATTAAAATTATAATAATTATTTACTTTGAAATTAATAATGGTCCTATATTTACCCTTTTTTGGTACAATGAATTAATTAAATAAATGTTAAAATGAGACTCAATATTACACATAACTATTTTTTTAGTCACGTGTCGCTGTCATGTTATCAATTTTCTAACGCGACACTATCAATTAGACGTAATCATAAAAATAAAAAATTTAATCCCCTAATAAAAAAAATTGAGGTGACAATCCCTAAATTGATTTTTTTTAAAAGTTTAATCCCCTAATTAAAAAATTTAGAAGACAATCCCAAGGTAAAAATAAAATAAAATGTTTAATCCCCTTATTAAAAAAATTGATAAGATAATCGTAAAAAAAAATTAAAAGTTCAGGGTAGTAATCCGATTTAGGCTGAAAAAAATATATAATAAAGATAACCGAATTCTAAACATGTATTAATAATTAATAATAAGAATAAGAATAGGAAATTGATATTTTTTATATATGTTTTTAATATTTTTACATACTTTTTTTTATATAAGAAGAAAGTGAGTCAAAAAATTATGTAAAAATATCAAAAATATAAAAATAAGGCTAATCATAGTTAGTCCAACGTTTATGCGAGTGAGAGAGCACGTACAGAAAACAACTAAACAAAGGGTGGAGTAAGTTTGTACGTTAGCAGGCAACATTATTTCCATCTTTCTTTACTAACCAATCCAAACCAAATTAAGCAATTAATTAATACTATGTCAATCAAAACCCTAACAACTAATCACGATTGACGAGTCCCCCTCAATTCCAATTCCTTCTCCGTTTGGCCTCCGCCGTTATATATATAGATCCCCGCTCCCTACGAAATTCCCATTCTCTCTCCAACATATCACTCATCTCGCTCGTATTCAATTGATTCGCAATCTTCTGTCTTCATATGGGAGAAGCACCACAACCCCACTTGAATGGAGCCTTCTACGGCCCATCAATCCCGCCGCCAGTCAAGTCCTACCACCGCCCCGGCAGCCGTGGCGGCGGCGGAGACTGCGGCTTTTTCAGCTGCTGCTGCGGCTGCCTTTGCAGCTGCATTTTCAATCTCGTATTGCAAATCGTTTTCACCATCGCAGTCATTGTGGGTTTCGTGGTGTTCGTCTTCTGGCTCATTTTCCGCCCAAATCCAGTCAAATTCTACGTCACCGACGCTTCTCTCACCCAATTCGATCTCTCCTCCACCAACAACACCCTCTATTACAATCTCGCCCTCAACATGACCGTCAGAAACCCTAACAAACGGATCGGCATTTACTACGATCGGATCGAAGCTAGGGCTTCTTATCAAGGACAAAGATTCGCTTCAACTAATTTGACAAGATTTTACCAGGGTCATAAGAAGACTGATGTTTTGAATCCCGTGTTCAAAGGGCAGAACTTGGTGGTGCTCGGCGAAAAGGATTTGTCCAAGTTTAATTCGGAGAAGAGTTCTGGGAATTACACCGTTGTCATGAAGGTTTATCTTAAGGTTAGATTCAAGTTGTTTTTATTTAAGACTCCCAAGTTTAAACCCATAATTGAGTGTGATTTGAAGCTTCCATTGGATTCCAGAGGCAGAGCTTCGGGTAATTTTGAGACTAAAAGGTGTGATTTCGATTGGAGGGGCTGATTGATAATTTACTAATTTGAGATAATCTGTATTTTCTTCCCCTTACAATATTTTTTATTTTTTATTACTTGGTATTTTATTACTTGTCCAGTCAATTAAAGAGCTTATTAAGATATTATCCATATACATATTGCTTATTAATCAATAAAATAAAATAATAAAAAATTATAAAAATAATTATAAAGATAATCAGTAATTATCTTAATAAGTATAAAGATAATTATTGATTATCCTTATAGTTATTCTTATAATTTTTTATTATTTTATTTATTGATTAATAAATAGTATGTGAGAAGATAATCAGGATAATGTAATTAAGCTAAAAAAAAATTGTTGCCCCTACTCCCTCTAGCGGCTGGAGCATGAGCCAAATTAAAAAATCCTTTCTAGGCCGCTAGAGGGAGTAGCGGCCAGTCGAGCCAAATTAAAAAATCCTTTCTACTGGCCCTGACCGCTAGAGGGAGTACGTTTTGACTGGCCGCTACTCCCTCTAGCGGCCAGCAGAGATGATTTTTTAATTTATTGCTGGCCGCTACTCCCTCTAGCGGCTGGGCATTCATCTCAGCCATTAACTCTAATATTTAACTCTAATATTGGACGGCTAGATTAGCGTTAGTTGAAATAGTGTTAATATCTAACGTTTTCCATGGATCATCTCCCATATATATATATATATATATATATAGGGGTTTCATCCACAGCAGTCTTGATTGCTGTGGAGTAACCATTTTTTTGAGTTGTGAATTTTTTTTTGCTCCAGTCGAAATTTCATTGGCCAAAAAAAGGATTGTTCCACAGCAACCGATTGTTGTGAATGAAACCCTATATATATATATATATATATATATATATATATATATATATATATTAATGGTCACCATTAAATAACATACTTACTTTTACCCTTACTCTTCACTTTACATAGAGCAGTCGACTCGGTGGATATAAGATATGTATAGATACAATGAATATGTGGGTTAATATATTTATTTATGTATAAAAAGTGGATATCCACATGGTTCATTGTATGTAGATATCCACATGGTTCATTGTCTAGATACAATGAACATGTGAGTTAATATATTTATTTATCTATCTAATAAAATACAAATGATTTTAAATTTTTCGCTCACTCAATAAATCATCTGGACCGTCCAACGTTTGGGATAAATCTCACCGTTCATACAGTGCCGGAGGCACGGGACACATCTAGTATAAGTATAAGAGCCTAAGAGGTGAATATCCACATGGTTCGTTATCTAGATACAATGAATGTAAGACCCCAATTTTTTGAATAAAAATAAATTTTCTATAATTATCATTTTTGAATATTATGGAATGAATTTAATATAATGTTATAGTTGTGGGTAATATTTATAAATTTTGCAAAGTATGCAAGTTGTCATATAATATTCGATTGGTCGGGGAATATTCGTTTGAAACAGAAAATATTCATACGACGGCACAATCATTGGTGGACCCCACAACAGAATTATTATCGGATTGAGAAAACGACAAAAAATATTTTATTGAAAATAACGGCGGAAGCTTTACCGTTGATACTGTTGAACTACTAGGTAGTAAAAGTACAGTAATACGCGTGGTTGCATAGTAGCACACGGTATTGATTATTGATGCTTACGTGAGAAGTCACTTAGCTTTACTTATTATTTGCATCCCTATTTATCCATTTTTCAAAATTATCGGAAGGATGTATTAAAGTATATATATATATATATATATATATATATATATATATATATACATATTATTTATATATGTATAATAAGTGGGTGGGTGAGTGTTAGTGGTCTTGGAAGATGAAATAAATTGGCAGGATGCAAAGTTTATTTTCAAGATTAGGACTTAATTGCCAAATCATCCATTATATTAATAACGTGTGACTTAGTATGCTTTCTAATTGATTAAAGTCCTAGATTTGCATGTGCTAGGTTTTTTCCATTGGCCAACACTTTGAAAAAAATGATTCACAAGTTATTGGATTTTTTTTTTTAAATATAGCATGTGTTATATATTATATATATATAATGTGTCCATACTGCATTTGAACGGATATATATATATATATATATATATATATATGTACTGCTTTGAAAAATTGTCAGAAGAAATGAATTATGAGTTTCACGGGGGAGTACTGTGTTTGTTATTATTATTATAAATATTATATTTTATTTAAAAGATTTTGTTTTAATTATGGACCGTCAGATTAAAGTAAATCAATCTGGACCGTTCATGAATTAGTTATTATGCATTCTATTTTTCTATAAATAGAAGTTCATTCATTCATTATTTTCTTAAGAATTCACTGAACTCTAGAGAGAGAAACTATAGAGAGAGATTATAGAGTGATAGAAGAAAAATATTCTGCTACTTAACTACTTTTATATTCAGTTTCTTTTACGGTAAGGGATATTATTCTTTTGTATTTGAGAAGAGAACTTCTGTTATTCCATTTTTTATTATTCTGTTGGAATAACCTGTATACGCGGAATACCCTATACGTGGTGACATTCTTCTATTATCCTGTCTTTATTATTCCGTTGAAACATCCTGTCTGTGCTATACGCCGGACCTGATTTCGTTTTTATTATTCTGTCTTTATTTTCCGTTGGAACATCCTTTCTGTGCTTTACGCCGGACTTGGTTCCGTCTTTATTATTTCATTCTTTATTATTCTGTTAGAACATCCTGTCGGTGTGATTTTCACCTGATCTGGTTCCATTACTATTATTCTGTTGGAATAACCTGCCTATGCGAAGTACCGCATGCATGGTGATTTCTGTTGTTATTCCATTCCTTATTATTCTCAGTTGGTTAAAATTTTGACTTCTATACTCCATAAAATTAGTGGAATATCCTTGATATTTGCGCTTTATCCAGTATTTTTCATGAAAATATTCTTCTGAGAAATCTTGAATTTTACTCTACAAAGCAGTATCATGTTGACAATTTGGACGTTATTAGTTCCTGAATAACTTAATTCTTGAACTTGTTTTATTGAATTCTTATATCATTGTCATCCTCCTCATATTTATATATTTTTTGAAAGTCATCTGTGGCCTGTAAAGCATAGATGGACTTGGTATGATTATGACCAGGGATTATTCGGTGTAATCATGACCGTAATGTTACAAATGACGTGTAAAAAGTCCTCATTGACCCGTAGTGCATTGATGGACAATTGTTGGCATGATCATGACCATTGATGAATACACAAATATCTTTGGCCCGTAATGCATGGAATTTGTGGTCGTGACCCTAATGAATATCCTTGGCCGTAGTGCAGGGATGATGTGGATTATTTATTAAGCTGAGTCTCAGCGATAAAAGTGATGAAAAACTTTTTAAATCATAAAAGAAAGTAGATTCCATTCTCTACTTAACTCTTTTAATGAATTGCTTGTTCCGCTGCAGTTAAACTTGATGTCTATTATATTTTATCGGTTTAACATTGTTGGAGACTAATGATAATTTATTCTGCATTATCTTAGTCAAAATATTTTTTACTGGGCTAGTTGAGCTCACCCTTCCTTTCACTGTTCTATTCAGAAAATGAGAATATAGCTGGGATGAGTCGGGGAACGGAGTGATGGTCCAGAGGATAGCATTAGTAGTCCTCACTATTCTGTGAAATAGTGTGATAATATTTGTAATGAGGACTTCTTTTGAGTTTGTATAATCTCTAGTAGACAATATTTGTATTCAAACTCACATTTTATGTTTTGTCATATTGTACACGACAGTTGTATTTGAATTCTGTACCATGTATCTGGTGACCCAAGATGGGTGATGTATACCTAATTTTGGGGGCCTCACAATGAACATATGGGTTAATATATTTATTTATGTATAATAGTATATATTATGTATAAGAGTATATATTTGGTACTCGTAATAACCTAGTCTAAATTATCGCTGAGATCATTGTTTGTAGAACTCGTGATTTTAGCCTGTTCGTTAATGGACATACGTTCAAGACGTAACTAAAAAATGTAAATTTTCCGTTTCATATTCGCTGCATGTATCCTATATATTATTACAATCATGAATTTAAACATTATTAAGAGTCGCGCCAATTATAATGGGATGCGCCAATTATAATGGGATGGAGGGAGTAATAGTTTTTGGGAAACGGGAGGGAGTAGTACTCCCTCCATCCTATTATATAACGTTCTACAGATTTTCACATAGATTAAGAATAGATGCAATATTACTATTTTACCCTTAATTAATACTTTGTCTTCTTCTTCATCTCTTCCGACTTTAATACTCCCTCCATCCCATCTTGTCTTCTTCTTCATCTTTTCAGACTGCGCTCTAGAGGTGGCAAACGAGCAGACATGCTCGGGCCAGGCCGAGCTCGGGCCGGGCCAATGGCGGACTGCTAATGTGAGGCTTGTGGCCCGGGTTGGGCCGGCCCAGCCCGCGGGCTTCTTCCTCTATTTTTTTTGCAAAATCTTATTACGCCAAAAATAGTAATATTAATAAATATTAAAAATAATAAAATAATTTATAATAAACAATAATTCTAATTACCTACATTAACTACATATCTCAATTAATTAAAATTTTAATAGTATTATAAATTACTTTCAAAGTATGTAATCAAATTTAATTTTTTAAAATTATTCTTTAAAATTAATATAATTTATTTAACTTTTAAATAAAACTAAGTATGTATCCTCTATATATCTTAACTGGAGGGAAAACGGACTATTAAAACTTCTTGTACAACCTGCATGCTTGAAACAACCTGCATGAATATAACATAAAAGTTTTAGGTAATTGTTAAATTCACAACACTTTTTGTTATTTTCACAACAAAAGTGTCGCTATAGCGACGGTGAAAACCGTCGCTATAGGATCTATAGCAACACTTTTGTTGTGAAAATAATAATTTTTATTGTGGATTTAACAATTCTTAAGTTTTATTATAACATAAAAGTTCACGATTATTTAGGAGTATTTTGTAAAAGGTTCTATTTGTGGTCATGATTAATTGATTATACGATATACCAACACAAGTGCTACAACAATTACTTATATACAAACGTTTAAAAATTAATTATTTCAAAATAATAATTATGTTATTAAAATAAATATACACCTAACGATATTTTTATATTTATTTTAATAATATTTAAAATGTGTTCTGTCATTAATTACTGCTCTAGCCTAAAAATAAACAAGGCTAAAAATGAATAAAAATATATCTTTATATTGAAGCTTGTTAACTTTTGTATGGTATTAGCATATGATATTTTTGTATAAAAATATATTTTTATATTGAATATTGCATTAAAAATAATTTGTTGTTGTAGCTCAGTTGGTTGGTTTGAACTCATATTTATTTACTTACAAGTCTTGTGTTCAAGCCTCATAACCCACAAGTAGCAACATTTTGTAAAAAAAAATAAATAAATAAGTCGCGGGCCACGGGCCGGGGTGGGCCAAAAAGGCCCGAATTTTAGTGGGCTAAAAAAATGCAGCCCAAATCCCAGCCCGTGGCGGGCGGCCCGCCCGACCCGCGAGCCTGGGCTATCTTTGCCAGGTTTACTGCGCTCCGTCGTCTTCTTCTTTATCTCTTCATCGCCCGGATCTGACCGTTCAGCCTGCGCCATGCGCTCTGTCGTCTTCTTCTTCATCGGCCGGATCTGACCGAGATCTGATCGTAGTAAAACAATGACCGAATTTGACCGGAGTAAAACACGAGATTTGTCTCAGCGAAGTTAGTAAAAACACGTGGAAGTTAGTAAAAATACAGTATCTGACCGGTTGAGTGGAACATGTGATGTCCATATCTTCGCTGAGACGGTGAGCTTCGAGAGGTTCTCTGCCATTGTTAGGGCATGAGAGTTCCGCCATTACTGTTTGAAGTGTGTGTGATTGTGAGAGAGAATCGAATTTGATGTCACAGAAAAAATAGTCATTAATGGTGGTGGAGAAGGAAGGGTAGAGAAGAAAAATAAATAGGTAAAATATTATTGGTATTATAGAACGCCAAATATTTTGAAAAAAAAAATACTCTAAAACGTCAGATATAATAAGATGGAGGGAGCAATATAGTATAATATATTTCTATCGGCTAAATTTATTATAAATTCATTTATGCGATTATAAAATAGAATGAATTCATTTATGCCAAGGATGGATTGAAAAAACAATTTTAAATTACAAGAAATAACCGTGTACTTTAGTTTTGTGCCAGAGGTGAAAAATATTAGTTCCCGTTTTTGTGAAAAAGCATATATCGAAGTTAGATGAATTGTTATTTAAACAATGAATAAATTTAAATATAATTATATAAAATTAATTTTAATCGATTGACGAATACAGTATCCACCTCAACGTACAAAGTTTTCTTCAAAGTTGCAGGATTGTGCAGGTGCACTTCAATGCCTCCTCCATTGAAAGAAGGTGAAACCTCAAATCACATTATCACATGCAAAAACTACAAGTAATTAATACTCCTACTACATTACTTACTCCACTGTACAAAGTAGATACAGCTACAATCATATACTCCTTCCATCTCAAAATAAAAATTTTAATAAATTTTTTAAATATATTATAAAAAGAAATAAAATAATAAAATTATTTATAATAATATGTCAATAATTATTTTTAATATAGGTGACAGACTGATTTTCTAACCATTCAATTTAAAATATTCTCTCTCTATACTAATTAAATATAAAAAAAAATATAAAATATTTAATACTACGGACATAATAAAAAAAATTATGTAAAAAATTAGTTATTAAAGAAAAGTGAATATTTAACGTGTCACTGCTCAAAATAGTAATAAAAACTTTATGATGACACAATATATATTTATCGGCGGCATAGTCACTGCCTCTCCGGCGGCGAATATTCTCGATGGCCTAATTAATTACTTCATAATATGTATTCCACTCCATCCTACTACACTACAACATCGTTTCATCAGCACAAGCTCCACGTCCCATCTACTGATGAAGAGGAGAAGCCGACGGGGTGACATACAAGGGCGAAGCACAAGGCGTTGAAAATGGCGTCGCTTCAATATCCTTCTCCTCATCATCAACAATCGCCACCACCAACTCCGTCGACCTTGCCGTGTCTTCAAAACACTGGCTCAAATTCCTAGTTCTAGTTTTGTTCGAAGCAGAATTGGAGAGAGACTTTTCCGACTCTAAATCTTCTCTTTCCTCCTCCTTTATCGTAAACAAAACCCTCGACGGCCCGTACATGTCTCTGAGCTTAAACACATCGATCACCTCCATCGGATCATCCACCGGTGACCCATCTGAACCACCAACCTCGCCAGCTCCGGCAGGCTCAACCCGGGATTGAGATTTCAAGCAGAAGAAGTAGAGAAACTCCTTAGAGGAGGAGTTGTTCGAAGTTAATCCGGGTCGATCGATTTCCGGTGGATCCCACCGGCGGAGAAGGCGTCGGCGCCAGAGGACGAAGAGGAGCTCGGCCAAAAGGAACACCAGTGAGACAACGAAAACAATAGTGAGAACTTTTCCGAGCTTGCTTGGACCGCTCATGTCTCAGCTGTATGAAGGAAACTGTTACCGGAACGAGGTGCATGGAAGGGTATGAGAGGCGTGGGGGTTGGGGGGGTGTTTTGTGACATGCTGTACCGAGTTGTCGGTTGAATTTGTAGTACTAACGGATACATTTGTCTTGGGAATTGTGGGGGAAGAGGTGATATATCTATCTAATAAAATACAAATGATTTTGAATTTTCCGCTCACTCAATAAATAATCTGGGCCGTTCAAAGTTTGGGATAAATCCCACCGTTCAAAACAAATGATTTAGAATAAATCTAACCGTTCAATACTAATCTATCTAATAAAATACAAATGATTTTGAATTTCCCGCTCACTTAATAAATCATCTGGGCCGTTTTAAGTTTGAGATAAATTTCACTGTCCATACAGTGCCGGAGGCACGGGACCCAGCTAGTATATATCTATCTAATAAAATACAAATGATTTTGAATTTCCCGCTCAATCAATAAATCATCTGGGTCGTCCAAAGTTTGAGATAAATCCCACCGTCCATACATCTATCTAATAAAATACATCTATCTATCTAATCTATCTAATAATAATTTTGAATTTCCCGCTCACTTAATAAATCATCTGGGCCGTTCTATATTTGAGATAAATCTCACTGCCCATACAGTGCCGGAGATACGGGAACCAATTAGTATATATATATAGAGAGAGGTGACCTGGAGCTAGTGACATGGGTTACCTTTTTTTAGAAAAGTTAAATTAATTGAGCGGGTAGATAGCAGTAGTAGTTACTTTAATTTTTAAATTTTAAATTAAGCTGTTGCCATAAATTTGATGCTAATAAAGCGTGACTGATCTGGTAAACGACCTACCTACATATCATACAAAATAAAAATAATAATATCTGATGCTAATAAATTATTGAAACTCAATTTTAAAGGACGGCGAGTTTGTTGTTTTTGATATTTGTTTCCGTCATAATTTTTAATTTCTTTTTTGTCTCACTTATTAGTTAAGCCTTTTAGAATTTTGATTATGTCATATAATAAAATACAGTAGTCTTTATCCAAGTAAGTATAACATTTTTGTGGAGAAAAAATAAATTAAAATATTTAACATTCCCCATTTCCATATAATGCTGAGTTAAGTATGAACACGTTCTTTTTTTGGATAAAAAGGAAAAGGAAAAAATAATTAATAATTTACAATCTGAAATGGGCAATTGCCTTTAAGCCTTTTTGTCTTTACAACAGGCCGATAGTAATAAATGTTTCGGACCAGTGGGAAACTTAGGAGCCCATAGCTACCTGAGGTATTCGTATTCTCTCTAAATACTAGCTTCTTTTTAATGATGAGAAATCAACCAAATTACATTAACATATATATACATGTAATTAATTATTTAAGTGTGTAGTTGTGTCCCATACATATCAGACAATTACAATTAATTATATAATTTAAACATAAGTAAATATCTAATTCTAATTAGTTTTCTTTAGATGCATACATGTAGTTCCTGTCTCACATGCACATATATGACAATACAACTATATATAAACTTGTATATGTATTAACTTCAACTAAAGTCATTCAATTTCATTCAACTTTTATTGCTAAATTTGTTTTGCACGCGTTTTAGGAAATTATAGACTTGGGAGCAACAATGTAACAGTATTCTATATATATATATATATGGTCGATCCAACATATTAATAAAACATTGAGATTTTATATCTCGAGCAACAAAAGTGGAGCTTAAAATTAGTCGAAATCAAACTATTTTATCTATAAATTATCGATTGGATGATACCCATATAGGACAAAAGCTTCTATTTTTTTTTAACAAAACAAATAGGAATTAGGGTGGAGGGACGATGGAGGGACGAGGGAGTACATATAATTTTTGTTGGTTATGCTTAAAAATTATTATTATTTCTTTTAATACTCTAGCAGTTATGAGTTTTTTTTGGCATTATTTTTCTCAATTGTAACTCTCAAGCGTTTCATTAAAATCATTAAATTCTCCAACTTTCCTTGTTCCTTATAAGGGATAGGAGAAAACATATACATAATAATCAGTTTCTTCATCTTCTTAGTTTATGTTCATGAAGAAAAAAAGATACACACAATGACAGTTTTATTTTTCCGCTCTGTGTATCCTGTTCTTAGACATATAGTCATCTCTTATACTTTGTTAATTGGGCAATCCACATAGACAAGTCCAAAGCCTCCTTCCGTGAGTACACACGATCGGAGATTTCGCCATTGAATATTGGAGAGTGACCGCCGACAGCCCATTTGTACCATGATTATTATCAGTGGGGGCAAAATCACTTTTTAGGACAGTAGCTATGCTACGCCTCGGTTTTCCAGCTAAGTTGTTCCAATTTACTGTATTATTTATCTTGTTAATTGATATATATTCCAACAATTTTAACACATGAGGTTGGCTTCATTGATAACATGAGAAATATATGTTCCCATGCATATATAGAATAATTGATCAATTATATTTATTGTTAACGCCAAGATCTTTTCCAACGTCCCAATCACGTAAGACGCCCTGATCCTGCACAGTAAACACGATAAACACCACAAGCTTGACGGATGGACCTCCGGGGGATAGCTCAGGCGTGAGAGTCAATATACATGTTCACAAGGTTAACAATGGAGGATGTAATGTCTAGTGTATTGAGAGAGATAATAATTCTCAGTTGTGTGTATGTGAATATGAATATGAATGAGAACGTGTGTGAGAACGTACCCGTTTGTCAAGACTTAGTTGATAAGTTGTACTCTCTTTTCCCGGTTTACCGTGCCACTGACCCTCCTGACACCTGTTAATCCCATCCATTCTGTCCACCGCTGGCCAACTGTCCAATACTTATTAATGCCATGTAAGATATCAGTCAGCCATATCTTTGTCATCATCACCGGCTCAGAACCCAAGTGAAGATATTTAAATATATGATGGGTCGACCCACTGATTTGGTCCGATACTATAAGGACTTAACAAAGATAATAAAGTGACTAGGCCCAATAATGTCAACACCCAATAGTGAAGACCCAATGGACTAACTGAATAAGTAGGCCCAATCCATTCGGCCCAATAGGAGAAATATCACGACCCAATATTGCTCCCTAGTTTTTTTTATTAAATAGGAGGTTTAATAGGAAACTATAAATGACATCGGTTCAGGACAAAATGAATTATAATAAGATCAATAAAGGCCCAAAATACGATTTACCGAAGTCCATCTGATGAACATCAAATATCAACATAAAGGATTCATCTTCGCCGACCTTTACAGAAGTAATAATTGAAGAGCTTTCAACTACCGAAGCTCAAGCAATAGAATGAAATTCCGGTTCGAAATAATTCCATCACGGACCTGATGGACGAAGGAATGAAATATCGGACTCAAGGAATTCGACAGTTTTGATTTATTCATTCACTTCGCTGCCCATCAATTTGAAATGATTGTCTAATAATGGTCATCTGCAGGCAAACGCTAATTCGTGTGTCTCCGTCTCAAATACAAAGAAGTCGAAAAGGATACCGAAGAGAATGCCAAAGAGAATACCGAAGCCGAAGGGAGAAAGCCATTCTGAAGTCTGTGTTGGCAAAAGAAAGAAGCAACCTTGACATTATTCTCCTCAACAATGAGTGCCTTCGGAAGGACCTCGACAAGGTCAAAAAAGAGTTGGAGACGACCAAGGCCACACATCGAGTCATCACAAATATAAATGTCGACCTGCTTCCGAAGAATGAAATTTTGACGAAGAAGAATGAAGATCTGGCCGAGTCTGATCAGAGCCTGGCGAAGCAAAATAACAATATCCACGCTAAAGAGGCAAGATATATAGCACTTCGTCAAAAGCTTGAAGAGGAACTCCGAGAACTTCGGGCCCTTAGGAACTTGGGTCCGCCACTGACCGAAGATCTTCGTAAGGAGATCCAGGCAGGATGAAGAAAATCCGCCGATCTGAACGATGAGATCGTCCATATGTAATGCCGAAGTGGATGAAATCTGCTGAAGTAAAGGCAAGAAAAAGCTCGGGCCAAGGTAGATCCATCTCTTCTAGACTCTTCAGATGGTGACGATGACAAGGAAGAAGCCTGAAGATGACCTCTCCTTATCTTTAGCTGTAGAACTTTCTGTAAAAATTCTAACTTGTTGTGAACAGTTAATATTAAAATATCAACTTCATGCCTTATTACTTCTGAGTGAACATTTCTTGTTAGTAATTGATCATAAATCAACTTGAAAACTGTGCAAGTGCCTCTTATCTTAAACCGTTAGTCAATAATCAAGAAAATTATATAACAGTTAAGAACAACGATAATATAATCCGAACTCAACACTTGAACAAAATAAAGTAATGCATACTTATCGTTACAGAAGTGTGAGACAGGTCATGTATAAGGTGAATTCGGCTGATCCTCTTTGCACCATCAAAATCTTGTTTACCACTCGGGGTAGAACAAGTATATAAGGACCAAGATATAAGGACTATGGAATTTGTCTACCACACAGGGTCATAAAGTCATGAGGACACTCCTATCAATAAGACTGCCATCGAATGGCCAGCAAGTCCTACCATACCTCCTTACTTCAGTGGACCATTGATTTTACCGCCCTCGGTAAAAATAATATAGGAACATAGGATTTGTCTACCACGCTGGGCAACAAATAAATGGGCTACCATCGAATGGCCAGCGAGTCCTACCATACCTCCTTACTTCAGTGGACCATTGATTTTACCGCCCTCGGTAAAAACAATATAGGAACATATAATTTGTCTACCACGCTGGGCAACAAATAAATGGGCTGCTATCGAATGGCCAGCGAGTCCTACCATACCTCCTTACTTCATTATGAACTTAGGACAAATAAGAAGAGGATCAATATAAATTGTAGATGAGCTACCGAAGTCTTTCTGTGCTGAATTTTCAGTTCTTTTAAGAATATCTCTGCCAAAGTATTTTGTAGGCCAATAACTTTGCAGCCAAATGATCTCCACAGATGTCTTTGTGAACTTCCCGAAGAACATACTCTGCTTCGGACGAAACCAAATATTTGAGCAATGGAGACGAAAAATGACCTTCGAAAAAGATTCTCATTAATGAGAACAAAATTGACACTCTTTATACTTGATCTTCTTTAGCTGGCATCTGATCTGAAGGAAGGACGCCATATGCCATCAAAGTTATAAGCATCCGTAGTAGCCAACTTCGATAATGCATTAGTAATGGAATTGTTTTTGTGATCGACCCCTTGATAACCTGCTGTACTGATGTCTGAAATAGAATATCTATCTGCATGTAATGTCCACGAGCTCTGCTTCTGCTGAAGTACTGCAACGACTTTGTCGGACTCTTCAGCTGCTTTCCATCTGAAGTTACAACTTTAGACGGGCATCTCCGAAGACAAGTATCCACAGGGCGGAGTGTCCTCAGTGGATTCTCAGGAGTGTGGCTTCTGGGTCTGCTTCGACTATAATCCCGAAGACCAATAGGGCGGAATACCCTTCTTCTATCAATCAAAAAAATGGCTGTTGGGTCTTCATCTACTCTGCTTCGACCATAATCCCGAAGACCAATAGGGCGGAATACCCTTCTTCTGTCAATCAGGAAAATGGCTGTTGGGTCTTCGTCTACTCTGCTTCGACCATAATCCCGAAGACTAATAGGGCGGAATACCTTTTTCGGTCAATCAGGAAAATAGCTTTTGGGTCTTCGTCTACTCTGCTTCGACCATAATCCCGAAGACCAATAGGGCGGAATACCTTTTTCGGTTAATTTGAAAATAGCTGTTGGGTCTTCGTCTACTCTACTTCGACCATAATCCCGAAGACCAATAGGACGGATTATCCTCTTCGGTCAATCAGGAAAATGGCTATTGGATCTTCGTCTACTCTGCTTCGACCATGATCCCGAAGACCAATAAGACGGAGTACCCTCTTCGGTCAATTAGGAAAATGGCTATTTAGTCTTCTTATTGGTCACGAGGATCACCTTGAGACATGTCCTCAAAGTGTATATACTGCTTTCCAACTCACGGTTGTCCATCTTTAGGCGTACCATATCTTTCAGACTGGACATAATTGAACGCTTTGTCCCTAATCTTGGAAATCCGAAGAATCGACACAACTATATCCTTGCTCTGCTCAGCTACCTCCTCGCTCCGCTTAGCTACATCCTCGCTCCGCATAGCTACATCCTCGCTCCGCTCCAAGAGAACCTCCAAAGCTCTATCTGTTTCGTCCACCATCTTTAGTAGCCTGACCACTTCGGTGCCGAGTTCTAGGCGGGGTGCCTTTTACTTGCCTTCGGCCATGATCATGCTCTTTGTCAGCAGCAAAGACCAACCATCTTCGGGCTTCGCCGTGGGCTCTCAGACGAGAACCCTCTGACTTGTGCCATAACTTCCGATGTAGAACAACTGGAAATATTGTGATTGATAACTCAAGAACACTAGAAAACAGCCCTCCTTCTAGCGCCAATGTTAACGCCAAGATCTTCTCTAACGTCCCAATCACGTAAGACGCCCTGATCCTGCACAGTAAACACGATAAACACCACAAGCTTGACGGCTGGACCGTCGGGGGATAGCTCAGGCGCGAGAGTCAATATACGTGTTCACAAGGTTAACAATGGAGGATGTAATGTCTAGTGTATTGAGAGAGATAATAATTCTCAGTTGTGTGTATATGAATATGAATATGAATGAGAACGTGTCTGAGAGCGTACCTGTTTGTCAAGACTTAGTTGATAAGTTGTACTCTCTTTGCTCGGTTTACCGTGCCACTGACCCTCCTGACACCTGTTAATCCCATTCCCTCTGTCCACCGCTGGCTAACTGTCCAATCCTTATTAATGCCATGTAAGATATCAGTCAGCCATATCTTTGTCATCATCACCGGCTCAGAACCCAAGTGAAGATATTTAAATATATGATGGGTCGACCCACTGATTTAGTCCGATACTATAAGGACTTAACAAAGATAATAAAGTGACTAGGCCCAATAATGTCAACACCCAATAGTGAAGACCCAATGGACTAACTGAATAAGTAGGCCCAATCCATTCGGCCCAATAGGAGAAATATCACGACCCAACATTTATCATTTAGGATCCTTAATGCATGTACAGTTAACCTAACCCTAGTTTATTTTTGATGACACCATATCTCATGGTTTACCAGGCCAGTTTAATGGGAAAGTAATGAAGGTGGATGTAAAGAATGCAATGAACCCTAATAACACACCTGCATCATATATATTTGGAGTATTACCAAAATGTATGTGGTCGTACCACAGACGCACAATATGCTTTAAGAAAACGACTGAACAATCATCAAAAGCAGTAGCAACAGCAGCATATATTTTGTTTGTTTATTCGCATGTGTTCCCTTCTTTTTGACCAGTCTCTTCTATATACATCTCGCAGGATAATAGGGTTCTTAATTTCTATTTTTAATATAATTGCACACACATATATATATATATATATATATATATATATATATATATATAATAAAGATGATCATGATCCACATTGTAATCAACAGTTCAAACAGTTTGTAAACAATACTACGTATTATTGATTTGATAGCTAAATTATTTGGCGGATAATTAGTATAAAAATTTGTTCACAACTAACTATGACTGTGGGTCTTCTTCTCTCTATATAAACATATATATATATATATATATATATATATATATTTATGTATAAAAAGGACTGAATCTTGTCATGCTTTTTATAGATTTATCATATCATTTGAAAGTGATGATTGAGCGAGGGATCCAAGGAAAACTTATAAAAAGAGAGAGATAAAGAGAGTACGTACGTCATGTGCTGCTGCTGCTTCAGCCTGCAGCCTTCAGCCTTCAGCCTCTTGAGTTTGAATGACGACTGGAATTACATGTACGTACAGACTATATATATAGAATGAGATAAAGAGCTTTTCTGAGATTATTGTTTCCCTTAATTTCAGGCAATGCATATACAGTACTACTATATCCTATAGGTATATAATTCATTCACTCAGAAGAGAAGAGAAAAAAAAAGAGTAGTTGATGGCGATCGGCCGGCCTAATTTATATCAAAAGAAAGAAAGAGAGCGCTCGCCTTTTCTTAAAGTATGGAAAGAGCCCAAAGGTACAGGTGTAGAAATTTTGTCTCCATTCTCTACTAACTTTGTCTGTTTTGTAATTTCTAGATCCCTACAATTCTTATATTTCTAATACATTACATTCGGTTACGATGAAATTTCAACATAACTTACCATTATTATTGATGCATGAGGATTTCTGGTTGAAGATACTGAATGGTCGGATAGTACGATGCCGATATTAAATTAAAGCACTAAAAGTTAAGGGATTAATGCATCGATATTGGTTGACTTCGGGGTCAAGCGTTCGGTCCTTGTCTTCAGAGTTAGAGTTCAGCTTCGAATGACGTTATGACCGTTTCTTCGGGGTCAAGCGTTCGGTCTTTGTCTATGGACGCATGTCATGTGTTGTTGGACCGACCTTGGCAATATGATCGAAGAATCATTCATGATGGTCGGAAGAATACGCACTACAAGAAAACCGGCTAATTCCGACGGAACTATGTTCGACGGACTCATTCCCTCGACGATAATATCTATTCTGACGGATTATTCAGTCGAAGATAAATCAGTCGAAAATACTTTGATTTCGACGGGTGTTCGTTGAAAATATATGTATCCCATTGGCGCCAATGTTACCGCCAGCGCGAAACTTATTTTCGACTGAATACTATTTATTCCGACGGAACCGTTAGTCGAAGATAACTTAAGTACGACGGACAATCCGTCGAAAATAAGCCTAAAACCCTTACGTCTTCCGGCCCTCTCGTTTCTCTCACTTTTCAGATCTAATATTTCTCTCTCTCATTTCTCTTTTACGCGTTTCTCTCACTTTTCTCAGATCTAAAACCCTTACGCGTATTCTCTCGATCAGTCTCAATTCTCTCATCTCATCCACCACCAGCGCCGTCACCACCACCACCACCTGTTCTACCACCACCGGTTCTACCACCACCACGTACTGTCACCACCAGTCCACCACCACCATACTGCCACCACCGTATCACGTACTGCCACCACCACCACCTTCGATTCCACCACCACCACGTATTGCCACTACCACCACCACGTACTTCCACCACCACCATCACTGTCGAGCGGTTCCGGCCACCATCAGTAGCTAGACGCCACCAACACCAGGCACCACCGTCACCACCATCAGGCACCACCGTCACCACCACCAGGCACCACCACCACGACCAACACCAGACACCACCACCAAGAACCACCACCAGGCACCACCGTCGGTTAGTTTGCACATTAATTCAATTTCAAGGTTAGTTTTCTGTCAAGTATTAGATTTTTAGGGTTAATTTGTTGCAAATTGTGAAATTTGTGGCTTAATTTGTTTTAGGTTTAGTTTGAGTTTGAATATGAGATTAACCCAATTTGGATAATATGTTGTTGTTGTGAATTTGTATGTGGATTGTATATTGCTGAAATTGGAATTTTGATTTTGATTTTGCTGTGAGTTTGATTTGGAATTTGGAAATTGCAGAATATTGATATCAAATTTGGGTTCCTTATCATAATGTAACTGATTTTAGGACTGTTTTTAATCTTGATATATTTGTTATTTACGACTGAATTTATGACAGAAATTCTGTCAGAATTATGAAATTGCAGACTTGCATATATATATATATATATATATATATATATATATATAAACAGGATCAGGTCCAGACCTCCCGGACGGGAGAAAATTCGGACCTTTTTTTTTTTTTTTTTGCTTTTTTTTTGTAGAACTACTAAAAAAAATAAAAATAAAATTATGGAACTAAAATTTTTCCATAATACAGTGTTTTGGGTGTGTTTTTAATACCTACACCAACCAATGTATGTACAGTCTGCCCAGACTGTACAGACATGTTTTGTTATAGGCATCCAAATCACGCCCAAAACACTGTATAATGTAAAAATTCCAATTTCATAATTTTTTTTTTTAGTTGTTTCAAAAAAAAAAGCAAAAAAAAAAAAAAGAGTCCAGATTTTAACAAAATCCGGGAGTCCGGACCTGATCCGGACTATATATGTAACACCCCAGTCCCACATCGAAAGATAGGGGAAAATTTTTCTACATATAAGGAATTAAAGTAACTACCAATAGTACCTTCAAGTCATGACCTTTTGGGAGCCTGTGGTGGGCTAGATGACCCAAGAAAATACTATTGGGCCAGTGGTTTGAGGCCTTATTTGGATGAATTTGATTCGATTCGGACTTGGGATTTGACCCGAGATTTATTCCGGACTCGGGATTTGACTCGGATTGTTTCATATGGTATCAGAGCCGACTCTCGAAAGCTCGGGTCGGGTTATCTGATCGGGTTGCCGGAGGTGGGGACACGAAGGCTGGTGGTATTATCCCACAATGGAGAGATGAAGGTCCGGAGGTGGGGACACGAAGCCAGCCGGTATTATCCCACAATGGCTAGAGAGACAAAGATCTTTGGGCCGTGTGTGTGATCGGTTCTGACGGGGACGTCAGAAATTTAAGTGGGGGAGTTTGTAACACCCCAGTCCCACATCGAAAGATAGGGGGAAAATTTTTCTACATATAAGGAATTAAAGTAACTACCAATAGTACCTTCAAGTCATGACCTTTTGGGAGCCTGTGGTGGGCTAAGATGACCCAAGAAAATACTATTGGGCCAGTGGTTTGAGGCCTTATTTGGATGAATTTGATTCGATTCGGACTTGGGATTTGACCCGAGATTTATTCCGGACTCGGGATTTGACCCGGGTTGTTTCAATATATATATATATATATATATTGTATTAATTAGTTATTAGTTTCCCAATATTAATAAATCATAAACTATGTACCATTTACTTAATTTCTTACTACTAAAATAAAATAAAATAAATATAATTTAATATAGTTTATTAAATAAAATAAATTTTGAAAATAAAATAAAAAACATAATATAATACAAAATAAATAAAATAAAATAAAAAATTAATTAAATTAATTTGAATAAAATAATTTTTTTTGATTTAATCTAATAAATAAAATATAATTTAATAAAAAATATAATTTAATAAAAATAATAAAATAAAATAAATTTAATTTAATTTAAATAATCTTAATTAATTTAAATTAAATTTAAATTAAAATAAATTTAATTAATTTAATTTTATTTAATAAAAAACATTAAAAATTATATAATATATCTAATATAATACAAGATATATAAAATAAAATAAGATATTTTTAATTACAAAATCAAATTAAATTAAAATAAATTAGAACTTTTATAATATAATACAAAATAAAATAAAAAGTAATAAAGAATTTAATTTATTTTAGTTTAATAAATAAAATAAAATAAAATAAAATGATTTAATTTAATTTAATTTAATAAAGTATATTTAATAAATAAATAAGCCAATTATATAATATACTATAAATTAAAATAAAAAAAATATATAAGTAGTCTCTATAGATTCCAAATAACAATTTTCAATAACTAAGTACCACTTACTTAGTTTATCATCATTGGCAAAATAAACTAAGTATAGCTAGAAGTGAATGTCGAACAGTAGTCTCTATAGATTCTAAATAATTAACAATTCTCATAAACTAAGTACCACTTACTTAGTTTATTATCATTGACAAAATAAACTAAGTAGCATTTGCTTAGTTTGCCACAATTTTCAATATATAATAAATGCAATAATACTCTCTCTACATATATGTACTCTTTCTTGTATACAAGTTTCGACATAGCAGTTGCAGCTAAATAGTACTCCAATCGGTTCCTCGACAACAATTAAAAAAAAAGGGTCGTAGTTACTGTTTGTGTCCTATACTCGAATAATTAATAAAGGTAATTGAATTACTGCATACATTCCTCACTGTTCCATCATAACAGATGGCAACATTCGGAAGGAGTGTCAGTAAGTTGTTGAATAAAGTTCTAGGTTAAACAACCCTCTGAATGAGCGAATGATCACTTCTCCCATATGAATGAATCATCTCCCCATATAGGTCCAATCCATGATATAAACAGCTTCTGACCACTCCTAATTCCTCAGATGGGTAGTTCTCACAGAATGTCTCACCTATTGAATGAGAACTATCCATTTGAGGAATTCGGAGTGGTGAGAAGCTGTTTATATCATGGATTTGACCTATATGGGGAGATGTTTCATTCCTAGCAGAGAAGTGATCGTTCGTTCATCTAGAGGGTTGCTTAAGCTGAAACTTTATTCAATAGCTTAATGGAACTCCTTCGGGATGTTGTCATTTGTTATGATGGAACAGTGAGGAATGTTTGCAGTAAATGAATTAACTTTATTATTCGAGTATAGGACACAACAGGAACTACGACCCTTTTTTTTTGGCCGGTTGCCGACTCAAGTAGAGATTCCACATAAATTCTCATAAACTATATATGTACTATACTTTGAAACTTAGAAACCCGTTTGACATACACTCAATAGGGGTGAATGTCGAACAGTCCCCAGTTTGGGACTGTTATTGGATGTTATGTCTCTCACTTAAGCCGGTGCAAATACAAAACCGTACATTTTTTGTTATTTTGAGAATTAATCGGCTGTTATCTCTATATGTTCTCCGATTGCATACTTAGATTAAGTTATCTTAGTCTATTTCTTGTGCTTGGAGACCATGGGGAGATGCTGCCGAAATCTTCCACCGGCAATGTGCATGAGGGATCCGTATTTATTTTTGACTTTACTCATTCCGGGGGATAAAAGTCCTACAAAAGATACTGAATCTGAGAATGATATACACGTTGATTCTGATGAGTTTGATGACGTGCGTGATTGAAAATGATCTTTCATATTAGTCCTTACCACATATTGTTATATAAACCCTACATATTCGTAATCTACCAATTTTGTTATTGCAGTAGGATATTCATGGCTAGACATAGCGGTGGAGGTCGCCGAGGTGTTGGGCGATCCGGTACTGGAGACGGTAGCTACGATGGAGGCTCTTCTTCAGGCGCGAGTAAGTTATCTTAACTAGGATTTAAATATATCTCAAGCTGCATTATTTACAATGATTATTGAAGTACTATGTTAAATACAATTATTACAGATGCACCTTGTCGACGACACCGAGGGACGAACCTCGGTATCTTTGGTCGTCCGCAGTGCCACTTACAGTACCTGTGGATGTCGTTTCCCAGCAGTAAGTGTTAATATATTCGTACTATTTCTATCAGTTATTGCAAAATACAATTCACATAGCACATATTGTTATACTTTTTCTGTAGTATACTAGACCCGGTGGCTAAGCACACCCTACATGATATCTGTTTGACGCATCTCCCGAGAGGGTGCATGCGGTTCAGTCAGTATGCGAGGTACGATGCCACTTTTATGAAGATCGTCTTGCGGGAGTTCCACGTGAGTTAAGAATATTATCACTACATAGTTGTATTGGGATGACGAAATCAATTGTTCATAATTTTAAATAATCTTTTGTTATAGGTTTATTATCGCTTTGACCCAAGCATCTCTCAGTCAGCTGGCGATGCTATGATTGAGTATCACGTCGCTGCGAATTACTCTGGATGGCTGTATGAGGTGCGACAGAAGGCAACCCAGGCAGTTGTGGACCAGCCCGAGACCACCATCAGAGATCATCAGCCCCGCATAGTCTCCGATTTAGCCTGGGATGTTATGTGTCTGCACAAGGAGGCTGATGACTTCAAGAAAAAGTCCGAGCAGGCGAAGAAGAACCGTGGTCAGCTCCGGATAGTATACACCACTGATTCTCAGTCGTTCGAGGAGGCGAAGACGGTAAGTGCGTTGTATTTAGTTATTTATGTGTCAAGTTCTCACACAAATACTTAAGACCTGATTTATGAATGTTTGTATTAGGCATTGGGGAGGACCTTGGGCCGAGATTCTACCATGCTAGAGTTTTGGGATCGAGCTCCCACACCTAAGGATGAGCGTGCTTTGTCTCAGGTAGCTTTAGCTATACGGGTAAAACTTATCTTACTATTTAGATTTTAATAATATTCAATAATAAATAAAATGATATAATTAATATACGTAAACAGAATACATTACATGACTGATTTCAGAAGCTTCGGGACAAGCGTATAGCTGAGCTAGAGACTATTAGGAGGGGTTCTGAGCCGTTAGATTCCGCCACCCCTATTCCCGATATTGTATTAGATCGGGATGAGGAGCTGAGATTATGGGTCACATCTTAGGATCCCCCTACTATCAGTACCGGCATATATTGAGTGTTGGGACTGCCGAGGATACCTGCATATACACTTCTTGGAGGTAATATTTTTTATGTTTCACGAAATTATCCGAATTTATCACATTATATAAATTATTATTAATAATTGAATTTGTATCTCTTTGTAGGCTCCAGCCAGCGCCAGTGTCCGAGAGCACATGTCGGACCATCTCACACGGCGCTGGCTTGGATGACGATATCTTTCGGAAGCTGATAGGGGCCGTGTCGAATAGGTTCCATACCGATCCGGTCTTTCGGCGTCAGCAGTTGCCTTCCAGTTCTCGTCTTCACCAGATTGCTCAGGATATTATAGCAGGGGCCTCTGCAGAGAGTACGGGATTACCACGGGAGCAGTTCGACGCTTGGAGCGCCGAGATGCTCCGGATGGTGATTACACTCTTGGAGGAGGTTTTTCGTCCGCCCCCACCTACTTAGGTATTCTTATTATTTATGTTTTTTAATTAAGGCTAGTTTGTTAATTCTCACACATATATATACGGACTAATGATTTATATTTTTGATTCTATCAAACAGGGTGGCGATGGTGAACAGACTGGCAATGACGAGCAGGAGCACGAGGCTGATTTCCATACACCACCAGAGCAGCGTCGTTCACCTCCGCCCGATGCATGATTCCACTTTTACTAGTTTATAGTTCATTTATATAGTTTGTAGTTCATTTGTATAGTTTGTAGAACTTTTGTATAGTTTATAGAACTTTTGTATATATTGTATTGTCTAATTGCGTCTGTACAAGTATTGTAAATTATATTGTTCAACATTTATGGAACATTAGCTTATATTTGTAATTGGTTAGCTTATAATACGTTTTGGTGGATATTTGAATGTGAATGTGAATGATAATGAGTTGAAGATTACGTTTTAGTGCTACGTTGCATATTTGAATGTGAGATACAAGTTTATATTACTATGTATTGGGTTGTGACAGGTTACAGGTACATTAATGGGTTTAAACACCTAGAAACTGAACTTTTTAAAATCTGTATTAAAAAAAAAGTAGTTAATTCCGACGGAATAAGGTAGTTACAACGAAAATTCCCTCGGAGATAACAAAAAACAATTTTTAATAATTGTCGAACTATTCTAATTTAAGTCGTAAATACTACATCTTCGACGGAACTACATCCGTCGTAAGTATACTATATATGACGAACATTCCGTCGACCTTAATAAGCATGCATTTTTTTTTATAATTTTTTAGTTTATTTTAGTTTTCAGTCGTAAATAATATAATTCCGAGAGAATACATCCGTCGGACATAAACCAACTTCTATCTGACGGAAATTATCCTCGTAAATTTTCTGTCGAAAATAATGTATATACGATGAATATCAGTCGAAAATAAGTGCGTCGAACATACTTTATATCCGACAGAATTCTCGACGGATCTTAATTCTGATGCGATTATTTACAACCGATTTTTCGACGGGATTTTTCGTTGGCAATAAATTATATACGACGGAATAGAACTATGTTCGACGAAAAATTCCGTCAGAATTAGCCAGTTTTCTTGTAGTGACGCGTATTCCCTTCGTTTTAAAGGAAATAAGGTTGTACTAGCGCCTCAGCGAGAAGATGACAGTTTGGCTTGAGCAGTCGGGAGTCTGAACATGTTATCTATGACTAGATTCCTAACGGAGGCCGATCGTGAAGGTGTGGTGTATGTCCTACTTCCTTAAGCGATTTGACGGCTGAAAGCACTGAAGTGTCAGCCGATGTACAAAAATTGCGTGAAGAGTTTCCATCAGGACTATCGGTGATGAGGGATGTAAGACCCCAACTTATTATAAATAAAATCGAATTTCCTCTAATTATATTTGTGAATAATAAGGTATTAATTTGATATAATTCTCTGGTTATGGGTGAAATGTGCAAATTTTGCAAAATATGCAAGTGGTTATAAAATAATCATTGTTGTCGGGGAATATTCGTTTGGTCATGGAATATTCTTGTTGTCGGGGAATATTCATTTGAGTTTTTATAAATAACGGCGTAGTTGTTACCGTTAATACTGTTGGAATACCCGGTGGTTAAAATACAGTAATACGCGTGGATGCACAATATTGATGAATTATTGATCCTTACGTAAGAAGGCACTTGATCTTTAAAGATACTTGCTTTTGATGTAATTTTAGAAATTGATTGGTTAACCACTCATCATGCCAAAATTGATTGTTTTCGTAAGATTGTTAGTTTTCATATTCCTAACCAACCTGTCATATGAATTCAAACAACTAAACCACTAAAATCAGTCACTATCATATCAAGCCATAAATCTATTCGTTTATTGAAAAACGGATGTCAAGCTTTCTTAGCCCATGTTATGGATTTGAACAAAGACAAGTCAGATTTGAATAATATTTCTGTTGTTAGAGAATTTTCGGATGTATTTATTGAATAACTTCCCAGTCTACCCCCAGAACGTGATGTTGAATTCTTTATTGACCTTGAGCCGGGTACAAAACCCATTTCTAAAACCTCATATTGAATGGCTCCTAATGAACTTCAGGAGTTAAAAGTCCAACTACAGGAATTGTTAGACATAGGTTTCATTCGTCCTAGTACATCTCCTTGGGGTGCTCCTATTTTATTCGTAAAGAAGAAAAACGGGAGTATGCGACTTTGTATTGACTACTGAGAATTAAACCATGTCACCATCAAGAATAGGTATCCGCTACCTCGCATTGATGACATGTTCGACCAGTTGCAAGGAGCATAATTCTTTTCAAAGATCGATCTTCGTTCTAGATATCATCAGCAGAAGATTAAAACTGAGGATATTCCAAAGACTGCCTTCAGAACTCGGTACGGGCATTATGAATTCTTAGTCATGTCTTTTAGATTGACTAATACTCCTGCTGCTTTCATGGATATGATGAACCGTGTATTCAAGGAATATTTGGATCAGTTTTTTGTTGTCTTTATTGATGACATCCTCATCTATTCCAAAACCCGTGAAGATCATGAGCACCATTTGAAGCTGGTACTTGAAAGACTTCGTGAAAACAAACTTTATACCAAGCTGAAGAAATGTGAGTTCTGGCTTGAGGAAGTAGCATTCCTTGGGCACGTGGTGTCAAAACATGGAGTAACTGTCGACCCGACGAAGATTGAAGCAGTACAAAGTTGGGAGCAACCAAAGTCGGTGACCGAAGTGCGTAGCTTTCTGGGCTTAGCTGGTTATTATCAGAGATTTGTGGAAGGATTTTCTCGAATCGCTACTCCTTTAACTCAGTTGACTCGGAAAGATACAAAATTTGTATGGAACGAAGAATGAGAGAAGAGTTTCCAAGAGCTCAAGAGGAGACTCATTTCGGAACCTGTTCTGGCAATACCATCTCGTACGGATGGATTTGTTATATACAGCGATACTTCAGGCAAAGGGTTAGGATGCGTTCTCATGCAACATGAGAAAGTCATAGCCTATGCCTCACGACAACTCAAAGAATATGAAAGGAATTATCCTACTCATGATCTAGAGTTGGCAACAGTCGTATTCGCGTTGAAAATTTGGAGACATTACTTGTATGGGGAGAAAATGGAGATTTATACGGACCATAAAAGCCTCAAATATTTCTTCACCCAAAAAGAACTTAACATGCGACAACGACGTTGGCTTGAACTATTGAAAGATTACGATTACACTATTCAATATCATCCTGGAAAATCGAACGTAGTAGTTGACGCATTGAGTAGAAGATCATATGGGAGTACGAGTGCGTTATTGTTAATGCAAAGGCCCATTCTGTATGACTTAAAGACTCACATGATGATGGCGAATATACGAGTAGAACCGACTTTAATCGATAAAGTTAAAGTTGCTCAAGCTACGGACTTGGAGCTGATACGTATGAAGAAGAAAGTGCAAGAAGGAGCTATTCCAGAAGCGAGAATCGATGAAGAAGGAATACTTAGATTCAACTCCAGACTTTATGTTCCTAATGATTCTGACTTGAAGCATAGAATCATGATGGAGGCACATAACACAATGTTTGTAATCCATCTTGGGAGTACCAAAATGTATCATGATATTCGACATACATTTTGGTGGAACAATATGAAGAGAGAGATCCCGGAGTTTATCTCGAGGTGTTTAACTTGTCAACGTGTTAAGGCGTAGCATCAAGTGCCAGAGGGTCCATTACAACCACTTGAGATTCCGAAATGGATGTGGGAACACATTACTATGGATTTCGTTACAGGTCTTCCCAAAGTTTCTCAAGGCATAGATGTAAGACCCCAACTTATTATTAATGAAATTTAATTTTCTCTATTTATTATTTTGAAATAGTAAGGGTTGATTTGATTAATGTGGATAGTTATAGGTAAAATACGCAAATATTTCAAAATAAGCAAGTGATTATAAAATATTCATTGTTGTCGGGGAATATTCGTTTGGTCGTGGAATATTCTTGCTGTCGGAGAATATTCGTACGACGGCGTAGTCTTTTGTGGGCCCTATAACGAAAAGCGATTGGATGAAAAAAATGACAAATATAAGTTGTTTAAAAATAACGGCGTAGTTGTTACCGTTAATACTGTTAAAGTACTCGGTGGTTAAAACACAGTAGCACACGGTATTGCACCAATTAATGATTCTTACGTAAGAAGGCACTACTCAATAATGGTTACAGTAATTACTGTTCAATATTTTATTGATTTAATAATTGTTGCGTTGATATTTTATATTGCTGTTGTTTCAATAATTGTCATTACACAATATTTTTCATTATCAAAACAATAATTCATATTATCTGAATAATATTATTAGATAACATTATTGGCAATGTCTAGAAAGTTCTGCCTAAGGAGAGGTTTGGTCACCTAATTGCGCGCCAGTAAGGAGAAATTCTTATTTGAAAGCCCCCTCTTTCCTGGGAACTGTCTGGTTGTCAATATTGTGATTCTGTAATATTATTTGTGAATAATTAATTATTGATTCATATGATGAGGAAAATATTGATTTTATGTGGATATAGATGGAGAAAATTTTTAATGTGACAATTGTTGAAAATTGAAATTTTATATTTTTCTAATAAAATAATTCACTTAAATATATTATTATATTTTAATAATATAACAATGATGATATTTTTACGATGAATGTGGGATATATGAGTATATGTAGATGAGGAGTATTTTTGTTACCAAAAATATTTAAAGCATGTTTTATGTGTCGGTGGACCCCATTTCTTGACTGAAATTTGATTATAGCTTGTAAAATCGCCCGTTTGTAGATTTTGATCAATTTCTGTTTGGAATTTCGAAAAACTTCCTTCTGTAAAGTTGTAGGGAATTGAATTTCCTATAAAAACACGCGAGATTCGAATTTTCTGATCAAAGGGCTATTTATTGTGAATTATTGAAGTTCTGAAGCTCCGAAATAATTGATTTTTGGAAGTTTTAATTATTTATTTTATGAAAAACATTTTTTATTACTTTTTCTAGAAGGTGGCATGTGCTTATTAAGCTAAAATCAGATTTCAAGAGTGGCGTAGGAATTTTGATATATATATTTATATTTTATTAAATTTTCTGCTTTGGTGTTCTAAGCAATTTCCTATAAATAGGGTGCTTAGGTTATAATTAAAAATCACACCAGAAACTGAGGTTTTCTCATCGAGCGTATTCTTGTGAGTATTTTGAGTATACTTTGAGTACTGTTGCTATACGGTGCAAGTTCAAGTTATAGCTTATATCCGATATTTCAACTAGAAGTACTTTCTTTCGAGATAAGAGATATTATTTTTTTAAAATGATATTATTTCTTCTAATATCATTATGCCGAAGTATTGATCTGAACTTTTAATCAAATTTAGAACTTTTTGTGTCGGAGTTACTATTCACGTATACGGCAATATTCACGTATACGACACTATTCACGAATACGACACTATTCATCGAAAAATGAAAATTTTCCTTTTCGTCTAAAATATCTATTGTGGATACTAGCTTTGATTGTATCCATGTTTTGATCATTCATGAATTTTACACCACTATGATTATTTTTGAGGTATATTTGGACATGGATAAAACAAAGTACGAATCCTTAATCCTTGTCATTTTGTTTCACTGGATTCGTTTCTTTAAAAATATTTTTCATCATCCTCAATCCTAAATGATGATATAATTGAACATCTTTGGCCAGTAGTGCAAAGATGAATGATTTCTGATGAATATCTTTGGCCCGTAGTGCAAAGATGAACATGTGTGTAGATGAACATGACCAACTGATGAATATCTTTGGCCTGTAGTGCAAAGATGAATATTTGATTCCAGATATATATTGATTGATATTACAGGGATAAAATAATGATGATTGACTGTTAAATTCATAGATATTAATAGATTTCATCCTCTACGTAACTCTTCTATGAATTAATATTTTCCGCTGCGAATATTGATCTAAAACTTGTTGTTTAATGTATTCTCTCAGATTTTTCCCTGTTAAAGACTAACGATAATTTGTTGTATATTATCTTATAATATTCTTTACTGGGCTAGTTGAGCTCACCCTTTTCTTTTTTGTTCCATTTTTCTTCTCCGAAGGCGAGGATATAGCGAGTATGAGTCGGGGTATGGAATGAAGGTTCTAAAGAGAGTTGTTTAGTAGTCCTCACCATTTTTGTAAAATAATGTATCAATAAATATGATGTGGATTTATTTGAGTATAGATATTGTCTAGAAGATAATATGTGTATTCAAACTCACAGTTTTACTGTTGTAATAATAAAGTTGTAGTTGTTTCTGTACCATGTATTGACAACTCAGAATGGGTGATGTATACCTATTTTGGGGGCGTCACAATAGATGCGATTTGGGTTATTGTTGATAGATTAACCAAGTCTGCCCATTTCTTACCGATACGTGAGACTTATTACCTTGAACGTCTTGCTCGCATATACGTGAATGAGATTGTGAGATTGCATGGCATGCCAATATCCATAGTTTCGGATCGTGACCCAAGATTAACTTCACGATTTTGGGTTAGCTTGCAGAAAACTATGGGCTCGGATTTACGATTCAGTTCGGCATACCATCCTCAAACGGACGGACAATCAGAGAGGACTATTCAAACCCTTGAAGATCTATTAAGACTTTGTGTCCTAGATTTTAAAGGAAGTTGGGATAAGTACTTACCACTGGTGGAATTCTCCTACAACAACAGTTATCAAGCAAGTATAGGCATGGCTCCATTTGAGGCGTTGTATGGACGAAAGTGTCGTTCTCCAGTATGATGGGACGAGGTGGAAGAAGCAACGTTGTTGGGACCAGAATTAGTACGCATGACTACAGAAAAGATCCAAATGATTCAACAATGTATACAATCGGCACAAGATCGACAAAAGAGTTATGCGGATCTTCATCGAAAATACGTGGAATTTAATATTGGGGATCATGTATTGTTACGTGTTGCACCATGGAAGGGAGTTACAAGATTTGGGAAGAGGGGAAAGCTCAATCCACGATTTGTTGGTCCATTTGAGATTCTTGACCGAATAGGAAATGTGGCCTATAGACTCGCATTACCTCCAAGTATGTCTCGTGTTCATAATGTTTTTCACATATCAATGATTCGTAAATATGTGAAAGACCCGAAATATATTATTGCGTTAGAACCAGACGAGATAGCCGAATATTGAACGTACGAAGAAGTACCTGTTAAGATCTTAGATAGGAAAGAGCATGTCCTATGCACCAAGGTTATACCACAAGTTAAGGTTTTATGGAGAAACCATGGTATTGAAGAAATGACCTGGGAGTTGGAATCAGAAATAAAAGCGAGGTATCCTCACCTTTTCGAAACACCAGGTACGTATGTCAATTTTGAGTATGAAATTTCATAAGGAGGGGAGGTTGTAAGACCCTAACTTATTATAAATAAAATCGAATTTCCTCTAATTATATTTGTGAATAATAAGGTATTAATTTGATATAATTCTCTGGTTATGGGTGAAATGTGCAAATTTTGCAAAATTTGCAAGTAGTTATAAAATAATCATTGTTGTCGGGGAATATTCGTTTGGTCATAGAATATTCTTGTTGTCGGGTAATATTCGTACGACTGCGCAGTCATTTGCGGGCCCCATAACAGAATAACTGTCGGATGAAGAAAACGACAAGTTTGAGTTTTTATAAATAACGGCGTAGTTGTTACCGTTAACACTATTGGAATACCCGGTGGTTAAAATACAGTAATACGCGTAGATGCACAGTATTGATGAATTATTGATCCTTACGTTAGAAGGCACTACTCAATAATTGTTACAGTAGTTACTGTTCAATATTTTATTTTATTGATTCAATAATTGCTGCGTTGATATTTTATATTATTGTTGTTTCAATAATTGTCATTGCACAGTATTTCCCATTATCAGATCAATAATTCATATTATTTGAATAATATTATTTGATATCATTATTGGAAATGTCTAGAAAGTTCTGTCAAGGAGAGGTTTGGTCACCTAATTGCGCGCCAGTAGGGATAAATTCTTATAAGAAAGCCCCCTCTTTCCTGGGAACGGTCTGGTTGTCATAAATGTGATTCTGTAATATTATTTGTAAATAATTAATTATTGATTCATATGATAAGAAAATATTTATTTTATATGGATATAAATGTTGGATATATTTATTGTGGTTAAAAATGAAGGAGTTAATGTTGAGGTGTTTTATCAGTATTTTTGTCGAAATAGAAGTATTAAAAATCAAACTAGTGTTTTTTGAGATATATTGCGGGAGTTATAATTTTTAATCCGACCGTTGGATCGTTGTAATTTTTGGATATGTTATACATATATAAGTTGAGTATATGTCCACAAATTTTGAACCGTTAAAAATGAACGTATGATTTGTTATGAATTTTAAGAGGTGACTGATTCAGAAATTAGGTTTATAAATTATTTTGGTGGAAAATTCTAGAATTGAGTGGGCCCCACTTGTGGTTGGTGAAGAAATATGTTGAATTTATTTCAAATGTGGTGGGTGGAAATAGTAGTAGGTAAAGCCATTAGGTTGCAGGTCAAGTCTGCTAACATTTTCCTATAAATAAAGGGCTAAGTTAGAATTAAAAATCACACTAGAAATAAGTTTTCTCTCTTTTTATCTCTATATTATTGAGTGTATTTTGTGAGTATTTAGATACTTTGTGAGTTTCTATTATTCAGTACAAGTTTCCTTCAGCCTTATACCGATATTCCGATCAGAAGTACTGATATTTTGAGGTAAGGGATATTATTTTCTTCATATATGATATTATTTATTCAATATCATTATGCCGAAGTATTGATCTGAATTTTTATCAAATTTGAAACTTTTTGTATCGGAGTTACTATTCACGTATACGACACTATTCACGAATACGACACTATTCACCGAAAAATGAAATTTTCTTCTTTTTGTCCAAGATGTCTATTATGGTTACTATCTTTGATTGTATCCATATTTTGATCTTTATTTTTGAATTCTGCTTCAAAATTGGTATTTATGAAGTATTATTGATCTTGGATAAACTGTTATACGAATCCCTCCTATTTGTCCTTCCGTTTCACTGGATTCGTTTTCTTTAAAATATTTTTCATCATCCTCAGTCCTAAATGATGATATTACTAAATATCTTCGGCCTGTAGTGCAAAGATAAATGATTAACTGATGAATATCTTTGGCCCGTAGTGCAAAGATGAACAGGTGTTGAGATGTACATGACCAATTGGTGATACAAATGAATATCTTTGGTCTGTAGTGCAAAGATGAATATTTGATTAAAGATGTATTTTGATTGTTGTTACAGGAATAAAATATTGATGATGGACTTTTAAATCCCAGAAGATAGTAGAACTCATTCTCTACTTGACTCTTCTAATGGATTGTTGTTTCTGCTGCAGTTGTTGATCTAAACTTGTTGGCTATTATATTTTATCAGATTTTTCCCTGTTGAAGACTAACGATAATTTGTTGTATATTATCTTAGTCATAATATTCTTTACTGGGCTAGTTGAGCTCACCCTTTTTCTTTTTGTTCCATTTTTCTCAGGAGGTGAGAATATAACAAGAACTAGTCGGGGTACGGAGTGATGGTTCTAGAAAGATGTTTTAGCAGTCCTCACTATTTTTGTAAAATAGTATTTGAATAATTGTAACGAGGACTTATTTGAGTGTAGATATTGTCTAGAAGACAATATTTGTATTTAAACTCACAGTATGTATTGTCGTATTTTGCACGACAATTGTATTATTGAAGTTGTAGTTTGCTTTCTGTACCATGTATTTGGCGACTCAGAATGGGTGTTGTATACCTATTTTGGGGGCGTCACAAGTGACATTCAACAACAAATATATATATCTTGTCCTAGGATCGAATAAAAAAGAAAATATTTCAATTGCCGAAGCCTATTCTCGTACAGTTTCTATTCTATCTATGTCGAACTCGAGGATGAGTTTTTTTCAACACGGAGAGATTGGCGCAGGATGATTTTTGGCCTAAGATCCTGAATGGTCGGATAGTACGATGTATGACGATGCTAAATATCCAAAAGCTAAGAGAGCAGCGCATCAGTATCGGTTGACTTTGGAGTCAAGCATTCGGTCCTTGTCTTCGGAGTCAGAGTTCGACTTCGGATGTTGTCATGACCGTGTCTTCGGGGTCAGAGTTCGACTTCGGTTAGGGTTCGATTTCGGATGGTGTCATGACTTTGGATGTGGCGAACCTCTTTCGAAGAGATGTCATGACTTCGGAAGTCGATGTACTTTATTATTATTATTATTATTATTATTATTATTATTATTATTTAGTTCTTTATAGTAATAGTATTTTATTGGGTAGTAAATCTTTTATAACAAGTTGTTACTTGTTAATATTTTATTTCCGTATTTTTAGGAAGTTTGTTAGGATATCTTTCCGTATCTCTAGGAGGTTTGTTAGAATCTTTTTCACATCCCTAGAAAGATTTTATTTCTATTTTTTATTTTCATATCTTTAAGAATATTCTATAGTGACTTGGGGATAAAGTTTGTTAAGCTATATAAAACCGGCTTGTGGGTTGAATTATATAGACTTTGATTTTGATAAATATAAATTTACACATTAGAGAGAGTTTTTCTGTGTTTTCCGGTGAATCTATTGTTCATTTGTTTGTGGATTCATTTGTTTATCAGCCCGTATGATAATCGATCGCTATCCCGCCCGATGTCAATTAACTTATACATATCCTTTTGTTACATTTAGTATAAAAAATGTTACATTTTTGTTGACATAAACACATGACATTAAAAATATAACTTGTGTTGAGATATTTCACATAAATCTCAAATCGGATAAATTTAAGAATGTAGATGTGTTAATAAGTATGGTAGAGTCTCAACCTAATAGGTTAACCTTTTAAGTAAAGAGGTGGTCCAACATGCTTATTGTACTAGTATACACAGGTGTGCGTTACATTGATGTGAGATGAATCGTATAATAATTCTCTTACAAATAGTATCAAAACTCATTGTTCGATGGAACCAAGTTTCAAGTTGACACTCCAAGATAGAACATCATTCGCAGTCGCAGCCGCGAATCCGTGCGGTAGAGTAAATAGAGTTGCCTGCTAATCCGGTGAAGCATATGTTGGGATATTGAGCCAATAAAATATGTGACAATATCACCCTTGACCGTTCAACACAATGGCATAAACACGGTCAAGAGAAAAAACAGATAAATATGCAAACCCTTACTCATAACCATTCCTCTTTGCTCAGAGCGCGCCTCAGACCACATGAATTTCAATTTTATTAGTGTAGTACCATAATTATAAGAACCCAAATATTAGTAAATTTTCAAAAAAGCATTCTCTATTTATTTGTCCAGTAATTACTTGATCATATTATAAAGTGATTCTTTATTAAGTAGTAGGTACTCTACGACGGAGCTAGGACACCGACAAGTTTTCCACATTCATATAAAAGCCAGTTTCTGCTTGCACTGTCAAAAACAAAAGGAGATAAGTTTATCATGTTACTATTACAATATTGGATCCAATGTTAGTGATAAGTTTAATTAGGAAAAACGAAAAATTATCATTTTACAAATTTATCTTTAATTTTGAGCAAAAAAATGTGGACTCGTCATTCACGCTTGCATGTATTGTGGTATTTTGTTATGTACCCATGGAAGAATTTTTTCAAAAAAGTGTTATTCGGCCTAGAAACCAGCCTTTTAGTTGTCTAGTTAATTATTCATTCCTTTATTCTAAAAGTAGAGTTATATTTGTTTTCCGTTTACAAATTAAATATATATTTTAAATTTTAGACTAAAAAGAAATATAAAATCCCTAAAATGCAATTACTTTTACTCTAGGTAACAGGTAATAGGTAATAGGTAATAGTTACATAGAATATATGTTTCCAAAAAAAATGATTATATAAAATATTATCATGTCACCGATACTATATCTCTAGCAAATATTAAGGATAATTTGAAAAAAAAAACAAACATTTCATTAAAAGTCGTTTTACAAATTTATCTCTAATTTTAGAACATGGAAATAAATTTAATCACCTTTTTCAGCTTTAAATTAGAGTAAAGTCTGAGTAATTAAGGGTTCTTGCTTAGCTCCCACGGCATTGCTTTAATTTGAAACAGATTGCAGCTAGTAAAAAGTTTCCACCAATTAATGATTCCTTTTAGCTTTGGAGATAACGACTTCCGTTTCCATCACTTACAAAAGGTTTAAGAAGAAAATTCAGTTGTTAGCTCTTTCGTGAAAGATTTATATACAGTACATTAATTAGTGCACAACAAAGATGTATTAATTGGTGGGAAATTAAGTAAAATAAAATTATTTTTGAGTGAGAAATTAGAATAAAAGTTTCAAGGTGTGTTACTGCATGATCGACTGACTGCATGCCTCAATTTCCTTTAGATTAAATTTGCTCCTCCTTGTTTATCTAGTGTGCAAAAGGAGTACGTACACGTGATTAATCAGCTCACAATGGAACTTAATTAACATATCGATCGAATTGTGTGACTACGTGCATGGTGTTCTATTGAAATGAATTTTCAAATAAGATAAGCTAGCTAATTTTTTTGTTACGGACAAAAAAAATTAAATAAAATAAAAAATTTAGAGCTAGATTGCAAGAAAATGATTTTTTTTTTGCTACAAATGATCACATATGTCTAGTTAAGCACGGGCATATAATTTCATACATATATGATATATTATCCCGTGGGAAATTAGGAGTCTTACTTATTTTAGCTTTTATTTTACACTTAGTTTAATCATTTATTTTAGGTTGTTGATCTTGTTGAAGCAAAAACAATATTTTTAAAGCAATACATTTAGTGACACTTTTGTAATTATTTTAGCGAGACTTTACATCTTAATCCAACATACCCAACATCAATCATTAGTTGTTGGTAATGTACGCTGTGTGTTTATGGTGGTAAGGTGGCCACATTTTGTGATTGGTTACTACTTTTATAAGAAGGATATTGTAGTAGTTTCTCTTGTATTTTTGGGTGAAGCTCTTAGACGTACGTTGAATATATTTGTTGAAGGATTTATATAGTTCCATATGAAGTTTTATTTGTTTGATGAATTGTACGTAATTCAGAGTGGCATTATCCAAACCTTGTGAATTTGTCAATCATATAATTTTAATGAAAATTTTATTTTGCTGATAAAATAAAAAAAGAAGATGGGTAGTTGGTCATGTTGTTTTATTCAATTCCATAGATACCTAAACGGCTAAACAGTTTTCTTGGCAATAATTAGTGGGTAATATATATTGCGCTTCCCCCATGCATGAACTGAACCTTCTTAACATCCAACCTTCCACTTTTAATAAAGATATGGTCTTGATCATAGATCATAAGAATATATATATATATATATATATACACTAATTCTACGAGAAATAAAGGCGATTAAGAAGCTAGCTATATTATAAAATAGGAAAAAGTATATAGATAGATAGATAGATAGATAGATATATTATTAGAGTTCAAAAAGTTGGTTAGGTATTGGATTAATAATTATATTAGTGGTTGTTAGAAAAAGTTTTTAGAGAAAAAGATTTCAAGGAAGGAAAATAAAATAAAAAAGGGAGAACAAAGGAATAAGAAGCTGATCGATCTGCTCCCACAAGCAAAAGAAAGTATTAGTACGTAGAAAGTTGTTGCCTTAATAATTGAGTATGTCTCTTATCCTGATGAGCTTGTGATTCAAGGTTTTTTTTTATTTAAAAAATAAAAATGCTTTTGCCACTAATCTTCTTTAATTTCCTGATGTCATCTCGTCTTTCCTTTTTAATTTATCCTTTCAGCTAGAGCAAGGGCTCCACCGATTAATTGGAGCCCTATCAGCCAGATTCATTGGCAGCTTATTGATAAAATAAGCTATTCATTGGCAGATTAGGGGAGTTTTTGATAAAAATCGGATGAATCTGAATCTGAATCTGGATCTGGATCTGAATGAGCTGAATTTGAATGAGCTGAATCTGAATGAAAAAATTTGTTTGATAATTGACATGTCTGAAACATCTGAATAACAATGTTTTACTATTTTACCCCTCCAAAATATAAGATCGTTATTAAATTTTTGAAAGTCAATTTTAGACATTTTAGATTTAAAAAATATATTTGTTTTTTAAATATAATAATAAAATTATACAAAGTACATTAGTATAAAATATAATAATACCCTCTGTCACAAAATCATAATATAATTATTAATTTTTTGAAAGTTACCGTTAGATATTTTAAAACTTAAAATTGGTATAAGTTCATTTAATTTTAGTAAATACAAAATACTAATAATCATGAAATTTATTGTTTTATAATTGTGAATAAATCATTTTGCAAATTAATTTTTAGAAATTTAATAATTATTATTTTGTATTATAACAAAGAGAGTGAAGAAATTGATAACATAATATTAATATATATTATGACATATGATGAATACTACATATATATATATATATATATATATATATATATATATATATATATATATATATATATATATATATATATATATACGGGGAGGATCTAAAGCGGACCAAATAAACGGACCAAAGAACGGACCAAGGCAAAAACACGTGGGTTTCAGGGCCAACCCGCGGGTTGGTCCGACCCGGACCATGAAACCCGCGTGCTTTTGCCTTGGTCCGTTCTCTGGTCCGCTTATTTGGTCCGCTTTAGATCCTCTCTCTCTGTGTGTGTGTGTGTGTGTGTGTGTGTGTGTATATATAGTATATATATATATATATATATATATATATATATATATATATATATATATATCACCCAGATCCCAAAAAAGAGAGTCCTATATTTATGGAATGTTATGGGAGTGCATCTCTTTTTCTCTTTCCTAAAGATGTTAACTTTTGGTGCAACATAAAACAATATGGGTATGCACGTAAAAAATCCATTCAGCAACTTGCTTAGCCAATCAGCCAGCCTTATGAAGCTTATTCGGTCAGCACTATTAAGAGCTATTTGTTATAAAATTATGTCTAGATTCATTATATAATGGATGTCTAGTAACTCCCATGTCCATTGAGTTTTGTAACTCATGACTCTTGAGTTTTGTAACATCCTAGTAGTTATGTTAGTATTGATGTTATTATATCTATATATAATAACATTTATAAAGTAAAGGTGAGATGGACATATACAATTACAAGATATGAAATGAAATGATCATCCCTTGATCATCATCTTTGTTCTTCATATTATATATTAATCTTTTATAATATGTTATCAGCACGATTTGCTTCTCACTTTCATCTTAAAGTAGATAATTATATTTGGTTTATTGGTAAGAAGTAGAAGGTATATTTATCTATTATTTATACAAATTATTAATATACTTTTATGCATGTCTTCAATATCAGATGTTGTAGGATTCTGGTGACTATGTTTTCATTTGAAAGCATGGTGGCCTAAACAGGTCTATATTTGCTCATGCGGGATTTGATTTGTTAAAGCATGCTAGTATAACTAATTTCAGTTTCACTGGTTGCAAAAGCTGAGAAATTTGATAGTAAGGGATAGTAAGTAATTAACTGTCTGACTTTGTTTTGGTTTTTAGAAAATGGAAGACTCAACTGCGCTACTTGGAACCTATAGAAAAATAGAAATTAATTGGAGTTCAGGATGCTTTTAGATTTCAGTCATGGTGGTGACTGATGATAATATCACCTTAATACAGATAAATTGTTTAATTTGATTTAGGTTCATGAGATTAGTAGCCTTAACATGGGGTGAGATTTTCTTTTTAGTTAAATTATGTTATCTGCCACCTGTTTAAAGATTTGTAGTGAAGTCAATTACCTGTCATGATTTTATCTATCTGATAAATTCACCAACTAGTTGAGCAACTTTATAACAATTAATGTGGCAAAATTCTTAACCCCTTCTTTTCAATTTAAACCAAGTACTGCTTGTAACATTGGTGAAAGATAAAGAAAAAAAAAACAAGTAAGCATTCAAAGTGTAAACTTTCTTGATTATTTGGCCCTTGATTACTTGTCTCTTTATGGCTGGTCCATAGCTCAGTGGTAGAGCATTTGACTGCATCAAGAGGAACACCCAGTTACTGCCATATCAATTTGATAATAATAGCAGTATAGTAACTAACATAAATAGAATCTTACATTGCAAAGCTTCATATCCATTTGGACCCTGCTTTGGGTCATAGCAAATATACTTAGTAGTGTTGGCTTGTTATTTAGTTTTAGTAGAAAAATTTAGTTTCGTATTTTACTACATTTCTATAAATTATTTCATTATAATTAAAACTGAAAATATATAATTATTTAATTTGATGGAAAATATGTTTAGTTATTTAATATTCAAATTTTATAAATTTGAATTTGTCGCCCTTGATTTATATCGAGCAAGAATTGTTTGTAATGGAATCTTGATGTTGAGATTCATATAAAGGCAAAGAACCTTGGAGATACAATTAAAGTTGACAATCATGCATCCCTGTAGGATCATGCAAAATTAATTATTTTAATTCGCTATCATCTCCATAAAAAAAATTGATAAAGACATGTTAGAAAAAAAATATTTACTATATTTCATACCTTGAATATGCTCCTGTAGTAGCAATATTGTGAGTATAAGTTCATAATATATTCCCTGAAGCGATAAAGGAAATTATATTCCTAGAAGTGATATCATTTCTTCTAGTGGCTGTACAAAATAATGAGTTTTTGCTGAAAAATCAACAATCTAGCTCGACCGATTCTGTTACATTCCCTGAAGTGAATGGAACCTCATTTGATAATCATAGAGAAAATTATGATTGTGGTTATGGTAGTAGACGTGAAAGGAATAATCAATATAGAAAATGAATGTACCTGTCATACTCCTAAACATTTGGTATATAGATTTGTACCAAGACTCCATAAAAGAAAAGAAAATGGAATTGAAATAAATTTTATTGTTCATAATGATCCTGAAGTTCCCATGGATTATTTTGACTTTTCAAATGGAGTGGATATAACTCATTTTGATATCTATGATTTCCATGATTTTATGTTGATAAATGTTCATACTAATTAATTATTTTTATTTCATTACATTATGACATTATATTAAGTATTTTTATTATACGTTTTATTTATGTTCCAAGTAATAAAGTTAAATTTATGTTTTGCATATATGAAGTTGTATGTAGATTTTTAATTTTACAAAACAAACAAGCTTAATCACATTTCTTATTCGATCAGCAGCATTCAGAAGCTATCAAACACCCCTTAGAGTCGGGAGAAGGAATTGGGCGGGCGGGCGGGCGGGTGGGGGGGCGGGTGGGGAGGGAATGGATTTGTGGTAGCATAAGTTAACTGATATTTTTATACGAGTCTCTCTCACATGGAGGGAATTAGGATTCTCTCCATTTTAAATGAATTGGAGATTCTCAATATCATGATTTAGATTTAAAATATGTTGGAATGTGACGTCATGATAATGGAAGAGAGATGATGATGAAGAATATACAAAGAATAGAGAGTCTCCACCATTTGAAATGAAGAGGATCCTAATCCACATGGATGTGAGATCTACTCATTATTCATGTGAGAGGGACCACATGCAAATATCAATTCCCAAGATATATAATTGATTTTAAGTTTTTAGATGAGTTAATTACTTTAAAAATAGAAGTCTAACTATTATTTTCTCAGTTTTCACATTGTAGATATATTTTTTAAAAACAATTTTAAGGATAATTTATATTTTAAATTACCTTTAGTATTAGTTAAGAATTAACTCATGGTATTGTAATTTTTAACAATTATTTGTAAAAAAATTAGTGGAAGACTAATATATATTATGCAATTATCATGCATCTTAAAGCAGAAATGTAATTTTTTATTATTTGAAATGAACTAAAAAAGGAAATAAAATTCTTTTGAATTGGAGGGAGTATTTTACATTGGTGTTAGTCACAAAGATGTATACTACTGTTTATGTTCTAATTAAATTATAAGATTAGTATTAATTTTCTAAAAGTAAATTTTAGATATTTTTAAACTTAAAATTGACATCATTAATAAATCTCATAATTAATAATATTTATAATTATATTGACAATTAGATGAATCAAGATTAGTTTTCAATTTGAAAATAGTTCAAATGAATTTTAAAAAATTAATATTAACTTATATTTAAAACATAGTTTTTAGGATTGTCAAGCTTATATCTTTTCGATGTAGAAAGTTAACATTTTCAACATGTCTTTCTCATGTGTAAAGTAATTTTTGACAAGTAATGTTGTTAATTAATATCCGAAAGTTTACCAAATTTATATTAAGATATAATAAAGTCTTAGTAAAAATATTTAAAATTCCGAATAAACACTTTTAAGTGAATCAAATTTATCCAACGCATGCCTAAAATAGTGACTGTGAGTTCGTGTCGACGACTTAGTGTATTGCTAATAACAGTGGAGAGAGAGTCTCACATTAATTACAAAAGCATAGACTTTAATCCAAAAAAAACCCTTTAAGGTGATGAAAAGGGTTTGTATGAATTATTGCTTTCATTTAGAGTTAATATATTATAAATTGGCTCGAGAGTCCAATTCGTATAATATAATCTATTTTTGATTTTTCGATTCCAAAACATTTTTGTGTACGTTAACGTTAATTCCTAAGAGTTTATGCGGAGTTCTACGACATGACATGTACCTACGAACCGAAGGGATTTAATTATTAGAATTTATATCGCTATCGAAACACATCTTAATGCTAGAATTCTTAATTAGCGTCCGTCGATTTTTAAATTTTAATCTTAATCGTTTTTTCTTGTTTTCAATAATATAGATGATGTATGTCAATTTTTAATCTATAATCATTATTTATTACTACTATATATCATCCCTATATATATATGACATTAATTATATATTCTTTTTGAGGATCATGGGAGTATAAGATATTGATGACAATAAAAAGGATATGCTTTAATTTATAGCTAGGTACAAAAAAGGTGCATAGATAAAAAAAACATAGCATGAATTCCATGACCATGAGAAGAGAAAGGAAAGGTTAAATATTACCCATAAGGAGTGAAAAAAAAGTGATCAACTTTTGTTTGAAAAGGGGTGTCCACTTTCTGCCTTTGATGGAAATTTTAAAAGACATAATTCATCATGGAGTATCCTCCAACCTCCTTTTGAGAGAAAATTAGATTCCAATGGCATATTAATTAATTTAACACACTAAAATAAAGTAACAGATCGATGTTCATGTTCTGGTGGTGCATGGGTAGATCGATGATGCATGCATGCAGTCCGCTTCAGATTTATTACATGATTACTGTGTATTACTCCTAAGTACACTTTATATTTTTCAAACTTATTTTATACCAACACAAATATATATGTAACCAGCCACCCATGAGTTAGTTAATAATGATTTATGCATGTATTACAGTATTTATAGTTGAGAGATCTTAATTTAATATGATATCTGATGCTTTCCATTACTATCTAATCACTACTTAATTAAAGATAAGCTTAAACAATTGTCTTGAGAATGCAACAAAGGCAACGACCCATTCATCCGCAGTAGTTATTGCTCAGTTTTGACTTTTTAAAGTCAAATGGATCATTTTTAAAACTAATTTTTTTACTATTTTTGCTAAAATATAGACGAAGAGATTATAACCAAAAGAAAGTATATACAATTTATTACTAATTCCGATTTTTATAATTTTAGAAATATATTTATATATGCTTAATTATTAATTCTAAAAATAGTCAATTTGACTTAAAAAGTCAAAACTGAGCAATTAATTTGGGACGGTGGTAGTATCAACAAACTCCCAAGAGTCGTGAAAATATATAACGCAGTAGTTAGATTATTTTTTTTAAATGACCACTTTTAAGAAGAAATTAAAAAAATTATTTTTTAAAACATATCATTAACATTAGTTAAAAATATTATTGTGGTGGCATGATATATAATCCTGAATTTACTTAAATTATATGTAATGACATATTATCATTCTATACTGTAATATTAAAAATATATGTATAATTTTTGAACATGGTGAATATTTTTGTAATCAAGAGGTTGACTGTGACTATCTTCCGGCCTCTGTCTCTCTCGTAATTGTAAATATATAAGAGGTGCAAAGCTGTGCGTTCGGCAACAAGGTTAAAAGAATTTTGAAGCTTTTATTATACAAAAAGATAGTAATGATAAATCATATTTCACAAAAAAGCTCATTGAAATTGGAAGTTCTAACCATGCAAAGGATCTTGGCCGAATGGTTAACCCATTACTTGTGTGGTGAAATTTCAAATATTGACGGTGACAAAAATTAAGTGTGTTTTTTAAATTATGGCGCGCGCGCGCGCACACACACACATATATATATAGGGTAAAATGTATATACACAGCTGTGTATTACACAGTAGGTCTATGGCTACAGATTTTTTGGGCTATAGCGACGGTAAACTGTCGATATAGCCTAGAATAGCTATGACGACGGATGAAACCGTCGCTATAGCCCAAAAAACCGTCGCCATAGTCTACTGTGCAATACACAGCTGTGTATATACATTTTTCCCTATATATATATATATATATATATATCATTTTAAAGTGATATGATTTATTTTAAAAAGTCAAAATAAAATACTTTTGTGGGAGGAAAGGAGTAGTTTTATTTTTAAATAAAATTAGGTTAGCCACTTTTCATTGTAATTAAATATCTCATTTAACCTCCTAACTTAAAATAAATAACAATATTTATGTTAGTCAATTTCATTAAGCAAATCAATAAGATCATGAAAAAATTTAGAAAGGTTATTCTCTTACCGGATGTATAATACATTCTGTTTGTGGCGAAGAGAGCAGTTAATACAATATTTTGTGCCAAATTTCGAAGTAACGAAATTCACTTTTCACTATAAGAAAAAGTTTATCAGCGATCGCTTATTTGCGATCGTAGCAGGTCGCAGATATCTATCAATGATTGACTTCGGTCGCTGAAATAGTCACATGAAATTTAGTCGCTGTATTATCGACTGATATGTGTCCAATTCATAAAATAGACAAAATTATCACCACTCTGAATTTCTCGTAAGGGTAGTTCTTATAGAAGAAGTACGAATCGCTTCATTTTTTTAAAAAAGTACCTCTTCTGTGAGAACTACCCATCTGAGGAATTCGAAATGGTAAAAAGCTGTCTATTTTATGGATTGGACCCATATCAGTCGATGATTCACTCTTAAAAGAAAAGTAGTCGCTCGTTCATCTAGAGGGTTAATTTGCTGAACCTGTAACTTTATTCAACAGCTTAATGGCCCTCCTTTGGGATGTTGCCATCTATTATGACGAAAAAGTGATGAATGTCTACAGTAACTCAATTATTCAATTCGAGTATGGGACAGAAACAAGAACTACGACCCATACTTTTTTATTTATGCCGAGGAACCAGTTGAAATATTAGCTTCAACTACTATGTCGAATCTTGCATATAAAGAAGTCCTTGACTCTTCTTGCAATAGTCATTACTCATGGGCGATGATAAAGTATTTGTTTTACATTATAACATGAAGTTTTCATCTAATTGTGACAAGTTATCTTTCAGTAAAGGCACATTTTCATCTTTCTCTAATTTATTGTATATATTTTGAATTAAGATACTGTTTTGTGGATTCAAATTCAAGACGAGAATGGTTGATCGCATATTCATAGTATACTTTCATGATAGAGATTATGATATAAACTATTTGCCTAGAAAATGCTGATATTTGGTTACAAAACATTCATTCGAAAAAAGTATGTCTTAAGGTTGCTGCAGTTGAGTTCTTGATAGAGTATGTTCTCTCTTTTATTTATTTTAATTAAATAATTGCCATTCTATTTTTTTAAAATTTATTTATATATATTTATTTTGTAATATATTATATGATATTATATTATTTAAATTAATAAGTTTAAGGAATGTAATTAAGTTAATTAATTTATTTTATTTTATGTAATGTCATGAATTATGATATGTTATATATGAATATTATGATATATTATTTTATTTTATATTATATTATCTTGTATTATACAAAGTTATATAAATTTATGTTATTATATTATTTTATTTTTATTTAGTAGTGTAAAACTAAGTAAATTAATGCTACTTAATTTATTTTAATTAGTATTGGGAACCTAAGTAAATACTACTTAGTTGATATAAATTTAGTACTGAAAACTATGTATGTGACGCCCCCAAAATAGGTATACATCACCCATCTTGAGTCGCCAGATACAAGGTACTGAATACAAATACAACTTAATTATACAACAGTCGTGTAAAATACGACAAAACATACACTACAAAAAAACAGGTCATTGCCGACGGACAGGTTCTTTACTTTGTATCATTTTTTGTTATATTATTTATTTTATTTTTATGTTATTATATTTAATTAAATTAGTTTAATATTTAATTTATGTATTTTAGTAATATTATATAATAATGGATATTATATTATTTAATTATAATTTGTGTCTAGCCACTATAAACAACCTATAAATTATACCATAAATTTATACTTATTTGATTCAATACACCAACATAAGCCTCAATATCAAATTATGAACATGCATGCCCTGAAATTGGATAAATTAAAGCCCAATTGAAACTAAATATCACACTTTATTATATAATCAACATGTTAGCTGCCATTTCATAAATCTAACCTGTAAGGCCCAAACTTTTTATAAATAAAGATTTAATTTTCTCTATTTATTATTTTGAAATAGTAAGGGTTGAATTGATTAATGTGGTTAGTTGTGGGTAAAATGCGCAAATATTTTAAATAAGCAAGTGATTATAAAATACTCATTGTTGTCGGAGAATATTCGTTTGGTCGTGGAATATTCTTACTGTCGAGGAATATTCGTACGACGGCGCAACCTTGTGTGGGCCCCATAACGGAAAGCGATTGGATGAAGAAAACGACAAGTATAAGTTGTTTATAAATAACGGCGTAGTTGTTACCATTAATACTGTTGGAATACCCGGTGGTTAAAATACAGTAATACGCGTTGTTGCACAGTAGCACGCGGTATTGCACAATATTTTTGAATTATTAATTTTTACGTAAGAAAGCACTACTTAATAATTGTTACAGTAATTACTGTTCAGTATTTTATTTTATTGATTCAATAATTACTGCGTTGATATTTTATATTACTGTTGTTTCAATAATTGTCACTACACAGTATTTTTTATTATCGAAGCAATAATTCATATTATCTGAATAATATTATTAGAAAATATTATTGACAATGTCTAGAAAGTTCTGTCTAAGGAGAGGTTTGGTCAGCTAATTGCGCGCCAGTAAGGAGAGATCCTTATTGGAGAACCCCCTCTTTCCTGGGAACAGCCTGGTTGCCAGTACTGTAATTCTGTAATATTATTTGTGAATAATTAATTATTGATTTATATGATGAGGAAAATATTGATTTTATGTGGATATAGATGGAGAAAATTTTTTAAAGTGACAATTGTTAAAAATTGATATTCTATCTTTTCTGATAAAATAATATTTTATTATATTATTATAATAGAATAATGATGATATTTTTACAATGAATGTGGGATATATGATTATATGAGGAGGAAGAGTATTTTTGTTGCATTAAATGATTAACACATGTTTTATGTGTCGGTGGACCCCATTTCTTGACTGAAATTTGATTATAGCCTGTAAAATCATCCGTATGTGAATTTCAGTCAATTTCTGTTTGGAATTTGGAAAAACTTTTTCTACAAAGTTGTAGAGAATTGAATTTCTTATAAAAAATCGCGAGATTCGATTTTTCTGATAAAAGGGCTATTTATTATGAATTATTGTAAGTTCTAAAGTTCCGGAATAATTATTTTTTTTAAGTTTAAAATATTTTAAATCACAAAAACGTTTTTGGCAAGTTTGGCACATGTGTGGCTGATATGTTTGGATCAATGAGGGTGTGCGTAAGAATTTATAATATATATTATTATTATATTAAATTTTCTCCTTTGGTGTTCTAAGCAATTTTCTATAAATAGGGTGCTTAGGTTAGAATCGAAAATCACACCAGAAACTACAGATTTCTCTCTCTTTCTCTCTCTATATATCTAGCGTATTTTTGTGAGTATTTTAGTATTTCGAGTATTGCTATATGGTGCAAGTTCTTTTAGCACTATATCCAATATTTCAGTCAGAAGTACTATTCTTTCTGAGGTAAGGGATGTTATTTTCTTCTTAAAATGATATTATTTTCTTCAATATCATTATGCCGAAATATTGGTTGGAACTTTTTATCAAATTTAAAATTTTTTCATGTCGGGGTTACTATTCATGAGTTACTATTCACGAGTACTATTCACGAAGTATAATGATATTTTTTATAAAATTTCTATCTTTTGGTGTCGGAGTTACTATTCACGTATACGATACTATTCACGAATACGACACTATTCACAGAAAAATTAAATTTTCTTTTCTGTGTCTAAGATTGTCTGTTATGATTCCTATCTTTGATTGGATCTATATTTTGGTCTTCATTCTTGAATTTTACTCCACTCTGGTTATTTATGAAGTATTTTTGAACTTGGATTGTTTAAAGTACGAATCTTTAATATTTGTTCTTTTGTTTCACTGGATTCGTTTTCTTTAAAATATTTTTCATCATCCTCAGTCCTAAATGATGATATTACTGAATATCTTTGGCATGTAGTGCAAAGATGAATGATTTCTGATGAATATCTTTGGCCCGTAGTGCAAAGATGAACAGGTGTTTAGATGAACCTGACCAATTGATGAATATCTTTGGCCCATAGTGCAAAGATGAACAGATGTTGAGATGAACATGACCAACTGATGAATATCTTTGGCCTATAGTGCAAAGATGACTATTTAATTCAAGATGTATATTGATTGATTTTACAGGGATAAAATATCGATGATGGACTTTGAAATTCATAGATGATAGTAAATTTCATTCTCTACTTAACTCTTCTAATGAATTGTTGTTTCCGCTACAGTTGTTGATCTAAAACTTGTTGTCTATTGTATTCTATCAGATTTTTCCCTGTTGAAGACTAAGGATAATTTGTTGTACATTATCTTAGTCATAATATTCTTTACTGGGCTAGTTGAGCTCACCCTTTTCCTTTTTGTTTCATTTTTCTTCTCAAGAGACGAGAATATAGTGGGAACTAGTCGGGGTGTGGAGTGATGGTTCAAGACAGTTGTTTTATTAGTCCTCACTATTTTGTAAAATAGTGTATCAATAATTGTAATGAGAACTTATTTGAGTGTGGATATTGTCTAGAAGACAATATTTGTATTTAAACTCAAAGTTTATGTGTTGTCGTATTTTGCATAACAATTGTATTAATGAAGTTGTAGTTGTTTCTGTACCATGTATTTGGCGACTCAGAATAGGTTGGTTGGATTGGACCTATTTTGGGGGCGTCACATAACCTAAATTCAAACTAAATAGTCAAATCAAAGTTATATAAACATATAAGTATGCAATATATATAATTCCAAATCAAACCTAAATTGAAAACTATATATAGATGAAAGATATAGATTAGATACCTATGTGGGGCGGCAGGCGGCGACGACGACGGTGGACGCCAGGACTGTGGTGGCAGGCGGCTTCTCCTTCTTCTCTTTTTCTCCATTCTTCTTTTTTTTCTTTCACGTCTTCTGGCAAACGGTCCAGGAGCTGATTGATTTTGAAACGATCGGCGACTACATTTTGTAACTACATGCGGTCGCTGATTTTAATCGACTTAACGGTCAGGCTGGTGAGGAAGTCAAAAAGATTTGCAGCCACAATAAGCGATCGAAATGTGGTCACAAATATTTATTTGTTTTACCCGCCAACACTTGTGCCAAAATTAAAAGTGGCAAATTCAAATTAGCGACTGTAAGTCGGTCGCTAATATAAAATAGCTATTACTTCGGGTGTGGCGAAATTCGAGAATGGCGTCATGACTTCAAAAGTCGATGGACTGATTTAATTTTTATTATTATTACAATTATTACTTAGTTTTTTTATAGTAATAGTATTTTATTTGGAAGTAAATCTTTTAATAGTAAGTTATTATTAGTTAGGATTTTATTTCCGTTCTCTAGGAAGATTTATTCCCATATCTCTAGGAATTCTGTTATGACTTGGGCAACTTGGACAACTTGAACAGAAAGATATGTCTTGGAGAGAAAGTTTTGTTAAGCTATATAACCCGGCTTGTGGGTTGAATTTCATAACTTTGATTTTGATAAATATAAATTTACGCATTAGAGAAAGTTTCTCTTTATTTTTGGTGAATCTCTTAATTGTTCCTTTAATCTGTGAATTCATTTGTTTACCGGCCCGTAGAATAATCGTTATCCCGCCCCGACGTCAGTTGGTATCAGAGCTCAAACATCTTTCTAGAATAGACTCATCAATTTTAATGGCTGGTGGTCGTGGTCATAGAGGACAGATTTCGGATGAAGAAGTCGAACCAGGATAGTAATATTCAAGACGTGATGGTTGAGGATTTACAAAGACATGTTGCAAAGTTAACTTGGCGTCTTAAGGTGTTGAATCGGGGTCGACGTGAATAGGTTCTGAAGGAGGAATCTCGCACCTTGAACACTATCGTGGACAGTTTCTGTCTGAGGAAGTCCCATACCTTGATCATATTGTGATGAGAAAGTTTATACTTTTAATTCCTATTTTAATGAAGAACAACTTGTTGAGGAAGAAATAGATGAGTATGGAGAACCTGTATATGATGAATATGTAGATGAAGAAGAACCTTATGATCGAAGAACTTGACGAATATCATGATGAAGATAACGAGGAGAATGGATCGTATGAAGATAACCAAGAGACCTTGGTTGTTTGCACGAGTCTACCAATTCCTAAAGGTGATTCCGAAGATGATTGGTTGACAACCAATATTTTCCATACAACTTGCACCATAGAACATAAAGTCTGCAAGTTAATCATTGACAACGGCAGTTGTGAGAACATAGTATCCGAAGAGGTTGTCAAGAAACTGCATCTGAAAACGGATCAGCATCTAAAACCATATAAGTTGTAGTGGTTGAAAAATTAAAAGGCAATGAAGTAAGAGTGGATAAAAAGTGCTTAGTATTTTTTTTCATTGACAATAAATACTTTGATAGCGCGTGCATGGTGCGATGTGGTGGCAATGGACGCATGTCATGTGTTGTTAGGCCGACCTTGGCAATATGATCGAAGACTCATTTATGATGGTCAGAAGAATACGTATTCCCTCCGTTTTAAAGGGAATAAGGTTGTACTAGCTCATCGGTGAGAAGAGGACAGTTTGGCTCAAGCAGTTGGGAGTCTGAACCTATTATCCATGACTAAATTCATAACAGAGGCCGATTGTGAAGGTGTGATGTATGTCCTACTTCTTTGTGGGAGCAGTTCGACCGATGAAAGCATTGAAGTGTCAATCGATGCGCATGAATTGCCCGAAAAGATTCCCTCGAGAATATCACCAATGAGGGACATTCAACTCCAGATATATCTTATCCCAGGATCGAATCAAAGGGGAAATATTTTAGTTGCCAAAGTTTCTTCTCGTACAGTTTCCATTCTATATGTGTCGAACTCGAGGACGAGTTCTTTCCAACACAGGGAAACTGATGCAGGATGATTTCAGGTCGAAGATCCTGAATGATCAAAAAGTACGATGATGATTCTAAATGACCAAAAGTAAAGGGATCAGCGCAACGGTATCGGTTGATTTCGGAGCCAGGCGTTAGGTTCATGTCTTCGGGGTCAGAGTTCGACTTCGGATGACGTCATGACTTCAGGTGTGACGAACATCTTCTAGAATGGCGTCATGACTTCGGAAGTCGATGGACTTATTTTATTATTATTATTATTATTATTATTATTATTACTAGTTAGTTCTTTTATAGTAATAGTATTTTATTTGGAAGTAAATCTTTTAATAATAAGTTGTTATTTGTTAGGATTTTATTTTCGTATCTCTAGGAAGATTTGTTTCCATATCTCTAGGAATTTTGTTATGACTCGGACAACTCCGGCAGAAGGATATGTTTTGGAGTGAAAATTTTGTTATGCTATTTAGCCCGGTTTGTGGGTTAAATTTCATAGTTTTAATTTTGATAAATATACATTTATGCATTAGAGAGGGTTTCTCTGTGTTTTTTGTGAATCTCTTGTTCTTTTTATATGTAAATTCAAATATTTACCAACTTGCATGATGATTGATATCTCGCCCCGACGTCACATATCTAGCTCGTTTAGAAATCGAGCCCTACGCGGACAGGGAAAATGGACCGGAAAATTGGACCGGTCCAATTTTTTTTTTAATGTAACTCTCAAAAAATGTATAGTATTTATTCCAACAGGAATTTTTACAAAATATGGTGTTTTAGGTGTAATTTGGATACATATACAAATACAGGGTAATACAGTCTGTATAACCCTCTATTTGTATATGTATCCAAATTACACCTAAAACACCATATTTTGTAAAAATTCTGTTGGAATAAATACTATACATTTTTTTAGAGTCACATTAAAAAAAAAAAAATTGGACCGGTCCAATTTTCCGGTCCATTTTCCCTGTCCGTGTAGACTTATTCTTAGAAATCACGAGGCTTATATTAGCAAACAGAACTCAAGAAAAGTTTTATATGGAAAAATGAAAACTTAAAAAAAATAGAATAGAAAAGAAAGGAAAAGAAAAAGCTAAAGGAAATTAAATGCAGTTAAAAATAGAGGCTTCTTTCCTTTCTAGCAACGTGAAGGAAACGCTAGAATATGTATGAATAAAAAGTAGTATGAGAAATCATTATAAGTTGGTTTAGTTTTCATAAAAAATTTAGATTTATTCAGTACGTAATTACATTATTTCTCGAAATTCCCAATCTTTTGAAAAGATAAGCAGCAAAGTAATTAATTTCATACTTATGCCTTTTGGTTTTAATTTAATTAAAGCCATGAAGATAATTATCTTTTGGAGATTCTAAAGAAAAAAGACATCTCTGTAAGGTTAAAGAAGAGATGCTTATATATGTATGTAAGTTTGTTTGATCCATCATTATAACTTGTTACTTTTTTTAATTTAATTTAAATTCCTTATGCTGATGCTTTAATTATCCAAACTAGGTGAGAATGTTGGTATTACGAAAATCAAAGGCAGAAGAAGAAGAAAAGTTATTCTTTTGCAAAACAAAGCATAAAAAGTAGTGTTGTGCTCTCTTTAGATATTTATATCGATCTTAGGGTCCGAAGACTTTGCCTTTCCCTTCTAAACTAAAGTGGAAAAAGCTCCCACTCCTTTGCACAACCCTCACGTTATGGATCGTACCTAATTAATTACTGTGAGGAATATTTACTTATTTATTTGTTTATATATTCTCTGCATTTAATTTCCACGTACATACAATATATTATTTCCTTTTATAGATTGTAACGCAACAAGCCAACAATTTCACTCCTTCCTGTTCAAAGATTCAGTTGAGTTGAGCGACGAGGGATTCAGTTTTTTGTAAACAAATTATAGTAGTACTAAATCCTTCAAATTAATATAATCTTTGGTCCTGATCGAAATAAGAAAAAACTCGATATTAAACCTCGTTTTTTAGAAATGGTAATTTTAATACTCCATGTCTACAAAAACAGTCTAAAAAATATGACTTTTATTTTTTGTAGAAGGGAAGGGGCGGTAACCATTAGTTAAAAGTATCATTGCATTACCTAAAAACAACGGGGGCCGGTAATTAAGAAAACTTTTATATACATATATATATATATATATATATATATATATAAATTATCAACTAAAGTGTTACTATAGTTCAACTATTTGCTTTGTTGGATCATGTGCATGGTGTTCCTAGAGGTCGAGTGGTCTTCATGTTTAATTATAGCTCCGTCTTAGATTTTTAGTTACTTTTGTTTTGTGGCTTAATTATTGAGTTTTCATAGTTTTGTTTGAACTTGTTTTCGATGGATATTTATGATAATTTAAAAAAAAAAATAAGATCCTCTTCATTTCAAATATAGAGCACAACTTTCTTCAAGACATTCCTCATCAAGTTTTGATTAACCTAAAGCAAAAAAGCATGCTACAACTTAACCTTTGGACCTTTTCTTTTAGAACATTAATTATTTCATGGTACTTCCTCATTTAATTTGTTGTAGCTTATTACCATTTCATATATATATATATATATATATATATATAGAGAGAGAGAGAGAGAGAGTAGAGACAGCTGGGAATTATGCTTCGGTCTTTGGATTGATACACAAAGTTGGGACAATCGGAATATACCTAGCAAGTATTTGACGCAAAAACCCTGGAGGATTTTCAAATGGACATTTAAAGCTTGTACAAAACTTTACCCAAGTTTATTTCTCTCTTTTTTATTTTTATTTTATATTGACATTGTGAAAACTACAAATCTTTACCTTTAGCCACCGTATCTTTCTGTTTTATTGCTCATAGTTTTTCTCTTGTAGGTTTACTTTAGTTTTAGATACATACTTGGAAGCGACAATCTATAAAATCGCACCACTCTGTACAAAATGTTGGAGGTTCATTGACTACCCATTAATTACAATAACTTAATTTTATCATACTTGATGTATATAAATCTCTTTAAAGTGGGAATAGTTAGACCTTGTGCTCAATATTAAAATATATTTTGAACAATTATTTATAATTTCCTTTTTCTTTAATTTCTTTGTGTTTTTTAAATTTCAAAGAAATCCAATCAATTAACTACATTTATTCTTTCGGATTGAAAAAAATGTATTGGTAGTATTTAATTTTTAGATTAATTTACATACTTTTAGAGTATGTATGGAGTTATTAGATCCGACGCTTAACTTTTAGTTCCGGAGTAGTTCCCCTCTAGCTAGCAGAAATCAATAATTTATTATAGTCTTTCAAGAGTGCAACTTGCATGCATGGGAATTGGGAAGCAAGTACTAATTCTAAGTTGATAGTATGATATGCAGTAAGAGAGGTTAGAAAATTAAACCAAGTATATTTTTTTAGCATAGTATACAAATGATAGTATCATTATTAATTTCTTTCTTTTGGGAATGACTGCGATTTATTCAATTTCGACCGTGGAAAACTTTATTTTATAGTCAATCTCATTATTATTGTGTCTAAAAATATTGTAATTCAACTTTTTGGTAACCCCGTTCAATTCTTTTGAATTTGTTATATATGTATTACTTTGATTTTAAATACTAATCTTTTTTTTGCCAATCACAAAAAAAGAAGAAGAAGGTATATCATTCTACTCATGAAACACGACTTGCGTCATCTTTTACTTTTGCAATAGACACTACTCACAAGTACAAATTCAATATCTAGGTGTGAGAATAAAAAGTAAATAAAAACAAAAATTAATCAAAACACAGGAAGTTAAAAGTACTAGGAGGGAGGGAGGGAACAACAACAAGAACAAAAAACATACTCCTGATAATATATATATATATATATATATATATATATATATATATATATATATATATATATATATTCCAATATTCTTTTACAACTCCTGAATTTTGAAAATGATACACCTGTCTACACATTCAAGAAGGCCTATATCATCAATTGACATATCATCATCCTCATCATCATCAAATGACATATTCAAATCCAAAGAAACACATGGACTCATCCTCTCCTCTAATTCAACAACTAATTTCTCCTGATCTTCCGCTCCATCACTTGTTTTTTGCTTACTTGGAGGAGAACATGCTCTTGACCTAGAACTGAAGCTTTCACAGCTCAAAATGATGATAGCATCACAAAGTCCAACTTCTTCCCCACTTGAATTTCTTATTTTTCCGCTTTCAATGGCCCTTTTTATGCCCATTTGAGAGCAATAATCCGCTTGCTCAACATCTTCAACAAAGAAAACTCTATGAGGATTAACTGACACTGCTTCGGCAAACCTCTCGACATAACTACAGCTTTGTTCATCTCTTGACCTTTTATTTCTCAAATCTTCAGTCGAATCAGCCCTAGTCAATGAGAAACTGCTCAGAGAGATCGATGTGTAGTTGGAATGAGAGGAGCCAAACACAACCTTAGCTAATTCCCTAGCAACCTTCTCTTTGGCATGTGCATCTACTCCTTGGAAGAAAAACCATGTCTCTTCTTTTGCCTGATCAATACACCTTCTCTTTTCTTTCCTTCTTAACATTCCTGACCTGCATTGTAATATCGTGCCAGCGATTTCAAGAATAATATCCTTTTGCCATGGGACCTTTTTCTCTAATGTGTTGCATAGGGTTTTAAGATTCTCCGCATTGAACTCTTTGAACCTTGATACATATTCCGTTTCCATGATATCGCTAGAAGAAGCAGAATTTGGAGTGGAATTAGGATTTGACAGCCAGCCATTCTCAGGAATGTACATTCTCAAACTTGTTTCACATGTTTTGTCAGTAGTTTCAGAATTCCAAATTTGATGGTCCTTAAAGGACTGTTTGGGTTCAAACAATGGCCAAGTTTTTTGAAAATTTTGGTACAAATTAGGGTTTTGTCGGTCATAGGAAAAGCAAGAAGTAGATGAAGAAGGTGATATTGCAGAAGAGAATGTTAGGGTTTTCTCATTAAAAGACTGAGACTGTTTATGGACTGAGCTGCAAAACGAGTTCCACTTTTTGCACAAATCTTTTACAGAGACAGAGTCCTGAATGAATGAAAATAATCATTTACAAAGAAAAAGTTGAGTTTTGATTCATATATATACTCTACTTTAAGAAAGTGCAGAAAGTTGGGGCTGAGATAAATAATAACCTGATCATTACTATTCCGTCTTTTATTCTCATCCTTGAGCCATGAAGGGAGGCTTGAGGAAGTAGACTCACTAGCGTTTCTTGAGTTTTGGGCTTCAGATTCGAATTTGGCTGAGCAATCAACACAGCAAGTGAGCTGCTTCTCCTCTCCACCTTCAAGCAGAAGCCAACTAGACCCACTTGCAGCTTTCTTGCTTCCACACTCTTTTTGTATATCGCTGGTACTGAAATATGAAAAAGGGAGAATTAACTACTGTTTGGATAGGATAAATGATTGACATATTTAATCGATTGAAGTCCCTAATCTTAACATATATCATTAATCGAGTTTAAATCAAGACAAGTAGATTAATATTAAACATTAATTGCAACTTGTAATATTTTAAATTTAAATACATTAAGATCAACAAAGTGGGGATAAAAAAAAGTTAATAAAGAGAAAAATAAAGAATGAAATTAAAGTAATCAGTGAAAACATATAAACCGATATCTGTGTGAAGAATCTAAAAAGGTAAAGGAAAGAAGAAAGAAGCAAATACATCAAACTTTTCTAGGAAATCTAATTCAAACACCAACCCAAAAAAAACACAAGAATAAGAGAAGATCTATATAAAATTTTACACTTGAACAGCATAAATCTGAGATGCTTTTTATTAAAAGGACATAAAATTTTATGAACCCGTAAAGTATAACTCATAGAGCGCCCAAGAAATATACAGAACTAAATTCTAACTTAAGCAATATTTTACCTGTCAGGGATGAGACTCAAGCCCAAACCGCCAGCAGGAACGGTAAGAGGGTGTAGACCCCAAACACTTTGAAGTGAAGGTTGTCCAGTTCTACATTTCATGTATGTTTGAAAGGATGCAATTCCCATGAACCAAAATTTCCCACTTTCTCCAATTCCATAATCCAATCTCCCAAGCTCAACAATCATGTGCTCCACCGGACAGTAATATCTCCTCCCTTGCCCACCTGAATTACTTGCCCTATACTCAGTAATCCACTTGAGGTCTCCCAAGTACAAAACAACCCCTTTGTCCACAAAGCTCTTCATACACTGTAAGTCTTCAAGCTTCTGCTCAACCTCTCCTCTCGAGATATTCCCAAACGAAAAAAGTGGGAGGCTTATAAACTTCACTTCTCTTAAAGCCTCAGGAACATCTCCTTTGTTGACCTTATCCATCACTCCTCTTACAACACCTTCTAAACTAGCAACACACTCGCCGACAATCACAAGACTTTTCCTCTTCTTGTTCATCAAGATTTCAATCACACTCATTACATCTTCATTCCTAACTTGATCAGTTGCCCTTGCAATTGGTTTGCTTAATTTTGCTCCAATTTGACCTATCGGTGGAGACTGGGACAGGACTAGAAGCTGGTTATTATTATTTTCCTTAGAGGACATATTACTTGGAGCAGATGTTTGAGAGCATAATTCTAAAGAGACGGTTTGTTCTACGTTGCTTTTAACTTGGGTACTTGAAAATCCAGCTTCTCGCATGACTCTACTTACACTGGGATCGTCTAAGATGGAGATTATGAGCTGTTCAAGCTCAATTTTCACAGCTAGGAGGGGTTGCTGCTGATTTTCAATAGAACCTCGCCTTTGGTGGGCTTGAGCCCGCTTGAAGGCTGCAACAAGCGCGTTGGAGATGGAAGGGTGTTGGGAATGAGGAGAGCCCAACATGGGGCTTGACGAGGAGGCAGGAAGGCGGTTAAGCGCAACATTGAAACAAAGCTCTAGGGCTTTGCACTGAAGAGGGTGAGAATGAGATTGAGATTGAAGGCAGGCTGTTCTGAGTAAGCCCACTGAAGAGGATAGCATGGTGTTTGCTACATGAAGAGGCGTTACTTGGGCGTGGCCGCGCCTTCTAGCAAGTGTTACTGCTTGCTTTATGACAGTTGCAGCCTCAGCAGTTAAAGCCTGGTTAACTGTGAAGCCTCCGGCCCTCATATCGATCTTAATTTTTCCAAGTTAATTAATGATCAACAAGAATGGATTAGAGGGAAATCGAAGAGTTAAAATAGTTAGATCAATTATAAAGCTCGCTTGTGGGAATCATGGTTTCAAGATTATTGATAAGAGAAGATATCATAACTAGGTTATGTACTTTTTTTGATTGGAAAATTATTAAGGAAAAGACTTGGGGACTTTTTAGGTGAGAGGGGGAGAGGAGTGCTAGTAATATATGTTGGCAGATTTGAAGGGTCTTCCTCTATCTATTCAACTATGTGTGTGTATATATATACATATATATATATATGAAGTTTTGGTAATCTGGAAGTTGCTGCAGTCTAGTATAGAATGTGGTCTGGTCGTTTTGAGAGAGAAAGAGGCAGTGAAATATATGGGAGAAGGGGTGTGCTTTGCTTGTAGGTGAGGTAAATTTTGGGGTCCAAAGTCGATTTTGTAGTGGAAAGTGGAATGCATGTGCTGACAAGCAGGACGAATGCACCAGTACCAAAGCCAACTCAGCTTCGCTATCTCTCTCTCTCTTAAAATGTATATATCACAAACAAATACAATAAATTGGTTAAAGATATGGTATATATGTGGAAGTGGGTCACTCTCTTTCACGTAAAAAAATATTAAATTTTACCAAAGTGTGAACTTAGATATTTGTACATCTTTTTCTCTAGAAATAAAACAAATCTTGGTATAATCTCCTTTACTAACCACAACCCAAGTTAATTAACACATATATAGCATTTCTTTACAAAGGTAATGAAACCCCCAACTACAAAAAAAGCTATACAAATAAAGTAGATCAACCTATTGGACGTTTGTCTAGTAATAATTTACTTTTGCTAGTTTTTATTAATTAATATTATTTCATGATAAGAAAAGGGTAATTATGAGTTTTATCAATCTCAATAGTTATTTAAGGAAGAAAAAAAGCAGTATTATGTGTTGCACAAAAGAAGAGGTCCTGAAAAGAGAAGTAAGGGTGGAGGACTGTCTGTCTGAGGGAATCGGGAACTGTGTACGATTTCTTCCGGACTCAAAGACAAGGAATAAAGGGGTTCGATTTAGTTATGTATTACATATACATATGAATATGTATAGCTTGAATACCTTTATGCATGGGGATTAAGACCCCCCAAAACATTCCCACATTCCCTCTCCCTCTCTCTCAATTATTTTTCATAAAGTTGAAGCTAGCTTTTGGACCTTCTGATTCATTCAAAAATAAACAAACAAATCATCAAGTGAAAAAAACAATTGATGACGAGCTCTCAAAGCATTTTTGCCCAGTGGGTTTGGTTTCTTTCTATGGTGCCTTCCTTAAAAGTAAATTAGTTGTTCAAAGTTCAATATCATTGACCCATATATAGGGCATGAAGGAAGCTAGCATGGTTTCCATTCAAAGCAAAAAGCAGTGAACGCATATTTTGGTGAGAATTAATAGGGCTATCTATATATAATCTATTTTAATATTCTTCTTCATGGCAATATTCAGTTAGCGCTGTACTGAATAAAATAAAAACATCACTAGCTCATTCGTGATCACGTGCACTAAAGAAGAGGTAATTATTAATTGTCATGCAAATTAAGGATTATCGAGTAACTTGGTGCAACAGTTTCTGTTTCGGCTAGCCTACATTGGTGGATCTCGTCGTGTATAATAACTTAGCCGGCCCCTTCAATTTAACTGCTAGGGTTTCCAAAATGTGTATTTCTCATATACAAGGGCATCCGGCCCCTTTCATTTGCACTATATATGTAATGAGATCTTTCTCGACAACCTGGTGTTTCTACACTTGTTCCTGTTCCGTAGAATAAGAAGATGGCGTATATATGTATTCGTGTACTATTGAAAAAGAGTGTTTTTGACATTAAATTTTAACTCATGTATAATCGCTCTTGCTAAACCAAGATGAATTTAATTGAACTTCATTAATTTTACAAGCTAAAGTTGTCCTTCACAACGTAGCAGTCTCTCAGCTTCTCTTGAATTTTATTTTTTAAAAGGTTTACTCGATCCGTTTAAGGACTCTTAGGGACTTGACAATTTTCCAGAAAATATTCTTAATTAGAAGTTCGTTAGTAATGACTATGGAATCACATGCCTAAAGCCCTACAAGTTTTAGCAACTGGAAAGATATGTTACAAGTTTACTGCCCATGACCAATTACAATTAAGAATCAGTTTGGTACTGAATTCCAGACTTTTAAGAGAGAAATAGTTATCCATTGATTTGCCGAGTACTACTGCCATTTTCATGCTTCCCTTCTGCCTTCAGCTATGGGAGCATTTCGTGCCATTCAGGTATCTGTTTTACTTTTCTTTTTATTTTCTGATCCCATATTTCCCTCTTAGGTACAGACTTCCAGTCATCCAAAAATATACATTCTCCCTCCTGTCCATAAAATTTCTTTCTTCCATCCTTTAAACAGAAGATATTACTATATTATAACCCTTGCAAGTGATAAAGCCAGTCTTAAAAATGCCAATTTATATTAGAACGGACAAAATATTGCCTATGAACCCCCAACCATTCCAGCCCATAAAACTGCCTACCCATTGATTTGCCTACTCCCTCCTACCCATAGGCCATAACAAACGTTTTAATTTGAATTTGCTGGTTAAATTAACTATTTTTTAAATAAATAATTAAAAATTATTTATATAAAATCTTTAAATAACAAAACTTACATTAGTAATGCATTCTTTATAATTTATTATGATCATATATATCTCGAATTTTTTTAAATTAAAATTTTATTAATTTTAAAAATAATCAATTTTACCGTGTATAACATATCAGACCCGACTAATTAATTACACCCCCAACCTATCTCCAATGAATTATTATTTTTTTATGTATCTTTTTGTACTTGCTCCCATAACCTTTTACACACCACAATTTCAAAACTAATTTGATCAAATCAACCAATTAAATCTAACAAAAGTAATAGTGCATGTACAAAAATTGCCAATTACAAGATGCAATACATATAATATATATGATTATCCAAAGGCAAGAACAACTGATATAAATCAAATAAAGTCAAGTTTAAAGACATAACTATTAGAACATTATTCTACTCCAAGTCTCCACTCTCCATACATTTCTAACTCTCTAATTTTTTTTGTATATAATGCTAATCGGGACAGGTAAAATCTCATAAACTACCCTAACCCTAATCTATAGGGTTTTATAATTTTTTCTTATATCCAGAGTACTTCATCCCCATTTAATTGCCGATCCTAATTTATATATCAGGCACCCTAGTCCAAAGTACGGCCAATGTTGCCACAACCACACTGTCTGCCCACCGCCATAATACCACTAACAGCAGTATTGCACCATCAGTCAAGTCCCGCAAAGGAAAAACAGCACTTTAATATATGTTGTACGTACTTCAGTCACAATTTCACATACTTCGGAGGAATGAAATTTCATCAGGCACCCTCTACTATTTCGGATGGTTCTACCGTCTCTTTTCGTTTAAAGTAAAATAACTGATCAATGATCATTTGAATAATGTCTTTAAAATGGAGGGATTTTCACTCTCTTATATAACAACAATCCAGAAAATTTAATTAATCTCAAGTTCTGTATGAAATCAGAACTGAACATTCAGAACTTAAAGGGAAATCCAAACAACAGCGACCATGTTGGTCTCTGATCTTCTATTGTTGGTCTCTGATGGGTGTCCGGGTGGGTTTGTGGGGCGATTTTGCTTTGTCATGCATGACCTGGTTAGTAGTCTCAATCCTAAGCGTGCCATTGCATGGAAAGAAGAGCTAGCTATGCCACTCACTATCCACCTTATCTTAATTGGTCTTGAAACTAAATACAGAAACAGGTTCTCTAACACAACAAACGAAAGATCTTCCTTTCATTCCTCAATCATCTTCGACTTTTACTTGTTTCCCACATAACCCATGTTACGTCAAGTTAAATCAAAAGTTTACTGCTAATATTAATTTTAGACTAGTGTTTTTTCTTTTCTTCTTCTATTTTTTTTCCCTGTTTTTGGTGGGGGGAGGAGTAGGCATAAAAAGAAAGAACATAATAAAAAAAAACATTTTAATATTTTGAAAATGGTCCCAGACGAGCAGCAAGTAGAACTGGATAGTCTTTCCAATTAAGCGTTAATTCTTTCTCCCAGTCAAAAAGCTAATTCCTTCTATCATTGATGGCCTAAAAAGACATACAAAGAGCACCAAATACTTTGAATGCAAAGTATTCTGCAATGCTAAAAAAGAAGTGTTTGAATGAAATAAAGGAGTATATATGCGTATGTATAACAAGTCCTTTACAGTACAAGACACTCTTAGCCCATACTTTCTTTCCATCATAACGGTTAGTACTTATTCAAATAAGAGATGTAACTGTAACAAAAGTTAAAAGCCACCCATAACAGTTGTTTCCTAATTCCATGTTTGGACACCATGAAATTTGTGTCAAAGTGAAAGTTACACACATATATATAGGGCCATCTTTCATCTACTTTCGCTATCAACTCTTTTAATTTAACTACTACTTTTTATTTATTTCATGAGAATGCATTTCAGTAGAGCCATCCTCATATAGTTTTTCTTTTCCTTTCTTTTCTTTTCCTAAAGTAAAGCACTCTAACTTAAAGCAGTATTAAAAGTAAAATATGGCATTATCTACTCAAAAGGGCTGCTCATTTTATGCTTTTGAGCTTCAAATAAGCATCTTCGGCTTATACATGGCCCATGTGGGTGATAGCAATATCTAAGATATCAAAAATAACGCATACAGAGACACAAAGAGAATAGTTAATAGTAGTTTTTGGCTCGACGGGCCAGAGACTTTAAAGGTTGCAAATTGGAAAAGTTGCTCTAATTTTGACATGACAGCCTTGCCTATGTAAAGGTGATGGAATTACGTACCACACACTCCTTTTCCAAAAAGTTTTCATTTTTTTATGTGTTTAGATTTAATTCTCTATAAACAAACTTATGTCTCATGAAAACCCCACTATCATGAGACTACCGATACTCGTATTGGCGCAGATACTAGTTTAGTGTTTTTCATTTAGGCCTGGCAAATTCCCCGTCCTAATGGTTTTCTGCTCCACTCCGAGCCTAGTGGACAAATATGGAGGAAATTTTAAATTCTATGGAGTTAGGTTCAAGTATGATACTTTAACTAAATCCTCTGAACCCACCCTGATTAGATGCTATGTTACTCAGATATTCCTCTATGAAATGGTACTACAGGAATATGATGTTCTTCCTTTTTACCATAGAAGGCTTTTTTTTTTAATTCTTAGCTCTTTATTTAATTAATTTAGTAATTATGCAAGAGGAAAAATTGGCTTGGCAGGGAAGGAACAGGATTGTAGTACGCGGGGTCAGGTATTTTCTTAGCAGGGCAGGAATGAGGAATGATTAATGAGTTCATTATAGCAATACTAAAACAATGGATAACACATTGGCCACATCCTTGCAACTAATTAAGCATACAAAAGAACCTTTAAGAAGAATATAAAAACAATAATAATTCAACTAACCTTCGAGGATACACATCAAGGTGTCACTCACCTTGACCATTTACTAAATCTTCAGTACTAAAGTTGTGGATCAAGTAAATTCTCCAAAACAACTTTATCTTACTAATTTCTTCAAGAATCAGCCGGCTAGCAGTCTATATATGACATGATCCGAATCTGAAAATTCAAGTGCCCATCTCCCCAACCACCTCAGACTCGAAGTTTATGAGCTTAAACTTCCTAGGTGATTTATCATGTATCTACAGGCAACGTTGAAGAAGAATTTGTTTTAAAAGTGATTGTGATTATAAAGCCAAGCAAGAAAAGTGAATCATCCGGAATCTAAAGGATTACAAACAACTTGTGACATCTTTTGATTTATTTTTTGTGACGTCCTCAAATTCGGGTACTTCACGATAACCACCATTTAACATAGTAAAACATCAAACTTATATAAAGTTATTACATCAGAGTTTGACTCACTACAACAAAAAGGCTTATTTAATTTTCGACGGATATATTGTCGACAGAAGTAATTCAGTCGGTCTTAGAATAATACCGACGGAATATTCTGTCGGAATTAATTCCCTCAGAAATAACGTAAATATGACCGAATTCGGTCAAAAATAAGTGCTAGTAAAGGCGCCAAAAAGGCCCGCCTGCGCAAATTATTTTCTCGACGGAATACTGATATTTTCGACAAAATGTTCGTCGAAAATTCTACCCATATATGTACTACCCAGGTATGATGACCTTTAAATTCTTATTACATGATAGTTAAATATTTACAATATACAAACTATCTATTACATAGCATCTCAACTACTCAACAGCTTTTCTTTTCCCTTTATCCTTACCATATGTCTCTACTCAGCCCTGAGTAATTAAAAACATTTAAAACAAAGCAACAATGGGCATTCAATTGCTCAGCAAGTAATAGCATTCGCAAATAACTTAACAAGAAATAAATGATTTATCTGAAGCATACTTTGACAGTGTAACAAAACTGTAAAACAAATAGATCTTGAATCATTCATATCAATATGTGAATAGCTGAGAGGTCACAAGACCATGAACGTTCTTTTCCATTTCTTGAAAAGGTCCTATCATAATTTCATCTATAAACCGTCTTGTCTTACGGGCACGGTAGGTGATCAGCCATTTATGCCCTGTATTGATCAATACTATCTTAAACAGAACAATTTTTATGTTCAACATCACCACTCCTAGAGTGCAATATAAAATATCCCAATTCAGGGATTGTTCATTAATCTCAGACTGGAATCCAATACTATATTAATATAGATGTACATCTCAAATCATATCACAATAGTATTTCAAGACTTAATATAAAAGAATTGAAATACTTTAATCTATGTCTAGCTAGAACAAATGGCTTAGACTATATTTAAATTGTTCATGCATATTAAATTTCATCTCATATACATCATAACATCATAACCATCTCTTGAAGCTGATTGGAATAAAAATATTTTACTACCTTGTATTATTCATAAGTAAATGAGAGACAGTTCAAAATTTAGAGAACTAGCCTATATATGAATAAACTAAAATACTTGCTCAATAAAGAGTAAGATTTAGATATTTGTCGTGATTCTATATTTGTGGTTATGGATAGATTTTTAAAGATGTCACATTTTATTCCATGTCACAAAACTGATGATGTGTCCCATATAGCTGATTTGTTCTTTAAGTAAATTGTACGTTTGCATGGTATGCCTACAACCATTATTTCCGATAGAGATGCTAAGTTCTTAAGCTATTTTTGGAAGACTTTGTGGTGTAAATTGGGAACTAAACTATTATTTTATACTACTTGTCATCCACAAACTGATGGTTCAAACTGAAGTAGTAAATAGAACTATGTCTGTTTTGTTAAGAGCTATCATTAAAAAGACTATCAGTCATTAGGAAGAGTGTTTACCGCATGTTGAGTTTGCTTATAATCGTTCGGTTCATTCTGCTACTAAATTTTCATCATTTGTAATTGTTTATGGTTTTAATCATTTAACTCCATTGGATTTATCACCATTATCTGTTTAATTCTGAGTTTACTAACATGGATAGAAAGAAAAAGGCTGAATTTGTAAAGCAGATACATGAGAAAGCAAAGCTCAACATTGAAATGAGGACGAAAAAATATGCTAGACAAGCCAACAAGGATCGGTGTCAAGTTATGTTTGAACCGGGAGATTAGGTGTGGTTACATATTAAGAAAGAAAGATTTCAGACTCAAAGACGGTCAAAATTGCTTCCAACGGAAAATGGTCCATTTCAAGTGCTAGAACGCATTATGACAATGCACAAACTGGATTTACCAGGTGAGTATACAGTTAGTGCAACATTCAATGTGTCTTATCTTAGTCCATTTGATGTAGGTGATGATTTAAGGGCAAATCTTTTTCAAGAGTAGAGGAATGATAAGGACATGACTAGTTTAGGACACAAATGAAGGTCGTGGATCAGACCCGGTGCAAGTGCCAATTGGACCTATGACGAGAGGTCGAGCTAAGCATTTCAAGGAAGGTGTGACGACCCCAAAATTAGGACTATTTCCCTTCCTGATCTTGTGCATTAATACTATCTTGTTCTAGCTTTAAAATATTATTTAATGTTAAAATAGCTAAAAATGTGGAAAAATTTAAAACTTTTCTTTCTTTCGTTTCCTGAATCGCAACTTTACGATTACATATATTACAGAATCAATTTTATTTAATGATTCCTTTATCAGAGTAAATACAAAGTCATTCTTATTACACAATCTTCCTTGTATAATACTATTACCCCATTGTTTCACTTTATAAAGCAATCATCACAACATACTTCAAACAAATATTTATTTCTATTGAATATCTCAGAAATTTACACATCTGCATCTTGTACAACATTATCATAGTATCATCTAAGTTTCAACTAAAGGAAACAGTATTCCTTTACTCTTCTTATCCAAATCATCCAAATATTAATCATTATAGCATTGAATCTCGTACCTACAAAAAGTTTATTTTTGCAAGATTGAGCTCGACAGCTCAGCAAATCTAATAATTTTCATGCTACACATAGCACATAATTTCATGCTCAACATATATCTTATAATCCATTGTACCATTCATGCATCATCACTTTAAACAATATATGTTCATATCACTATAGCACATACATATTGAGTTTCATAACTTAATCAGCTTAGTCATATACTGACTTTCACAGTTTATAGGATGTAATTCAACATATTCTTAAAGATCTCATACAATAACCAATTTATAGTATCACAAAGAAACTGGAAGACTTGCCTTGAGTGTTGTTTAATGTTATAACTTATCCGCTTTGTGATGATCCTACATAAATTGAGGATACATACATGCACATATTAGTTCCACATACTAAATTCACATACTTAATGTAAACTAATTTATTTACATTAACTATAATCATTTGTTCTTAGTCTTAAAACTATTTCACGTTTCTTTAGAAACTTTCGTTCATTATAACCCTTTTTATGCCCAAAAAGATTCTCTCATGGCTTTAGTATATAAATACTTTTCATTTCAAAACATAAACTATTTATGTCTATTTATAGAAATATTTCTTGCCTCTATTTGTAAACTTAGGACTATATAGTTTATAAATAGCTTTTATAGCGTAAACATATATAGTTTATCTCATCATTTTCTTAACTTCTGTAATTTCCATGTCTTTTTGATAGTTAATGTGCTGAACCATGTTATCGCCACGTATGCGAATGCTTTACTTTATTAATAACTTAGCTTCGTATTTTATATCCTTGTGTTAGTCCATATACTAACTCATTTTATAATTGTGTATACGAACGTCTCGTATCATTAATTTACATAGTGTATCCATAGTTTAATGTTCACTCTCGCGAATAAATTGAATTCTCATGATATGTATATTAGTTTTATACATGTCCTTTAATAAATTCTTGATTCCGTTCTCATAATAAAAAAAATTGTATTTCGAAAACCCTTTTGTTTTCAAATTTTACGTTCAATATTAACACATCCCATTTTAATATATAACTCTATTTATATTTCATTACACAAATAGGCTCTGCATATGTAAATTTACATTTACATAATACTTTTATTGCTTCTTTTGTATATTGAACGAATTAATTTACATTTTAAAAGGTTTTGGCACGACTTTAGCATATCATTACGTTACATACTTGGTTTATATAACCATTCATATCATATCTCATGAATGCTCATACTTTTGATGTAAACTAAAGCGTTTAGTAGTTTAGCTTATGTATTAAATGCATTTATAATTATTTATATATAACAATTATAAATACTAAATCATTTCACACATTTATATTATTTTATTTCTATTTCATTCTCATAAACTAAATCATCAAAACCATCGAACCAAAATATTGCGAAATCTAAACTAGCACCACGGTTGGGCACAACTGACAGCTTGGCCCTGCGTAGCCCGGCGTGGCTCAGCGGGCTTGGCCTTGGCTGGGCAATCCCAAGCACTCGACGTCGTTTTCGCGATTTTCTAATTCCTAATTCGTTAATTGATCTCATCCCAATTTGGATATGTTATAGGTGTTATTCCCGCTTAATTTTAAAAAATGCTAACCGAACATTTTGGGTAACTTAGATGCTTTAAACAAGAGGCCAAAACAGCCCCCAGCCAACTGGTACTGTGTGCTGCTGATGTACTGTGTGTTGCTGCTGTTGTATGGGCAGCAGCCCCCTTCGCGACGCGGCTTACTTTGTAATTTTACCATTTTTAGCTCGCGTGTTGAATCGTGCTCATTTTTGAATATGGTATATATGGTATGTAAGACTATTTCTAAAAAATACAACTCACCCAATTCGGGTTCATTAGGCATCCCAAACAGTGCATCAAAAGTGCACGTTCATAACAGTTTCCAATTCATTTCCAACTTTACCTTCTATCGCTAAAACAGTCATAACTTTTTCGTTTCGAAACAATTTTGAGCAATTCTTACGCCCACGCGAAGCTAACTTCCGGGACTACAACTCTTATGTTTTGACCATTGTCAAATTCTTAACACAAAATTCCAGCAAATTCGTGCATGTGACTAGTCTAAATCGGTTTTTCAAATTTTTGACAAATTCGACGCACCCACTTTGACAGATTTTCTTATGTGAAGATATAGAGATTTAGCATTTTGCAAGGGAATTTTAGGTTTCTTTGTTAATTTTTTTCTTTATCTAAGTTTTTGTTTATCTATGGTCATTGAGGATTTGTTTATGAATCAAATAATGGAAGAAAATGAAGAACATAAATTTTTGTGCGGGTTTTGTAACAAGAGTTTTTTTAGTGAAAAGTCCTTGGGGGTCACATGAGGGGTCTGACCTGCTTTTGGCCTTCTGGCTCATCTGTTGTGCTTCATGTTGGCATGTTGTTGTGTTTCCTAGTGCCTGCAAGTATGAAACCTTTATTTCGGTTATTAACCGAATAGTAAATTTGGTAATTCGATTATCTCTTAATTAGGTTAACAGTTCGGATATCAAAACAGTGTTAATTTCGATTATAACCGAATAACTTATTCGGTTTGGTTATAACCGAATGCTCATCCCTACATGTAGGGGTGTCCATCAGGTGTACGGTAGTGTACCGGGTTAAAGTCTTTAGACGCTTCAACATGTAATTATGCTCTACAAATATCAACTTGCACCAATTTAATTATTTCTCATGTTTGCAGTATGCCTGAGCCTGACTCTTTCTTTTTTTAATTGAGCAAATCAGAGGTGTAGTTAAGTTATTAATATATAAAAAGAAGTAAATAAATAATCGGTGGGGAAAATATAGATATAGCATGGGCAATGGGTAGAAGGGAAAAAAAGAGTTTGTTCGAGAAGAATAATCAATCAATACTTAATATATAGTCACTCAAATGATTGTCCGGCGACAAATTAAGGTAAACTAATTTTAGCCCGGCTAAAAGAAATAATAATATATCTAATAAAATACAAATAATTTTGAATTTTCCTCTCAATCAATAAATCATTTCGGCCGTCCAAAATTTGGGATAAATTTCACCATCCATCTATCTAATAAAATTCAAATGAGTTTGAATTTCTCGTTCAATCAATAAATTATCTGGACCGTTCAAAGTTTGAGATAAATCTCACCGTCCATACAGTGCCGGAGGCACGGGACCCAGCTAGTTGAGTAATATAGCAGCAACTTACTTGGAAAACCCTCTCTATCTCTATATATATATATATATATATATATATATATATATATATATATGTGTGTGTGTATATATATAGATCTCTATATATATATATATATATGTACATATATATATATATATAGAGAGAGAGAGAATCCTGTCCGGACTCCCGGACAGGCTTAAAATACGGACTCAAAATTTTATTTTATTTTTTTTACTTTTTTTTAAAAACAACTAAAAAAAATTAATATTTTATGGAACTGAAATTTTTCCATAATACAATATTTTGGGCGTGTTTTGAATACTTATACCAAAAAATGGTGGCACAGACTGTACATACATATTTTGTTATATGTGTCTAAATCACACTCAAAACACTGTATTATGTAAAAATTCAAGTTCCATAATTATTTATTTATTTATTTTTAGTTATTTAAAAAAAAGGTCGAGATTTTAAACCTGTCCGGGAATCCGGACAGGATCCCTTATATATATATATATATATATATATATATATATATATATATATATATATATACGGTCAGGATCAAGAGCATTCTCTTTAAATAGCATTCCGTCTTAAATAACATTCTTTTATCAAAACGACGTAGTTTTGGAGGGACGCGGTGGCATTTTTGTAAATATGCGGTGGCATTGTATTTATAAAAATGTCATCGCGTCCCTCCAAAACTACGTCATTTTGATAAAAGAATGTTATTTAAGGCGGAATGTTATTTAAGGAGAATGCTCTTGATATATATATATATATATATATATATATATATATATATATATATATATATATATACAGAACGGATCAGGTAAGGGCTCCCTTACTTTGTTAAAATGCGGACTTTTTTTTTGTTTTTTTTTTTGGTTTTTTTTTAAACAACTAAAAAAAATATTTAATATTTTATGGAACTGAAATTTTTTCATAATATAATGTTCTGGGCGTGTTTTGAATACCTATATCAAAAAGTGGTGGTACAGTCTGCCCAGACTGTACATACATATTTTGTTATACGTACCCAAATCACATCCAAAACACTGTATTATGAAAAAATTTCAGTTCCATAAAATATTAAATATTTTTTTTTTAGTTGTTTAAAAAAAACCAAAAAAAAAACAAAAAAAAAAGTCCGCATTTTAACAAAGTAAGGGAGCCCTCACCTGATCCTGACCCTATATATATATATTAGAAAGGATCAAGAGTAGAATTCTTAAGTAGTAGAATGCCTTAAATAATAGAATTTTATCAAAACGACGTAGTTTTGATAAGACGCGGTGGCATTTTTGTAAATACGCGGTGGCATGGTATTTACAAAAATGCCACTGCGTATTATCAAAACTACGTCGTTTTGATAAAGTTCTATTATTTAAGGCATTCTACTACTTAAGAATTCTATTCTTGATCCTGACCGTATATATATATATATATATATATATATATATATATATATATATATATATATATATATATATATATATACGGTCCGGATCAAGTGCATACCCTTTATCTTACCCACCCGTGCTCACCCCCTTTAGGCGACGATTTCGGTCATACAATCGTCGCATATACTTTTAGCGACGCTATATGTTGTCCGTCGCTAAAAGTATAGGCGTCGCTAAAAGTATAAGCGACAGTTGTATAACTGAAACCGTCGCCTAAAGGGGGGTAAGTACGGGTGAGTAAGATAAGGGGTATACACTTGATACTTGCTCTCTCTATATATATATATACTAGCTGGGTCTCGTGCCTCCGGCACTGTATGGACAGTGAGATTTATCTCAAACTTAGAACGGCCCAGATGATTTATTAAGTGAGCAGAAAATTCAAAATCATTATTAGATGGATTAGATAGATAGATATATTTTATTAGATAAATGTATGGACGGTGAGATTTATCTCAAATTTTGGACGGCCCAGATGATTTATTGAGTGAACGGAAAATTCAAAATCATTTGTATTTTATTAGATAGATATATATATGTCACCGGAGTGTGAATTTTTGATTTGGTGGTGCTGCTGCTGGTTCGTTTGAGCTCTGGCGCAAACACAGAACATGGGCCGTTTCACGGGTATAAAGTTTGGTGAAGCTTAGTTACTTAATTAGTTATACGGGGTTGAGCATTGTCTGGGCAAAATAGATGGATTGCCTTTTTTGTGTTGGAAAAGATTGGGCTATTCTTCGGTTGGTCCAGAAATAAAATATTAGTGTACCAGACAGACACAAGTCATACAAATACAACGTCCATGTTCATCAGCCAGCTAGCTTTTGGGGAGTTTCGGATTTATAAATTAAACACAATTGAAACTTTATTTGTCTACATAATTTATTATTTTAATTTAACTCACAAATATGTATTTATCAAACACCATTGACCCAGACACCCCAAACTTCAGTAACGAAACAAGCCCTATATATGTTTAATGTTTTTTATTATCTTTAATTTAAATATTTTTTTAGCAATGTGACGCACTAAATACTTTATCTATAACTTTGATCAAAGGTATGTAATTTTGACTTAAATAATGACATATCTTATCTGTATAAATATTAAATTTACTTAATTAGTTAAAAAATATATTTCTCTCTGTTTTGACTTCACTAAGTAAATTTTTACCGATGAGATTGTTTCAAAATAAATTGATGGAGTACAATACTATATATATAACATGAATTTACATTGGTTTATATCTTTTGTGATTTTAATGATGAAAATATTTTGTGTTTGTGAAGATCTTAATGGTCCGGGGAGGATCTAAAGCGGACCAAATAAGCGGACTAAAGAACGGACCAAGGCAAAAGCACGCGGGTTTCAGGGCCAACCCGCGGGTTGGTCCGACCCGGACCCTGAAACCCGCGTGTTTTTGCCTTGGTCCGTTCTTTGGTCCACTTATTTGGTTGTTTTGGGCTAGTTTATTATGTTATAGATTGCTTTGTTTGTTGGCCCAAGTTAAATTGATAGTCCATTAGTAACCTCTCTATTGGATCCAAGAAACATTTAGGATTGAATATATCTTAAATTCAAGGTATTATTATTGCTGAAAAGATTTCTTTAATATATATTATATTTAGAATCAAAATAAAGATATGCAGTCTTATTTAATTAATTAGGAGCCTATTAAGGAATCCATCATAATTGGGTAATTTGTTGGAATATTTTAAATCAGACTATTTCTCTCTCTCCTTGTATTAAGTTATTTAATTTGCTTTAGAAACCATATATTTAAAAAAATTGTTGTATAGAATATCTTATATCCGTTAAATAAAACAAATTTCTAGAATCATAAGATTTTTCAACTGATCCAAGTCTTTTATGCTAACAACTCTTTTTTTAGCCGTTAGTCTATTCGGTATATATTCTTTCTTCTCGGCTAAAAGATGCAGAACACTTACGCTCTATTTTTGAGTTTTAAAATGGACAAAAAAGAAAAGAAATTGATAAAAAATTTAAGTTTTCTTTTCAATTCTTATGTTTCTGAGTTTTTTAATAAACGAAAAAGAAAAGAAATGGATAGAAAACTTGGCCACTTTTCCTGCCAAAGTTTTCTGTCCAAAATTGGCATAATTTGGACGGAAAAGAAATTAGAATAAGTAATATTTTTATAATTCACATATTATCCTTAACTTTTAATATAATAAATTTTAAATTACAACTCATGTCCTCAATTTTAAATTTTCTATACTTTTCCATTAAAAACTCAGAAACAACACAATGGAAAACTTTAAGTTTTCTATTCTTTTCTTTTCTGTTCTAATTTAAGTTTTCTATTATTTTCTTTTCTGTTCAAAACTCAGAAACAGAGTGTAACAGAGTTTATATCAATTATATTACATAGATAGTCAGGAGTTTTTCAAAACTATTTTGCAGCTTTTTATTGTATTGATTGTTAATTCTTTTTGGCTGAAAATTAAGAGTCCATTGTAGTCAAAATTCTTTCTATTAAATTCTGAGTTCAAGCCTTGTTTGGCTTGATCGACCCAGTAGTGGATAAGACCTATTCAAAAGGAGCTTTCAAGGTTGCAGAAGTGCAAAAGTTGCAAAGGTGTAAGGGACAGTAATGTTCATCTCAGTGCAAAGCTACTTTGAAAAGTGAGTTTTTGTATTTTGTATTGAACAGTTCATTTAATTAAAAGAGCCTCCAATACCGATTAGTATTGGATGTGGATTAGACCGCTAGATTAAAGGATATGGTCTGAACCACGTAAAAAATATTGTATCTGTGGTTTGTTATTTCTTGTGGTTTGATCATTTAAATTTCACTCTGCATTTAAACACATCTACACAATAGTGTTCTGTTCTGCTTATATATTAAGTGAATTTCACTATTTTTTCCAATCTCCATTATAATTAAAGTAAAATTTATTCTATAACAGACATCAAAAGTCATTGGCATCACTTATCTGTTTTAGACTGAAAAATAAAAATTTATTCATTTTAAATGAGATACCTATTCACCCCCTCTAAGTGTGCACATATATAGAATTACGTACATTTACAATTAAACTAATTCGATTAATTATAAAATGAGTAAATAACCACAAAAATAAGGAATGTAAATTGAAATGAAGCTCAGTCGTCAAAAAATATTTTTTTAAAAAGATGAGAACGTATCTTACAAGACATAAAAGAAACCCATAAAAAAGATAAGTCGTTACTACAAATATCTTGAAATCAAATTAACAAAACACAATTGATTTTGAATTTCTCGTTCACTAATAAACGATCAGAACCATCCAAAATTTGGGATAAATCTTATCGTCCATTATATCTACTTTAACTTCAAAGGATAAAAAATTGATCTCTCTTACTCTCAGATCCTCCTCCGTTCTTCCTCCTCCCGAGCTCGCCCTCTACCTCCTCCATTCTCTAGCGCTGACAATCTCTCTTTCCCTTCGTATGTACGTAGTGTCGGAGGCACGGATAGTACGACTAGTAAATAAACAAGAGACGAGACATGACGAGAGGATTATGAATCGAAGTGGTATGCGGACAGCACTGCATATACAGGGGCGGAGCCACCCTTGGGCTGGGGTGGACTCTAGCCCGGGTGATGTTTTTTTAGTTATAATATTAGTACTTATAAGTTATATACTTTGAATAGTCCAACGGTCCAACCCAACATTGAATACTGAATACTGAATACATATTGTCTAGTTTGTTGACAGAGTACATGTAAAGGCATTTACATGATGCCCTAATTCCTAAATGAATGAAGAAAAAGAGAGCTGCATCAAAGAAACGAATAAGGGAGAAGATATCAGATGAAGATAGCAAGTAAAGGCAGATACTTTTAGAAGCTATCTATCTAATTAAAAAGATAGCCTTGTGGCTTATAATTTGAAAATATTATGTATTTGTAGGTGGGTTTTTTGGTAGTTCTTTTCATCTCCATTTTCTTTTAATTCTCAATTTCCCATATTCAAATTGGGTTTGGCGTTTCTGGGCTATTTTTTAATTTATTTTTTTTAATTTTTTTATAGTATTAATTGATAAGAGGGTTTATCTAAATTGGTTTTTTTCTGTTTTGTTGATTAACTAGTTATGTCACGTGACTCCGGCACTATTTGGATGGTGAGATTTATCTCAAACTTTGAACGGACCCAGATGATTTATTAGGGTGAGCGGGAAATTCAAAATCAGTTCTATTTTGTTAAATAGAAGATAGTTGTGGCTTTTTCTTTGCTCTGTGACTTTGGCGACTAAGTTGAGAGGGACTCTGTGAAATTTTTGTATGAGGTCAGTATGTAGTGCCTTTTGTTTTAATAATAAATATTTGTTGTATACTAGTTTATGGGTATTTTATTTTTTTTAGCAATTGATGAGCATCATTCTTTTATTCAATTTGTTCTTTATTTTTTGAATGTTAAGGATATCATTGTTTCTTATTTGGAACAGAACACTTTTGAGTTTTGAAATTCAGAATTTATTTTATTTTCTTATTCAATTAATTGGTACATTGAAATAAATATTTTACCTATTTATGTATGCATTATTTAATTATGTTTTGTGTTCCGATTTCAAGCATGTTAGGCTAGAATATTTTATAGGGTTGAAGATGAGTATAATTGATTGATTATATTGTACGTATTCATGCCAATTGATTCTTCCAATTTAGTGTTTGACTTTAGAGAATTTCAATTTGAACTTTGAAGGTAATTTTTGAATTTTTAGGTTTTGGAAATTTTCATTTTTAAAAAAGTCATAATGAAAAGTCAAGGAGCAAGAGAAATTTTTTTTTGTTTTTTTCTTTAAATTAAGAGAAAATGCATCAATTAGTGAAAGACATTTTCTATCTAATATTGGTAACTAGCAACAGTCACGTGCCTCCGGCACTATGGACGTTGGAATTTATTTCAAATTTTAGACGACCCAAATGATTTATTGAGTGAGCGATAAATTCAAAATGATTTGTATTTTATTAGATAGATGGATGGTGGGATTTATCCCAAACTTTGGACGTCCTAGATGATTTATTGAGTGAGCGGAAAATTCAAAATTATTTGTATTTTATTAGATATAATTAGATATATAGAATATAGATATAGATAGATAGAATTAGATAGATTGTATTTTATTAGATAGATGGATGGTGAGATTTATCCCAAACTTTGGACGGCCCAGATAATTTATTGAATGAGCGAGAAATTCAAAATCATTTATATTTTATTAGATAGATTGATAGTCAGATACGACAAAATAAATTCTTGGCTTTGCCCTTGACTGCATAATGAGTGAATTTGTGATTCAAGATAGGAGTATTAGTTAGTGATTCAAGATAGGAGTATTAGTTAGTGTAGAAGAAGAGATTTAAAATACAAAAAATTAATTAATGGAGTATAATAATAATACTAGTAAGTAGGCCACCCAATCCATGTGAAGTGTGGGGGCTGCTGACTTAATTTTACAACTCAGGTTTATTTTCTTTTGTTTTTCGTTTATCACGTGCCTTAGCTAGCTAGGTTTCACCGGCACTCAATATTACTAATTAATTGGAGTAGTATTCAGAATGGATCCGGACCTGATCAAAAATGAACCCAAATTTATTTTTGTTTTTTTTATTTTTTTAAAAATAACTAAAAAAAATATTTAATATTTTATGTAACTGAAATTTTTTCATAATGCAATGTTTTGGGCATGATTTAAATAACTATACCAAAAAATGGTGGTACAGTCTGCACAGACTGTACATACATGTTTTGTTATACGTACCCAAATCACACCCAAAACACTGTATTATGAAAAAATTTCAATTCCATAAAATATTATTTATTTATTTTTAGTTGTTTTAAAAAAACAGCAAAAAAAAATTCGAATTTTGGTCCGATCCGGGAAGTCCGGACCTGATCCGACCTATATATATATATATGTATATATATATTACTACAACTACAGTACTCAATTGTCAATTCTCAAAACCTTTTTCTAAAAGTTTCAGGATTTAGCTTTTTTTTGGTTAGGTCGTTTTTGAGTGAGTATGGGTGGTAAAGTTGTAAGAGTGTCATGGATTGAATTATTTAAGCTGAAATTTAATGGACTGTATGAGATCAAATTTAATAATTGCTAGCTGTGATATATGTTTCAGGATATTTAAAGGTTTTCATATTATATAATTTGAAACGTGTATAATGTTGTTTATGTTGGCGCATGGACCATAATTATTAGATTAGATTAGATTAGATTAGATTAGATAAGGTACATGATGCTGCAAATGCCTTTCTTTTTTTTCTTTTATGACATAACATCATATACAATAGTTTTTTTTTATCTCTATTTCTACTTTGCAGTGTCAATGAGTCATTATGCAGGATAGGAATTCAATTTTTTCACTATGTACCAAACAGATTCCTTAAATAAAAAAATTTGAAATTTAAAAGCGCCACCAATCAAAGTATATTTTGACAGTTGTAATTATTTGATCTTTGTATTGATATCATGCATTAAAGCTTATTTGATATATATAATATACTACGACCTCATGTTTTTATTATAAAATCGCTATTAATTTATTAATCTTTTTTTAAGTAAGTATGCCATATTTTAAAATTTAAAATTAATATAAATTTAATCAATAAATATTGTAACTTATTTTTAAAAAAATACTATTACTTATAAAATTTATTATTTTTACAATTAATTCTTAGCAAAATTATTAAATTTGAGAATTAATGCATCAAATTGACTTATAAAAATTAATAATAATCTTATAATTATAAAAGAGAGAATATAATGTATCAATTGTATTTCACTGTAAAATAATTTTTATTTTATTTTAAATTTTAAGTAATTTATGGAGTGAATTTTTAATGGATTGTAGGTGCAAATGTACATAAGATCAATATTAACTTTTAAAACGTTAATTTGTGATATTTTTAAATTTAAAATTAATATGATTTATCTAAATTTTGAAAATAATAAATTTTATAATTAATAGTACTTTTATAATATTTATAATTACATGGACATAAATTAAATAAATTTATATCAATTTTAAATTTAAATACATTTGAAATTAATTTTATAAAGATAAGTCAATATTAATTTTATAATTTGAAAACGAAGTAGTAAAAAATTCATGTGATAATTATGTCAAGATGTGTATGATTGATGAGTAGTAAACTTAAATGAGAGTATGAAATGTCATTTTATATATATAAAGAGAATGGTCTTTTGACTCCCTCACTCCAGGAAGTAAAATCCTGTATGTAAAACCCTAACTTTTTGAATAAAGATGAATTTTCTATAAATCTTATTTTCGTACAACGGCACAATCATCGGTGGACCCTACAATGAAATTATTGTCGGATTAAGAAAACGACAAAAATATTTTATGAAAATAACGGCAGAAGTTTTACCGTTAACTATTGAAACACCCGGTGTTAAAAGTACAGTAATACGCATGGTTGCATAGTAGCACACGGTATTGATTATTGATGCTTACGTGATAAGTCACTCAGTTTTGTTGGTATTATTAATGTAATAATACAAAAAATCTTTTTATATAAAACAGAATACTTTATAAAGTTATCTGTTTTATTAGACAATAATTAGAATATATTATATTTTATTATGCATAGTGCCTGCATAGTGTTTGCATAGTAAAATCTTTTATAAAGTTATTCGTTTTATTAGATTATAAATAGAATATATTTTATTTTATTTAAAAGATTTTGCTTTAAATATGGACCGTCAGATTAAAGTAAATCAATCTGGACCGTTCATGAGTTAGTTACTATGCAGTCCATTTTTCTATAAATAGAAGCTCATTCCTTCATTATTTTCTTACGAATTCACTGAACTCTAGAGAGATAAACTATGGAGAGAAATAAGAAAGTATTTTGCTACTTCACTACTTATATATCTAGTACTCTTCTTCTTAAGGTATGGAATATTATTTGTTGTATTCGTAAGGGGTGTTATTCTTTCTTATTCATGAAGAGAACTGTTGTTATTCCATTACTTATTATTCTATTGGAATAACCTGTATACGCGGTCTACCCTATACTTGGTGACATTCTTCTATTATTCCGTCTTTACTATTCTGTTGGAATATTATGTCTGTGCGTTTTACGCCGGACCTGATTCCGTCTTTATTATTCTGTTGGAATATCCTGTTTGTACATTTTACGTCGGACCTAGTTCCGTCTTTATTATTTTTCTGTTGGAATATCTTGTCTGTGCGTTTTACGCCGGACCTAATTCTGCCCTTATTAGTATTCTGTTGGAATAACCTTTCTATGCGAAGTACCGCATGCATGGTGATTTCTGTTGTTATTCCATTCTTTATTATTCTGTTGGAACATCATGTCGGTGCGAATTTCGCCTGACCTGGTTCTGTTATTTAGTATTTTGTTGGAATAACCTGTCTATGTGAATTATCGCATGATGGTGATTTTTTTGTTATTCCATTCTTTATTATACTCAGTTGGTTAAAGTTTTGACTTCTATACTCCGTGAAATTAGTAGAATATCCTTGATATTTGCGCTTCATCCAGTATCTTTTCATGAAAATATTCTTCTGATCATTCTTGAATTTTACTCTACAAAGCAATATCATGTTGACAATTTGGACATTAGTAGTTCTTGGACAAATTAATTCTTGAACTTGTTTTATTGAATTATTATATCATTGTCATCATCTTCATGTTTATATTATGTTGAAAGTCATCTGTGGCCTGTAGTGTATAGATGGACTTGGTATGATTATGACCAGAGATTATTCGGTATAATCATGATCGTAATGTTATAAATGATATGGTAAAAGTCCTCGTTGGCCTGTAGTGCATTGATGGACAGTTGTTGGTATGATCATGACCATTAATGAATACACAAATATTTTTGGCCCGTAGTGCATGGATAATTGTGGTCGTGATACTAAAGAATATCATTGCCCGTAGTACAGGGGTGATTCGATGATGTGGAATATTTATTAAGCTGAGTCTCAGCGATAACAGTGATGAAAAACCTTTTTAATCATAAAAGATAGTAGATTTTATTTTCTACTTGACTCTTTTAATGGATTGCTTGTTCCGCTGCAGTTAAACTTAATGTCTATTATATTTTATCAGTTTAACATTATTGGAGGCTAATGATAATTTATTATGCATTATCTTAGTCATAATATTTCTTACTGGGCTAGTTGAGCTCACCCTTTCTTTCACTGTTCTCTTCAGGAAATGAGAATATAGCTGAGACGAGTCGGAGAACGGAGTGATGGTCCAGAGGATAGTGTGGCGCCCCCAAAACAGGTATACAACACCCATTATGAGTCGCCAAATATATGGTACATAAAACAAACTACAACTTCAATAATACAAATGTCGTGTGAAATACGACAATACATATTGTGAGTTTAAATACAAATATTGTCTTCTAGACAATATCCACACGCAAATAAGTCCTCATTACAATTATTCAAATACTATTTTACAGAAATAGTGAGTACTGCTAAAACATCTTTCTAGAAACCTCACTCCATACCCCGACTCGATCCTGCTATGTTCTCACCTCCTGAGAAGAAAAATGGAACAAAAAGGAAAAGGGTGAACTCAACTAGCCCAGTAAAGAACATTATGACTAAGATAATATACAACAAATTATCGTTAGTCTTCAACAGGGAAAAAATATAATCGACAACAAGTTTTAGATCAACAAATACAGCGAAAATAACAATCCATTAGAAGAGTCACGTAGAGGATGAATTCTACTATCTTCTAATATTTAAGAGTCCATCATCAATATTTTATCCCTGTAACAACAATCAATATACATCTTTAATCATCTTTGCATTACAGGCCAAAGATATTCATTTATATCACCGGTTGGTCATGTTTATCTCAACACCTGTTCATCTTTGCACTACGGGCCAAAGATATTCATCAGTAATCATTTATCTTTGCACTACAGGCCAAAGATATTCAATAGTATCATCATTTAGGACTGAGGATGATGAAAAATATTTTTTAAAGAAACGAATCCAGTGAAACAAAATGACAAGGATTAAGGATTCGTACTTTAGTTTGTCCAAATTCAAAAATACTCCATAATAAACAATTATAAGCCAAACTTCAAGAATGAAGATCAAAACATGGATACAATCAAAGCTAGTAACCATAATAGACATTTTGGACAAAAAAGAAAATTTTTATTTTTCGGTGAATAGTGTCGATACGTGAATAGTGTCGTATACGTGAATAGTAACCCCGACACAATAAGTTCCAAATTTGAGTAAAAAGTTCACCAATATTTCGGCATAATGATATTGAAGAAAATAATATCATTTATGAAGAAAATAGCATCCCTTACCTCAAAATAACCGTATTTCTGACTGAATTTCGGGTATAGTGCTGACAGAAACTCACACCGTATAGCAACACTCAAAGCATACTCACAATAATACGCTCGATAATATAGAGAGAGAAAGAGAGAAAACTTGTTTCTGGTGTGATTTTCAATCCTAACTTAGCCCTCTATTTATAGGAAAATGCTAGAACGCCAAAGGAGACTAAATAAGAAAATAATATTATTATTAATCAAATTTTCCTACGCATGCTACAAAACCATGACCAGCCACCACCTTGGAAAATTTTCCAACAGCCCATGTGTTTGAAAAAAACAAAAGTGGGTCCCACCCATAATTTAATAAAAATCATTTTATTTTCTGAAACTTCAACAATTCATAGAAAATATACCGTTTATCAGAAAAATATGAATTTTATGTCCATTCTGCCTGAAATCGAATTCTCTACAACTTTGTAAAAGAAAGTTTTTCCAAATTCCCAACAGAAAATATCCAAAATTCACAAACGTATGATTTTTAATTCTTCCGGTCTGACAAAATACTGATAAAATACCTCAGCATTAATTCCTTTAATTATATCCACATAAAATAATATATTCATCAATTATATCAATGTTAAAAAAATATTTTCTTATCATATGAATCAATAATTAATTATTTTTAAATAATATTTCAGAATCACAATTATGACAACAAGGCCGTTCCCCAGGAAAGATGGGGCTTTCTAATAAGGATTTCTCCTTACCGGCGCGCAATTAGATGACCAAATCTCTCCTTGACAGAACTTTCTAGACATTGCCAAAAATGTTATCTAATAATATTATTCAAATAATATGAATTATTGATCTGATAATGGAAAATATTGTGCAGTGACAATTATTGAAACAATAATAATATAAACTAACAATGCAGCAATTATTGAATCAATAACATAAAATATTGAACAGTAATTACTGTAACAATTATTGAGTAGCTTTCTTACGTATAAATCAATAATTCAACAATATTGTGCAATACCATGTGCTACTGTGCAACAACGTGTATTACTGTATTTTAACCACCAGGTAACCCAATAGTGTTAACGGTAACAATTTACGCCGTTATTTATAAAACTCAATCTTTGTCGTTTTCTTTCGTTCAACCGTTTTCCGGTATGGGGCCCACAAATAACTGCTCTGTCGTACGGAGATTCTCGACAAAAAGAATATTCCACGACCAAACGAATATTCCCCGACAACAATGATTATTTTATAACCACTTATTTATTTTGCAAAATTTGCACATTTCACCCATAACCAAAGTATTATATCAAATTAACCCTTATTAATTTAGAATAATGAATAAAGGAAAATTCAATTTTATTTATAATAAGTTGGGGTCTTACAGATAGCATTAGTAGTCCTCACTATTCTGTGAAATAATGTGATAATAATTGTAATAAGGACTCCTTTTGAGTTTGTATAATCTCTAGTAGATAATATTTGTATTCAAACTCACAGTTTATGTTTTGTCATATTGTACACGACAGTTGTATTAGTAAGTTGTATTTGAATTATGTACCATGTATTTGGCGACCCAAGATGGGTGATGTATACCTAATTTTGGAGGCGTCACACTGTATAGATATTAAAATAGATTTGTTGATGTATTCCTTCAAAGTTGGAGATAAAAAGCTTGGATCCAGATCCTCTATGAGAATTTCTCTGTGAGGGTTTTGTTGTGGGGTTGACAACACATTAAAAAGGAGATTCAATTACTCACAACTCTTTTTTTGTCTGTGTATCAAAACGACGTCGTTTTAATATAAATTTTTTTTTGTAAGTTGATAGAAAATTGGAAGCCACCAAACGCCGTTTACTTTTACCAAACAAACGAAGTAAAGTAAAAAGAGTATATTTAAAATAGTATTTGAGTTGTGATGCTGATTATCTCCGTTGAGCAGTGGATTAAGAGAGATAAAGTAAAACGATTATTTATAATAAAAAAAGATATAAAGGAATATGTAAATAATAATAATTGTTAGGTCTATAAATTTTTCTTGGTTGACCCAGACGGCCCAATGGTTAGAGTAAATACTAATAATATTTTTAATGGTGAGTATAAACTCTTTTTATGGAACAGATAAATACAAATAATAATAATAATAATAATAATAATATAAATAAACAAACAAAAACAATAATAAACGAAATATAACTAAAGCCACATTTAAAACATTAACGATAATTATAACCGATATATTTATTTATTTATTTTAGCCAAGTTTGTAATTATCCTAATATTAATAGTAAGCTAAGTTATTAAATAAAATAAAAATCATATACAGAATAATCAAGAAATTTAAAATAATTATATATAAAAATAAACGGCGTTTGGTGGCTTCTAATTTTTTGTTAACTTGTAACAAAATTCCTATTAAAACGACGTCGTTTTGAAACATAGATAAAAAAAAATTGTGAGCCATTGGATTTTCTTTTTAATGTGTTGTCAACCCCACAACAAGATCTTCACAGAGAAATCATCATAGAGGATCCTGATCCAAAAAGTTTATTGAAAAATCGATTGTGAATTATGAATGCTCTAAGTATTAACAATTAAAAAATGAAAAATAGGAACAAGTTAACAATATGATGCCAATTTTACAGCTCCAATGTCTGTCTGTCTGCCTTTATCACATTCTTGTCTCGTTCATTATTTTCTGAATATGAAATGTTTACCTTATGAAATTTATTTCTCCGGCCAGGCGGCCAGTGGCTTGGCTTATGACTATTTCAACTTTAGCAATTGCTTTTAGTTGGAACAGTACTCGTGCCTCTGGCTAGCTACCTTTTCAAATTATTAGTAGTACTCCATATAATTAGGGTTTAAAGCGTATCCAACATAATTATTATTTTCAAGCGTTAATTGGACACTCAAAACCATCACATCATTTTCAAAAATAAATTCAAATTAAACTTTAGAGGAGTAATAATACTCAAATTCATTTAAATTAAAATTCTCAAATTCATTTAGTGTTTTTAAAACTTCCAAATCATGCACTAAAATTCTAAACACGCAAACACTCCCAAGAAGGAGGAGGAGGAGGAACAAGCACTAATTAATTAAGCGGGCCGGGGTTCTTCTGTTCAGAGGTAGGGTGGAAATTATATATATATATATATATATATATATATATATATATATATATATATATATATATATTACTACATGCTCACATCTAGATGCTACTGATCAAGAGAATGGAGATGCTTAAGACTGTCAAAGAAATTAAAAAAAAAATCACTTGCAAATTTGTTTCCTAAATCCAAGCCTCTTCCTCTCCAAATCATATTCCATATAAAAATTCTGTTGCTGATAATTCCCAATAATAATGGAAGGCCCTTTGGTAGCACCCACATCATTGGATACCATCGTCATACACACCACACGCGTCTCATCAACTACAGAAAAATAATCTGCCAATGGAAATGCCATTTTCGCACCACCTTTAAACTGGAAAAATAATTCCGGTACCACCACCGCATTTTCACCAGATATATTATAGCACGGCCGTAACCCTGATTCAATTTCCACATCCTTAACTCTACAAAAATTTTCCATTTGCTTTTCAAACTCCTGTGTCAACAATTCAAATACCTCGTTATCCAAGTACGTAAACGTTATGCCGGAATCAACGATTGTCCCGCCGTTCCCATCCGGCGCCGGCTCCAGAAATTTTCTCGGGATTTTCACGTGCACTCCGCCAACCGTAATTTTCCGTAGACTTACGTAGTAATAATCTTGAAATGATGGATTTGGGGACAAAGGGTTGAGAAACGGTGTGTACCTGACACCTCCGAGGGACGCGTTACCGGAATATGACCGGCGGAACAAAACTAGCTCGCTGGTTTCCGGCGTATCGTCGAACTGGTGAGAAATAAGGCAGTATGAGAATTTCTTGAGACCCATTTGAGCCGGCAAAGATGCCGGACCTCGGCCGAATCCGGCGATACCGGAAGGCTGACTGTCGGAGAAAATTGAGCAGCCCACAACAAAACCCGTGAAATTACTAGTAGTATTAGAAAAAACTAAGGTTTCCGATAGTAGTCGACCGGCTGTGATGCCGGAGGCGTACTCAATTACATAATCTGGGCAATTCTGGGTACAATCACCGGAAGTTGGGTCACAAAATTGGCACCGGGACTGTACGTCGGGCCCGAAAAGCAACCCGCACCTGGGATCCTTGCAGGCCAAAGTGTTGCCAGTGGATGATAATTTGGGGTTGAAAGTTGTAAAGTTTGTGGGGTCTACATTCGGGAAATTACATTGGGAGCAGAGGTAAAGATTGGTGCATGGGAACCAAACCAGACTGCTGCCGGTATCCATGACGAAGTCCAGGGTTTGTGGGGGTGACCCGAAGCTGAGAGAGATGGAGTAACCGCCATAGCTGCGAGGAAAGAGAGGGGTTTTAGTGATTTGGTGAGGGTTTTTGAGTTGGTGGGCCCGGGTTAGAGAAGAATAAGTGAGGTGGTTGAGCTTTTGGCATGGAGTGTTTGTATGTAATGGGGTTATGGTGAATGGGGAGAGAGAGAGGGTTATTGTTTCTGGTGAGGGAGAGGAGAAGGGGAGGAGATAGAGAAGAGAGAAGAAGAAGAAGGAGAGGAGGTAATTGGGTGAAGCCATGGAATGGAATGGTTGTTTCGAGTAAAAGTGAAGAAGGGGATGAGATAATGAGAGAGAAGGAATTACATTTACTAGAGTATTGGAGTATTATTAAACACAAGGAAATCAGGGGGACAAAATGTTGCACATGAATCTGGTACTTTTCCGTCCTCTAAATATCTAATGTCGAAATTGTCATTAAATTCTAAAGTATCTTTTTTAAATAAAAACAATTAATTAATTAAATAAGTGATGCTACATAATTCAATAAAAATTATCATATTTATCTAGACAACTCCCTCCTCCCTCTAGTTTAACTTTAAAATTAATAATTTAAAATATTTATATAGAATTCATTAATGTTTTGTTTAGTCAACTAGACAATTTTCCTATAGTATCATTTTAACAATTATTACTTCACTTTAGGTGGTTAAACATTTAAGGGATTGTATTCGATTAAGATTTTTAAAGATTTTTTTTAAGTGATAGATTTTTGTAGAATTTATGAGATTTTAATGATTTTTAAAGATTTTAAAGACTTTTTTAAAATTATTTTTATAGACTCTATGAAATAAGTAACAGACTTTTATAAACTTTGTATCAAGACTGTAATAGACTTTTGTATACTTCTAATATATCTTGCAATTTATATTAATTGTTAATTAGCCCATTGTACAATATTTCCCTCTTTTTTTCATGACCTAGAGTAAATCTCTTTATATTATTGTGGCATGAGATTTTATATATGTTGAAAGTGATCATATTATTCTACTCATTTCATGATACATTTGGATACTTGGATACCAATAAAACTTTAGAAACTACAGACGCAATACAAAAATTAAGCTCACTTTTCATTGAGTTATATATACAATACGCATATGCGTACGCTTAAAATGTTAAAGTATCTCAAAAACTAACAATAATTTTATTCGTTTAAAATGTCAGAAAACTAAAAAAAATACACATACACATCATATATTTTCTATTTTCATATATTATACTTACATAATCTTTACAACTGAACAACTGATATGAGAGTTTCATGATCTCACATTTGCTGAACAGATCTTTTTCCTCTTTCTATTGGACGCTTTGAACGGCTACTTTTTCTCTCACCAATTCAGATTATGTCTAGTTATTTGTTACTTATTAATATATCTTGTTAATTCTCTTATTATAATAAATTCAATTATTTTTATGACCCAAATTTTACCAAATTATTTATCCATCACATAATAATATTTATTAGCCCATATAAAATAAATAACTAGTTTGACCCAATAAAAGATAAAGTTCAATTAATAAGTAGTTCTATCCACCTTTGCGTTTATTTGGAAGTCTTTAGAAATCCTTAGAAATGATGTAAGACTTTGGATATGGATTGATAGTTATAATTCTTCTTCTAAAGTCTGTCAAAATCTATCATTTGATAGAAATCTTTTTAATCAATGACTTTTTGAATACTCAAATACTTTTATAGACTTTGTAAAAATCTTAATTCAATGTCACCAAACTTTTAAAGACATTAAAAAAGTTGTAATTAAATACCACTAAACTTTTATAAACTCTTTAAATGTCTTAATTGAATACAATTAAACTTTTAAAATCTTTAAAAATCTTTAAAAATCTTAATTTAATACACCCCCCTTAGAATCATGCCAATTGCCAAGACTATAATCAGGACTGGGCAACGCCAACTAACAATGCTTGTTATTCAATTGTTTTAAACAATGCTTGTTAGAAATTTATTTTTGAGAAATACCCCTTCTCTAAAAGGCTAGATAAGAGGCGTAACATGTACAATCATGATCTGAATACATATTGATACTTTAATATGTTAATATCTGAACAATTTAGATATCTAAATAATATAAAATATCTGAATAAAAAAATATTATTTGATAATTAATTTTTTAAAAATATTTTAATAAAAATATTTTACCATATTACGCTCTGAACTCTATTTTCTTTCTCACTCTATTTTTTTCTCATGTAGCATCTGAGCAGACATTATTATATTGTATGTATTAAATTACGGCTAATGTCATCGTGTTCAAAATTCTCAAGTCTCAAACATTTGCATCACCTTACCACGCATTTGAAAGAAGATGTTTGGCCTCGGTTTAAGTTTGATTTATGGTCTTTGTTATTAGATCATGCCTAGGTCTTCGTTATTATATCAAAGCCTTAGAATTTCAAATATAGGCCTAATCCAACTCAACAACTCGTATGTGATAGAAATAAATTTAAAATAATTTTATTTTAATTTATTATATCTTATTACATACACTTGTATATTAGTCGCAATTCAATTTTATCAAATATTTACAATAACAAATGTCACGAACATGATTTTACCTTTCCTTTGATCTCTTGAGAAAGTAAATTTAATTCCTCCAAAAAGAAATATAACTTTTAATTTTTAATAACCTCATACAAAAACATTGAGCAATTATAACAGTCTCCATTATTTACAAATTTTCACCCCACTTTCTCTTTCATTTCATTTCATTACCTAAATAGGTTAGGAAACCGTAATTGTATTTGTTTCTTGTAATATACTCCCTCCGTCCTAAGATAAAACTGTTTATTGGAGTATTATTTTGGATAGTCTCATGCTAGTTTAATTTGTGATTGAACCGTTATTGAATCGGTCATAAATATATAAAAATATATATTATTAATAAATAATAAATAATAAAATTTAAAAATATCATTTTTTATAAACTAAAACATAATAAAGTTGAGTTACAATATTACTAAAAGTAGTTAATTTTAATATTAAAAAAATGTTGGTACAAATAAAATATTAAAAAAATGATTCGTCGGGTCAATGTAATTGGTTTTACCAGTTGAACCGATTTGATTGGTGGTTAACCTATTTAATTCGGATTTTGACCAAACTAGTTCAATCGGACCAAACCAAACCAAACATAGAAGCGATTCCCGGTTCACCTGAAACAATTAGACAAAAGTACATTTTAAACCTCAAAAATTACACCATTGTCGATGTTTGCAACTCAAACTCGAAAATGTGTCTAAATACATCCCAAACTTCATTTAATCTAAACAAAACGCACACTTCTTGGACTTAACCGATTAAAAGTGATCAGGACTCCCAGACGTGTGGATTTGATAGGGGTATGTTTGTCTTTTTCATTTCTTCTTTTCCTTCTCGCATCTGGAATAACTTATTAAAACCCTAATTTCAAAGTGTACTTTTGTCTAATTGTTTCAGGTGAACCGGGAATAGCTTCTATGTTTGGTTTGGTTTAGTCCGGTTGAACCAGTTTGGTCAAAATTCGAATTAAACAGGTTAACCCTAATTACAGTTTTTTGTTCAAACTTGCTCTATTATTTTTTATTTTTTATTCTTATAATTGTGGTTAAAAAAACAAAAAAAAAAAAAAAGGAACCGGACGTTAGTATCGGTCAATAGCACCGGACGCCCCTCCAACCCCCAATTATCTTATAAGTTATAGGATACCATTCACCCTATAAACATCGTTATTATGAATCCCTCAAGAATATGTTGTTCTCACTAATTTTCGCACATGTTTTGTGTCAAATCGCGAGCTCTGGGTCAAATGATTTGGAAATTTTAATAAGGCCAATTTTGTGCTTCAAATTGCGAGCTCTATGTAAACTGATTTGGGGATTTTGTCTGATAAGGCCACACGAGTGAAGACTGATTGAATAACTCCTTAACTTTTACTTCAAAGTCATCCATCCAAATTAACCTTCTATAATAAGCGTTACATGTTTAGTCGGTCATTTTTGATTGGTTAAATTTAAAAAGTGTTCGTTTCGTTTAGATAAAATAAAATTTGAAATGTACTTAGACACTTTTTTTAAATTTAGAGTATAAACATAAAAAATTGTGTAAAGTTTAGAGTTGAAAGTGTAGTTTAGTCAAAAAAATAAAGAAAATAAGTTCTTTAAGAACAAACTCTCGAAACATCAATTAATCAATCAAAAAGGAAGTATTGCATAAAACAAGCAAAAGTAGTAATGATTACAAGTGGCAGTAGTATTACTAGACATTGCATGCATCCAATCAGTCTTCTCACACAAGAAAAAGAGTAGTAGAAGAAGAGTCGGTCTTCACATTTTCCCATCAAAATCATATCAGCTAGCAGCAGCTGCACCAAGCCTTACCTCGGCCCTTTAAATTGTCGGAGTAGTAGTTCCGTCGTCACGGTCACGTCAAACTTACAACCCATCTCCTCCCAACCGGAGTTTGTTTGTTAACCATGGATTGTTATTATTTTACGATCGAATTGCATTTGGAATTTGAAATACTCGTATCAAGTGACAAATTATTTTAAGTTTATTTCTTATAATTTTATTAACCCAATTAAATTCATTTTTTTTCTTCTTATTTATATTAGTTAGAGGATATTTGTTATTATGGTCTTTCATTTATAAATCGTGATGCTTATTCTCAACCCATCTTTAAATTATTCTCGTGAAAAGGATTTTTTTGAGTCGTCTAATGAATGAACGTTTCGTGCAAAGAAAATTAAGATATGCATAAATATGTATGATTTAGAGCATCTCTAGCCGATAGACTATCTGCTGGACTATATTTAGTCCATCTGATATTAGCAAATGTCCTTTAGTCTTCACTCCTTCCAGCAAATGGACTATCATGTGGACTATCTCGTGGACTATAATATAAAAGGATTAAAATAATCAATGAATTCAAAAAAACTCCAACAGACATAATCCAACGACCATATTCTAACGGTCATATTTCAACAACCATATTATAACGGTTATATTTTAATAAACAAATAGTATCTATAAATATAAGTCACATCTAGTATCTCATATTCACTCATCTTAACTTCATTCTTCTAGTCAAATAAGTTATTTTAAATATGTCTCGTCAATTCGAACCATCTATAAATATGTTGCACGTGGATAAAGAAGAAGATGAAGAAGCATATGGACAATTTTTAGGCATGGCGGCTATTGAAGAAGAACAACAAAATGTCAATAGGCATACATCACGTCATCGTGGTTCTGTGCAAGGTCGTATTACCATTGATCGTGGTAGACATGAAGGTCATAATCGACTTTTTCGTGATTATTTTGCAGAACATCCTACATATCCCCCGTATCTATTTCGGAGAAGGTTTAGAATGCGGCGCCCGCTTTTCCTCTGAATTCAAAGAGCAGTTGAAGCGTATGATTCATACTTCGTCCAAAAAATGAATGATGCAGGACATCTCGGTTTATCTTCTCTACAAAAGATAACTGCCTCAATGCGGATGCTTGTCTATGGTGTTTCAGCGGATTCCGTTGATGATTATGTGTGGATCGGTGAAAGCACGGCTATATTGAGTCTTAAAAGGTTTGTAAAAGCAGTCATTTCAATTTTTGGTGATGAATATCTGAGATCCCCCAATAGTGATGACATCGTTAGATTGCTATCAAAAGTTGAAGAGCGTGGTTTTCCTGGGATGTTGGGGAGCATCGACTGCATGCATTGGAAATGGAAGAATTGTCCGGTTGCGTGGCATGGTATGTATTCTGGACATTGTATGAGCCAATAATTATTTTAGAAGCGGTGGCTTCATACGATCTTTGGATATGGCATGCATTTTTTGGATTACCAGGCTCTCATAATGATATTAATGTTTTGGAGAGATCATCTATCTTCTCTGCTCTTACTGAAGGTCGTGCTCCACCAGTGAACTACTCAATTAATGGAAATGAGTACACGATGGGATATTACCTTGCTGATGGTATATATCCCCCATGGGCAACATTTGTTAAAACTATTTTGGCACCTCGGGAAAATAAAAGAAAACTATTTGCTAAGACTCAAGAGGCACTTAGAAAGGATGTTGAGCGAGCATTTGGGGTACTGCAAGCACGTTTTGCGATAGTTCGTGGTCCTGCACTATTTTGGGATCAAACAACACTAAAAGAAATTATGACTGCATGCATAATATTACATAATATGATCGTTGAAGATGAACGAGATAAAAATCAAGAACCAACAACCTACGATACACATGACGAGATTCCAACTGTAGAAGTGTCTCATGAGCGTACCCCACAAATACTTGAATTCATTGAAGCAAATCATCGCATAAGGGATAAACAAGTTCATTCTAAACTGCAAGAAGATATTATTCAACACTTGTGGACACTACATGGCGGAGCTTAATCCATTACATTCTACTACAATAATAAGTAAATTATGATTCTCTAATAATAAGCAAGTCAACTACTAGATGTAACTCTTTTCCTAATTTCTTTCTTGCATTGTTTGTAATATTCAACTACTTCAGGTTCCATGTTAGCAGTGTCAATCATCATGATCCTTTCATCCTCTTGTGCTTTCAGTATATTCAACTTCTCTTGCTTTTGAAAATATATTATGTCCATGTTCTCTTGTCTCTTTTGTTGGTTCAATTTCATCTGATGCTCGAACTTCTCAAACCTCAACTCCATAGGTGTACTAGTATCACCGATTCCTTTGCCCTTTTTAAATAATGCTTTCAAAGCCTTTTTTCCCATTGACCTCTCTAATCTTGCAGAGATTGTATCTTCAATACCATCGTCTTCACCCAAACGGACTTCTTCTGTGGTTGATGGAGAAGATGCTGCTGGACTTGACTTTCTATTACTTTTCTATTTTTTTCCACTATTATCTGTTCTCCATTTCGGTGCATCCTTTAATATTCTCCAACAATGCATAAATCCAAATGGTTGATTTTGCATACTTTTGAACATCTCTAATGCTTGACATATTTATTGAAAAATTATTTACAAAGTATTAAATATAAAATATAAGAATAAAACTTAATGAAATTTTACATGAAAAAAAATTGAAATACCTTATCTTGTTCGCCTACACCGCTTTGTTGCATTCTTTCAATTGAAGCATAATATCCCCAAAATTTGTTCACCGCGAGTTGAATTGTTGACCAACATTTCGCCAAAGCAGTAGAATTGCATTCAGACTCAAAAGTTTTGTAATCCTGAAAGTATTCGTGAACTCTTTCCCAATATCTTTCATGTTTCTGATCGTTTCTTTGAATTGGATCCATACTTACATTAAGCCATCCGGAAACATGAAGAGCATCTTCTTCAATTGTGTAATTTCCCTTTCGCCCTGTTCTTTTATTGGACTCATTTTCAGGAGTCTGAATTGGTACATCAGTTTGAATTGAAAATTCATCCAACAAATTTGGATCATCAAGTGAGAAACCTTCAGATAATAATGAAGAATAATACATCGGAGGATCATGATTGTCCATCAAAAAAATAAATTAAAGATATATTATCAATAAAAAATAAAAACAAATATAATCAAAATACAAACTATTATTAATAAAATACTTATAATTGCTAAATGTTGGAGTAGTTGATTGAAAGATATAAAATCAATTGAATTATTATACATATTTATAGATTTTCAATTAGGCTTTCAATTTCTATCCGTTTGTACTCTTTATTACCGTTCTGAATTTTTTTTTCTATCCTTTGGATTGTACTTTATTACCGTTCATCTCTTCTTCACTTCACTTTCACATTTCTCTCTTCGTCTCCTTCTTCTTCTTTGACAGATCTTCTTCTTCAACAAAGTTTCTCTTCTTTTTTCTTCAATTTCTTCAATTTCTTCAACATAGAGTTTCCCATTCAATTATATTAAATTATAGTCTGGCTGATTTTTGGTTCGCAGATTTGGTCGTTTTAAGCGGCCGGAAAAGTTGGTCGACTAAATTTGGTCCATCTGCTAGAGCGATTTTGGCATCCTAGACTAAATATAGTCTACGAATTTGGCAACTCCGGCCTGCTGGAGTTGCTCTTAGGGCTCATTCATTAATGGCCCAATCTGTTTGAGAAGCACAATGGATTTTTTTTAGGGTCATGTATAATTATATACAATATTTAGAAAGTAATTACACTATTAGTGCACTTATAAAATATTTACACAATTAATACACTTTCTATATTTATTTATAATATTAGTGCAATTAGGATTCCTTAATTTAGGAAATTAGTATGCAATTAGGATTCAATTCACAATAATAAGGAAACCTAAAATCAAAGAGAAATAACTACCATAATTAATAATTCAAATTCAATATCTTGGATCTAACAACAAATTCAAATTCAAATTCAAAAATAATAATTGAAATTCAAATATTCAAAGTTTGTCAACGTCATCTTCCTCCTCCCCTTCGCCGCCGCTTCAACACCATGGACGCCGATCTCCTCATCCATTACGGCCACAGCTGTCATTGTGACTAAGGTTGATTTAGTCCAAAAATTAAAAGGAGAAAAAGATAAATTTTAGTGTAGTTGGTATCCAAATATTTATACAAAGGTAACCATTTTAGTTTTTATGGGTAACCAAGAGAAATTTCAGTGCAGTTGGTAACCAAAACTTTCGAAGGTAACAATTTTAGTTTTTGTTGGTTACATTTGTATTAAGGTTTGGCTACCAACTGCACTATGGGAAAAAAAAATCTATAATAGATTTTTTTTTAATTAATTGGTAACCCAATAAAACTAAATTGGTTACCTTTGTATTAAGGTTTGGCTACCAATTGCATTATAAAAAAAATCTACAATATATTTTTTTAATTAATTGGTAACCCAATAAAACTGAATTGGTTACATTTGTATAAAGTGTTAGTTATAGATTTTTTAAAAATAAATTAGAAACCTAATAAGACTGAATTGGTTACCTTGGTATGAATGTTTGGCTACCAACTGTACTATAAAAAAATCGCAGCAACTTGTACTATGAAAAAATCACAGGTGGATGATGGCGTTAACAAGTTGGGACTGTCTAGATTAATGGTGGAGGATGGCGATAATGGTGGATAAGGGCGGTGGAGAAGGGCGTTAATGGTGGAGGAGGGCGGAGGATGACGTTAACAAGTTGTGACTGTTAATGGTGGAGGAGGAGAAGACTGACAAAGGCGAAAGGAAACGTGATTTTAATTAAGGAAAGAGAAGTGTGCTATATAATTTACTTATTAATTACTTAATTTAATAAGTAAATCAATATTAATCCCCTAAATTAAGAAATCCTAATTACATACTAATTCCCTAAATTAAGGATTCTAATTGCACTAATATTGTAAATAAATATAAAAGTAGTATTAATTGTGTAAATATTTTATGAGTGAACTATTGTTGTAATTCATTTTAAAAAAAATATAATATAATATGTAATTGTTCCACCTCAGCCTTGGTTAATAGAGTATGTATCTCGCTCTCTAACAAAAGGTAACCAGATGACAATGAGTATGTTTGGAAATGTTTAGGAACATGTTTATTGATTTTTATTTATAAATATTTTTAGGGAATTGATATTTCTATAAATTAATTTGATATTTTTATAAGTGGGTCCTTATTTTTAACTAAATCAACTAACTAACTATATCTATATAATTTAAGTTCTTATGTCAAAATTATCTTCATTTGATAAATGACTAAACATCTAGTTGCTTAACTTTATTTGATTAGCAGCGTAACTCAATTGAAGACAACTTTTATATATTTAATTTTATGATAGTAATAATATTAATGATAATTATAAAATTGTTAGAAAATAAATGAGAAAAAATATTTATACATAAAAATTAGGTCTAAGGCTTTCTTCCACCAGGGGAAAAAATTATTTTTCCCCAGAATTTCTATTATCATATCATATTACTAAAAAGACTAGACTTTTTAGCAATATAATTTACTAAATTATATTACTAAAACTAGTTAAGTGGAGTGTTAGTATTTGAATAAAACTAGTTTGTTATTATTCTTAATCCTGATTTTGATTAGCTTGTTTCTTTTTAATTTTCTTTTATTATGTCTAAAAAAAATAATATATATATCTTGTCAAATAATTACCCTCCGCCTTCCTTCTTTCCTCTTGTGATACTTAGAATCACACGAGTCGATTAAGCAGTAGAAGAAAAAAGAAGCAATGAAAGTATTAGTATATGAATAACATCACTCTCAATAAAATTTGTGTGTAAATTTTAGGACTAGTATTTATTTATTATTATTATTATTAATTCTAAGTTTTGTTGTGAACAATCTATATCCGTTGTTTATCGTACGTTCTCAGTTGTATGAACTTCTCAATTCTCCCTTATATATATATATATATATATATATATATATATATATATATATATATACACACACACACACACTACGAATCATGTCCGGACTCCTGGACCTGATCAAAAACGGAGCCCAATTTTTTTTATATATAACAACTAAAAAAAATTATGGAACTGAAATTTTTTCATAATACAGTATTTTGGGTGTGTTTTTAATATCTATATCAACCAATGTATGTATAATTTGCCCAGACTGTACATATATTGTTTTGGTATAGGCATCCAAATCACGCCCAAAACACTGTATTATGTAAAAATTCCAATTTCATAAAAAAAAAATTTTTTTTTAGTTGTTTCAAAAAAAAAACAAAAAAGAAGTCCGTATTTTAATAGAGTCCGGGATCCCGGACTGTATCCAGACTATATATATATATATATATATATATATATATATATATCTTTTTTGTTTATACATATTTGTACACAATAAATGTGAATTCAATAAAAAAGAGAATATGAATAGACTTTTGAGCAATAAGAAATAGCTAATTTAGTTAAAAATGGGATCCACTTGTGAAAATATAGATTTCTTATTTTTAAATTATAATTTGTGTTTAATAATAAAAAAGTATTTAAATTAGGAAAAATAAAAATTAATATTTTTTAATATTTATTTTGAGAATCTATGCTATTATCATTAATTTATTTTTAGAGACACATTTCATATTTTAAGAACTTAGGGGAGGGAACCAAATTGATTCCTCTGATTATTTTTATAGAGAGTAAATATAAGCCGCTTCAAAATATAGGTTTGTAAACACATTTTACTTTTAAAAATGAATTATAAATTGCTTTCACTATTTATAATCGATTTTGAAATTAGAGATATATTTTTTTGTCAATTCTCAAATTAGATAAATATTCTTATTACAAATTATAAAATATCATGAATTTTTTAACATTAAATTAATTTTATTCTTAATTAATTACGTATTATCATATAATCACTTTAAATTTAGAAAAATAAACTTTTCTTAAAAATTCTTTAATTTGTAAACATATCTCTAATTTTATAAATAGAACAATTTAAATCAGGATTTGTCATGGCAAAGAGTTCAATTAAAAAGTAAATTAGTAATGGGATTTTAAGATATGAGGTTCAATTCACAATATTTTTTTTGTTAAGTTTGTTCAATTCACACATTTTTAGTACAATACGTTTAAATAATTTTATTTTATTTTATTTTTTTTATGAAAATATAATTGTCATTTATAATTTGTAATGAAGGGTAATAAGACAGCTTAGTGGAAGCTGGCACGTGATAAGAGGGATGGAGATTGGGAATTAATGTGGTGGGTATAAGTATATGGGATCTTCTCTCCTCTCTATTTATTTATGTAAACTAAACACAATATATATATATATATATATATATATATATATATATATATATATATTTATTTATACTCTCCTCCGGTCACTTTGTTTACATTCTTGACCCTCTCCCTCTCCCTCTCTCTCTATGCTTTTCCTGTCCGTCTATATTGAGACTCAAGAGAGATGGAGGAGGTGAGGAGATCATCAAGATTTAACAGAATCTGTGTGTTTTGTGGTAGCAGTTCTGGTAACAAATCCACGTACCAAGAAGCTGCTGTTGAGTTGGGTAAAGAACTGGTAATACTATACATATATCTCTCTCTCTCTATATATATATATACTCCCCCTAATTAATAAATGTGTATAATTCTCCGCACCATATCATGATGTCAGTTATGTCTTTCTCTCACAAATTTTCATGGAAAGCGATGCCACTAATAGTCCACTTTGATTTGATTTGATTTTTTTTGTTAAATTTTAGGAATGACAAAACAACAATGTGGTTCTTCAATTGCAGAAATCAAACAAACCCATTTTTACTTTCAAATCATTTGTCTCATTCTTTTCTTGTAAGAGAGAGGTGAAGAAGAGATTTTTTATTTTTTAATTTTTAATTGATCTGTTTTGGCTTCTTTGTGAATAAGTGATTTTGTTATATATGTTCTATTTTCTCTTGATTATTTTGTTTCTCAACGAGCACACAGCTTTCAACGTGGGCATATGATTGTTGGTGAATTAGGGTTTATGTTTTGCATGAATGATTCGGAGAGAAGAGAGAGAAATAAGAGAGATTGCTAGCTGTGACCTGCCTGTCTGTTGAGCAGCTTTCTTGCATGATCTTTCTTTTGGTTTGTTTTTTTATTTTTCAGGAAAATACAAATACGAATTGGTGCCTTTTCAAGGGGAACCAGACGTGCCACCTTCGTATCATGACTACTTGTTTAAGCGTGTTCGATATCTACATGAAAATATTCAGTTCAGTCTTTTTATATGCTACTACTTAACAAATAATTATTAGTAGGATGTGTTTATATTCCCATATTTTTAGTTTGGCCCGTAGGGTTTTTCCTAATAAATTTCCATAAGGCCAATTTAATTAGGTCATGTTTTAGTTGTTTATTTTTGGCATGTGATGATGGGGTTTTGTGAATGTTTGAATGGGTTTTCTACACGTTAATTAATGGGGTTTTTGGATTTTCGATGCCTATATATAATATATATTTTTGTATTGTTGAAGGTGGAGAGAAGGATTGATTTGGTTTATGGAGGTGGGAGCGTGGGTCTGATGGGCCTTGTTTCTCAGGCAGTTCATGATGGTGGGCGCCATGTTCTAGGGTACATAAATCTAACTATTTACGTAGAACTAATTTGTCTACCTCTTCTCTCCCTCTCTCTCTATCTCTGTATATATATATATATACTAGTTGGGTCCCGTGCTAGAGACACTGTACGGTACGGTCCAGATAATTTATTGAATGAGCGAGAAATTTAAAATCATTTATATTTTATTAGATAAATATTAATGTCATATAGGGTTCTCATGTTTTCTTATTTGAAGCCAGGCAAATTTCTCACTTTCCTATGTATCGGGTTTCTCATTCTGCTCATTGCTCAAAGGCAGACATCATGGGATCTAATGATGCATTTTGAAAGTTGAGGTGTTTCTGCAATTTGTCTTCCATTTTACTCAAAAAAGTCTTTTGTTTTTTCCTCCTTCAAGCCAAACAAGCACTTGGGCGGGGCAGAGAAGAGAACATATGATTTTTACTTGGAAACCGATAATTTCACAAAAAAATAATTACTTTTGGCACGAGTTTCTTTCATATAAAAATGTGCGTCTTATTCAGCATTTATTATTTAATTATATGTGAGAGATCATATAGAAATATTATTTTTTCATGTAGAAATATTAATCAGTTCCCAACTAATTTCAAAACTATACAAGCATGCATGTTGTAAAAGTTTTCTTTACTTGTAATAAAACTTTAGTACAGTTCTGATAACTTTTACAAGATTAAAAAAAAAAGAGAAAGTGAACATAATTCCATTTGTGCAACATGTTGGTCCACACGTGCACTTGGTTCAATTTGGAAAGCAAGAACATTATAAAAAAGGCTTGGCAGAAAGTTTATCACCTTTTTTGGCCAGTTATTGAATTTGATCCGTCTCCTATGTTTGATGAAAAGGTGGTCAATCTCCCTGAATTGCATTACCCCCCTTGCCCCTTTCAACAAAATAGCTTAAGTAGTCCCACAACTATGCTCGTAAGCCAATTATCACCTTGTAGAGTTGTAGGCTTAATTTACGCTCCTCCGTCTAATGTTAAAAAAGGAAATTTTGTTCCTGTATTGCATTGTGATATTAGACTACTTATTATACATTTTAATGGTGGTTATTTTGCAGAATTATTCCAAGGACCCTCATGCCCAGAGAGGTATATATAGCTCTAGCTACTCCCAAACTTCAAATCAAATAGTTTAGATTTTTTTGTGATGGGAACATTATGATGTCAACAGCAGCCGCTAATACTTCTTCTTCCCTGTTGCCTTTTCTTTTCAACTGCTCCAACTAATTTTAATGATTATATATTAGTATTTGTGTACACCAGTTACAAGTTTATGTATGATTCCTTTTTGGACAATAGGAAACAAACTTTTATATCATTAGTTTGCTTCCTATGCTTTATACCACCACGATATAAATATTAGAATGTCGCTTCTTGGAATCAATTCCCTAAATTATTTGTTGATTTAATTGGGATGCATGTCTTTCAATGTCAATGATACTAGTCATGCGACTATGTCCAAATGATGGCTCATTAAAGCAGAGGAAATTGATTGGTTCTGTTCATGACATGTTATAACAATTTTTAAGTTCTACCCGTGTACTGTTATTACAACAGATAACTGGAGAGACAATTGGGGAAGTGAGAGCTGTGTCGGATATGCATCAAAGAAAAGCAGAGATGGCTCGCCAAGCCGATGCCTTCATTGCACTTCCTGGTAATAATAAGGATCAAAATCGAAATGCAGATCGATATTAAAAATGTAGTACAACTTTTAGTACATTAACGCATCAACAATATCTAATAATCAGGTGGTTACGGCACGCTGGAAGAACTGCTGGAAGTTATCACATGGGCTCAGCTTGGGATCCATTGCAAACCTGTAAGATTAATAAGTTTTCTTGATTAATTTACTTGGTCAAGTAATTTGAGTTGCAATTATGTATGATACTAATTATGATGCCAAGAAATTAAGTCAATTGTAATTGAATATTTGATTGGGATTGAATAATTGGGGCAAAGTATAGATGTTTCTTCATGTAGGCAGGTTGAGAATACAAAGCATTGCAATTTGTTTTGTTTTGTTGGCATGTTCTTTCATGTTACAAAATACATAAAAAGCTCAATAATTCTTAACAAGTGGGATTAGGTTCAAGCAAAGGTAGCAACAGAGAATCATTCCATGTGGTACTTGATTGGTTCACACGGAAAGATATTGTATATATTTCAATCATATCATGATTTACTTGTAGTTCAATTTGAGGATCTCCGTCTGAATGGGAGAAAAAATTCTGAGAATTTAAAATACAAATGTTAAATGTCGGTTGTGATTTGGTTACGCAAGACTTTGATACTATATATATATATCATTTAATCTTATTTTAATCTAATTATTTATCCAGGTTGGCTTATTGAATGTTGAAGGGTACTATAACATCTTGTTATCTTTCCTTGATAAGGCCGTTGATGAAGGCTTTATCTCCCCCACTGCTCGTCGGATAATCTTGTCTGCCCCGACAGCCAAAGAATTGGTTATAGAGCTTGAGGTATATATGGATTTAGATTAGATTCATCATTCATTTTGTATATTTTTAAAGTAGAAAATATTGAGGAGAGAGACTAGTTTAAGTTACAATAGTATGTGTGGAGAATTAGTCTTTTTTAAAGAGAAGAATTAGTCTATTATCTCAAAAACTAGAGCTGGGGCATCAAAATCTTGGTGTTGATATTAAGTTGGGAAGCTTTAATTTTAATTAACACTTAATTTCAGGCTGGCTATCCACATCTATTGTGGTCGTGTTAGGCGTCAGCAACATAAAAATAAATTTCATTCCTCGTGTGATTGAGCTTAACTGTGCCGACGGAACCCAATTAGTTATAGCAATATTAATCTAATTTGGTTTTCCATATTCTTGTGTATCAGGAATATGTTCCGGAGTATGATGAAGTTGCGTCAAAATTGATCTGGGAGGAGGTGGAAAGACTACATTATGTGGCGGAGGTGGGTGTTCCAACAACATAATATGCAATGCTAACTGGCTTTAATTTTTGGGGTTAAGTATGTATGTATGTATAGGTATAGTAGACCGTACATCTCCCAACTCCAGCCAAGAAGTACCAACTTTTTGGTTTTTGGAATTTTGTAAGGACTCTAATTATAAGTCTGATATAATACATTGAACATGTCTGGCAAATCAAAGAAAGAAGTGGCCTTCATTTTGTGGAGAACTATTAAGTTAATCAAGTTATCTTATTCTAGCTTTGCTGGTGGCTGTCTGTCCTTGTATCAATCTGATGATTTGATGATATGATATGCTAATACTTGGTAGCGGGCGTGTGATTATTTTGGTACTGAAATCTTAATGTTGATTGATAATATGATTTAATTTGAAGGAACGATAACTTGTGGACCTGTGGGTACATGTCTGAATACTTGCAATGTAATCGATTTGATGCACGTCATTAGAGTCGTATTTTTAGTTGATAATGTTTTTCTTGTTTTAAAAGAAAATCATTAATTAATTAAATATGTTTCTTTCTTCACGTTTTATCCTTCAACTAATCAACTTTTTAGTTGAGTAGTAAAGAAATAATGAGTAATTCATGTAATCAAATGTGATGATAAATTTAAGAAAGCTGTATTATTTTATAATTAAATGAAAAAACTTTGAGAAAATGAATTAGAAATTATAGCCAAGTGTAGTAAATTCTTCTCCAGTTCTCCTTCCTCGTTGGATACGTCCCAGTCTTTTGTATGGAAAGTAGGAAAACATCAAAACCATGTCGCATACCCCAGGCTTTTTGTGTTACATTCTTCCGACTTTAAAATTGCACAAAAAACGAAATCGTTTAAATTTAATCATAAGATGCTTTGTATAAGAAACCTACATTATTTAATCTCACATGTTAAGTCTGTCTCATCGAGTTTATTCCCATAATGTTTCCAATAACTCAACAAAAAGACTGGAAGAAGAAGTTACACGAAAAACAAAACTCTCTATAAATGACAGGGAGATGTCATCTATCAAGTACACACTATTACCTTCATACTGCTGCAAAGTAATCCTTGCTGAGCTTAGGGTCTGGCTTCATGGACTTGTCCCCAGGCTTCCACCCAGCTGGGCATACTTCATCCGGGTTATCCTGCACATACTGCAATGCCTGTAGGCTCCAACATAAACCATTTAGTTCATAGCAAAGATACTACTTCGGCCATTCTAAAATTTAAGATCAAGTTGAACTTTTCACAGTCGGTCCGAGATATTTTCAAATTCAAAACTAATGTGATTCTTCCAACTTTTGAAACAATAAATCATTATTAGTTGTACTTATTTGTCTTAATTGATGTTTTGGTCACTGTACTAGGGGTTAATTTTTATTGTGGTTACGGAATATTACATCCTGTTCAAAAAAGTGAACAAAAGTGCCGAATTGACTAAAAGTAAATAGATGTTAATTACGTGGCAAATGGGATCCTCTTTTACGTGGATCAAAAGGGAAATTTAATTGGCCCCATTAATTAACCTCGTTTCACATAACATTTGAGACAGAAAAAATTTCAAGCGATCATGAGTTCTGAGCAATTTCTTCCGAGAGATTTATGAGATTTTGAGAGATTTGCGAGGGCGTTTGAAGAAAAAATCTAATTCGTCTGCATGCAAGTGAGATCTACCATGAATTTCTTCTTATCTAAGTTCTAGGGAATAAGGAAAATTGGGGGTTTTAATTTTTTGAAATTTATTGGATGTAATTAGTAATTTATGGGTCAAATACCCTCTAAATAGTTAGTAATATTAACCTCCAATTCTCAGATCATAGAATAACTTAATTTTACGTTTATACGATCGAAGGGTGAATCCTCATATTGTAGAATGACTCAACTCTACGATACTAGACTTCAGTGTAGAAACGTAGACTGAATCCTCAGATCGTAAAACGACTTAACTCTACGTTTCTACGATCGTATAATGAATCCTCATATCGTAGAATGACTTAACTCTACGATACTAGACTTCAGTGTAGAAACGAACACTGAATCCTCTGAAACGTAGATTGAATCCTCAGATCGTAAAATAACTTAACTCTACGTTTCTGCACTGAAGTCTAGTATCGTAGAGTTAAGTCACACTATGTTGCCCTTTTAACCGTGAGAAATTCTATAGATGAAATATTGTTTTTATAGGAACAAATGTGCACTTATCATGATCTCATGCACTTGATATAACATATCAGTAACCATGTCCACAGTAGGCACTAAATATTACCAAATATTCAGAAAGTATTTGATCAGATGAAGATATCTGATTCATGTCATTTCCATGAACATACACTCCATATGAAGAATTCATGGGAACATAACACGAATTAGAATGAGCAAAAACGAAAGGAAGCTAATAAAAATTTGAGCCAAGCTTGTTCCCAGCAACATGAATTCGTTGTCGGAGAACAAGTCGCTGGCAGATGAAAGGAGCAGCAATTGAGCTAAGCAGAATCGCACCAAAACTATTGATCGCAATCCCTAATTTTTTTCCTTCCTACTTGTGAACATTCAGGTATATATAGGGTAGGTGTCATGTGCTATGCACATGATACACATGGCTAAACTAACTCACACATCACCAATTAAGCCTCACGTGATATGCACGGTAACGAATTTCGTCACTTTTTTGGACAAAATGTTTAAGTAATGACCATTTTGTAATTTTTTTTCGAGTATAGTAACGCGTTTGTAACAAAAAAATATTCGATAACCACAATGAAAATCAACCCCTAGTACAATGACCAAAACATCAATTAATTCTATTTTATATCCCAAATGACTTAAAAATTTCAAAGTTAATCCTATAATTAAATTAGGAGTACGAATTTATAAGGAGACTGTGTTCAAATGAAGCCTCAAAACTAAATCTCTTTCTTGACATTATAGTACAAAATTACCTGGAGTGTTCTCATTGTCTCATCAACACTACGCCCAATAGCAAGATTGTTAATGGTGGAGTGTTGAATGACCCCTTCCTTGTCAATAATGAAAAGTCCTCTCAATGCAATTCCCTGTAACATGGAGAATTTTTTATTTTAGATAAACTCACCAGCATTAGATAATATGAAGGAACACCACAAAACTTAAAAAACAGTACCCATTCAATCTTAATATGGTACGTACTTGCATTAATTCTAATATATAACCTCTTCATCCCAAAATGAGCCCATTTTACTTCTTTGGTTTTCCAAGAATGAGACTCCCTTTACTAAAATTATACTACAATATGGGACAATATGCCAAATTTTCCCTTAATGGAAAGTCGGTTACACTTGGCTTATGATTTAAAATTAATATTGTTAGTTAAATAGTTAAAGATGTTAAAAGGTAAATTGACAAATTTTCTTTAAAAAATCTTTATAGCTAACCATCACACATCGTCAACATCCAACATAAATTTCCACAAAATATTACAAATGAGAGATAATAAGTACCTGATCCGGAATCAACACACCAAAAGATTTTGAAATCGATTTAGTGACATCAGAAACCAGTGGATAGTTCAGATCACCCAACCCTCCAGACTTCCTATCGGTTTGAACCCATGCAAGGTGGGAGAACTACAAAAAATAGCAAAATAAATTTATCTTACAACATTATTAAAGGCTTTCAACAAATAAGAAATTTAGATTACAACAGATATTGGCTAATGACAATAAAACACTTGCAAAATTCAATCTACCAACATAATAGGCCAAAGAGATTTTCTTTTATTATTTACAAAAACTGCATATAAGAATAAACTTATAAGCAACAAAGACTACCTATTGCAGAAATTTTAAGAAAGTCCCTTCTCCAATACTGTAGACAAAGGTTGGCACTAATTACAGTATTATTTAGACCTAAATACCTTGTGTTCTGACTCGGGAAGCACAGTTGCACATTGCAAGTAAAATTGTATATGATGTGGACTTATAGTTAGGGGTGCAAAATTAACTACTCAACTGCCTATAGGGTTTTACATTCACCCTCATAAAAACAAATAACCGACATAATTAAATAAAATCAAAACTTGTAACCATACACCCGATTTCACACAATTTTGAAATAAACAGAAAAGCACCCACCACACTGTCTATTGAAACACCCAAAATCTCTGTGTTTAACTTCTCGAAGTCAACATGACGGTCACTGAAAGCAGTAATCTCTACACGAAAAACAACAGGAAGACAATGGAGGATAAATACATATGCTGCTATTATAAATCTTCATTGTGTATTTAAAATTTTAAAGTACATAGTCGAATAAACGATTAACTTAATAGTCCTCAATGTCAATTTACCTGTTGGGCAAACAAAGGTGAAATCCAGTGGATAGAAAAAGAGAATTACATATTTCTTTCCAATGTAATCGGAGAGTTTAACCTGTGAGCACAAGCCCATAAAATTAGAATCCCAAAAAATTAGAATAAAAGTAAAATATTTGAGAACGTGACCAAGGATGCAAATACTGTGTTGCATAGTTGAATAAATTTTGTGGACCCCAAATGCAGTGTATCATATCTTAGATTTATTTTTCTAGTCCTTGACAGAGCATTACAAAGAAAAATGCATTGACAATGACAGATCACATATACCAATTGATTCAACATACAGAAAAAAAAATGCAATCACCCCATGAGTACAGCTAAAAACACTCCATGGAAATAATTTTGATCAAGTATCTGTTTTAGTGTTTGCTAAACCAAGGGCTAAATGGAATAGCAAAACATCACTAACTTTGTAAAGTTCACACCTTTCATGACCATACAACCCCATGTCCGCCTGATTTCTTTGAACAAGAATACTACTAATAAAGACAAATCCTGATTATTCCTCACGTGCATAAATCAACTATCAAATATGTTGCAATTTGCATAGGCAAAGAAACACCACCATTCATCATTAAAACTCATAGATTACCTTGATAAATTCTTGATCAAACACAGCCTCTGCTTCAAAGTCTGGTGCTAGATTTCCAACCAGTGGAAGTTCACTCTAAACAATAAGGAATAATAAGAGATGAAGTAATGTTTAGTGGATAGAATTAACAATGGAAAATTCTATAGGCACACAGGATTTAAAAATTAAGCTAAACAGATACATTATGAACGTAACCATGTGTAATTTTTATACACGAATCTTCATTGCTACATTCTTTTTTAGTAAATTTATTCCTGAAAATTTGATTAACAACCTACCTTAATGTTTAAATAACAACCCAAACCAACCCAAATCAAAGTAAATTTCAGATTCCAATGCGGTAATGCCTTAGAAGTTAACAGCGTACTGTAGTCTAACAGTAAAAACACAATCATAACAATAAATAAATAAAGTAGAGAAATATAACTTACAGCCCTGACAACTAAGCTGCGACGGGAGTGAGAAGGGCGGGAAGAGATAGAACGAGATTGGAGGGATTTGCGGAGACCATAGGAGGAGGAGGAATCGGGAAGGGTTAGGGTATGGGAGAAAGAGGGCTTTGATTTGGGGGAAATGTAGGATTTAGGGTTTGAGAGAAGGGTGGTTGTAGAAGCAGCAGCAGCAGCTATGTAAGAAGCCATGGATTAAACGGAAGAGGAGCTGTCTGCCTCTCACCCACCCACACTTTATCTCTTTAAGACTAGATATTAGCACAACTTCTTCTTCTCGGTCTCTATTGTATCGTTCGTCTAAGTTGGAGAAATAGTAGATGATTATTATGAGGGAGGGAGGGAGGGAGGGAGGGAGGGTGGGAATGAGGGAGGGAGGGGATTGGGGTAAATGGATAAGTAATAGTCTCAAGTGAAGTAGGACTGTAGACTTGCGGAGAAGAGAGAGAAAGGTTCGGGCCGAAAATCTAGTTCTAACTTATTTCCTTTATATCTGACCTGACCTGACCTCACCTGATCTGACCAATCCAATTCCACTAGCAGAAAACAGCCCAAATAAAAAGCATAAGCATAGACCTATCAAATGTACACAAACAAATATATGTTGGGTTGGAACTAATTATTTGATTTTATTGCAATATTTAAATTCCACAATTGGGGAAATAAGAAATCTCTATGAGACTTGATGACCTTGATTTGTAACATAAATATATTTCAACCAACAATTAAACACAATTTTTTTTTCATTTAATAAAAATAAATCATTTCATTCTTATCATTATTTCTCCAATCCAAATGTAGCATAAAATTTTCAATGATCGATAATTAAGTAAAGTACCTTTCTTTGAATTAGCATATGAATAAAAATATTGTTTAGAAGGAAAAATGTTACTCTTAAGTTCAAAAGTTCTACTTTCATATATAATGAGATTTATTCACTCTCCATATAAATGATAATTATTTTTTAAATATCTTGTAAGTGAAACTAAACGAATATTAACTTACTTCTGAACGAATATTATAGTTCATAATTAGTCGAGCAGAACCAAGTTGAGCCGAGCCAATCTGTATCGAATTTATAATGTCAAGCCGTAACGCAATAGATCACAATCGTTTATTTTTATCATTACTAGAAAAATCACAACCGTTAAATAAAAACCCTAATCTTGAGATCTATAAAATACGAATAACCACGTACAATTTTGTGCCTCATCTTCAGTTTCAACTCTCGCCCAAAATGTATAATCTACTGTTGAGTGTCGACCATTACATCACTTGTAGTATGATTTAGTGTGACATATCGAAAATTGTATTGGACGGCTTAGTTAAACTAAGTAGAACATAATTTTGCTGATTTAGAAAGACTCGAGTACTTGTGATCAAGTGGGAAAGCCAATTACATTTCTACATCATCAGAAATAGGATCTGAAGCATGATAAATTTGCAATGTACCTGATCTGATCTGATCTGATCTATATGTGGAAGCCTAGAAAAAGTTGAGATTGCCGCCTTTGCTCCGACCAAGTTCAGGTAACAATTTAATTCATACAGAAATTAGTATATACTGTCACACACACTAATAAGCTATCAAGCATTTCATCCTTGTTTTTAAATTAATGAATAATATTTTTTTGAATATTTGAATTTTGATTTTATATTTATTGGATATTAACATACAAATGTGTCAATTATATATATATAAGCTATATCTACAAGTTCATTCAGAGTGATGTAATTTAAGAAATATGCCTCCACTGAATTTCAACACTTCCTTAACAAGAAAGAAGAAAGCAATCATTCATTCTTTACAATTATACTTTTAATTATTTTTTACAATTTTTTGAATATATTATGAGATATAAGACTGAGCAAGAGATATATGTTCTGCATCTTTCACGAAAAGAGTTTTGTTTCATCTTTTGATTAGTTTAATTTGTGAAAATTTAAAACATTGAAATCTCTATACATTCATTTGAGTTAGTTAATATAATTGTAATTATTGAAATTTCGGTAAATGGTACTAATAAATTACAAAAGAAAATTATTTTCAAAACTTCCATAAACACATTAATAGAAGTGCATAAAATTTTGTATATATTGTGCTTGTTCATCCTCTATCAATTTTGAAAAATTTAGTGTTTTAAGAGTTTCAAATGCATAGAAAATCTTACTAACATTCGGTTCAAAGTTCGAGATACAATTTGATTTCTTAAAGTCAATTCGCGAAATCTTAAAATTCTCAAAATTGATATGAAATTATTTAGATTTAATAAAAATAAATATAACAATTGTAAACTAACTATAAAGTACCACTAATATCATATTTGTTGATTTTAAAACTTGAACGAAATTATTTCAATTTTAAATTTTAGGATTTCGCGAAATGGTTTAAAAAAATCAAAATGTATCTCTAATTTTAGAATGGGTGGAACAGTTATTTTATAAATAACTTATTTTAAACGCAATTTATATAACTCATTAACACACAACACTATTTAAATAATTATTAAATACGAGCCGATTGAGACGGATAAGCAGCAAAGGCTTATAAGTACGTGACAATATAAAAAGCGTTAAAAAATAATTCAAAATGAAAAAAATAAATAAAAACAAGTAATAATAAGAAGAACAGCGGGAAGTAAATTAGTAGTACTATTTTTACGAGTAACCCACCCGTTGCCATATTTACAAGTCCAAAGGAAGAATAAGAAAATATAGAAATAAATTAATGAGTAGAGAATGCAATCAATTTTACTAATTCAAAATCAAGTAAACTTGTTCTTGAAGATAATATTAATACTATTCATATGGGTCCCATATAATTATAAAAATATTAATTTGTAATTAATATTTAATTTTACAGATTGTCATTTAGTAATGAGTACAACTGTGTATAAGCTAAGCTGGTTGGCATTTTTGGGTGAAAGATGAGTGTGTTCTCAATTTCTCTATTAGTAGTAGTAATAATTAATAGATCTCATAAATATAATCCAACAAAGATGGTTTATGTCACAATTTAACTCAAATAAAAACTGCGATAAAAATTAATTTTATTTGTGGTTTTTTATGGAGTTGATATCTAAAACACTAGTGATACCTTGTAATTTAAAATATTATTCCCTGTTATTGGAATGAATAATAAAACATGCATGCATACTGATTTTATAACTTAAATAGTTAATGCCTCCAAACGGTGAATAGAATACTACCCGTGTCAGATCCAGATCATGGCACAATCCAATGGATATAATTTGATCCCTGGCCTCCTAATCTTTTTGTCCTATAATTTCGAAAATATTCTGTTACTTGAAATTAATTAAGATTGTTTATACCATAATTATAAAAGAGGTTGATTATGGTAATTTGATTATGATAAGTATGTTAAGTTTATCCGGTTGGAATCAAGTCGGGAATACGGTCGAATTCTTTGCTCAAGATTGCGTAATTTCTTCTCTATCACGTTCATCTCGATTGTCGTCCCCTTCTAAATGAAACAAAACGACAATCAATAGTTTTTACGCATATAAATTTGCCCTTTTACTCCTCCAGCAATCCCATCTCCACACCCAACCCAGGACAACAACATGCCCCAATCAACATCCACCACCACTCTCAGTCGCCGGAACTCAATCGGCACACCTGCTGTCTCAACAAAGCTCACCATCACAAAATCTAATCTCTTCCGCCACCACTCATCCAGCTACCCGAAAACCACCGTTGTCGCCGCCCTCGCCAGTTCATCCCCCCCATCGTCATTTTGCTACACCTCCCTCAAGGACGTGATCCCCTCCAGCGCCGTGAATTCACCGACCACCGCTTCCTCCTCCATCGCGGCTGCCCATCCCGGCTACGAAATAGCCATTCGCAACCGCCTCGTGAAGCAGGCTGCCTGGGCCTACCTTCAGCCCGTGTCTGGTTATCCCGATTCGGAAGATGGAAGCTTCTTCCGCCGCTTTTGGGTCAGATTCTCTGCTGACCTGTCAAAAAACTCTTTGGTTCGGGTCGTGACCCGAGCCTTTGGCTGGTTTCTACAGGTGATTAGGGTCCGGAGCTCCGAATGAAGACTAATGAGGAGGAATGGTATTGATCATTAAACTTGTTCTCTGTTTAGTCTAGTTTAAGGGGATTGATTTAGGCTGGTGTTTACTGATTTAGTTAGATATGAAGGGAAACATTGATGACTGATTGGTAACCTTTTTTATGGTATGGTATGGTTTGGTATTATGTCTAATAGTTTTAGTGCTTTGTAATGGGCAATTGCAATGTCTTATATCAAATCAATCTGAAATTTCAATGCATTTGCGATTATGTATTAAAGAACTAACTGATATATATATATATATATATATATATATATATATATATATATATATGGTAAAAATGGAGGTAAAGTTACACGGTCTACGATCGTTCACTCTACTATCGTAGAGTAGTCACTCCGCGATTTGTGAATTCACTCTACGATCGTAGAGTGAATTCACTCTACTATTTAGGGACTACTCTACGATCGTAGAGTGAAATCACTATACTATCTGGGGGCTATTCTACGATCGAATATTGAAATCACGTAGACCGTGTAACTTTAAAATTTACACATGTGTACCTCCATATTCCCATATATATATATATATATATATATATATATATATATATATATATATATATATATATAGAATGAGGATCCAGTCCGGACGCCCGGACTGGTCCTAAAATACGGACCCAAATTTTTTTTTTTTTTTGCTTTTTTTTTTTTGAAACAACTAAAAAAAAAAAAAAAAAATTTATGGAACTGAAATTTTTCCATAATACAATGTTTTGGGTGTGTTTTTAATACCTATACCAACCAATGTATGTACAGTTTGCCCAGACTGTACAGACATATTTCGTTATAGGCATCCAAATCACGCCCAAAACACTGTATTATGGAAAAATTTCAATTCCATAAATTTTTTTTTTTTTTTTAGTTGTTTCAAAAAAAAAAGCAAAAAAAAAAAAAAAAAGGTCCGGATTTTGTTAAAATCCGGGAGTCCGGACCTGATCCGGACTCTATATATATATATATATTTGAGAATACTTTATCATACATGATGCGGTCGGTGCTTACAATTTTTACAAAGTTTCATTGGGGTGGGGGGACCTATTGCACGTCTAAATCTAAACCGGGTTTCATGTACATTGCCGGCTCGAACTGCTAATCTGTTCTCTGTTGGACATATCCATAGATTGAATAAATTGTGTTCGATTGTTATAAGGTTTAAGCGGTTGAGAGATGGCAAGTAGATAGTGGTGGTGCTGATGGAATTGGCAGCTGTTTCTTTTGGGACTGCTGTTTCTGCTTCTTTGATACTCTATAGAATGAAAGAAATGTGTTTGGAGGAGGTGGGGGAGTTCCTTCCCCTTTCTGCAAAAATGGAATTTGTTAAAAGTTCATATCTTACTATATTGATAGTAATCAGTTATATATTGCATACTTTTTGCTTGTGTTACAAAACATTAACAAAAATTATGGCCAATTAAAAACAAAATAATGTTACTATCACATAAAAAAGGTCACATTAAAAAAGCTGTAAAATGAGCAAACAGTTCGAACTTGATTCGTACTCGCTTGACTCGTACTCGCTTGACTCGTACTCGCTCGACTCGAAATATAAATGAGTCAAATATGAGCACATTTTAAAGTTCGATAAATTACTCGAACCTTCTCAAATTATAATTTTCTATTGATACTCGGATCATATTCGTTGGAAAAGTCCAAACTGTTCGAGCTTGATTCAGGAATCGTGTTCGACTTGGTAGCTAAATGAGCCTCAATCAAACTTTATTTTATACTCGATAAATTTTGTGAACTAAATATGAGTAACTCAATACTCGGATCGAATCAGTTTCAGTTTATACCCTTACACATAATGCTCACATACACACACATGCATACTACGGGCCCCACATGTCAGGCAGGGGCCACAATATGCATGTGTGTATGTGGGTATTATGTGTTTTTTTATGTGATAGTAACATTATTGTTAAAAACATCATATATATTGATTTCTATGCATAAAAAATTTAATCACAAGAGTCCAAATGGATTCAATGTGTCTAACCGGGCCCAGCGGGCCATGTTCGCGGTCAGCATTTTCAGAATTTTATCAGGCTACTGGTGTATTGTTTTGTAATATCAGCTCATTGCCTCTCATGAAAAACTTAACACTATTCCATTCATTGGATAAATACATGTCAGTCACTGTTCGAGAGCTTGTAGCAATATCATATAAGGTTCCCAAATATTATATACAGGCCCTATATATATATAATAAAGGGGAAATTATGACTCTAGTGTCATATATTTACTAGGTGAATGGATAAGATTAGTATTAGCTTAGGTCCCTATCAAAACATGTTTGAGGTCTGCCACGGGCTTTTTGTTCAATTTTTATGTAGATTCCAACAAATATTGTTTCCAAGTTCATGATCCATATCTGCGCTACAGACTAGAAATCCAGTAGAGAAGAGAATGTTTGGAGACAGTCAATCACTTTGGGTAAGCTTTGTTAGCTATTTCAGTCACCACATGAATGTTGTTCAATAGAAATAGGTAACTACATCTATTATGCTGTTGGAAACTTGGAATAACCCCCAAAGATAATTCCTAATAAAGGGGATAAGACATGTAAATTTTTGTGGGATCATTAGCAATAAGCAGCTAGTAGTATGGTAGCATACTAAAACCATGACAAAGAGGGAGTGAAGAGAAACAATACCTCAGAGCTAGCTTTGGTAATCCTCCCAGACTGAGAAGCCAAGTATTCAATGATTTCGAAAAACTTTGTTTGCCCCAAGTCGGTACAGTTATGGTAATAATAAATAGCCAAGTCCCATGCCCTTATCCTCATCTCCTGTAAACTCTTGTCTATGTCTGTCTCATGCTTTGCAACAAATGGCCTCAATAAGGTTTCATAGACATACCCTGTTCCCTGAGTGAGCAGAAATTGTCCGTCTTAAATTAGAACATCACTATTCACTACCAACCATATATTATGAATATATATGATACATAAGTTCTAGTTAAAAATTGTATTAGACCTTTGTTTTCGGATACCACAAGTAGATAAATAGAGCTAGCTTCGTCTCAGCATACATTGGCACCCTAAACAAGATAGAAATATACTTAGAAATCGAGACCTGCAAGTATCGATGAAGATAGAGAAAGGTCATTGAATGTTGCATACCATGAAACAAATATATCCCCAATTCTCTCAAAAACTGTCATCAATGCAACAATTATCCTGCGGAATCAAAATTCGTTAGTAATCCTGTTTGATCCATGGGCTACTGAAACTAAGAATAACATTTAGCGTGCACAATTAATTAAACAATGATGGCTGTTGAGTGTTGAAGCTATGTACACATTGTGGATATTGCACCATAACCTTAGTCAAGTGTGAAAGTGACTAATCAATTCATCTCTACAACTCACTATGCTACATAGCCAATCTTACAAAGATTATTGTCAAGTCAATTTGGAAAATAAGCTCTCTTCATGTTTTTGGCAATATTGGGTTTAGAAAAGTAAGTAGAACTGTAGCACCACAAAGTCAAGTGAGCTCGTGCAATTAGGTGGTGATGCTAATATCTTTTCATATTTTCACTATCATAGTACTCCCTGCATTCCAAAATTGTTCTGAAAAAGAGATATTTTTTTACTATAGGGTTATAAAGGGGCATACTATCCCTAATTTGTAGTTATTTTTCTATCATCATTTCTAACATCACACCCCAGTATTACTAAATTCTTAATTAGTCTTTAAGGGTACATTTAAAAACATAGAAATGTATATCTAATTTATGGAGGCCATTAATTAGGAAAACAAAGTTCAAAGGATATTTGATTGTCTAAAAATTAATCCTAAGAATTTAAATTCGCTAAGAGAGAGGAGGCATACCAATATTGACACCAAAATCGAAGTTCTTCAATCTGGACCTTGTTCTTCTCCACAGTTTTAAAGCACTCGAACGCGGGATATGCATATCCAAGGACCATCCTGCCAACCCCAGAATCAAAAACCGATTATGAACTAATTTAAGAATTAAACACAAAGGAAAAACCCAATTCAACAGTAAGAACAAGGGTTCAATTGATTACATACATAAGAACTTTGGTAATGATATCTGCCAACATCTTTGCCAGTAAGTGCTAACACCCAAAAATAAAATATCCTACACAAATACGATTACCATTAGATATGATCAATATCCAATTTCCTCTAAATTTAGGTATTCTACAGAGTCCTATAAAGTCTACAAATAGAAAATGAAATGTTGAATTAAAATAGCAAGCAAATGAACTAGCTGGTTATAAAACAGCAACATAATCAAATACTTACAGAAGTAAAACATTGACTTCAATTAGTTGACAAACTAATCTGAAACACTAGCTTTCAATGAAAATGAAACAAGTAAATGGGAATTGATTACCTTAATTGCTGAGAAGGAAGAAGGATATTTGATTCTGGGTGTTTGGGGAATGTAAACAAACTCTAGAAAACGTGAGATGAGAGGTCTGAATTATTGAGAATATACAATTGAAGAGTTTAGTTGTGTGCGCATGAGAGAGAGAGAGTTGGGTAAAACGTAGAAGGGAAGAGAGGGAGAGGGAGAGGGAGAGGGAGAGGAGGGGAGATTTCTTTACACGGACGCCTCATTCTTTTATTCGTAGTTGTGTAGAGTGGATTTCTTGGGATTCCGCATGCGGGTTTACCGTTTCTCAGTTGTGATGCTCTTTGTTCAGAGACTAACTTATCTTTGTACGAAAATTATAATTATAACTACTTAACTATTTAACTTTTTATTAAATTACATTAAATAATTATTAATTCAAATTTATCAAACACAACCTAACTTATCTTTGTATGAAAATTATAATTATAAGATTAATATTAACTTTTTTTTTAAAATTAATTTTATATATTTTTAAATTTTAAATTAATATAAATTTATTTAATTGATATTAACACAATTATAAATATCATAAAATACTTAAAAGAACTACAAATTAAAAGATTTATTATTTTTAATATTAAATAAATTAGTTAAGCACACGTGCGAAGCACGAGTTTATTCTTAATTCCTTATTTATTCTATATATAATTATTATAAAAAATGTTTTAGTAGTAGTTAATAAAATAAAATCGGGAGATTTTAAAAAGTGTTTTAGCAGCCGTTAAGTTCTAGTCTCATACTAAAAACTAAGGACCAAAAAACTTAATTTTGTCTATTATATATTAGTAATTATTCGTGGCTGAAAACACGGCGTAACAAAAATTAGATTAAAATTAGAAAAAATATTACATTACCTAAAGACTTTTACAATCTAAAATAACTTGCAATCAGACATAACAATTATCATAATTCACCACACCACCACAATAATTAATTTTTCTTTAAAAATAGATATCTAGAAAAATCTAAACTTGTCTACAAAACTTACAATCATCAATAATTATTACTGTTATTATATTATTATTACTATTACTATTACTATTATATTTATTTGTATTAGTATTAGTATTATTATTAGTACTATTATAATTAATTATTATTATAATTATTATTAGTACTATAATAATAATAATAATAATTTATGTTATTGTTATTGTTATTATTATTATTATTATATTATAATTATTATTATTTTGAATTAAAATTATAATGAATCTGAACTGTCCTTGTGTTTTTCCACCCAAATTTAAAACGAGTTCTGTTTTATTACAGAGATAGATGTATGTATAAAATTATTTTAAATTAAAAAATATTTTAAATTATCTTTATAAAAGTCAATATATTATATTTTGAAACTAAAAAAGTACTAGGCGGGGGATTCTGATGTAAAATAAACTTGAGTAGTAGGCAGTTGCGTACTTGTTGCCCAGGGAAGCATTATTTATACATAGGGTAGGGATTTAATTGGGGATATCCATAGTTATACTCCATTATTAAAGAAATGGTGAGGTACAAATAAAATTGAGATTAGTTACGTTAGGCCAACCATTAACCAACTTAATCATTAGAATCTGTACTTGGGTCAACAAATCTGTAATATCTTTACGGAAAATAATGTTAAATAAATACTACTACTACTCCATCATAGATACTAGGTCATCATAGGTTATACTTACCGTGTTCTTTAGTATAAATCGTTTTAAAAAAATTATTATTTTTATTTTATAGTATAAATCGTTTTAGAATTTCAAATAAGTATTAATTATTTAATTTTTAATATTATCACAAATAATAAATTTAATTTAAATTCTCTCATTATTGTTTGCCTAATAAAGAAATGTTCTTTTTTTTCAATACAAGGACAATATAGACAATTGATATTATATTTAATTAATGCTATATAATTATTTTTTTAATATTTGTGTACAACTCTAAAACGACTTATATTAAGTAACGGAGAAATAATATACTCATTCGGTTCCTTAATATAGGTCTTTTTAAAGTTATGCACAAATATTAAGATAATGATTGTATAACATTAACTATAATATCAATTGTCTATATTGCCCTTGTATTGGAAGAAGAGATTGTTATTTATTGGACAAAAAATAGTGAGAGAACCAAAGTTACATTTAATACTTGGGGTAATATTAAAAACTAAGCAATTAATATTTACTTGAAATTCTAAAACGACTTATATTAAGGAACAGAAGAAATATAAATTGTCATAGAAAGGTCGAGCAATGAAAACACAGGTAGTAATTGTTTTTAATGAAACTTTTGTTTTGTCGGGAGGCCAGCAGATGAAGTTGAGCATATATTATTATTACTCTATCTTCTAAATTTTGATACTGTTATCATGAAATTAACTTCATGGAATCATGGTAAGTTGGTCAATTGACCAATTCAGTATTGACACATAAAGAGATATCACCTCCCGGCCTACGAGACTGTATTAATTAATTGACCAAAGTTAACTTCATGTTAATCACTCCTAAATTTGATTGACACATCAATGGCGTTAAGTGACAATATTGAAAAATCTTGAATTACATGTTTAAGTTTCATTAAAGGAAGGAAGGTTGATAATAGATTATGTGGAGGAAGGAATTGATATATCTAATATATTAGAGGGCTAAATGGGGCAAATAAAACTAATGATGAGTGAGAAACTTTTTATGTAATAATAATCAAAAAAACATATAGAAGAAAATATATATGATTTGCATTGCATACAAATTTGGGAATAAATTCTTAACTATAAGCAACTTAATATTGAAGAAAATATATAAACTCAAATAACTTGGGTGATTAATTAAATGATACTTACCTGATTAATTCCTTAGAAAAAGTTAACAAAGTTTAACGTGAATCTTATTTTACCAAAATTTCATGGTATGCAAAGTTTTGATGGTCATATTTTAGATAAAATAAAAGAATTTTTTTACCCCTATGTATAGAAATATTCTAAATTAATTGTGAATAGCAAAAATTTTCCTGCAATGTTTGTACTACATAAAGTGTTAATCTTTAATTTTTTTTCATTTGAAAAAGATGTAATGTATGCAACCAACTATTAATTTCTTGAGACATGTTATCATTGAAATACAAATTAATATATTATTAACTTGTTATATTAGAAAAGAAATGCACACTTTTATTTTTAATATAAAATGACACAATATTTCTAAATTTATTATCACAGTTGTTGGAAAATATAGCAATTAACAAGACGAATAAATAAATTGGAACAACTTAGCTGGAAAACCGAGGCGTAGCGTAGCTACTGTCCTAAAAAGTGATTTCGCCCCCACTGATAATAATCATGGTACAAATGGGCTGCCGGCGGCCACTCTCCAAGATTCAACGGCGAAGTCTCCGATCGTGTGTACTCACGGAATGAGGCTTTGGACTTGTCTATGTGGATTGCCCAATTAACAGAGTATAATAGTTGAATATATCGAGAAGAATATGCTACACAAAGATAATATGGAGAAGAAGAATAAAGTTGTTATTTGTGTATATCTTTTCTCATGAAAGTAAAAACTCTTATTTTTCTAAAGAACAATCACCCTTATAAAGAACGTTTAAATAACGTTGGAGATTTTAATAGTTTTTAATAAAACGCTTGGGAGTTACAACAAGATATAAATAAGGTTTATGTTGGAATTGGAACGGGGTTACAGAAAACATAAAGGCTAGGGTATTAACTCTAAATGGGGGTTACAGAAATTTTGGAGAATAACCAACAATCCCCCACATGATCCAAAATTATCAAAGAGGGAAAACTTAAAAGGAAACGAGAAGGTCAATGAAATTTAGATACATAACGTCGATACCTTATGGGTTTGAATCGACACTTAGTGGAACAAGCTAATGATTGTAGATTATAGGTGAATTATATTCTTGAACCTATTATCTGTGATACAATCAGTTGAGCTTGCACACATATCTTAAATCCTGAATCCACACAAGTCCGCGGTTGGGCGCGTTCTAGGCCATACGCCATGTCCCAGATTTTCATAAAGGCTCTAGAGAGTATGCCAAAGACTCTCATAGGAAGCGGCCTACACTTCCACCTTTATATAGGTGAACCCATCAAGTGTATACTGACATACACCACCCTTTAGGGCTATGAGTTTCATTAAGAATCTAAATGATTCAACCTTTCACAATTCGTCAGTAAGCACCACATGCACACAAGAAGGGATATAAATAATTGTAGTGCTATAATTAAGTAATTACGTGACTTGTTGTTACCCATTGAACCCAATTCATGGGATCTCCAATAACATGGGTTGGGTTTCCATCGCGTATTACTTACTCAAAATGTTGGCAATAGTCTCATCCCTCTGGATGCTTCTTGGACACTCTTTTTAATTAATCCCTTTGTAAGCATTTTCAGACCTCACAAATTCCATGGAAATAACATAGTATACTGATCAGTCCTCATTATATCTCAAGCAAATACGTCTCTGTTTCCCATTATACACATGGTTCATTGCTCGTCCAATAGCAACTTGAGAATCACAATGCAGAGATATATAAGGAATTTTTATGTCTGCTAATAAATTCCTCAGCAACTCTGCTTCTGTACCTGTCAATTCTAATGCAATAGATTCAGATTTCATAGTAGATTTAACAGTACAAGTTTGTTTAGCAGATCTTCAAGAGACAACTCATCCATTTAAAGTAAACACATATCTACTAGTGGAGCTTGTTTCATCATTAGTAGATACTCAATTAACATCACATTATCCTTCACAAGTTCATTGGAATGCATTGTCACGTCTAATGAGGTATTTAACATCAACATCACGTATATCTGCTAAGTCTACTAATGAAATATTCAACATCAGGTCGAGTACAATTCATTAAGTACATTACACTATCAATGATTCTGGCATCTTCAATTTGTACAATACTAATTCCCTTTATTTTTCTTTAAATGCACACACTAGAGTCACAAGGTGTTCCTAATGGCTCTTTATTAAAGAAATTAAATTTCTTAAGAATTCCACATAATAAAAACAAGCCATGTGCATTTTTATTAATTCTCGTGCCAAGAATCAAGTTCGTTTTTCATGTCAAATTTAGAGAATAAAATTGTTTAATAGTTTTATCACAACTTTCTCATCAGTACCAAATATCAGCAAATCTTTCGCATATAAATAAATAATCACATCACAATTTTCATGCTTTTGTATCTCATGCATATATATCACATTTCTCACACTTCACATTTTATGTATAATTCGCATTTTATACATGCTTCATCTTTCTCATATTGTACATTTATACATGCTTGACATCTGATATATGCTCCATAATGATCATACTTCGCATTCCTCAAATTATATAGTTCACATAGAACAATTAACTTAAATTATCAACAGATTATTAACAATTATTATCACATTGTTGCACGAAGTGCACATTAAAATAATTCACAAGAATTTCACATAATGCTGAACATTAGCACATAAAAACACATACTGAAAAAACTTGCTTTAAAATTATCAATAGACCGGTCAACTTTTAACTTCTTTTTAAACACCCAACAGATTTACTTCTTTTAGGCAAAACAACTAGCTCTCATGTATGATTACTTATAATGGATAACATCTTTTCAAAAGATTGCATCAAATGATTCCATTACTTTTTAGGGTCATCTCCAGTTATCAAAAGTTTATATGCAACACTGTTTAAAAAATATCTAGTAAAAATACAAACCATTGTTTTATGTCCAATTTTATTCCTTTCTTTTAAAATTCTGGTATAGCTACTTTAGCTAGACACCCCCACATTTTAAGATATCCCAAGTTAGGTGCATGTGTTATTACAACATGGTAATTTAATTCCGAGCACCAACAATTAAATTAGAGATTAACTAAAATTATTCAAATATATTAATTTTCCAAAACTTCAGTGGAAATAATAATTTTATGCCAATAATTAATATTTGTTAAATTTCAGAATTTAATAATCACAATAACTATTTATTAATTGATTGTTGTATAGCATACTATGTCTGAACATTTAGAGAGATAATAAAGTGTTATAATTCATAACACATACATTGTATAATCATAATTCTGTGTGTATGATTTATGAAAGTAGCTTGTTTTATAAATGACCCCTCCAAATTTCTTATATGAGCAGATATTCATACAAACTCGAAATGATTGGTGCAAATCAAAACTTGAGTTCATGTACTCTGTTTGGAGTAATGCTCAACATTTATCTAATTAATAGGTTTCCTAATATAGTAAGATATTGCAATATCGTTCAACTTTCAGGAATACACAAAAGAGAGATTAATTAAAGCTACACTATTCTACCAATTCAAGAGGCAAGTATAGATATCGATTTAACAGCTAAAAGTTCAATTGGCAGACTAGCCTTAATGTTCAACAAATCTTCGATACTTACCATTCAATGTAAAACATGACGAGTAATAAATAGGAACAAACATAAAAATATCAGTAGAATTTTGCAAGGGCCAGACGAAGAATGTGTAAACAAAATTTGCCGAATTTGCCTGCCTATATTGTCAGGTAAATGTTCAAAAAGAACATAAGATACACCTTTATGCATATTAACAAAATATTGCAAATTCAAGTGCTGCTAATTGTTGTTTCACCAAACACCAATAGTCATGTCTATATACAGATCTTTTGCAGATATTGTTCAAAGCTTCACGCAATTTATAGAACAATGTTCCACTCTTGGTATCAAGATTACCTTAGGTAATAGAAAAGAATATAAGTATTTAATTCATGCATCTAACATTTTGGACTTTTGGTGTACTATATTAAAGAATGCATAATTACCAACGCAGTAGAACTAAACTATATCTTAACATATATTGGGAGGCATATTGAGACTAAATACAATATCGCATTCTCCATAAATATTTGCAACTAGGGTAATATTAAAGAAACTTAATTTATTTATTTTTTACTACCAAAAAGAACAAGACGAAATTGCCCTTACCGAGACCACCCATACCGATGATTTTCTGTGGTTCCTTCCCTTACTCTGTTTTAATCTCTCAACTCAATAACATATAATGTACCCTCAAAGTTACTACTTTGCTTTTTATGTATCCTAACTATTTTTGGATCTTCTTTTTTCTTTTTTTTTCTTTTTCTCTCCCCATGATTTCGGGCGGCTAATGCTTCGAACTTATTGTCGAAACCATATAATCCATCAATTGAACTAAAAACTGTTGGAGATTTTACACAGCCAGAACCCAAAAAGGAATATATATTTTATTGTGGTATTCATCAAACAGCTTAGACATAAGAGAGTGCAAACATCAGTATTGAGATGCCAAGTATGGTCTGACTAAATGGGATTTAACCATTTTCAACTATTAATAACCAACTTTCAAATAATGAATAAATGAAGGAATACAAGACAAATTTTACAGCAGATTCAATAATTCTATATCAGAAATTGGTATACCACCTTAATAATCCATAAATCAGAAACAACATTAGCAGAACATCCTAACATTTCAAATTCATAGTTTCTAACTAAAACAGCATGGATTCTTGTTAATAGATGAAATTCACTTTTTAGATTGTTGGAAAATATAGCAATTAACAAGACGAATAAATAAATTGGAACAACTTAGCTGAAAAACCGAGGCGTAGCGTAGCTACTGTCCTAAAAAATGATTTCGTCCCCACTGATAATAATCATGGTACAAATGGGCTGCCGGCGGCCACTCTCCAGGATTCAACGGCGAAGTCTCCGATCGTGTGTACTCACGGAAGGAGGCTTTGGACTTGTCTATGTGGATTGCCCAATTAACATAGTATAATAGTTGAATATATCGAGAAGAATATGCTACACAAAGATAATATGGAGAAGAAGAATAAAGTTATTATTTGTGTATATCTTTTCTCATGAAAGTAAAAACTCTTATTTTTCTAAAAAACAATCACCCTTATAAGGAACGTTTAAATAACGTTAGAGATTTTAATAGTTTTTAATAAAACGCTTGGGAGTTACAACAAGATATAAATAAGGTTTATGTTGGAATTGGAACGGGGGTTACAAAAATTTTGGAGAATAACCAACAACAGTAACACTACAATTCCATTACTAGTAAACTAAACATTTAATCAAATTTAGAGTAAAATTTATTATGAAACATAAATATATCCTTAAAATTCAAGTTTACAAATGTGATTATTTTGTGGAATGGAGGGAGTAATATTTTAGATTGTATTTTCTAAAAAAATAAATTCATAAGTATTAATTTTAAAATTTGAGAATTTTTAGTAAAATTTAAGAAGTCAAAATGCGAAACACTTTGTTTGTTTGTTTTTTTTTCTCTTTAAATTCATTTATTTTGTAAAAAGAATTGACAAAATGAGTATGTAAATATGCCTTTGAAAAATGAATACCGTCGGTTTCTTTACTTCTAAACTCGCAAACCACTCTCTCCCACCATGTGGCAGATGTTGCTTTACTACTGCAAAAGTTGGTCTCTTCCCCAATCGCAATCAATCCACATCAATTTGATTAAAATGTCACACGAAAAAGGTATAAAAGAATTTGAATGGTTATTGCAGGTGTCATATCATTTTACACCAACCTTTTGGAGTCGCGCTATATGAGCTACTGGGAGGAACTGCATCTGTTACAGGCAAGAAAGGGTGCTCATTTTTCATGTTATTCAATTTTTGAATTTGTGAGTATCTATACCTCATTTGTTCTTTTGGTACCTTGATATGTAATTCTTAACCCCCCCAGTTCCATCTGTTGATTATCCAGCTATTGGGCAGATATCCCACACGAAAAAGGTACATTACTTCTTTAATATTGTTTATGGGTCAATGCAAATGCTTATTCTATAGTTGCTTCTTCATTCTGCCTTGTTGTGTTAAGACTTTTTACCATTCCATTCACTGGATTCTGAGGCAGAAATTTTCTGTGTTTGGTTGGGTAGGCTGCGCAACAACCTTCAATGTGATCGCCTGATCGGTATAAATACAGAAATTATTATTAGCCAAATGAGTTGAGGAGTTAAGTTTATTAGTTGAGATGTTTTTTGATCCATCTTATTTCATTCAATACTGAACTGAACTTTATGATGGCTGTATTGAGTGCAGAAGTGGATTTGTAATTGTAAATGCATACATGAACAATGGGAGCGTGGAAGGTTATTTTCATTAGAGGAGCAAATTGATGATAAGTTAACTTTTTGAGAAGACATGTATTTTTTTGCATGAAAACAAATTAACGACTTATTTGTTAAACTTGTACGTCTAGGACCCCAAAGATTTGGGTAGTGAGAAAAAGTAGGACGTTAATGTTATTTCCTTTAGTTTCTAAAACTAGCTAGCTGAATATAACTTCTCTTGAATAACTTTAAAGAAACAATCTTTTTGTATACTAAAACCAAATTAATGCCATGCGACTTTGATCGATCTTGGAAAGTTTAAATGCATGTTGCCATATATTTGTCTTTTGGTAACTAGTCTTAAACACTATCTGAGCTATATATATATATATGCTACACCAACCAAAAAGATCCAACACAAGATTTAATAGAATGACATACCGCCGCTTCAAATTACAACTTGAAGCCTCCCTCTTCTAAACTTAATTTCTCTCCCCTCAAAACCCACTATATATACTCATGCAGCAGATGTTCTGAAGATCGACTCGCTCACTGAATATGGGGTCCGCACAAAATGCACATTATGATCAGGCCAATTACAGTTGTCTCTATTAGTATGATTGTGATACTATATATCTTTTCCATTAGGATCGGAGAGTGAATTTCCAGGAGCTCATTTCACATTTTCATTCATCAAAATGTCCATGCATAATTTGTGATTTCACTAAATACTTAATATACTCGGGGCTGGCTCTATGAAAACCCAACAAGTGAAGAAGACAAAAGTTTGGAAGGTATTCTTTCTTCTATATATGCTTTTATATTTCCAAGGTATTTTTTCTTTTTCCCTTTGCTAGTTACTAGTTAGAGATGCAAAGGCTGTTTAGATTTCAAACTTGTGACTCATTTATGTCGGCCACATTAGCGACAGCTAAAGTACCGTCGATAATGATGTCATTTCGACGGCCACACCGTCGGCAAAGGGGTCCGTCGGTAATGACTATTCCCGGGTCTAATTTGGTGATATACTCATGCTGTTATATTTCTGTTGGATGATGTATAATTTTTCAAACAAAATTCAGGGTGGAGCATTTGAAAATATCTAAGATTCTAGGCTAATAACTTTTTAAGCGTTAAAAATGCATACATGTTTGATAATAACCTGAAACCAAGTGGAATTCCAATAATAACCTGAATTCTGGATTTTAATGACTTTTAAACACTTTTAAAATAAACTTTTAAAGACTCCGTGACATAATTTTTACTAAAAATTTGGTAGACTTTTGTATACTTCTAATATATCTTGCAGTTTATTTAATTTTTAAAAAGTCAACAAAGATCTTATATTTTAGATCAAATGAGTACGATATTAAATAATATTAAAATATTTTGACCATGTTACAATCTAGTTTGAAATAAAAGGTATTAATGAAGTTGAATTCCTAGATCATACCCAGTCTATTACAAGAAAATCTCATATTTCATATAAAAGGTCATTTTTTACTAACAGTAATATAAAATAACAATCTCAATTTTAAAATTGTTCATTGTCGTTTTCATATCAAGTCATTATTACTAAACTAACAATTTATAATTTTTAACAAATAACAAAATTAACAAATTTATTACTTTTAAAAATAAACATAAAACAAAATACATGTTTAATACGTACAAATGTAATAAATGAGTTTTTTATAGGAGCGAATAATATAAAATGATATTAAAATAATTGTTATCTCCATTTATACCATTGATTCTATTTGGAATCCTTAACGCACTCTCTCTCTCTCTCTCTCTCTTTAACCCCTATTCATTTTTCTTTCTCCTCACCCGCTATAAATGCTATAAATAGACCTTAATTTGTTCTATCTTTGTTTGATCTCCTCTATCTCTTATTCTTTATCTTTCTCTTCTGTTCATCTTCACTCTTTCTCAAATATTTGGAAGTCTTTGAAAATCTTAAGAGATAAAGTTAGACTTTGAATATGAGTATATACCTCTTCTTTTAAAGTCTGTCAAACTCTCTCATTTGATAAAAATCTGAAAAATCTATAACTTTTTAAATATCAAAATACTTTTATAAACTTTATAAAAGTCTCAATTCAATAAACTATTTAAATGTTTTGATTTAACACAGCCAAATTTTAAAAATTTTAATTAAATAAACCCTTCTTAATTTTCTTCGATACTGAAGTGCCTGATTCAATCATACTCGTGACTTTGTTATAAGTGTGTACACTTAGTTTTAGTTGATACTTAAAGGACCTGATTCAATCATTCCCATGAATTTGTTGCAAGTGTGTGCGCTTAATTTTTGTTTATAGTAGTACTATTTACGCGAAATTGCACGCATATCACATTAATTTATCGCATACCTGTGTAAAATAGCACAATAAACATGTTGAACCACCTTACTTAAAAAGTTAGCATATTAGGTTGAAGTTCTATTATACTTATTAACTCATCTATACTCTTGAATTTATTTGATGTGAGATTCATGTGAAATATCCAACAATCTCCACTTTTCACTTAAATACCCATCATAAGTACCATATTAGAGTAGTCACCATTAAACATACCTTTTAATACTATTCCACCACGCTCGAGTGAGTGTTTCAAGAGCTCTACTCGAATCTAGTACTACACCACGTATGAGGCAAACGTGAGAGTACAACTTTTGCTCCTTGTGAACCTTTCACCCTGAGCTCCACCTGACTCAGCCATCTTCCTGATACTTGAGTCTATCGAACCATGAGCTCTGGTATCACGCTCCTCTTTGGAGTGTCGTCAACATGATATTTGGGTCCATCGAACCATGAGCTCTAGTATCACTTGTAGCGGATTTGCACGATTCATATATCCTACACTTGTGTAGACTATCTCAATAAGAATAAGAATGTTGAACTAGCTCATTACTTAAAAGATTAACATATTAGGGTGATGCTCCACCATATTTATTAACACATCTATAATTTTAAATTTATCTGATGTAAAATTTATGTGAAATATCACAACATACTGAAGTAATTACAATGGTTGTCCTTGTCCATGGTTGTCCCTTCATAGCCGGTCGGTAAAGGTAAATGCGTTGAAAACATTAGCTATTAAATGTATAACCTCTTTCCTGAGATGCATCAGACACTCGATACATATTAAGTTGAAAGGATTATGTTGTAAAGCCCGTTGATTATATGACCGTAAAAGCAATTTTTATACTGGAAGTTGATAATGTTTATTTTTTAATACCAGAAAATAATTCTCCATTTTGTTATTTGTTTAACATAATCAGTATCAAATTGGGCTTAATTTCTCGATCCGCTGAATGTTGTCAACGTATGGTAAGTGAATGTTATCAGGTTATTGCTGGTTTCGCTCAGATAGAGATTACTGCACTTGCGAAAACAACGAGTATATACTTGTATAATCCCTATTAAGCAGATGAATGAAATTCCTTAATCTAATTATTTGAGCTGATCTTCAGTACCGACAGATCTCTGAAAGCAGGTGCCTAATGCTGCTTTAGTAATTGAGCAAGAGGCCATACTCACGCTTTCTCTTGCACAGATGCGGGTTCAATATGGGGTTGCTCAACATGCCTTAATCGGAATTTAAGTTTGGCATTTATACGAAAGGATTAATTTTATTGTTTCAACTGTACAACATTGATTTGTTTGGAGTTAGAAGACGAAAAATTGTTTATTGAAATTATTAAATTTTATGTGCAATTATTTGGTTGTAGAAAGACAAAGCTAGACGATTTATTTTCTTATTATTTTTTACTTGTGTGGTGAGTTAGACAGTTAGTAATGTTAGTTTTTTTTAACTTTTATTTTCTTGGATGTTGAGTGGAGGGATTGTCATGACTTTCAATTGAAGACGAGGGTTGGTGTTTCATTGGCAAGAACAATATAGCAGTAGTAATAATGTACTTGTGCTTTGGAACCTTTTTTTCCCATAAAAGTGAGCTAAGGTGAGGATTTTAGAAGATGTCAGTAAACCTGCTCGTCTTTCCTCGCAGACAAACAGAATAGGCGAGGCATGCATGGAACTGAAGAGAAACGAGAGAAAAAGAAAAATTAAAATAAATTAACTTATTGATCCCTTTTTCCCCAATATTTTTATTTGTTTGTTTTTTTAACCAATGCAATATGTCAATAATTGACCAAAATTAATTTTATACGAAAAATAATTTACTTATAATATTTCTGGATATGTAAAATTGGTGTGGTTAAAAAAATAAGATCTTTTGGGATGTGTACCTTTCCTTCTATTTTGATGGATCCCTAGAAGATATACATACAATCATCTAATTCTAATCCGCTTTCATTTCATGTCAGTAGTCTCTTGACCTTTTTCAGTTATTCTTATACTGCTCCAGCTCCTACTATATAATATCGTTATTACCAATTCTTCTCTTATTATACATACATACATACATGCAGCATAAAAAAAGGGTTAAGTTCAGATGACCATCTGGGGTTTGAGCGGTTTTCCACTTAATCACTTGTAGTCAGTAAAGCTACATTTAAACTCCCGACCTTTTGAGATGAGGTGAAAAAGTGATTTCCGTCTTAACTCCGTTACTTTATTTGGCTAAAGACTTAATTACCCTCACTTTAAAACACTCAGCTGCAAATATAAATTACCCTGTTCTTGAGCATCTCTCTCTCTGTTAAGTTCATCTCTCTTTGTTTTTCTAACAAACAAAAAATAAGAGTCCATATAAATTATAAAATCCTGTTCTTGAGCATCTCAAATTTATCACTCTCAAAGTGAACCAAAAACAGAGTAAACGTGAGCTGCATGAAATGCAGCGAAACAACTGCATGAAATGGGTTCTTCTGAACAGAAATAGCAACAAACTATGTTTCAGTAATTCCACAAGCTATGCAAAGACCTACTTTATAAAGTAGAAGACAAACTATAAAATATAAACCTTATAAAATCATTTCCATATAGCATTTTTAGATTCAAAAACATCTCAATACCCATTAAGATGAATCAAAAGTGCATAGACCTACAGGTAGCCAATTCAGTTTACAATAATAACCCATCAAATATTTAACAAACTCAGTTCAGAAAAACCACAAAATCTGAATTAACAACAAAGAATATTTAAAACTTCCCAATCTGAAACCTGTGTAAAACAGAGTAACCCTGAAGGGAAAGAGCCATAAGCAAATGCAATAGTCAGTTTAATCTTCCAGCTATTCCAACATATGCATCTCTCAAACAGTTCAATTTCATCCGCAAAGCTCAATAATAAATTAGGCTTTTAGCTGCTTACGGTAATTTGGATTACAACTATTACCTAGAGCGAGAAATTGAAATTGTTTAAAATTGCCTAAGCTTCACTCTCATCAATCATATGTTGTCTTCTCTGAGCTGCAAGGCATTATTACCCAGATGAGTATAGAAATTTCAAAAGCTACTATAATCACAAAGTGCCTTTTCTTCCTCCCACTTCATCATTGCAAGTAAATATCACAAAAAACAAACTCATAAATAAACATTTCTTTGTAAGAATACCCCATAAATAACATACAGATTCCAGCTTCCACTAAATTCTCACCTAGATTCCTCTGTAAGAATACGAGTCCAGTATCTCCGATCATCAATCCCCGTAATTACTAACCCATGTGAAGATATCAACGCACATCTTTACCGAAATCTTATCCAACCAAGCTTCCTGCAAGAAACCCAAATCATCATCATCATCAGTGAAACTGTAACACATGGAATCCCAACCACCAAAGAAAAAAAAGCGACCCGTTTGGAAACACTTTTTACAGAAATCTTTTCAATTATACAAATCTATTTACAAATTATTCTCTATCTAAAACAAATTAAGCAGAAAAAAATCAATTTGGAAGGATATATAGCTCTCTTAGAAGTGCCAACCGACAGATCTAGAAGTGCCCGAAAAACTCGATTTAGAAGTGCCAGCCGACAGATCTCCTGTGGGTTCATGTACTCAAGAACAGAAGCCACAACACTCTCAGGTAAATCGCCGAGGCTGAATTCCCGCGACGGAGCTGAGGACACCTCCCTGCATGTGAAAATAGAAGAAAAACCAGAACCCGTTAAAGCAACAGCCTGAAAATCAAGGTTTTGAGGGGTTTTGAACAGAGAATGGAGATGGCTATATGTAGAATAACAGGAACAGGGGAAGGGGGAAGAGAGTAGAGAGAGGAAGTGTGGAGAAGAGTAGAGAGAGGAATAATTTTGTAGTTGCTCATGAAATGAAAGAGAGAACGCACGATTGTGGTTTGAGGAAGAAGAAGGGCATTTTAGACATTTTCTATTTTATTTGACTGTTACACCCTCTTCTAACTCGTTTTTGGCGTCTGACATGCATACGCAATTAATTTAGATGGAAAAAATAATGTTTTCACTTTAACTCAAAAGGTCGAGAGTTTAAATGTAACTTTATTGACTACATGTGATTAAGTGAAAAATCGCTCAAACCTCATATTGTCATCTGAACTTAACGTTAAAAAAAATTACAACTCTTGTGCAATTAAGGTGATGGAAAGTCAAACTTCTGTAGTTAATGTTATTATATATATGTCCACAATATTGAATGGGGCTGTCATTTTTGAGCATATCAAGTTGCCGTCACCTTAGCATTATTTCACACGTATCCTTGCCCAATTCTTTTATTTATATACTAGCAACAGTCCCGTGCCTCCGGCACTATGGACGTTGGGATTTATTCCAAATTTTGGACGACCCAAATGATTTATTGAGTGAGCGAGAAATTCAAAATTATTTGTATTTTATTAAATAGATGGATGGTGGGATTTATCCCAAACTTTGGACGTCCTAGATGATTTATTGAGTGAGCGGGAAATTCAAAATTATTTATATTTTATTAGATATAATTAGATATATAGAATATAGATATAGATAGATAGAATTAGATAGATTGTATTTTATTAGATAGATGGATGGTGAGATTTATCCCAAACTTTGGACGGCCCAGATGATTTATTGAATGAGCGGGAAATTCAAAATCATTTGTATTTTATTAGATAGATATATATACACACACAATCCCTCTTCACGAGCCAAATCCCTCCTACTTCATTATGCACCATTTTCCAGTTCTCTAGCTCTTTCTCTCTCCTCAAATAAACTCACCCTTCATAACACAGTAAGAAGAGCAAATCTTCTTTCTTTCTCTCTCTCTACAATGTCTACCAACAAGAAGAAGGTAATTCTCCGCAATGTTACCACAGTAAACTTAGGGTGCGGCAGCTGCAGACGATCAAAACTCCTCTTATCCAACATTTTCCGCCCCAAACAAAAGCACCACAAAACTACTCCCACTTTCCGGTCCCACAATCCATCCTACTCCTCCACCAGCTCATGGCAAACCACCACCACCACATTCTCCCCCGCCACCGCCGAATCCTCCACCTACTACTCCGACGACACCGACTCCGACATCCGCAGCTTGAGGGCCGTACAAGGCTTTGGCAGACTGGGCGGCGAGAGCCTCGCCGTCGAGAAAGAATCCGACGACCCCTACCTCGATTTTCGGCAGTCCATGCTCCAGATGATATTGGAGAAGGAGATTTATTCGAAAGACGACCTGAAAGAGCTGCTCAACTGTTTTTTGCAGCTGAATTCGGCGCATTACCACGGAATCATTATTCGGGCTTTTACGGAGATCTGGAATGGAGTGTACTCGGTCCGGCCCGCTTCATCCAAAGTACGCCTGCATGGTGTGCACGGGTCACGTGACTTTTAGATGCTACACGTGCCGCAATGATTTCCGTCAGCCTAGTTTTGTGGACAAGTGGCTAAAGCGATCTTTTTTTACTACATTTGTGACTTTATGAAGTGTAAACTAGAATTAGGTTGCAAATGTGATAAGAAAAGTTGTGTTATTAGTCTCCCTAATAATTTATACGTACAATATCTATGTATGTACGCCCACGGCTACTAATTAATTAACTTTGAAATGTAACATTATGTTTTAATTCTTGGTTTTATTTAGATTTATTTTTAATTGACAATTAAATCCTGAAAAAATTAAATTAAAATCATAGTTTGGTTATTTTTTTTAAATGGGAATAACTATAACTATGAACAAGCTGAACAATAACCTCCATCCTAACAACTTTCCTTCACAATGTCGAATGAATTTTGAATGTTGATGACCTAAACAGTTTTAAGGTTATGTTGTTTAATTTCTTATCTAGCTTTTAGAGCAGTTTCATTGTTTTGTACTCCTTTTGCATGGTTAAAATGATACTCCCTTTGTTATTTAATATAAGTCGTTTTAAAGAATTATTTTAATTTGTTGTTAAATATAAATCGTTTAAGAATTTTAAATAAGCATTAATTACTTAGTTTTCAATATTACTCTAAGTATTAAATATAATTTAATTCTCTTATTATTATTTTTGTCTAATAAATAACACTCTTTTTTTAATATAAGAGCAATATATATAATTGATATTATATTTAATGTTATATAATTATTTTCTTAATATTTGTGTACAACTCTAAAACGACTTATAGTATTACGGAAGCGAGGGAGTATATATAATTGAATAACATAAATATTACTTTATGATGTACTAAACTAATATAATAATACATTAATATTATTTAAGACTCCAAAAGTAAAACGACCTAGTTTCTTCCTTCTTTTTTCCCTTTCTATATTAATTTTTTATGATATACCGAATGAAAATCTATTATGAGTAACCAACCATTAGTAAAAACTGATTTAATATAGGGTTCAAATTTTTTTATGGGATTGTCCTTTCCAGGTTAAACATAACTTTTGTTATTGCAATGGTAGTATATGAGAGTATGAAGTTAATTTTGATTAATTGATTAATATGTAGTGTTGATATGTAGATCGAAAGGCGATCTCTCTATATGCGTGTCAATATTGTATTGATTAATTGACCAACTTACGATAAAGTAATTAACTTTATAATAATCGATTCTATCTGCGTGTCAGCACTGTATTGATCAATCGACCAATTTACTATTTCCTACGTTCCTTAATATAACTCGTTTTAGACATGTGCACAAGAATTAAGGAAATGATTGAAAAGTATTAATTATATTGTCAATTGTTTATAATACCCTTCACCTCACTTATCTCATAAATATAGATCAAAAGATTTAAGTGGAGTAATAAGAGACAATTTGGGAAAAATAGTAATCAATTCTCCTAGATAACTACAAACGACAAATAATTAGGAAAAAAAGAAGAAGTCTAAAACGACCTACATATAGGAATGGAGAGAGTATGAAGTACTCCATCTATTCCTTAATATATGTCGTTTTAGAAAAATATTTTTGTTCCTAAGTATAAGTCGTTTGAGAATTTCAAGTAAACATTAATTGCTTAGTTTCCAATATTATCTCAAGTAATAAATATAACTTTGGTTCTCTCATTATTTTTTGCCCAATAAAAAACACTTGCTTTTTTCAATACAAGGGCAATATAGACAATTGATAATATATTTAATATTTTACAATAATTTCCTTAATACTTGTGTACAACTCTAAAACTGCATATAGTATTAAGGAAGGAATGGAACAGTTAATTTTATAATAACCAGTTCCATGGCATATACTCTGTCTGAAGTTGTATTGTGCAATCTTGTACATACTGTGAGGTTGTGTTTTGTCCCATATTGAAATATGGTTGTGGGAGTAGTATTTGGGTGGGAAAAGCAAGGCAAGACATGGGGATTTGAGAAGGGAATAGTTAAATGTGCCATGGGTGTTAAAAGAAAGACAGTTGGGTTAATGACAAAATTAATATTTTTGTTTGTAAGATCTAATACTACTACTCTGACTCGTACTGCTGACCACCACCACCACCACCACCACTAGTTAGGTTCATTTTCCAATGCCCTTCTTTTATGCTTAGAAGCTGCCTAGCGTATTCATCATTTGTATTTGGCTTGCTCTCTCTCTCTCTCTTTCTTTCTTGGCCTGGGTACTAGCAATTGCGTTAATGCCAATTTACTACTACTACAGAACCCCGCTACTCCTAGCCAGCACTGCTCCTGCCTCCTGGGGCATGCATGTGTAGTCATACAGACTACTCGCTTTCACAATTACACCTCTCCCCCCTCTCTCTCTTCCCTGCTCCTGCTGCAGAAGATAAAAATCAAATTGATTTAGTTCTTTAATTGGCCAGCCAGATATCTCCGTGTGATTAATTAATCTGCTACTAGTCATCTTTATGGTAGTGACTTGAGTACTTAAGTGACTTGCTTTTATTGAAATCAAGAAACGAGCATGTACTAGTAGTGTACAGTATATCTGATCGAATGAATAGCTAGCTAGGTACTACTTGCTATCACTGTTGCAACCAAACACAGAATCTCACCCCCAACTCTTTTACTTTACCAACCAAGACTTTTTTTGGTAGTGGGAAACATGTATATATCACCAAAGATAACGGGACGGGGGTCTCCTAAACTCAACATGTGGTACCAAATAAAGAAAAAAAGTGAAAGAAAATGAATAGTGATGTGAGAGAACGTTAGCAAAGTAGTAGCAATTAATTAAAGTTAAAGGGAGGAGATCATCGATGCCGGAAACAAACAAATTACTAATCCAACAGAGATATAAACTGAAAAAGCAGAAAGACCAAACCCCGGCCAGTGGTGTAATCTTGTTCCTCAAACCATTGTAATTGCATGACTCCAGCTCCTAGCAAAGATTTTAAAAATCCAACAAGCTTGAGTTGGAGCTAAGTTAAAGCATTGTCAATCAACAATACTACTAGTATGTATGTATGTGTTTAACGCACCAATCAAATGTGTGGTTTAGGGCTTTATTACCCATTCCCAGCCGCCCAGCCCTAACGGAGTTTATAGCTTACAATGTGAACTATGGTTCCCAACAAATTAAATTTAAAAGCCCTTAATTAGAAGCTCTCGACTGCCCGCTCATTCCGACTGGGCCTAGATGCTCTCTCTGCCACCAGCCAGCTTTCTCATTGGTTGGATTCAATTTTTTGGGTGGGTATCATCAGTAGACTATTACGCCTTCTCTCCCTCTAACTTTTTTTATTCTAATTGATTTTTTATGATTAAATCGATCAATTTTAATATTAATTAATAAATAAATGTATTAAGAATTTTGAAGTCAAATAAGTTGACCTTGATATTATATTTAATATACTTTAATCTGATAATAATTTTATGTCAATATAATAAATTTTAATTATAAATATAGTCAATTTAACCTTAAAAATTAATTAGAATAATTAAAATTGAAGGAAAGAAATATTATTTATTGAGGGAAAGAGGGAGGGATATTATAAAATCCAACTACTCAATGCAAAAGGAGTCCATGTCCACCAAGCGCAGGAGACTTGAATTCTCATTAATTATACATCGTTTAAAAAGGGGCAAAATATTTTGTCATGATGAGTATTTGACAGTGTGCTTCAATGCATATGTTGCTTGTCCGTCCTCTACTCAAATTGATTTACACAAATAAATTGATTGCGATTGAGATTTGAAATCATCCATCTGATTTTGACTGTCGGTCAATATCAGATCTCCTACAACCAAACACAACTTCACTTCGAGGAGAAGAGTTAGATTGATAAATTGGAGAGGATAATTGGATCTAAAGAATAAAAATGTAATTTGTTTCGGCAAATAATTTGACAGTATAATTCATTTGTTCGTTGGAACAAATTTCTTTTCTTCTTCTTCTCCAATTATCCTGTTCACAAAGAGTTATTGCTTCGAGAATTGAGATAGAGTTGCGATAAATTAAATTTATAGATAATTACAATTGTAAAATTTATTAATACATGTGATTGATAAAAATCATAAAAGGGTCTCACTTATCACATATTATTGTGATTGATATAAATTATAAATTAATATTGTTTTAAACAAAATTCATTCCTCATAAGAATCACACTTGTTAATTGTTATCTCATTGAACTCAAGTGCGTTAATTCCTTCAAATCTAGCAAGAAAATCTACAAACCAAATAAGATCTCTCATAGCTTGTTGAAATGGATTACGTGGTTCATTAAAATATGTATGTGAGTGTATGTGAGCGGTTATATGTGATAGTAGACTTACTATCACATAAGTAAATTAAAATTAAAATTAAATTTTAATTTGAAACTATATAAAAACTTAATATTAAATAAAAAATAACAAAAAATCACATAAGTAACACTCAATTATGAGTATTCAATATGTGATCTGTACTGATTTATTTTTAAGCAAAAATTGTAATCATTCTAATAATAGCAACAAGTCAATTTAAAATTCAAAAAATATATTTTATAACCATTATATAAAATAAACTAAAATAAAATTAATTTTATTTAAAAAATAACTCGTGTTTCGCACGGGCACTTAGATAGTCAGATATGATTACTCCACTTACTCTTAAAATGGGAGTTCGATTTTACTCCTTTCATCCCATGTCCCATGATAAAAGTAATTATTTTCATTTTAGATAGTCTTAAATTAAATATCTATTTACCTTAAATAATTTATTTTTCAGAATAATTTTTCTATAATACCCTTAACATTAATTGTTATATTTCTATTCTCTATGCATATTTATGAAGCATCATTAGTCATATATATAAAATTATAAAATAAATAAAAATTTAAATATAGTCAATTTTATTATTTTATTCTCTTTTTTAATATAAAGCTATGGTAAAATTGTGGGGTCAATTGACCCCACTAAATTTTTGAAATCACTTACAATTTTTTTTTACCTCACTCAATTTTTGACCCCTCTGATTTTTTTTTAATTAGAGATACCCAAGCGGCCAAGCCTCGGTCCTAAATCTCATACATCAATATTTGTTCGCACTTCAGGCACAAAATAGAGAGAGATGGGGCAAAGCCAAATCGTAAATGGAAAAAGCCAAACCGTGAACCATCAAAGCCTTTCAGCGAGTGGTCGGAGTGAGTACTGGTGACTGTCGAGCTGCGAGTGTGGAGACTGGAGTGCGACTCTATCCTACTGTGACTCTCTTGCAGCCTTGTGCCCTTGCAGGTAACAGAAATTACTCTGTCTTCAATTTCTCCAACCTCAGTTTTGTTGTCAGAAATCAATTATGATTTTTCCCTTTTGTTAGTATTATTAAATTGGATATTCGGATGCATTTATCTAACCCGAAAGTATAGAGTATTAAAAAAAATTGACACAGAGGAGCTACCATAGACCCCCGCCAAAATTTTTATAACTTTTAATAATTTGACTACATTGCTAGCTTCGCCGCTGACTATATATGCAAAAAGTCGACTAGTATTTTTCCCTTTAGACGTTGGGAGTATTTTTTAGTGAATCTCCTTGCGACAATCTCTTTAAAATTTTAATTTGTCTTTTTTATTAGAGAACTATTAAAATTCTAGTTAAAGTGACATGACATCACAATTAATTATATCTTTAGTGAGTGTAATTTATTTTATTTTTTAAAAAGTAAAATTAAAATGAGTTTGGAGAATAAAGTATTTAAATATACAAGCAGATATGCAATGGTATGGTGGCCCAAATAGTGAAATAGGCATTAAAATGAAAAGATGTCGTATTGGGCCATTAATATACAGATGGATAAATGGGAAAGTCATCAACTCCTATATATGACTGTTTGATTACCATTATAATTTTCTTGGAAAATGAAAGATATCATTAATGGTTCATAACTTAGACAATTAAATAGTTACAAGATTTTGACAAAACTTATAGTCACAACTATCCTATATATAAATATGATCAATTTCTTATGAGGAGCTCGACACTTGATTAAAAGTAGACATGAGGTTTTGAAATTATTAGAGGAAATGGGGCAATAAATTCTGTGTCCAGGCCATTAGGGACTAAAAATAAAGGAAGATACATTAATCGAAAAAAATTGATTAATTATTGGAGTATAACACTAATCAAATAATGTTAATCCCAATCAAACTGGTTACTAGTAGTATAATTAGCATTATCTCTGCATTGCTGATCGGGAGGTAGGATTTAAAAACGTATTTGGCACAAGGTTTAGAAGGTTCGCGGCTCAGACAAGAATCTTTAGGCTCGGATATTAATGGCGGAGAGGAGACTCTGCAAATTAATTAAGCTAAAATTATAATTGAACGTGAATTCATGTGTAGCATAAATTTGATTAATATATATATATATATATATATATATATATAATCATATGACGATGTTATCGTTTTAAGAGATTAATACCAGAAGAAGTGGAGCATTTTATGCGGGGATGTCTTCATGAAATTGCCGCTGAGGTTGTAGAAATATTAACAACGCAACGGATCGTGTAAATATGTCTATTCTTTCATCATGTACTGGACAAGCAGTAATAATTAGAAATATTATTACAGTTTTATTGAATATTTACTTTCTTTGAGCTCTTCAATATAGCTTTATATATTAACAAGTACATGCCAAAAAGATGCCCCGATGAAAACGGATACGAAAATTTAAATTCGTAGGCCCATATATTTTTAGTACCAACCAAGATTCCTGATAGCAGCTTAAAATACCAAGTTGAACGAGACCATATGCATTTGAGAATAAAGAAACTCATTATTGTGATTGTTTGCTTAGAGAACAAGGTCAAACAGAAATTAAAGAAACACAAAATTAATGTTGACCATGGGGGAGTAAATAGTGTAAGCTAACTTGGTTACTAATGTTTTTTTCACAAATCTTTTTAATGAAAACATTGATTTTCATATTCAATTAAACACAAAGGTATAGTTTTTCACATAGCCCTAAAACAAATTTAATCACAACACAAAAAGCAAAAAAAAAGAGATAAAGATAAAGCAAATTTGACAAGTTTATTTGATACAGGCAAGTTAAAAGTGCAGAATCAAAAATTAGCATATATGTACATTCTTGCCAACCACATACATCCAACGACTGCCTGCTTAGTTTTGATGTGATCCAAAACTAGAATCAAATTCAATTATACCCCTCCCCTCCCTCCCCCAACACCACACACACCCACACCCACAGTGCTAGGCCTTGGTCGATCCTTATTTATTAGGACCACCTCCAACAACATCGATCCATTTCCAAGATGTGATACTCTCCCTGCAACTACAACGCCAATAAATCCCCTTTTCTTGTTTTTTCCTCCAAATTTTAGTTTGCTTTCTTCTCTCTTTATGCCTGTACATGCATGTGTGTATGAGAGAAACATATAAACTAAAATCCTTTTTGCCAGCGAGGACTGAATTGATAAGCTGCCCTACATACAAATTAAAAGACCCAATAAAAGTTTAATTATTGTCTGTAACCCATCTGAAAAATCTTTTCGCAAAATTCAGTTGTCGGACTATGTTCGTTGCTTTGACATCAATCTCCGTTTTCAACTGTTGGATACATCTAACATACCGTACGCTTTTATGTATATGTATATATGGAAGTGGTTAACATGAAATTCATTTTTGGGAAGTTAGTCAATTGGTCAATAGAGTATTGACACGCAGACGAGACTCTATGTGTGTCAGCATTCTACTGGACAATTGATCAACTTATCCAAAAATACACTTCATGCTAACCGGATCCTGTATATATGTATAAAGTTGAATGACATGCATTGTTTTCTTTAATATCTAACCTAGCTTGTAGCCATTTTGACTCTCAACATAAACCATGTACAATCTTATATTCGGGTAGACGTATATGGCAATTTCAAATTTGTCAATGCATGTATGATAATGTACTGCTAGTATTACTAGTATATAATTATTATTCTCATCAATTTCTGGGGTTATAATAAAGTGTGCAGGTGCTGATATGAAGATAGAGGACCGCTGCATGCAAAATTTCTGCCCACAAGAATTGTAGCTATCAAATGATTATGACGCCCCTATTTTCAAACCTACGGCCAAGATCATCCCATCATATGAATATTAATTGGTACCAGGGACCCACATTTGGTACTAATCTGGTGATGAATATATATATATATATATATATATATATATATATATATATATTCCGGCTAATTTATTTATTTAAAACTAGGCAAAAACAACCCAACGACACCAATTTATGACTTGAATTCATTATAACAAGACATTTATATCGAATGAATGCCGTTGAAGCAAAATCTTCCCCTACCCACTTATTTTACGCAAACTATAACTCTCATCAATACTCAACTTAATGTTTCCGCTTTGCTTACCTAACACTTCAACTTTACTACTAACTTTCTCCCATAGTTGAGAATTCTTTTGTAAGTATTTCCAGCATGCATATTTATATATAAAAAAAATGTAATAGAGTACTAGTGTAAAGAAGTTATGTTAATTCGGAAGAGCTTAATTGATGAAATGGGTATTAATAATCGAACCCATTATATTTGTCTATAAAAAAAATGGACAATTTATTATATATGTATCAAACTATAAATATATTATTTATTCATAAGATTAAGTATCAAACTAATCAAAGATATCCATCCGAGTATAAAATTGATAAGAAGTTTATCAGAAATGCTTGAATTGAACTTAATAATTAAGTTGATTACTCCTATTTTACAATTTAAAGTAGAATTAATGTGAGGTGTGCATGTGGATATGGGTGTGTATATCACTCCTTTGCTCTAGTTTAATTACTTGCACATAAACAAGGAAATGAAATGTGGAATGCCAACAAATTAATTAAGGAAGATTGGCGATAGTTACCTTCATTTATATTCCATTCTTCTAACATGGAATTTCACAGGTGCAATTTCTCCACACGTGTGTATTAATTAAACCATTATCACCACACACGCACACAAAAGACAATGAAGGTTCATCGCTATGATTAGTACGTTAATTCTGAAAACTAGAGGGTATACATACGTTATATATATACACATGACCACATATATATGGAATGAATCAAACATCTGATCAGGTGGATGAATTAGCTTTATGATCATCTTGTACTAGTGATTCTTCCTGATGAAGATGATCATGAGCTGCTGGTGCTTCTTCTTCTAATGAAGATAAACAATTAGGACTAGTAGAATTAGAAGAAGAAGAAAAAGATAAAGCAGAAATAGGAGATTGGGTTATAGCAGTAGCTGAACAAGAATCAATATCACCATCATCATGAGCTTCATCACCATCACAACAAGAAGAAGAATCTGAAAAAGAGGAAGTAAAGTGTAGAGCAACCAACAAGTAAACAAAAGCTCCAACAATATACCCATGATTGCTTTTCCCATTGACCTTCAAATACCAACCCAAAAGCTCCTGAAGGCCCTCCCAGTTATCCTTCATCCCATGGGCCTCCACCATTTCCTCCATTGATATCTTGAAGTCCACAAATGGATCCCTAGACTCCATTTCCATTACCGTTGTATTACCATTACCATTACTACTACTTTCTTCAAGTGGATAATAATTACGCCCATCATAATTTGTACTACTCTTAGCCTGTTCATGATGATGATCTCCAAGTATACAACTACTAGTCTCTCCGGCCTCAAAAAATAGCCTATCTGATTTCAGCCCACGAATCACATTCTCTATGGACTCAGCCCCACCGGAATCCTCCTCCACCAACTCTGCAGTCGAAACAATGCTCCCGGCTGACTCGGACTCAGATGAGTTGTTGAACCTTGACTCGGTGACATAGACCGAGTTCATTATCTTTTCAGCCCGAAAAGACAGAGTCTTTGGGCTTCCACAAGCAGACGGCCATTGCCATGAGGAAGAAGAAGAAGGTGGGTTTGTGGGTTTGAAGAGGAATGGAATAAGACTCATTTTTTTACCCATTTGATTTGAATCAAATGTTAGCTAGCAGCCTAGCAATAGATTTCAAGTTGATGATAAATGTTGTTAGCATAATATATAGTGAATTAATGTATATATTTGTATGGATTGTGAAAGTGGGGTTTTAATGGTGGGGGAATTAATGGAGAGTCGGAGAGGGTTCAACAGTATTTAGTTAGTAGGAAGAAAGAGATTTAGAAGGGGAGTACTTGTGCGGACCGGTGAGAAAAGTTAATTGGATAGAGTATAGAGACAGAGAGAGAGAAAGAGATGTGGGTTGCTCGGGTTGGGTCTGCCATATTTTATACTTTGTATGTGTATTTAATACTAGACTATGTATAGTCTATACAAATTATAAATGTTGTCATATAGTATAGTTCAACAAATTTTAATGTTATTTTTTTACACGTCGACGATTGAAATTAAAAATTTCTTAGACGATCTTAATGGCACACTGCTTCCGTTTGTTCGGTGCATTTAAGAGATTATTTTTAAGTGGGTGCTGACCCTAAATTTTTAAACGCAGGAAGTTAAAAAAAAAAGGAGTAAACTTTTTTGACCACCATGTCAACTTCTTTGAGTAATAATTTCCTCCGTCTCAGATTAAAAGTCTCGTTTTAATTATTTTTGGATTAAATTAATCATTTTTAATTAATAATTAAGTATATATAAATATATTTTTAAAATTATAAAAATTAGAGTTGGTAGCAAATTGTATTTAGTTTTTTATGATTATAATCTCTTAACCTAAACTTTATCACCAATAGTACAAAAATTAGTTTTAAAAATAATTAATTTGATCAAAAAAGTCAAAACAATACTTTTAATTTGAGACAGGGTGACTATTTAGTATTTACTATTCGGATCCAGAAGATTTGTTGGTGATTTTTTAAAATTATTATTATTATTATTATTATTATTATTATTATTATTATTATTATTATAAACAAGCCAAATATAGGCATGCATGCATATGCTATCCCATTAAAATATGCATTTAGTTGTCGTATCCTCTTTTCATTTCAAAATGAGAATCATATTTGGCTTTTCACGTTATATGATTAGGACACACTTAAACTGTTATACATAATATATTTTTATTGGTTGTTAACATTAATTTTTCAAAATTTGGTCTTAAACTATTGAGTATTTAGTTTAATTATGTCTAACACATGATCGATATCTTGATTACTTAATAAATTTATTTAGTATTCCCATGTCATGTCTTAAATTTTTTTAAATAAATTGTAAGTATTTTGAGAAGTACAACATACAAATTTAGTCTTGCATTGTGTAATAGTCAGTCTTTGAATTCAATCATGTTTTAATTAATGGTAGTTACCGCATGCATGCTAATGTGTTTCATTCTGTTGGGTTGTTACTTCTTCTAATGCTTAAAATGGTGGTGGTGGTGGTGGTGTTACAGGTTAAAATGATACTGCAACAATTGCTGTTACGACGGGTTACTTCTGCTGCTTATTATTTATGTTATCCCAATTCCCAATTCCTATTGCTGCTGGAAATTCTTCCTTTGGGAAAGTTGTTGTTGCTCTATTCTATGGAGCCTAACCGTGTTCGTCATTTCTATGTAATGCTATGTTTTGTAATCTTTTATAGTCTTGACATCATAGGGCATGTCATATCACGTCTATACTATATCCTCAATATTGAGGTTTTTCATCTAGTTGTAATTCTCAATTTTATTTTAATACAGTTTAAATTTAGCAAAAAGAAAAAGGATTGGGTAATAGAATACGAGGTATTTCTTAGCTTACGGGCCATTCTAAAATATAAGATTAATATTTATTTTTTAAAATCAAATTTATGATATTTTCAGATTTAAATTAAATGTTTATATCTATCTAATAAAATACAAATAATTTTGAATTTCCCGCTCACTCAATGAATCATCTGGGCCGTCCAAAGTTTGAGATAAATCCCACCGTTCATACATCTATCTAATAAAATACATCTATCTATCTAATAATCTAATAATAATTTAATAAAATACAAATGACTTTAAATTTTCCGCTCACTCAATAAATTATTTTGGTTGTTCAAAGTTTGAAATAAATTATATTGTCCATACAGTGCCGGAGACACGGGACCCAACTAGTATATATATATATATATGAATTAAGGAGTATTTAATTATACTTGTACATTGGCAGCTTTAGAATTGAATGAGATTCAGTGGAGTCCATTGAAAGTACGTTATTGTACAAAACCGTTGGGTGTTTTAATATTATTAGTATGTAGTATTAAGAACTCTTTCCGTTTCTAAAAGATTATCGTTAAAAGAAAAAATTTGTTTCAAAATATTTGTCGTTTATAATTTTTTAGGAGAATAAATTATTTACTTTTCTATATTATCCCTACCTTCTCTCATTGTCCCAAAAAATTCTATCCCTTGTATTAATAGTTTTCAATTTTTCGTAAAGGGGTAGTGATGGAATTTCAAACAATTTTTAATTGTTAAATATTATTATTAAATAATTTTCTTAATCTATGTACAAAAATCTTAAACGACAATCTTTTAATAACAGAGGGAATATGGGCGACCGGTCAGAATTGTTTTTTTTTTTTGGGTTATGACTCTTAAAAAAATAATGTGATTTATTAGAACTATAATTTTTACAAAAAATAATTATTTATGTTTCATTTGAATACATGTAAAAAATAGGATTATATTTTTGTTTATTTAATACTTCATATATTTTGAATTTAGAATTAAAGTTTCTGCATTTTTATTTTATTTTTGTTAGTTTGAACACATACCTTTACAACTCAAACTCCCAGTGGACCCCAAAAACTACTCGGTAGATTGATTTATTAAAAAATAATAACGGTATGTAGAAATCTCTGATTAAATACGATGATAAAAAAAACTAATTCTTAATTTTTCGATGAACAATTGGATACAGCTTAATTAATTTATTGAAGAGGAAAGAGAAGAAATCTCTGATTAAGTAGGATGATAAAGAAATTAAGTTCATTATGCTTCATGCTCTTCTTAATTAAGTACTCCATAATCCACTCGAAAGTAAATTAAGTTATAACAATGTTAAATGAAGCTTGCAACATTCATTTAGATATGTTGCTATTTTATTCTTTTTTGTAATCACATTTATTATAACGTTTCAATTCTCACGGTAAAACATGTTAGAAAAATATTACTCCCTCCATTATTATTTTTAATTGACGTTTTAGAGAATAAATTTTGTTTCTATTTATTTGACGTTTATAAATTTTTAGGAGATATTGATTACATTACTTTCTAAATTACCTCTAAACATTTAAAATTCTCCTTAATTCTCTCCTATTTTCCGGGCTATTTTTCGCCCTCTTTTAATTTCTTAACAAAAACTCTATGTGAACATGGAAATTGAACATGAGTGCATTTAAAATTTATTTAATTATATTTTGACCCTTAATGGTAGGTAAAAATATAAATAAGTCTAAGTTCAAATACACTCACGTCCACGTAGAAGAGCTCATATCTTAATAGTATACTCTATTTCTCTCTCATAATTCCTATATTTTCTATATCCTCTAACAATATTTCTCTCTCATCTTTATCATCTACAATTTAACTTTTCATTTATATATGCAAGGGTGTTTTAGGTATTACATAGTAATTTTAGTGGAATTTTTATAGGAGTTTTAACTTCCTTAATAATTGTGCAAAGCTCCAAAACGTCAAATAATTAGGAATGAAGGGAGTATTTATGTTACTAACAACAATAACTTGGGTCAAACTTTTTGAGCGAATATACGGTGAGTTAAGATCACCCAAAAGATATTACTCTCTTATTAATAAAATTTTCTTTTATCTAATTTATCCTTTTTTGATTACTTATTAATTAAAGTATTTTTTTTCACTTTTCTGTTACTCCAATAATTATTTTTTCACTTTTTTATGACCCTAATAATTACTTTTTTACTTTTCTATGACCCTAATAATTACTCTTTCTTATATTATTTAATTCTCTAGATATTTTTTTGTGACTCTCACATTCCCAATAAGTATATTAAATAGATTATGAGGGCATAAGAGAAAGAATAGGATCAATATATTTACTAATATAGAAATATGACATTTATTTTGGAACAATTTAAAAAAGAAATTAGGACATGTAATATGAAACGAACGGAAGAAGAATTAAACTAGTGGATTAAGGTTTCGTTTGGATGTATTTGACAAAATAGTGCATATGTGTAATTGAAAATAGTGCATGTGTGTAATTGAAAATTAGATTTTGAAATAAAATCTTGCACTTTTTATTAGATTCAAGGGTAAAAATATAAATAACAACTTTACTCTATCAATTACACCAAAACATATTAATCAATTTTAAAAAATAAAATAAATTTAATTATTCTTCTTCTTCTTCCCCAAATCCTCTTCTTCCCTATCATTCACCAATGTCGCCATCCCTGCAACCAGTGGCGAAGCCACATTGAGTTCTGTGGGGTCAATCGCCCCCATTGAAAAAAAATCTGTTTTATAATAATGTAAGGTAAATTTTAAAATTTTTAAGTATTATATATAAATTGACCCCACTAAAATTTTATAAATTTTCTATTATACGGGGTCAAATTGAAATTTTTTAACTTTGTCAATCAAATTTTAATCACATATGACTCATATCCTCTTAATATATGTATCTCTCTATAATATTTTAAACTAAATAATAATAATCTAATTTATATTATTTTTAAAAATAAATAATGAATTACTTACTTATTAACAGTTGTGATTAAAAAAGTCTAGTATAAGTCAATTTAGTGTATATATACCATATATTATTACTCATTATATTTTCATTGTAATATAGTGTGTATATATATATATATATATATATATATATATATACTAGAAAGTATAAAATATTAAAAAAAAAATGGCTCGGAGACGCTGCCCCCGAACTCCGGCCAAATTATTTGTAACTCAGTAATAATTTCGACCCCACTAACAAAAAATCTTGGCTTCGCCGCTGCCTGCAACCATCATCAAGCAGCGCTACCACCCAACATTAGATGTATGTATAAATCTAAGATTAGATTCAAATACTGTCGCTGATGAACAAATACTAAAGGTTTAGCAAACTTTACGATATAAGACAGGAAGGACCAAGTAAGTACTATATTATATATGAATGGAACGGGAGCATTCTCTTCACGTTAATGGTGATTCCAGCCAGGCCCAAGGGAACAGGTTTTTATAAATGTTTTGTGATGAATATACAATAAATCATTAAATATGCCTACTTATCTTTTCGTCAGTTAATCATAAGCAAACCCCACCAATGCTAATAGAATAGCACAGGGATGGATGATGATCAAAAAGCCCTATTATTTGCTGTACTAGTATTTCTTCACAAACTGAGAGACTGAATCAAAAAAGGAAAATAAACAAATAAAAGAATCCTTCCTTCAAGAACAACCAATTTGGCAACTAAAACCAGAGATGCAACTATACATTGCCTTCACTACTCTATTTCATATGCATAATCTATGGTTGACTTCCTTACAATCCAACTCAAAAACTAGTACTATTCTATTACAACTTCCATCCTCAAACAACCAAACCATAATTTCTTAGCCCAACAATGTTGAAAGATAAAACTCAACTCCCTCCCTATAAACATCCATCTACCAAAAGGGGAAGACAGGCATTGCCAAGAATAATCCTCCAAGATTATCAGGAAACAAATTCTGATTCTAACAAAAGTTGCAGCTTTAAATGAGATAACTCAACTCCCTGGAAATTCCTCGCACTGAGCACCATATCCCACAACAGCTTCCTGACATTCTTCTTCAATTCACTCCTCTACATAAAACCCAACAAATTTCGAATTTTGAACAATGCAAAAGGATCGATGCAATAAATTGCATTCCAAGAATATGCAACTCTCCTACACAAAACCCAACAAACTTTAAATTTTGAACAAAGCACGAGGGCAATAAATTGCATGCCACCTCGAATTGTAAAAGAATGTGATTAACTATCAACTGAAACTGTCAAAATTGCACCCTGATCAGCCATCCACATAGGAAAGCTACTTTCGGCAGATCCCTCATATATGCGAATATACAGCTTAACGGTAAAGAAATGTAGACAACTAAAAGACGATCTCGCCGGAAAACATTCCACCCCCTTGGCCTTTTCACACTTAAAAACTTAAAAGGTCATCCTGATAAGTAGTGCAAAGCCTGCCTAATAAATAATATCCAAGATTATAATGCTCATATAGGGGAATAAGAAAACCATAAACTTCACGACCAAGTAAAATCTAATTTAAAAAGAAAACAATCTACCAATAATTTTGTGCTAGTAATTCTAGAATAATCTACTTCCTATAATATATATAATTAATAACTACACTTACTTTTTTCTTTAAATAATAATATAAATACTCTCTTCGTTCCAAAATATAATAATATCATTACTGACTTTTTAAAGTCAATTTGAAATATTTTCAAACTTAAAATTGACATAGATCCATATAATTCTAGTCAATGCCATGATGAATTCTGCTAATTATAAGATTTTGTAATTGTTAATGAATCATCTCAATTTTGAGTTTGAAAATATTTCAAATTCACTTTATAAAGTCAGTAACAATTTTATAATTTATAGAGAATTTAACAATAATATTAATCTCTTCTTTTCCTCGTCATTTTCTCTCTCAATATTATACCACACTGCACCTTATCTATCAGAAAAGCTTTATATGGCCATGCTAAAAAGACATAAGCCTACCCAAAGAAAGTCCCCCACTCAGAACGTGATGCTCCAAATTAGAACATACAGCTAGCCTCCCAAATTTCAATATAGATTCATCTTAAGATGCCCACTAAAGCACACTGCAGACCTTAGAAAAACACCTTCTCAAGCCCTAATAACATATGGTCATCAAGTAACAGATTCTTGTATGGAGGGCATCTGAATTTTTATTTCTTCCCTCCAAAGGCACATTTAGCAGGGGGTCTAACCACATTTTCTTTCCTGGCTGTAATACCCCTAGTACTACTCAAGGCCGTCTCCACCATTCAAGGCATCAGCCACTGAATAGCAAAAAATGTGTTGAGACAGCAATTTTTTATCGTAATACATTGAGAAGTTGATAATACTAACCCATACTGATATCATGTTAACCAAAGGTGAAAGTCAAAGACATGCATGAGTTCTACATTTCATTATTGTTTACATTTCATAATGTAATTTCAAGTTGTTGAGGATTATTCAATATTAAAATTTTCCTTATTTCATATATATTATTCCCACCGACCCAAATTAAGTGAAGGGGAATGATATATATGACCAACGTCAAATTCTATGCAATAAAATAGAATAAATAAGGGTGGAACCATTTTTAATTCCTACTTATCCATGTATGCACAGCTGAAATAGTACTCTTAAGTGAATCCATAACTATCTAGGGATGTCCAAATTATCTGATTATATTTAAACTCTTTGCTCCCCATCCAAGGGTTATATCAGAAGCAAAGTATCAGTATTTCCCTTCTGACTAAATTTGGGACTAAAGCCTAAATGAGTAGAGTTTTTCCACAACGAGTGTCTATTTGCATGTGAAGTTTTCTTCTAATCTGAGTGTCAACTATAAAACTGCACTTCTACAATATTTATCAAAAAGACAAAAAGAAAAAATGAACTTCTACACCAAGATATAAATGTTATGCGCCCTTTAATATTATTTATTAACGTAAACCACATTTGTTATTTATTTATTTTTAGATCAAACACAAGTTAATTCACTAACAACCATGGATAATCTAAATTTGTAAAATTGCAAGAGTTGAAAAAAATAATCTACAAAATTTGAGTTAAGATTCGGAGAAAATTACCTTTGTTATCCCCCAATGCCTTTCACACCACATCCATCGCACCACAACAGAGACGGTTGCTTCATTTGCACCTTTAAACCTATATCCTCCATTCATAATGTTATGAATTTTAAACATTGGTACAAAAAACATCCATACACGAAGTTAATATTGCTCTCACTTAACTTTTAAGTGAGTCTGGAGAGAAATCTATTAATACTAGATATCTCCAATATTAAGGCAGGCTCTCAAGTCCCATTTGTTTGATATGAATAAGCCATTCAAAGGCTCAGGCATCTGACAAATCAGATGCAAGTATCAAGTTTGTTTGCTTTAATCAGGTAATGGGGATTTTTTACTTCTGAACAACAGACCAAAGCCAGAAGAAGACTCAGTCACTTGTTCGCTAAGATGCAATCATTTTTAATAAAAGTTCCTGAATAAAATTTAAAAGTATAATCCTCTACAATTAACCAAGAATAAATAATAATCATATTCTTAACAGTTTTGAAAGCTTAAAGCTGGAAAATATAAACGTACAGACACTGCCTCTTATAAATACAGATGTGTCAAGATATGCATTCAGTGTTCATCAATTAACACTTTAAAAAAAGACCTCAGTTCATGTGAAATGTGGTTTCTAAGCAAAATTTATGTATCAACTCTTGAGAATATAATTTTTAAAAAGACAATGACCAAATCAAATTATAAGAAAAAATCCGTGTACAAAGTATAGCAACTGATAACATTGTTCAAATGGAGGCAGGGGTCATTTTTAGATGATGGTCCATGAATGATGAAACTATACAGTATACAATATACACTCGTTTATAAATACGTATAAAACTGAAGAATTTTTCATAATTTTAAACCCTCAATTATACCACTATGAGAGCAACCTGCAGATAAGAGACAACAATAACGACGGATTAACCTAAATGATACCAGTCACAATAATACAATATTGTGAAAGAATAATTAGACCTTTGCAGTTCCACCTGGATTATAAAGGTTTTCAAAAATCAGGCATCAAGCTCGATATGGCTTTTAAGTCAAATGGCTCAATGCAACATTTTGAAACAAAACACCCAAAGGAGTAGTAAGATTAGTTGATGCAAGTATGGATGAGATTCCCAGGAAGAAACTCTCGTTAATTAGGGGGTGAGATACGTATATAAATCCTGGTTTTCCTTTCCCAACAACTCTTTATCTGTTTAAGCCTAGAAGAGTGGTTATTGAGGAAATGGTGTTTCGATCTAATAGCTCATACGTGCAGAGGTGAACAATAAAATAAATGCAGTTAATTCATGGAAGGTGGTGTACTAATCCTTTGGCTTGATGCACTAATGAGTATAAAATGATAGCTGAAATAGATGGAAAATCTGCAAGGGAGATATTCTTGCATTGCCACACGACATCTTATGTCTGCAAATTCCACCCTTGTGTTCACACATTTGATGATAGATAGATGTTACCATTAATCCCATCAATTTCTTTTAAAGACGAAAAGTGATGATGTAAAGTTCGGGAAACAGAAAAGAAAAAGAAAGAATGAAAGAAGTTAGAAGGTTTGTGCCCATAATTTTATAGATCATATAGGATTTAATTGACATAATTTCCAAAGAAAAGAGCCTATGTGCCAGGCGAAGGTGGCGTTAGGCCCTGCTGCTCTGCTGCAGCCAACCCCCAAACTATCTCGTAGTTCCTTTGGGGTGGAGATGATGGGGTCCAGTCCGTGAATTTTCCTTCTTTTTCCATATTTCGCTTGAAGGGTTGAAGGAAGATAGTGCATCAAGTTATTCGCAAGCATGATGTGAACTGCTCCTTGTTACATTATTCCTTCAAGCCTACACTTTTTTATCTCCTCGTTCCTTAGATGAGGGTAATTAGCATTGATAATGATGATGAAACTCCTGGTATAAGAGTATTTCCCTGGCATAGCCAAACAAATTCCTCAAATCAGCACTTAATTTAAATTCTAAAACTTTCTAACATTCAAATTTTGAGACCAGAGTTACCAGATACTCCCATTAACCCGACGAACTGCATATTGGTACTTGTGTATCCAAACAAGATACTCTTACGTATCAATACTAAAAAATTAAGCGTATCAAAAAATTTGTTTGTTGTTTAACCTATAATTTCACAAATATCGATATTATAATCTAATATTTTGGATGCTCAAACATTTAATTTTTACTAGAATATTTATAAAACAATCTACTTAGTTAATTAAACTAAAAATCTTTTATAAAACTTAGATTTATTACATTTAAATTATAAGAGAATTTCCAACTATAAGAACTTCTATAAAAATACGCGTACCGCGTTTTAGCTATATAGCATACCGCATATCCATATTAGTATTGCGTACCGAAATAAACCACATTTCAAGTAACACTGTTTGAGACCTAATGTACTAGTGGTATCCTTAAAATATTGTTACGAGCCGTTTGTCCAAATGTAATATTATCTCATACAATAAACCTGCGGCACGTACCCACTGGGTCATTTTGAACCTTCAGGGTTCGGACCAAGTTACTAACATATTATGAAATCAACTAAAATCTCAAATATCATACCAGTATTATACCCTTTTGAATACCATATTCATTAGAGTGCCCTCCAAGTTATACCAACATTTTGTCACACGTGCAGAGGATGTAGTTTTTATCACAGCACTATGGTCATACATAACTCCTTGGCACCCGACCAGACAAACAGGGCCGGTTCGTATGTTAAGTCATTTAAGCAATGGCTTGAGGCCCCCAAAATTGAGAAGGCCCCCAAATTTTAATATTCCTATATGTTAGAGCCCATTAAAAAAGTCCAAATTTTTTTCCCAACATAACAATAATTACAAGTACTATCATACAATATATTTTTTTCTTTTTCCCAAGGCTGCAATTCATTCTTTTTTTCCAAGACCCATTCACCACTGTCTTCAGTCTCTCTCTCTCTGCTCCCTCTCTCTACTTATTACTCTTTCTCTCCCTCTACCAATTTGGCTTGAGGCCCCCAAAAAATTTGGACCGGTCCTGCAGACAAAGAAAAAGCCTATGAGAGTACCCTAGGAGTTTAGCAATTTTGGCAAGGTTTGATCATGTAACCTCCCTCCTTGATAAAGTTGATCAAATGCCAATGAACCAACTCCTTGAGGTTTTTATTGGAAATTCCTTCAAAATCATTCATCATAATCCCCAAACTCTACTATTCATCATGGCCCACCAAGTACCAAATTTTAAGTTAACGGGCATTGGGTAAAACCGACTCATAAACTTCCAGAGTAAACAGTCTCCAATTCATACCACCTCTGTTGATTTGAAACTCTAATATGCACAATTCCAAGATAAATAATACCAACATCTAATAAGATCCACACTTCAATTCACTCATCACATCACCAAATAAGTTCTAAATATACCCACATGATATTGTATACATATAGATAAGAGAGATATATGCAAGAAAATAAAACCAAGACTTTGAGCTAATATTAATTATAAAAAAGGCAACTAATATTAATTAAAAAAAAGCCAACTGATTGTACATCTTTACTATGGCAAAAATAAAATTCTACAGAGAGAAAATTCAGAAAACCTCTAAGCCATAGAGAACACCAGCATACTTCTCAGCCCCGTCTTTACACAGGTCTTTGATCTTCTGAAATGTGTGCCATGTCAACAAGCTGTCTGACCCGGCCTGGTGGGACTTCCCTACCGCCCGCTTCACATTAAGAGTCCTAGCCACCTGGTCCAACCCCCCATACAGGCCTTGACAGTACTGCATTAGGTGCTTCACATCATAGACCCTATCCCCAAAGAAGACACTCAGCAACTCCAGAAATTCAGACAGAGTCCTGGGCAGGGGGCGTTGGCTCAGGATTTTGACCAGGTACCCGAAATCGTACCCACTGTGAAAGGTCACCCAACTCACTGATTCGTTCAAGACGAGTCCAGAAGAGATCATCAGCTCAGCGAATGCCACCGAGTCGATCCCGAACTCGTGAAACTTCTCGAAATCGATGCCCTGCCGCCTCAACAACTCGATTGAGTCCGGGGAGTGAACGTCGCGCGCCAGATCAAAGTCTCGGAAGTTGAATTCCCATATGTAGCGGCGGTCGGTGCCAAGATCAGGGAGGTTACCTGCGGCGTCGGAGAGGGTGAGTCCGACCTGGATGAGTTTCAGCTGATCGACGTTCTCCTTGAGAAGGACATAGTGGTCGGTTGAGTTCCGGTGCAGGAAATATTCAGGTCCGGCTGGGGCGCGGACAATGACGCCGGGGAACTCGGTATCCATGGAGATGAAGGGGTATTGATCGATGTAGAATCGAATCAAATCGAATTCGGAGTTAAGGTTGTCGGACCAGACCGAACGTACGACGATCGGCTTGGGCGGTGAGTCGGCGGTAGACATGGCGAACGGATCTCAAGCTGGGGCAAAGAGGGAAAAAGACGTGGGTTGTTTGACGGTGATGGGGCAGGAGGTGTAGGTTATGTAGAAGAATATGGATATGGATATCTATAATTATGGAGAGAAAAAAGACGTGGGGGGAGTCGTACTCGTACTCGTCTCTATATTTAATTTAAATACAGGACGAGGCCAAAACTGAAAACACTTAAAATTACTCTGTTTTTTGGGTTGAAAATGAAAAAAAGTAATGGGATGATTATTAATTATGAGTAATATGTTTGTGATTTCTTTTTTAACAGAAAAAGTGAAAAATAATTTCTGACATTTGGGTGGAAATTAATATTATCTTTTAAAAAAATTCATTCTCGTCCTACCCTCAAAATAATAAACATTTATATTTTATTCTTAAATTTCCTTAATCTACAAATATAAATAAATAAATAAATAAATAAAGGTTAATATCATTCTCCTTCTTTAAATATTTATCAACTTTCTTTTGTTTTTCAACACAGATACAAGATTGTGTTATATTACATTTACATGGTTCAAATTTAAGTCCAATTCAATTAATTTCTTCTATCAAGTATTATTTGTCAAAGTAGAGTGAATTTCTTTTTTATTTTCATTTTCCTTATTTAATGTAGTTTCGTATTATTTTTCACTTGAGTTGATTATTATTTTCTCATTATGAGAGAGTTTCTTTCTCTTTACACGTATTATTTTATTTTTCATATCAAAAACTCTACGTCGACATTATTTATATTTTGACTCGGGGTAAAAATATAAATAATTAAAATTTAAATACATTTAGGTCCAATTTTTCTATCCAATTTTCTTGTGCATAGAAAAGCTCTTTTCACATCATGTGAGATTATTTTTATTTATATGTGCATCCTTGTATTCTGCCTTTTATTAACAATGAAATTCACATATGTACGGTAAAATATTTAATAATTATAATTTGACACATTATTTTATATTTATATTTTTGTAATCATATTTTATCATCGTAATATTACTCTTACGTATTCTTTTGTGTGAATTTGAGCCCGAACTGATAAACCCAAGAAAGATGTTTGTAGTATCTACTATGATCCAATGAGAAGGAAAAGATCCGAAAAACATAACTTGTAAAACTGAGGGAAAAGTGGGAGGGTTAAATGTTTTTTCAGTCATTGTACTGTATTATAGGTCGACTTACAGATGGATAACTAAATTTTTCTTTCTTACAGTCAACTCACTGTACTCAACTTTTCTAACAAAAAGTTAAAAAAACCGTTAACTTTGACTTTAACGGAACGGTGCTGAGTCAGCAGTTGAGTTGTCCAAAAAAAGCTTACGTGTCAGTTAGTATGCGACGTGGCAATGATGATGTGGATTTAGAGGAAAATTTTTATGAAAAAATGGAAAAAAATATTTTATTAATTACAAAAATAATTAAATATATTTTATTATTTTTTTCTTATTTTTTGGCTAATTTTTTAAATTTATATTATATTTTAAAATATATTTTTTCTATTTTTTCATAAAAATTTTTCTCTAAATCCACACCATCATTGCCACGTCGCATACTAACTGACACGTAAGCTTTTTTTGGACAACTCAACTGCTGACTCAGCACCGTTCCGTTAAAGTCAAAGCTTTTAACGGTTTTTTTAACTTTTTGTTAGAAAAGTCGAGTACAATGAGTTGACTGTAAGAAAAAAAAAAGTTCAGTTATCCATTTGTAAGTCAACCTATAGTACAGTGACTGAAAAAATATTTAACCCAAAAGTTGGATGAGGGAGACTCTTATATGTTACTCCCTCCATTTTATAAAAAAAAATATTCTATTTATAAATTTTGTAAATTTAAAAATATATTTTCTCTTAAATGTTTATCCTACACAAAATGATTATTTAATTTAGAAATTGTGACATGATATTGAAATTATAATGTCATTTTATAACATCATTAACAAAAGAGTTTTTATTTTTGTAAAACAAATCATTTTTATTTATTCTTTTTTAAAAAAAATTTAATTACATTTATTTTATAATTGGATTTGAAAAAACAATTTTGATGCTAATATAAATGAGCCAATGATCTTAAAATTTAATGTCACTATCTTTTTATCACAAATTAACTTGATATAACTTGATAGGAACAGTAATGGAATAAATTATATCTTTGAAATAAAAAATTATAAATAATTAATTTTCATATAATAAAGAATATTAATTAATTGATTTATTAGGTCAAAGTCAAATACGTGAGGGTGATGTATGTGAGGGGTTGACCGTTACATTATTCTTACTTCTTAGGTTAGGTAAGGTTATAAAATGAATCAAACATTTCAAATTCGCTTCGTACTTACTCGAAAGTTTGATTTGAACTAGACTCAAAATATAAATAATTCAAATATGAATAAATTTTAATGTTTGATAAATTATTCAAACATTTTCAAATTATAATTTTTTATTAATACTCGGATTATATTCGCTTGAAAAGTTTAAACTGCTCGAGCTCGATTCGAGATTGTGCTGGACTCGATAGATAAATGAGTTTCAATCAAACCTTATTTCATACTTGATAAATTTTATGAACCAAATCTGAACAACTCAATACTCGGCTCGACTTGATTCATTTACACCCCTACTCTTACAAATAATGCTACAGTGACAAAATATGAATACAAAAAGATGAATATAAAATAATGGATAAAATTATAATTAATTTATATTTTACCTTACATGGTCCCAAAAGTTATAATCAATCACTTTCATATACATTATTTTGTATTTTGATATTTTTGCATTCCTATACTTGTAAACAAATACTAACTTTTTATTTAAAAAAAAAAGAAAGAAAAGGAGATGGTGTTAGTTAGCAATGTTTCGGCAGCGCAGTGGGATGTAAAGCCCAAAAGTCCAGCTTGGCCTAATCTGGAAAAATTCGGCATGTTTTGGTTAAAGGTCTGAGCCTGAAAATGCTAAAAACCAGAAAATCTGGCCTGAAAGCAAAACAGGCCATTTCTCAAATGGATTGAAACATGCACTAAAAGTGTACAAATGCACTTATATTTGATAGAATGTGATGCTCAAATTCAATTTTCGTGCCACCCGAGTTGGCCATTCCAAAGAAGAGGAGGGGAAGGGTGGGGGAGAGAATAACTCTGTCTTACCCCGAAAGTGCATTATTTAGAACAGGTACCTCATTGGAATATATAACTCAATTCCCTGCCTGCTTAGAATTACAAACGTGATCACTGTAGGGACAACAATATTTGCATTGCCAGGAAAAGGTACTTTTTATGAAACAAAGGGAGAGCATATATTTCTTTTGAATTTTAAAGACTGGCGTTGGGGATGAACCCAACGCCTTGTTTCTAGGGTCTCAAAGGTTTTCCTGTTTCATTCCAGGAATAACATGTCGGAAAGTGAGCAAAATATGGTATCATCACGTTACAACATTAGCCAGGCATATTGATTTTCAAAACAAATCAAATGATGACCATGTGTTCGTTTTACAGTTACCAAACAACCACATCATTCAATGTGCAACTCTATTCAACACAGCACCAAAGATGGTAACTCTGACCCTAATCACTACACTACATGAATGTGGGAACTTTAAGCTATGGAACTTTACTTTTTCAAGGTTGGATAGAATGTGGGATAAATCACAAGTATGGGTTAGTAGACCGGATGCTATGTTTCACTTTTGAATATTATTTCACAGAGAAAACGGAGAGTTTACATCTAATTCTCCTATCACCGTGTTCTGTGTTCAAATTGAAATACCAACGGCACAAAATCTTCTAGTTTCCCAAACAAGTTCCAAAAACTAAAAATAGTAATCAGCCAACATATATATTTAATGTTTATGAGTTCCAATAACTAAAAATAGTCGATGACAGATATATTGAATATTTTGACACAAACAATAAACCCATTACTACTTAAACATCATCCAGCTTTCATAGTCCAGAAGTATGACAGAACAAGCAAAGATCGAGAAACAACAAGCGGCAATAGGAGAAGCTTCTTGAGGCGTTACCCATATAACATTCTTAATTTTCTGGGATTGGCATAGCATTACAAACTATAATTTGCACATGGAATCTGCAATACCATCCATGATATCTGTATGATCCTTGAACTAGAAATAAGTACCTTCAGGAGGCTGGACCAGCTTACGATTGTTTGGAGCTGCCATTTCTTTCTTCAGCTGTGTCAGTATATCTTCCATGGTGTACTCTCTCTGCCAATTAGATAGTATTCCAAACTTCTTGGATTCCACCTATAGTTTATAACAGAATATCTTTCAACTACACCAACCAATTACGTGAAGACATAACAGCACAAGAATTATATTTCCGATCGTAGTAATCATAACTTATCAACAACTAGTTTATAATCAACATTGTGATACTAGTAGTATTTTAATTGAACAAATAATCATGTTGGTTCTCTCAACTCTTTTTTCCTTCTAATAAGTTAACCAAATTTAGTCAAGGCAACAAGGCAGCAAAATAGAGAGAAATAAATTTTGAGTTGCAATAATAGATGGGTCAAGAATACAAATTAACAAAGTCTGACAAAAGCAGCAACATTTGCAAGATTCTTAGGCAAATGGCTTTTGCCAAGGAAATCAAACGATGACACTGATGGTCATCATTATTTTCTTTGATGTTGGTATCCTAAGCTAAATACAATAGCATAATACCATATGTTTTAGAGCTTTTAGAGTTTCAGAGGTAAGTCTATACATGTAAATACTTAACTCAATGCCTTTTATACCAAACTTGTAAGTGTATGTTGGAAATGAATTCATCTGGAAGCGTAAAAGTAGAAAAGACAAGGAGAATATACACGTGTGTATGATAAAATGTGTCCTATAATACATTATACAACACATGCATAACATCACTTGTGCAATTTTTTAGAAAAAATAATAGGATAATCATTATGATAATTGAAATAAATAACTTCCACAACTACTATTGTTGTATCTTAAGTTTTTCCCTGGACATGAGCAATAAGAAAAATGCAATGTTCTAAAAGGCGCTAGGCGGGCGGCCAGGGGGGCCTAAGCAGGGTCAAGGCGGGGTTTTTTATTTCAAGTCAATTTCAATATTTTATCTTACATTTATTCAAACAAAACAATAATATAAAACAAAACAATCTATAATAAAAATAATAAAGATCTTTACTTAAAGTCCAAACACATATCCATATTGCTAATGTCAAAGTTCAAACACAAACATGCAGTTGTTCAAAATTCAAACATATTTTTAACGTATTAGTTTTATTCATAAAAAAGATTACTATTAAATAATAAAAATTAAATTTTCAAGAATTTAATACAATATTATAACTTAAAAAACTAAACATAAATTTAAGAATTATATTGAATTAAACTAAATATTACAAATGTATCATCATCATCATTTATATAATTTGAAGTTGGTACAAGTTTAAAAAATTACAACTATAATAAAATTATCCATTTTGACTTGATATTGTTCACTTCATGTTGTGATTTGATATGCTATAATCTGTATTATGAATATGGTAAATCATTAGAAAAATAAATATATCAAGATCTGGTTTGGGTAGTTATTAAAAAAAAAGCTCTCCGCCTAGGTGGCGCTTAACTTCCTGGAGGAATTTTTTGTCGCCTTGGGCCAAGGTGAGGCACCAGGGGGACCTAGTTAAGGGTGTAAACCAACCGAGTCAATCCAAGTATTGAGTTGCTCAGATTTAATTCACAAAATTTATCGAGTATAAAATAAGGTTTGATTGAGGCTCATTTAGCTACCGAGTCGAGCACGATTTCGAATCGAGCCCGAGCAGTTTGAACTTTTCGAACGAATATGATCCGAGTATCAATAGAAAATTACAATTTAAAGAGGTTCGAGTAATTTATCGATCTTTAAAATTTGCTCATATTTGACTCATTTATATTTCGAGTCGAGTTCGAATCGAACTTTTAGTCGAGCGAGTACGAATCGAGCCCGAACTGTTTGCTCATTTTACAGCCTTAGACCTAGTGCCTAGGCGAGGCGCCAAGGGGGGCCTAACACCTAGGCGGGGTATAGGAGGACCTAAGCGGGAATTTTTAGAACACTGAAAAAATGGACATACTATGTAATACTCTTGCTTAACACTTCTTTTAACCTTAAGGGGGAAAACACAAACAAGTCCCATCAATTTCTTGAGTGTTTGAGTTTCTTCATTTCGTCGTACGTGAGAAAATAGCCACTTGTAAAACTTTTATTCTTATTTGTTCATTTTCCTTGTGAAATAGACAAGCTTAGCCCACATATGAGAACAATAAACTGCAACTCTGAGGTTATACTCCATCAAGAGCTCTAATACCCCATCCCACCCCACCCCACCCTACCCTACCCTACCCTACCCTACCCTACCTTACCTTACCTTACCTTACCTTACCTTCTCTCTTGTTTTTCAGGTTCAACAAGTTCTATTACAAATCTATTAGATAAATACAATCTGAAATGACAAATGTTACAAAGACATTAAACAAAATCATCATCATATGGATAGAATAAATAACAAAACGAATAATGGATTCAATGTTTCACAGACTAAAGTAATTTAACCTATTGAATAATGTACTATAACACCAACTAAAATAGATATGTACCACTCCGGTTTCGTGACTGACGCAAGTCATGTTGATCCGAGAATGGAAACGAACAGTAGGTGGCTTCTCAGGGTAATCTTTGTCACAAAAAAGCTTTAACTGATAAATGCGGCCTTCATGTACAGACTGAAAAAAAACCAGAAGCTTTTGTGCTTTTAATATATATCCATACATTTATATATATGTGAAAGGAGGAAAATAAAAATTCCGAAAGGACATAAATAACAACACCTCTCAGTTCATTCGCAGTATTCAGCATTGGGTATATTGGTGCATGCAAACAACATTGTATTCAAAACACAAATTCAGTTCAGGAATTGGAGAAGTAGATTTTCATTGGTTTTCATAAATTGGAACCTGAAGGCAAAACTGGGACAATGCTATATAGATCAGAATCCATCTACGCATGCAACTTTGTTTTTAACTATTTTTGGTAAAGGACAGGCTCCTATGTACCAAAGCAAGATTCTTTATAATACCGAGAAAAATAAGATAAGTTAAACCATATTTGAGCTTGTCAACCATCAAAATCTTTGCAACATTTCCTTTTAAAATATTGAAGTTGGTAGGAAAACACAAGAATTTGAGATTACACAATTAGTAACAAATGGTCTAATTCAATGCATTTGCACACTACAAGTCATTTCAAAGCTACTCTATTTTATTTTTATAAGCCAGTAAGCCACAATAAGACGGGTTCAATTGTGGGAGAACATACTATCATTTGTCTACCAAATGGAGCAGTATCAAATAAATCTGTTATAAAAAAAGGTAAAGGTTTTCCTTACTTTCTTAAGTCAGTCAGTCATGCACAATGTATAAAAGTGCAAACTAAATTTCATTCGAGGAGGAATTATTTTCATCAGCAAAATTTCTAGCACTAAAGTACACTCAGCCTAACAGTCGCCATATCAGAGCATTAGTTAACACTAGACAGTGGTGACAGCATATAAAATTACTGAAGAGAGGTAGGTTAGACCTTGACAAATTCTAATAATTAAAGAGGAAGTATGCTTCTTTAATTATCTCATTCTATAACAAGATTTAAAAATGATAAAGTAGAATGCATCATGATGAAAATTAGTAGTTGAAGGGAAGAAAATAATACTTTTTTTCTTTTCAATTAAAATAGATAACTGGAACACATAAGAAAGCATCACTGCTTAAATACATATTATAGTTACAGATCAAACTTAAAACGTAATTATAAAAAGAGTAACAGGCACTCACATTATGAGGACCAATGATGGTGCCTGTCCAAGAGCGCATGTATATGTCATCTCCATCATCCATTCCATAGCTCACAGTACCATCTCCAATACCCTTTTCTCCACGTTCAAGTTCCTCCAGCAATCTGAAATTCCGAGGGACTGCAAGGAAAATGATAAACTTGAGAAGCCAACGCCTGCAGTTTTCACCAGTAAAACAGGACAAAGCTTCCTAATTCTGAAATTTTAATAAAAATTAAAAGAGAGGCAAAGAAGTTAGGGGAGCACAACAATTGGACATATTACACCAGGTAGGAAAATTCCTCCAATCAAGAAATGTTTGAGAAACATACCTTAAAAAGTGTACATAATTTAATAAGTGCACAAATTTTACTGAAAATGATCTTTTTCCATCAAGATTTTTTCATTAAAATTTTAGTAGTTATCTACTTGAGCACACTTGTCAATAAAAAAATACCATCTAATTCTAAACCCAAGAGATCACAACTTCGTAAAACTTCCAAGAAAACAAACAAGTCAGATCCAAGTTGCTTGATATTCCAGACTACATTCATACACCAAGTCTTCAACAAACTTACATCCATCATTTCATGTTGTGGTCTGCTACAACATTTCCCATAGGAAGTTAAATGGTCTGCTATATGTGTTGCATGATGTGACATATCTATCAACATCCAGTCCCCTTTATCTTGCATCTACTCTTATCTTTTCTTTCCTTATTGCGTAATCCATATAACTTATGTTCCTTAGCTTTAACAAAAACAAAGTTTCACCGAAATTAACAAAATAATTTTTTTTAAAACTAGTTTTGGAACCAATTACACAGTAACTTCACATTTACATAAAGTTCAAGAGATTGCTCTTGCATCAAGTATGAAGGCTGATCTTATGGACAGAGTTAACTGAACTTGACTTTGCTCTGAAGGCGTGGATGCACATCTACAAGATTGATGCAAATGTAAAACATTTACAAGACACCCAACTTGTTTCTGCAGATTCCTTTTATAACTTAAAAGCCAAATTCAAGTAAAAAACAAATGCATAGATAATATAATCAAAATCCCCTCTTTTTTATAATCCATATAGTTACATGAGAACCAGGAGAAGTAGTTATGAATTTTTATCCATATCCCTAAGATCACACACTTAGCACCAACCTTACTACACAAAAACACGATATCTAAGGGCCATTGAGAAATACATAAACTTATGGACTCAGTTGACCATCCAACAATGAAGCAACAATTATGTTAGAGATCCTCCATTTCCCACTTCTTAAATCTTAACATTGGTTAACATGGTACTCAATTACAAGTGTAACAGGCCTTTCTATAGCTCCTCCTTAAATTAGACCAATTCCATAGTTCAAAAACCAATTTTGTCACAAAGAAGTTAAGATGCCAACACCTATCTGAAGGAGAGGCACAGGTACACCTGCTTCAAACTTCGTAAAAGGAACTAAGCCACCCCTGTAGGGAAGACATTTTTAAACTGAGTAAATCCCATAAAAGGGTGTTTGTGAATAGATATATGGTCCCGAAAGCCGAAACACACAAAAACATTGCCCCTCCAAAAAGGGGGGGAAAACAACATGATATGACAAATATACTTCTTCCTGGAAGATAAACACGGTATCGATAAAATTCAAAAAAAGTAATACATATATAGGACCATTTACACTGAATTAAATTGAAAATATCAGTGTATAACTCGAGCTTTTTCTTCTTTCTTTTTTTGTTTTGCTTTGGAGGAAAGTTACTGACAACCCCAGAAACGTGCAATACCATAAAATAAACATTAAATCAAGCCTCAAACATATTCCCCGAAGCTGTATGAGATAAAACAAAATGCACACTAAGGCCTTTTTTATGTCAAATCAACCAATTTTCATCATCACCAAGAGTCATCAAAGCCGGTGTTTATAATTTAGATAACTGGATTCTATGAAATTGTGTTCTTTTCCACTCAAGCATACTTTGATCCATCATAAGCCAAATTCATTAACATAACTAAAGAATAATCAGAAAATATAAGAACTTTGCTATCATTCTCGTAAAACAGATAGTGCCACAGGATACAATAACCTTTGACAGTCATTCAAAATATGGTACAATCAAATTAAGTGACCAACAAGAAATTAAACTAAACCCCCATAAAAAATAAAAAATAAAAAATAAAAAATAAAAAATAAAAAATAAAAAATAAAAAATAAAAAATAAAAAAAAATAAAAAATAAAAAATAAAAAATAAAAAATAAAAAATAAAAAATAAAAAATAAAAAATAAAAAATAAAAAATAAAAAATAAAAAATAAAAAATAAAAAATAAAAATAAAAAACATATAAACATCGATTATAATTGCCCCACAACAGACTTGAATTACTAATAGAAAACAAGAACAAACAAACAAAAGAGGTAATGACCCATTAGCAGATATGCTTGCTTCAAGTAAATATTAAATAAATCCACTAATATCCCATCATCTAAAAAAATACTGAAAAATATAAACACAACCTATGCGCAGAACATGGACGAAAAAAAATTGAATTCAATGAACCCACAAGAAGATTTAGCACAGAAACTCAGATAACCACAGATCAAACAACAGATTGAGAAAAAGAAATTAAAAGAAAATGTTGCCCTCGAAAACTCACCCACGACACTCGATCCTCCCGAGCCAATCGTCATGGATTCACTCTACAGTTAAGATTCCGATGTAGTACGTAGAGATCGATTTGATTAATTTAAGAGATATTAAAGGGAGTCAGATAGGAAAGAAGACTGAAGAAATATGAAGGCGACGGGGGCAAAAGAAATCAAGGGAATAAAAGGAAAGGTGGGAGAATAAAAACAAGAGGGGTAAGGTTGGGAATAAAGTTTACAACTTCAGTCCCCCAATAGAGATGCTTATGCGGACAAGGCCACGTGTAAAAAATATGACGTGGGAACTTCAAATTAATAATTTAACTAGACACAAATTCGAACGTTCCGGCGGAATTATTAATAATAAATTTATAAATGTAATTAATAAATTAAAATATAACAATTGTGTGTATATATATAATAATAATTTATTGATAAAAATATTTATAGTGTAACCAATAAGATTAAAAATGGATATTTCTTTCCGTCTAAAACACTAACAAATATGTCAAAATAATTTATTAAGTGAGCAGTAAATTCAAAATTATTTATATTTTATTAGATAGATAGACGGTAGAATTTATTCTAAATTTTGGATGTTCCAAATAATTTATTTAGTGAGCAAAAAATTTAAAATAGCCGCATATTTGAAGGCTGTTACCCATTATACTAACCTCACCAAGCCACCAAGCCTCAAATATCCAACTTACAAGTTAAACAACCTCCAAGTTATAGAGAAAGAGTGAGAGTTCGTGGGTAAATTATCATTTGATCAAACAGGTATTATTATTATTATTATTACTACTTCGACTCTTTCTGTAATTGCATGTGTTCTGTATATTGCTTTTCCAGTGGCAAATTATTGAGATAATAGTAGGTTTCATATGGGTGATACAGCATATAAGCTGTTTGATGAATTTCCGCTGTGCCTTTTTTAGCTTCTTAACATACAAAGTCTGTCTTCATCTTCGAAAATTTTATCTCCTTTAAACTTCATCTTTTTTTATTATTTATTTATTTAATACTAATATAGAACTTCTTGATGCAAGATGGGCATAAAAAATACATTCCAAGTATATTTGTTGCATTCTGTTGATTATTTATTTATAAGCACTTCAATTAGAAATTGGGCTGATTTTCAAATAATATTGTATCATTTGAATGCTTTGATGGTAAGAATCAATACTTAATTTATGACCGAGTATAATGTAGCCTAGAACCAACAATATCTTTATTATCTTTATGACTCAATTTATTTATTTAGACTTTTTGGGGTTATATTCATTTCATTTCTTTCTAGTTCTCCACAGGAAATAAAGTTCGGTTATGTTTGGTAATGCTCTGTATATAAGTCACCACGTAGAGACGAGAGGACCTTGAGACCTTAGAAATATTTTACATGTTAAATGAAACTTTTCTACTATATTTTAGTATTATATATTTGCTAATTAGTAGATTTAAGTATGTCTAAAAATTATGTTATATCTAAAATCTATACCAATTTTAAACTACAAGTGTAAGGTTGGTGTAATTGATAAGTCCAGCTTGTTGAGTGGCTGTCTTGATCCCCGCGTGTCCCTTTTTAAGTAATTATTGAATCACCCGGCCAAATCTAGGTGGTAGAGGACATAAAGAGAAATTGCTCTTTTGTAAGAGGTGATTTTGATCATGTTTCTCACTGAAATTGATTCTCACTGTGGATGTAGACATGAGAATTACCGGACCATGTTATTTTTTGTGTTTCTTATCTTCTTTTCATCTATATTCTTGCTTTTTACTTTTGTTCCCTTAGTATCATATATTTTGTGTGATCCTTGAACAAAGTCGTATCGACTTTTGCAGGTGTTTGAAAGGCTCATGACCCTAACAACAATTCATCATTGTTTTTACAAATATTATTTACTGATAGGTAAGTTTGGCCAATGTTACTTGGAACGTGGATAATTTAATGTAATATAACTGAAGAGATTTAGGGGCATTCTCCCTGTCTCGAAATATTGGTAAAACTTTGATCTAACATATGTGTGCTAATGAGCTTCACTCGAACTAGATTTGAATATGTAGTTTTAACTTGTTGTGTCTATGTTTTGATGATTTACTTACAAATTTAACACGGCTAACCTCAAAAGTCTTAAATTCTCTACTACTTAGGATTGGCTTCAAGAACTAATGTGCATTTTTTGTGTGTGTATGATCTTTAAATACATAAAATGAATTGAAGCAAGTTCGATACTTGATATACTATATTGTACTTTCAACTTTTTGATCAATTATGAAAAATTAGCGCTTGTTAGGAAGAAAAAAAACACTTAATTGAAGGTTTAAAATTTTAAAAATGTTTATGTTATTAGGACGGAATACTTTTTGTAGGTGTGTTGAATGTTTCTGTTCATTTGCTTACCTGTTTAAACTTTTCAGTAAAATCTCCTTGGAAAATAACCTTTGGTGAGATGCGCACCTCTAGGGCATGAAAATTCTCGGCTTATTCTTTCTTGTCCCCTCATGATTTACTTTCTAGACAAGGATATCTGATTATTAATATATTTATGTTATTGGTTTTCAGGATTATTCCGGGTTTGTGTGCAGCTGCAAAGTAAGAAAAAGGGGAACATAACCATAGCTGAAATTACGAGAATTTGGATGTGGAGGGTTGGTAATTTGGTATGCCTGAACATTTCCCTTTTTTAACAGACTGCACCCTACCAATTCTTTTAACAACGCAAGTTGCAAATAATAGTAAAAACATACTGTTGCTGAAATATTTATATGTATAAGCTCTAGTATATAATTTTTGGTAAATAATTTTTAGTTAGTTGTCGTGTGCCAAACATGAGGTGGTATGATCCAGAGTTAATATTTAGTTTAATATGGATTTTTTACATTCTGAAGCAGGATAGATTTAGTGTAATATGACCTAATTGAGTTAGGTGTCCTCCTCCATAATGCATGCCTTGTGTAATTTGGACTTCAATCTTGTTCTCATATCTGCTTGAATTAACTGAATTGTATGAGTCAGACATTATAATGGTGCAACTGATGCCAGGTTTTAGTTTTCTTTTGTTTTTGTTCAATTGAAGGAAAGTACTTGAATATGTATATGGTGAAGCTTCGTGTTTAATTGCACTAGGCTGTATGTCAATGGTAAACACTAAACATAAATGGCATTCAGTATTTTTGCTAACTAATGCAATTATGCCACTAAAGTATTTTGCGAATATATCTTTAGGGTGTAATTTTATCCACCCTTCCCTGCAGAGTCATCTTTGCTTTTGTGGATATGGTTAAGAATTGTTTGCATTTGGAGTGATCTGGAAATGTTTTACGACTATATATTTTCGTTCCAAAATATAAGATATCCTGTTTTGCTATATTGAGTTATCTTATATTTTGGAACGGAGGAGGGAGTAGGATGAAAGCTGCTGCCATACCTGAATCTTAGATCTCATTCATAGAAAAATAAATGTCTTCTTGCCTAGAAGTCTAAATTAGTAGGTGCACCAAACTGCATAATTCTTTAATTTTATTTTGAGGATATAATAGTGTGAATCACAAAGATATGCATATTTCTTCTTTTGACTATATTTTATGTGACAATGTAAATTGCATCCGATAATACGTTTCTCAAGTCAAAAGAGTTGTAGAGGTATATTACATGGTCCTAGCCACCTTCATTAGGAAACATCAGCCGATATTGACTGGTCTTTCTCCTACCACCCCCGAAAGGCTAAATGCTTATTTTTTGCTGAGCCTAATATTCTCTCTCTCTCTCTCGGTACACTGGTACAGTCTGTATTTTCTTGTTATGGTTTGTTGCTGAGTTTGTTTCAGGTATATGAAAATACAATAGAACTGGACCAATGTCGGGAGAGAGAACTTGTAGGAAAAGGAGATGACAGGGTTGACGAAATTGAGAACTACATTTGGATTGAAGCAATGAAAGTGAGAATTGAATGACTCATTTCCAGAGAATGAAAAAAATTGTATTTGGTTGCGATTGGAATGGAATGAACCGTTCTTATTCCTCCTAAATTTATGAATTTTATTTCTTAGGGAAGGGAGAGTATAAAATAACTCATTCTAACTAGAATGACTTATCATTACACTCTTCATTCTATTTCTTAATGACTTATTTTTGGGCAAATAGATTTATAGTTATTCATTGCAAATGATTAAAAATAAGAACTCGATCGTCATCAGCTATTAATGGTAGTTGATTTGTTAGTATTAGAAAAAATAACACCATCCAAATTCTTTAGAAAAAATAACACCATCCGCTAGTAGCGTTTGTAGATCAGAATGTTATATTCCTATGGTATAGATAGACTTTTGTATATTTTAATTATAAATGTTTGGTTTAGTTGACTATTTTTTATACCCCTAAACCCCAGTAGCACGGGACTTAAATAGACTTTTATACATTATAATTCACTTGATATTTGGTTATTTTTTTAAATACTACTACCTAAATCATAAACCTTAAACCCAAGCAACGAATGATTTACTTGATTCAATTTGCTGTTCATCCGGTATTATTAGTTGCAGATGGTGTTATTATATGTTATCTATATGAGAAGTAGTATAGCAATTGGGCCATTCGCTACTATTATCACAACATCAGTGGATGATGGGTTTTTCAATTTAATTTGAACCGTTCCAGCTAGAATAATACTGTGAGAGAGAGAGAGAGATGATCATTTAAGCAGAAGAGAGGGCCGAATTAAATTTGTATTTATCATCTGATGTAATACCCCCTTCTCATTATTCTCAACCGTCTCAATTACTCTTGCATTTATTTGTTTTTAATGGTCTCTCAATCTAATATACGTACTACTCCCCCAAGGCCCCAACCCCTTCTCTCAATTGACCCAATTACCCTTACTCCTCTTTAATTTGTTGAAAACATCATAGGAGTAAGTATATGTTACTACTCCATATAACCAATCAAATAAGTCATTCCTTCACCTTAAAAGTTTTCTTTGGAGAATTCGCTGTGGTCGGCTTTAACAAAATTTCATATACTCCCTCCTTTCTATTATATAAGTTATTTTAGAAGAATTATTTTTTTGATAATACAAGACGTTTACATATATTAATTATTTCTTACTTTACCTCTAAAATAGAGTAATTGAGAGAGGTGGAAGAATATTTAATTTGTATATGGGTAGTAATAAATTTTGAAACCAACATTAATTATCTAGCATTAGTATTAATGTGATTTTTTTAATATCTTAAATGACTTGTATAATGGAAAGGAGGGAGTATGAATATTTTCTCCATTTTCACGTGAAGCAGTAGGTGGGGAACTGTATATATATGGAAAACACAAAATCAAGCAGGGGGGTTTGATTGTACTTTAAAACAAAAACTCATCTTGTCTAATACTAACTGCTCTCAAGTACTACTAAATACTACTACTACGTGCTTTGCTGTCGCAGAATTTGTAGTACATATTTTCATGCAGAAAGGACTAGTTGCTAAATTGGACATGAAGTAACAACATATAACAAAATAGAAGCATTGAAACTGAAGGCAGAAAAATTACCCTAAAGCATTTTTTTTATCTAGTAGAAAATTAGGGAAGGTAGAAACAGTTGGCCCTGAACAAGGATTAGGAACGTACCTGAATTTAACCATATGGTCCATATCCTATGCTAAAAACATAAAATTAAAACTCATGAAAACTGATTGATTGCGATTTTGGCGGTCCAATTTTTATTTCTAATCTCATCTCCATCGACTAACATACAAAAAAGTGGAGCGCCAGTCCTAGTGCCGAAAAAGAAGAAGCACGTATATATATAATTTAATAGGAATTAATTAGTTCTTCCTGGTTTTGTTGTTGGTGGTGGTAGAATTGATCTGATGGAGGACATCGAGCAAAACAGTGGTTTTGCATTTCGGGCAGCTGGGATCCTCCTCGGCCAGCATGACGTACATGAGGCATCGGGGGCAACCAACTAGCATCATCGATGTTGCTTCCGGACTACTTGAGTACTCTTGGTTGAGCTCGGACGAGACGCATGAACTCGGCGGAGGAGATGTGGGTGATACCGTTGCCGATCGGCTAGGGGTGTCAACATGTGGGTTACCCCTTGGTGGTGACAAATTTAGCTTCAGCTCAAGTTTTGGCACCTTCCCATTTCTTCCACTCATCTTTTTTCCAAAGCTCCGGCTCTCTCTTTTGCACTTGTCGTGGCCTGTCTATATTAAACTATAACCAAATTATCAAAAGAGATCAAATTAGGATGAAAAATAATATTTTATAAGTAAACTTTATTTGTAGTAGCAAAAACTTGAATATACCTTGAGATTGAGAAACTTTTGGGAACCAAATGGAAGAGTAATTTATATATAAAAGGACTCAAAGCCTCAGAGGGAGAGAGAGAGAGAGAGATTGCTTTAAAGCTTAATTTAATTATAGGGAGTTAGTTGTATAGAGGAGGAGAGAGAAAAAAGAGAGTTGAGAATTGAAAGAGGAATGGAAGAAGACGATAGAGTGTGAATTGAGGGGCATGAAATGTACAAGTATTAATTGTTTGGAAAAATGAAAAAATGGACTAAATTAATTAATGTACTACTACTACTACTACTATAAGCTCAACTGTTTTTAAAGCTCTAACCACACCCTTATTGATGGAGTACTATTTGAATAGATATCTCTTCTATGTGCATGATAGGAAGGCATTTATGAACTCTCAATTTGAATTTATAAACTTGGCAGCGTGACAAAGAAGAAAGATGACGACGACTCGCTATAGCTAAAGTTATACTACTACTACTGCGGCCTAATTTTATTTAATGACCATTTATAATGTCTCAACAGTATTAGTTGGGTTGGGTCAAATATTTTGAATTACAAAATGATTAATCATACCATACTATGATACTACTACTACGTCTTGACATCTTGAATAAGAAGTCTCTTCTTCTTAAAAAACAATGGTGAGCTATGAAATACTACGTTGAAACCGTGCATCATTGTATTCAACTTCCTTACTTTGTAAAATATAATCTCAAGTTCTTCCAAAATTAGAGATACATTGACTTTTTAGAAGTCAAATTTATCAGACCACACTCCAACAGAGAGTATAAAAATTAATCAACAAATAATACACTTAAGCTACCACAAAAGTCAAATCATCACCCAGTGTGCCACATGGCTAAACCTTGAAGACCACCTTCGAGTTTGATTCCACTCCCTAGGACTGGGAAAACGAATTCAAAGATGCCATAGACCATCTTCAAACACAACCAATCGCCCAGATCAGAACATAACCTTTTACCGACGTCGTACCAACTGAAGGCGCCCACGAACCGACTCCCAAAATCCCCGAAGATATCCTAGCTAGTCCGAGTTTCCATTGATATTATTAGATGATGAATCATGCAATTTCTGAAAAAGATATCTAGCATTAGCTTTTTTGGGTATATAGATAGGCCTATTGGATTGAAGGTTGGGTTGTTAAAGGACAAATTCAATCAGCCACTATAATAGTGCTAAGATTATTAGGTAAGCCTGACAAAGCAGTTGTTTAATCAATGTTTAAGCTAGAGTAACCAAATATTTTTATTCATCTAGCAAATCGCTTATGGATACTATTACGTATCATTACTTTAAATTTAGGGTATCGAATTTTTTTTTTATTTTACCTATAATTTAACAAATATTATATTTGTATTAAATTATTTATAACACAATCAAATTATTGATTTAACTAAAATATTCCACAAAATTTAGATTTATTACATTTAAATTCTAAAAGAATTTCTAACTATAATACTTGTATAAATATATTCTAGCATACCGCATTTTTATTATGTAGCGTATCGCGATCGCGTAACTACCATTCAAGTAACAAGTTTAAACCTTCATTACTACTAAGGTAATTATTTCGGTCATTTAGAACTGGAAATAAAACAACTCAATAGAATAATTTTTATAAGTTTATAACTAGAATTGATTAGAATTTACATAAGCATTGGTAACACTAAATTAGCTTGAAAAAATAATTGAATAATTATCGTGCAATTGGAAATCTAATAGTTCACCAGAAAAAAAGAATAATAAAAAATAGAAAGTAAGATGAAGTCCCAAAAAAGAAAAAAAAATGGGAATTGGCAAGTGTCATCATAAATAAATAAATAAGAAATAAGTTGGGGGATTTATGAGGGCCAACAAAGGCGAAGACAAGGTTGGAAGTTCTTCATTAATTCTATAGTATTATAAACCCATCTTGGATAAAGTACGTATTTAAAGCAACCATTAATATATTATGGATAGATGATATTTTTATTAAAATTGTTGGAAAGTAAGGGCAATTAATAATTTTGTTGTGCGAAATTTATATAATAAAACATAACTCATTTTGAATTTGGGTGAAAAAATACAAGAACGGTTCAGATTCATTCTAATTGATTTGGACGGAAAAGCACAAGGACGATTCAGATTCATTATAATTTTAATTCGAAATAATAATTATTATTATTATAATAATAGCAATAATAATAATAATAATAATAATATTAAAACCATTCATTCATTCTAATTGATTTAGGTGAGAAAACACAAGAACGGTTCAAATTCATTCTAATTCAAAATAATAATCCTCAAAGTATCATGAACTAGGCGGACACTTTTGATAATTTTCTCCTTATAGAGATCACCATAAAAGAGTAATCTTAGATTGATTCACCCAGGAGGTTGTCCAAATCTTTATCACCAAGGAGACACAATTCATATTCGACTACACTAGAGATAATTCTTTATAAATAGTCCACAATACTCATGATCAAGATACGCAAAATCTAGCTCTCATATACTCCCTCCGTCCCAAATTATCTGCTGTTTTAACAAAAAAAATTTGTCCCACAATATCTGCTTTTTTAAGATTTCAATGCATTTTTTCCATTTGTTTTCCTAATTTGCCCCTTTATCTTAATTGTTGATAATCATTACTCTCATTAATGTCTCTCCTCTTTTTTAAACATCCACATTCATGCCCCTCTCTCTCTTCAATTAATAATTATTTCTCTCTATCTCTCTCTTCAATTAATGTGCTGCTTTCTCTCCCTCTTCAATGTTTCTCTCTCTCTCTTCAATTAATTAGCTGCTTTTTCTTTCTCTTCAATTAATAAAAAAAGTCAGCACAAAGGGTATTTTAGTATTTTTATCATACATATTGGTATCTGTGTGAAACTCTAGAACAGCAGATAATTTGGGACGGAGGGAGTATCTTTTTTCTCTATTCTTTAACTGGGTACTGCGAGGGTCTCCGGAGTAACTTCGATGGTTGCTCCACCATTCGAGTTCATCAACATTTCTGATCATCGGAACTTTTTGGGATGTCGCTAATAACCAACCAATGACAAGTGTTTTTTCTTGTGTGGATCCTTTTTCAATTGGAACTTGATGATTTGATCCACCTACACGTCTTGCTTTTACTACTATATCGAAAGTTACTCCATGTATTGCTTGATATAAAACAAACATTGGATTTGTTTCTGTTTTTTGTTAAATCTTTTTCACAGCTCGATAGATAATTTGAATAACCAATGATTCTTTTCCGTATTTCAAAATAAGATTAACCAACATGTTAACTAATCGATTGCAATAAATTTGATTGAATTTTATAGGTTTTTCTTTTGCAGTACCTCGACGTGACATGAGTGTTAAAGGGGTTCAAGAATCAAATTTCTTTTTAATTATAAAGGCTAAAATCACTTATTTTATTTTTTTTTACTTCATATTGTAGGGTGGGCTAATATTAGGTGACGAGCAAAATACGACATGCGTGACAAGCAAGCAACCTAACTAATAAAGGGGTCTTTAATGATTTGGTTATGCCTTTTCGACTCACCAATGCCCATGTCACGTTATGCACCCTCCACAATGAACTATTCCACCCGTACTTAGACGACTGATAGTATACTTTGATCGTGGGCTATAGCCATTCGTTAACGACTACGTTAGCAAGGTCGTCAACGTATTTTCGAACATGAGCGGGATCAGGTTAAGATGGAATGGATTTGCCTATCACATATTCAAAGATTCCCCCCTCCCCCCTCCCCTCTCCCCTCTCCCCTCCCCTTTGCCTATCTCTCTTGCTGCTCTACTTCGATGGGTCTATTACCAACCGGATTTCCAAGTAAGTCGAGAGCAGGTAGTCAACTTCGTGCTTCATAAAGAGAGCACTGAACTTAACCTAGCCCATCAAGGATGCATCGATACAATTGAATATTTCTTTCATTATGGAAAGAAGTTGATTGTTTTAGGTGAAATTTGTTTATAAGTTTATTTTCTCCTACTTCAATGACGTTTGATTCTTAATTATAAAATTATATTATATTTTTTAAAATATAAGCCTTTTAAAAAATAAAATAATACTAGTAGTAAGCCAAAATAGGCGCGAATAATTAAAGTTTATACATGATATTGGTCAAAGGGATGAACAAGAGAACAGAAAATTCAATTATCTCATGAGTCACATGTAAGAATAAGAATACTTGGTTAAACTTAAGGTGGAAACCTAAATTCGTTCAGCTTTTTGAAAATACATCATATATGGATTTAGAGAGCAACAGCTAGCATTCGGACTAATTTAAAATACAAAATTGATAAATTCATAACATCAAATGATATTTTTATATGAAAATCGCCGTTATAGTTTTTATCGTCGATAAACATTTATAACGACACTTTTTATGTAAAAAATATCAAAAAATATTATAGAAGTATCAATTTCCTCTAAAATATTTTCTAAAGGGAGGTAGAAAGTGTTAGCCACGTTAGTAATAATCTTTTTTCAGAAGCAGAAATACAATAAAATTCGAAAAAGAATTCTATATTGATATTAAAGTAAAACCCAAAATAAAATAAAACAAATTTAACCTTAATACAATGGACGTTGAACAGACTAGAAAATTGTAGCTTTGAGGACTGTAAGAACAGTTTTCTTAAGACAATATTTGGCCGTGGCAGGACAAATTGTCTCCCAGGATACAACAAAGCTCTGAAGCAAACTCTACCGTGTGTAGAAAAATTATCACCGAGCAAGAAGGAAGAACTAAGGAGAAGGCCTAAACTATATTTTTTTTCTCACTATATTTTCTCCAAAATCCACACTTTCTACATCATGGGAGAATACTCTTATAACAAGAATTGAGAGAGTAACTCCCAAATGTCCAATTAATCCATCATTGATGCCCACTATGCCCACTAAGCCTTCATAAAGTAGGCTCAATCAATATCATTCATAAAGTAGGCCATCAATTCTCATTCATTATCATCCCCACTAAGCCTTCATAAAGTAGGCTCAATCAATCATCCGTTTCTCAACAATCCCCCACATGAATGAAAATTGAAAACAAAGGAATTCGATGTGGTGATAACTCTCTACAGTTGATATTAGCATAGGATAGGTAGGCATCAATCCTTGAACCTTCCCTTGTGAAGTATATTTACTTTACTAGCTGACTAGTAGACGTGATATCCTTGAACTATTCTGCCGTTTATGTAAACGATGATATACCTCACACAAATACCAACATAACACGGTTTTGGTTCTCATGGTTATGTTCATTATGGTCGTGAACATCTCCTGGTTCTGCAAGAATTGAAGAGAACTAAACTCATTAGTTTTCCTTGAAGCGACCCCACTTCATTCTCACATAGGTGATTTTATCTTTTTGTTCAGATTACTGACACACAAGATCAATCATTAAAAGCTTAGCTTAACCTTATCCAATTTCATGTCACTGTTTATACATAAGGGTTAGACCCCTACAATGATAATACATTGTCTATGCAATTAGGTTGTCCCATTGAACCTAGATTCTGGGATCTCCAGTCAACAAGGTTGGGTTTTCCTTCACATAGAACCTTTAAATATTTATGGCCTTCAATCCCATTCTTCTAGATGTCGTTTCAACTTGATCTCGGTTTAAACCTTTGGTTAGCGGATCCGCAATGTTATCCTTTGATTTTACATAATCAATAGAGATAACCCCCGTTGTGATCAGTTGCCTAACGGTATTGTGACGACGACGCATGTGTCTCGACTTACCGTTATACATCACGTTCTGTGCTCTTTTAATCGATTCTTGATTATCACACAATATAAACAAATTGTGTGCACAGGCTTAGGCCATTCAGGAATATCCTCCAAGAAATTTCGTAACCATTCGGCTTCTTCTCCGATTTTATCCAGAGCTACAAACTCAGACTCCATCGTGGATCTGGTTATGATCGTTTGCCTTGAGGATTTCCAGGACACTGCTCCTCCTCCCAAAGTGAACACGTATCCACTTGTACCTTTGGAGTTCTTTATATCAGAAATCCAACTAGCATCAGAGAATCCTTCTAATACTGCAGGTTCTCTCGTATAGTGCAGTCCATAATTACGAGTGTATCTTAGATACCGAAGTATCCTAACGATAGTTTTCCAGTGGTTATCCCTTGGATTACTCGTGTATTTGCTTAAACTGTTTACAGTGAAAGCAATATCAGGTCTTGTACAAGTCATGAGATACATCAGACTGCCTATAATCCTTGCGTATTCTACTTGGTCAACACTTTTACCTTTGTTTTTACAGAGGTGCTGACCGATATCTAGAGGAGTTCTAGCTTCACTAGAATCATCCTTGCTGAACTTCCCAAGTATCTTGTCCACGTAATGTGACTGGGTTAAAATGAAACCATTAGGTGAACGCTTGATTTGAATTCCCAAAATCACATCAGCCAGTCCCATATCTTTCATATCAAACTTAGAGTTTAACATGTCCTTAGTATTCTTCACTATATTTTCATTACTACCCACAATCAGTATGTCGTCAACATACAAACACAGAATAACATATCCTTTGTTTGTGATTTTGACATAAATACATTTGTCACATTCGTTTATATTATAGCCATTAGACATCATGACATCATCAAATTTCTTATGCCATTGTTTTGGTGCTTGCTTTAGTCCATATAAGGACTTCACCAATTTACACACTTTTCTTTCCTGGCCTGGAACTACACAACCTTCAGGTTGTTCCATGTAGATCTCTTCATCAAGATTTCCATTCAAAAAGGCTGTCTTAACGTCCATTTGATGTACTTCGAGATTCCGTAAAGCGGCAATAGTAAGTATCATCCTAATAGAGGTTATTCTCGACACTGGAGAATACATATCAAAGTAATCAAGGCCTTCCTTTTGTCTATATCTTTTTATAACTAATCTGGCCTTGTACTTATCAATTGTTCCATTTGCTTTCATTTTCCTTGTGAAAATCCATTTAGAACTTAGTGGTTTTGTTCCCAGAGGAAGGTCCACTAATTTCCAGGTATGATTTTGCATAATGGAATCAATTTCACTTCTTATAGCCTCTTTCCATAAAGGACTATCTGTTGAATTTACAGCCAAACTGTAATTCTGAGGTTCAACCTCTAGCATATAGGTTAGAAAGTCTGGTCCAAAAGATTTTCCAACTCTTGCCCTTTTACTTCTTCTAGGCTCTACCTTTTCATTTTCTTCTACTTCAACTTCATGTTGAATGTCTTGACTGTCTTCATTAAAAATCTCAAGAGATCGTTTCGAACCCGATTCAATCTCTTCACGTTTGCATGGAAAAATATGTTCAAAGAATGAAGCATTCTTTGATTCCATGAATGTGTTCTTGTGTATATCAGGATTCTTAGAATCATGAACAAGAAAACGATATGCGTTACTGTGAAGCGCATAACCAATGAAAATACAATCCACCGTCTTTGGACCTATTTTCATTTTCTTTGGCAACGGAGCCAAAACTTTTGCAAGGCACCCCCACACTTTTAAGTAGTTATAGGATGGTTTCCTTCCTTTCCATAACTCATATGGTGTCTTGTCTAATTTCTTACGAGGCACCTTATTTAAAAGGTGATTAGCTGATAAGACAGCTTCCCCCCACATGTTCTGTGGCAACCCAGAACTGTTTAGCATCACATTCATCATCTCTTTTAGAGTACGATTCTTGCGTTCCGCTACCCCCATTAGATTGAGGGGAGTAAGGTGGAGTAACCTCATGAATAATACCATGTTGGGAGCAGAACTTACCAAATGGTTCAACGTATTCACCACCACGATCACTCCTTACCACCTTAATTTTCTTATTGAGTTGGTTTTCAACTTCCTGCTTATAAAGAACAAATTTCTCTAAAGCTTCATCTTTGCTTTTAAGCAAATATACATAGCAATATTTTGTACTATCATCAATGAAAGTGATAAAAAATTTATTACCCCCCTTGTTTGGATAAATTTTAAATCACATACATCACTATGTATCAGATCAAGTGGTTCTGTATTTCTTTCAACTGTATGAAATGAAGATCTTGTTAATTTTGATTCAACACAAATTTCACATTTATGTTTATGATCAATTTGGAATGTTGAAATATGTTGTAAATTAATTAACCTACGTAAGGTATTATAATTTACATGTCCAAGTCTATCATGCCATAAATTAAATGACTCAATGATATAAGCAGAAGAAGTATTATTCTTATTATTAATCATTGCATTGGACTTGCTAGAGATGGCATTAATTTTCCACATGCCATTACAAACATACCCCTTTCCCACATACATTCCCCCTTTTGACAAAACAAACTTGTCCGATTCAAATACCATCCTAAAACCATGAATGCTTAGGAGGCTACCAGATACAAGATTCTTCCTAATTTCAGGAACATACAAAACATTCTTCAAAGTCACTTCTTTTCCCGAAGTCATCTTCAGAATTATAGTACCACTTCCCTTGATCTTGGAAGTTGCAGTATTGCCCATGTAGAGCTTCTCCCCATTCTTGCTGGGAACCAGTTCAGCAAAGGAATCTTTGTCACAACAAACATGACGTGTGGCACCGGTATCCAGCCACCATTCCCTTGGATTTGAGTCAACAAGGTTGACTTCAGAAATCACAGCACATAAGTTGATGTCAGACACTTCTCTAGCAATTTCTTCCACAACATGTGCTTCATTAGGCTTCAACTTTCTAGGCAGCCTACAATCAGAGGACTTGTGCCCAGCCTTGTTGCAATTGTAGCATTTTCCATTAAATTTTGGTTTCTTGGAAATACCACCCTTAGGACCCAATTTGGACACAGATTGAGGCTTTTTGCCTTTCTTGGAGTCTTTATTGACCTCCACCACATTCACCCTAACCTCAGATTGGTGGGCAATGTTGGAAAATTTCTTTTTCGAGCCTTTGTTGTCTTCCTCAATTCGAAGTCTAACAATTAGTTCTTCAACTGTCATCTCATTTCTCTTATGCTTAAGGTAATTTTTGAAGTCTTTCCAACCAGGTGGTAACTTTTCAATAATACAAGCCACTTGAAAAGATTCACTAATTACCATACGTTCAGCATGAATCCCGTGAAAAATCAGCTGGAGTTCTTGAACTTGATTCACAACAGTTTTGGAATCAACCATTTGGAAATTCAGGAATTGGCACACTAAAAATTTCTTAGCGCCAGCATCTTCTGATCTGTATTTCCGGTCCAAGGATTCCCAAAGTTCCTTTGCCGTTGTCTTAATACTGTATACACTATAAAGTGCATCAGTTAGACCGTTCAAAATATAATTACGGCAAAGGAAATCAGATTATTTCCATGCCTCAATTGCATTGTAGGCGGTGACATTATCCACCTCATCATCTCTGATAACAGGAGGATCATCCTTCAAGCAATTAGCCAAATTCAGCATAGTAAGGTAAAACAACATCTTCTGTTGCCAAGTCTTAAAATTCACACCAGTGAATTTTTCTGATTTTTCGCTGTAATTGACAGGTATAGTTTGGCGGGGAGCCGCAATCTGGAAACCAGACCCGTAAATAGGACCAGAACCAATGTTCTGTGAACCAGATACGTTCTGTCCATCGGTGCCATTCTGTGAACCAGAACCTTAATTGTTCTGTGGACCAGTTGGAACAATTTCATTCTCAGAAATATTCATTCTGAAAATACAAACAGACCAAGTTAGTCTAAAAATAACAAACTGTTTTGAATAGGAACAAATTATTATTTAATTATTCCAAAACGGTCCAAGTGAATATTAACTCAAAACAGTCCAAATAAGAAAACCAAGTCAAGGTATTCCAAAGCAAAGGTATAATCTGCAACTTAATAAAAGATTAACCAAAACAAAAATATTGTCTTAAGATTGTTAGCCACGTTAGTAATAATCTTTTTTCAGAAGCAGAAATACAATAAAATTCGGAAAAGAATTCTATATTGATATTAAAGTAAAACCCAAAATAAAATAAAACAAATTTAACCTTAATACAATGGACGTTGAACAGACTAGAAAATTGTAGCTTTGAGGACTGTAAGAACAGTTTCCTTAAGACAAAATTTGGCCGTGGCAGGACAAATTGTTTCCCAGGATACAACAAAGCTCTGAAGCAAACTCTACCGTGTGTAGAAAAATTATCACCGAGCAAGAAGGAAGAACTAAGGAGAAGGCCTAAACTATATTTTTTTTCTCACTATATTTTCTCCAAAATTCACACTTTCTACATCATGGGAGAATACTCTTATAACAAGAATTGAGAGAGTAACTCCCAAATGTCCAATTAATCCATCATTGATGCCCACTATGCCCACTAAGCCTTCATAAAGTAGGCTCAATCAATATCATTCATAAAGTAGGCCATCAATTCTCATTCATTATCATCCCCACTAAGCCTTCATAAAGTAGGCTCAATCAATCATCCGTTTCTCAACAGAAAGTAGCAAACAGACAACACTTCCAATAATTTATTCACAAAATTATCATCATTTATAAAGATTAAGATTAGAATTTAGCACTCTGTTTCTGAGTTTTGAATAGAAAAGAAAACAATAGAAAACTTAAATTAGAACAGAAAAGAAAAGAATAGAAAACTTAAAATTTTCCTTTATGTTGTTTCTGCGTTTTTAATGGAAAAGGATAGAAAATTTAAAATTGAGGACATGAGTTGTAATTTAAAATTTATTATATTAAAAGTTGAGGATAATATGGGAATTATAAAAATATTACTTATTCTAATTTCTTTTCCGTCCAAATCATGCCAAATTTGGACGGAAAACTTTGGCAGGAAAAGTGGCCAAGTTTTCTATTAATTTCTTTTCTTTTTCGTTTATTAAAAACTCAGAAACATAAGAATTGGAAAGAAAACTTAAATTTTTCGTCTATTTCTTTTCTTTTCTGTCCATTTTAAAACTCAGAAACAGAGCGTAGATGTTAATTTGGTGCTAAGGATTAACTGTATAAAATACTATTATTAAGAAGAAAAAAAACACCTTTGAAATATCCCACTTTTAATAACTATCAGGTAAAAACATTTAATTACAATATTCCCTTTATTTCATTAAAATTGTCTTTTATTTGCAAAGAATATATTTTCCTTTGAAGTATTTTTTTTTAAATTTATAAATAAGATTCTCTAACAGGTTTGTTATATATATATATATATATATATATATATATATATATATATATATATATATATATATATATAGGGAGCCCTTCCATAGCAACCGGTTGCTGTGAGTACTGTGCAACACCCTCTTTTTGTACCGTTGATCAACTTATTGGAAGGCTAAGATTAGGATATATTAATACCAAACCGTGAGAAGCTCTGCCGGTTTCTATTTAAATAAGAGGGACCCACATTTTAACACATTGTCAGTCTAGTTAAACAAAATGAATATTTAATATTAAAATATTTCGACCGGTACAAGTTGTACCGGCCTATTCTTTTTTTTTACGCATTGATGCTTTATCAGTTTTTAATCAAATACAAAGAGATTGCACATAATATTAAAATATTAAAATATTTAAAAATATTCCGGCCGGTACAAGTTGTACCGGCCTACTCAATTTTTTTTTAACACATTCATGTTTTCTTACTTTTTAATCAAATATAAAGATATTGCACAAAATTTATTTTAACTTACAAATATAATGTTAAAAATAAATATTAGTAATATAAAAATAAAAATAATTATATTATAAATAAACAAATATATAAATATAAATATTATTTTTAATATTAATATATTAAAAATAAATATAATAAATATATAATTATGCAAGATATATAATTATATTATTAATAATTATGCAAGATGTAATAAAATATTTAAAAATATTCCGGCCGGTACAAGTTGTATCGGCCTACTCTTTTTTTTTTTTTAACACATTCATGTCAACAATAGCATTAGTAAATCTTCACCATGTAAAACTAATTAAATCTCCATTAACAAAATATGAAACTTTTTCTAATTTTAAAAAATGAACCCCAATTTTTAATGTTGGGCAAACTCTTAAACCTCTTCCAATCATGAATAACAGCCATGAGATCAGCCAGCTTAGCACTAATTCTCCTGCAACAATTAGCATGACACTAATTCTCCTGCACTAATGTAATAATTATTAATAATATAATTATATATCTTGCATGATTATATATTTATTATATTTATTTTTAATATATTAATATTAAAAATAATATTTATATTTATATATTTATTTATTTATAATATAATTATTTTTATTTTTATATTACTAATATTTATTTTTAACATTATATTTGTAAGTTAAAATAAATTTTGTGCAATATCTTTATATTTGATTAAAAAGTGAGAAAACATGAATGTGTTAAAAAAAAAAAAGAGTAGGCCGGTACAACTTGCACCGGCCGGAATATTTTTAAATATTTTATTACATCTTGCATAATTATTAATAATATAATTATATATCTTGCATAATTATATATTTATTATATTTATTTTTAATATATTAATATTAAAAATAATATTTATATTTATATATTTATTTATTTATAATATAATTATTTTTATATTACTAATATTTATTTTTAACATTATATTTGTAAGTTAAAATAAATTTTGTGCAATATCTTTATATTTGATTAAAAAGTGAGAAAACATGAATGTGTTAAAAAAAAATGAGTAGGTCGGTACAACTTGTACCGGCCGGAATATTTTTAAATATTTTAATATTTTAATATTATGTGCAATCTCTTTGTATTTGATTAAAAACTGATAAAGCATCAATGCGTAAAAAAAAAAGAATAGGCCGGTACAACTTGTACCGGTCGAAATATTTTAATATTAAATATTCATTTTGTTTAACTAGACTGACAATGTGTTAAAATGTGGGTCCCTCTTATTTAAATAGAAACCGACAGAGCTTCTCACGGTTTGGTATTAATATATCACAATCTTAGCCTTCCAATAAATTGATCAACGGTACAAAAAGAGGGTGTTGCACAGTACTCACAGCAACCGGTTGCTATGGAAGGGCTCCCATATATATATATATATATATATATATATATATATATATATATATATATATATATATATATATATATCCGGTCAACCTATCAATTCATATAAATAAAAAACGAAAAAAGAGCACGTTTGCACGCGGATGGTAAAATTGACATAGCTAAGCACTAAAGTAATATGATGGTCGTATCACGTATGACCACAGGGGGAGGGAGAGTTTGAATTTTATTTTGTAACATGAACATCATAATTAATTAAGAAGAGGAAACTTCTCGCCTAATAACAATTAAGCCATACTAAATGAAGGCATGGGCATATGAAAGCAAATTTAGTTGAGACGTAATATACTATCATACAACTACTTCTATTTCATAATAAGTGTTCTTTTAATTTCAGGCTAAAAAATTTATTTAATATTATCATTTAAGAATTATTACCTTCATTCCTAAAAGATTGTCGTATAAGATTTCTGCACATGGATTAAAAAAGTCATTTAATATTATCATTTAACAATTAAAATTTGTTTGAAATTTCATCACTACCCTTTTATGGGAAGTTGAAAATTATTATTACAAGGGAGAGAATCACTTGGGACAATGAGATAAGGTAGGGGTGATATAGGAAAATAAATAATTTATTCTTTTAAAAAGTTGTAAACGACAAATAAATTAAAATAATTTTTTTCTTTTTAAAAAGACAGTTATTATGAACCGAGGAATTAATTAAATTGTGGTTCCCTAGCTTGAGGTATCTAACTAGTTAGTAATTACTAATTAATAGTGGGCATTTTGGTTTTTATTCCTTAGTCTCGACTAATTAAACAGATTGCAAAATGGCCACCCCATTAATTCCGATCTCTTTTCACCCAACCAAATGCAACGAATAACATCATATATCCTCACAAGCAAAAGAGTTCGATCTCATCATAATTAAGAAATACTCCCTCCGTCTCTATTTAAATGACGTTTTAAATTTTTTATTTGTCCCTAATTAATTGACGTTTGTTTAAATCTAGGAGAATTAATGATAATTTTTTCAAAATTACCTTTCATTACTCTACCTATTTTTTTGGTACTTTAAACTCTTGTGTTATGATAAATTAATGATTTAAGGGTATTATAGACAATTGAATACTATATTTAATGTTTTTCAATCATTATCTTAATTCTTGTGCCCATCTCTAAAACGTCATTTAAATAGGGACAGAGGGAGTAGTATATTTAAAACAAAATCTCATAATATTAAAACAAACGTATTCTCAAATTTTGGAAATTAATAGTAATATTTTATGTTTGAAACTCGAGTTTCATGGTCAAACTTTGTAACTGTTATGACCTTACGTATATGTATCACCTATATGTATCTGTTTTGTTTAGCTTAGCTTAGCATACTTGCAGGTTACTTTGTTGATTGATTACTCTTGTATTTGGCAATACAAATATGATACACAACCCACGCTATGAATTTTGATTCTTAGAAGGCATTTTCTGCAATTTCATCTGAAAATTTAAATTCATATAAAACTTTTAATCCCATTTAGACAAAATGACCATATAAAAGCCAACTTTGAAATGAGAAGTACTACTACATTGAACATGATATATACTATCTCATAGTAGTTCAGCGATTCGCTACTTAGATTTTGAGTTTTCCTGTTTGAATGAGTGAAGAAAGTTGAATGCCATAAATTTAATTAAATCAAGATGGAATTAACACCCAACCAGACTATATCTTTTATGTTCTTCACAACTTTACACAGAATAAGCATTCAAACTCCATTAAAAGAAATCATTTTCATGCCAACCAGATTCCACCTCAAGAATTAATTGAAACCCTGCTATTATCAACATTCAAGTTTTCTTATAAACTGTATATATATATATATATATATAGAGAGAGAGAGAGAGAGATTGTGTTTGATTCTTGACAGCTCTATATATAATTAACTGATGTAGAATAGCATTCAAAACCCCATTAACATCAGCTAGTGCCAACCAAACTCCATCAAGACAATTAAAAGCTGCAGTAAAAAACCCTTTGCTATTACTCCATATGATCGCACTTAAATGTCCACTGCGATAAAATTATTATTTTTTTGGTAATCGACTTAAACTGCATTTAAATGATGGTTCTTAAAGCCTCCCCCTCCCTCGTGGTTGTGTTAATAAGTATTGTTACATTTTCCTATGAGATCTTTCAATGCCCACATCCCCAATATCACGTGACATGAGATTATGTCACATGACATGACCTACCCATCCATCATCCATGTGGTTCTTAATTAGTGCAAAAACAAATTTTGTTTGTAATTATTTTTTCAATTTATTTTGGTAAAATTCTATCCACTAGGCACTAGCTTTGATTTAATGCATCCAATTTCAAATTTCAAATTTTAAACTAAAGCAACACTTAATTAAAAAGCGAAGAAATAAAATACTACTACATGCATATGTTGTCAATGAACCAAATCTTGACCCTGATTGTAAACTATTGGCCGAACCCCTTGTAGACTGTAGTTACCCCCGACCGACCTTGGAAATGACTCAATATGCTTATGTTTCAATTATTGTTTTTTAAGCTAATTTTTTTTATAATTAACATTTTAAATTATCTTATTGGATCCAAATAAGCAAGGTATTTTTTAACATGAAAATTAACAAGATATTAAATGAAATAGATCAGAGGGAGAAATTAAAAAAATAAAATAATTTTTTCATATAGTGAAAAACTTTAGTGAGACTTCAAAAAAATTAATGTGAAAAAGTAAATTTTTTTAGAGAGATTAAGTGAAATCCTTTCACAATTTAATATAACTTTATAATAATATTTTATAAATTAATATAATTGTACATTTTTTTAAAAATAGAGCGACATGATATTTGTATTGTTAGATCAAGTGTATCATGTAACAAATCATTGATCTATTATCACATTTGGTATATGATCAGAGTATGATTTACTTTGATCTAACCCATTGACAGACAAGTTGAATTGCATAAACTAAAAAGAGAATTATGTTAAAAATGTTACAAACAATGATAGGTTTAGGATATAGTTTTAGGAAGTATCAAAACGTTACTACTACATTTTCTTTGAATAGCATGACACATCACCACATACATAAAAGATTAAAATCTTTTTCCCATTTTGCTCCTATAAGTTTGTTTTTGTTACAATTTCATCCTTTTTTCAAAATTTGGTAAAATTCTTATTATATATTTACGAAAAATATACGTGTAACGCGTCGTGTTAATGGAAGTAGTTTTTAATAAAGAAAAAACATAAATCTTAACCTTCCACCATTAGGGGAAGTGTTAATAAAGCTTAGAGAGACCATAAGATACAATTAATAAGCATTATGACCAGTGGTCTAAGAGCATCTCCAGCAGTGCCGGAGTCATAAATCCTAGACTATATGTAGTCTATGAACACATATCTCGCTCTAGCAGATGGACTAAATATAGTCCATCCAATTTTTCGGCAAGGCAAAAAAACTATATCAAGGAATCAAAACTGATAGACTATAATTTGGACTATAATTTTTAATATATTTAAATAGGAGAGATGTTGATGAGGAAGAAGGAGAAGGGAGATGGTGAGGAAGGAAAAGGGGATTCTGAAGGAGGAGGAAACAAGCGACCGAAGAAGATGAGAAGGTCTAATAACAAAAAGTAACTAATATAAATTAAAAAATTTATAAATATGCAATCAACTATTTCAACCTTTAACAATTATATAAGTATTTTGTTAATAATAATTTATATTTTTATTATATTTGATTTTTTTATTGATAATATTTCTTTAATTTATTTTTTAGATGTAAAATTATGGTCCTCCTATGTATTATATTATTTTTATTATATTTGAGTTTTTTTTAATTTATTGATTATTTTAATCTTTTTATATTATAGTTTACAGGATAGTCCATATGATAGTCCATGTGCTGGAAGGATCGAAGATTAAAGGACATCTGTGGACTAAATATAGTCCGGCAGGATAGTCCATCCGCCGGAGAAGACCAAATCCACACGTGTCAAAATAAAACAGAATTAAGAGTTTAACGGGTCCTACATTCTGAGGTTACGGGCTATAAGCTCATAGTGGCCCAATAATTGAAATTGGACGACCTGGGTGTACCGGGTAGCAAAGGGCAGAACAGCGGAGGAGAACGGTGGAGACCGGAGAAGCAAGCAATGGGCAACTCTCACTCACCTTCCTCCAATCCTCGTTTTATTTCGGCCACCAGGTCCCTCTCTCTCTCTCTCTCTATGTATATATATGTAAGTACGAAAGGAGCTAATTCTATTTATTTACTACAAGTACAGAGCTTTTACTCCGAAGGTCCTCGAAGATCTAAAATCTTTATTCATGTCTCTCGCGGCTCAATCAGAAAGCGAAAACCAACACATATCTCCTTCTGTTTTCAAGGTTACTGATACTCTAGTTATTCAATTCGGATCTCATCGTTTGTTTTATTCTTCTTTCTGTATATGAATGTGAGTTTATGATTTCAGAAATATATTGGAATTCATGGCCCTCTTGGAGATAGAATGTACGATTTAATTACGCAGAAACGTAATGATACGAAGCTCACCTTCGAGGATCTTGTAATTGCCAAAGTATGTTCTTGATCATGTCTTAATTTTACGTTAACTCACAATTTTGTTTGTTCATTTGATTAGGTACTGTTGGGTTGTGACTGAAATGAAATTATTGCATGGTCGTAAGTTTTTGTGATTGCATAAAGGCCATGTGTTGGATACAAAATTTCCATTTTTATTAATAGCTGAATCTTTGATTATGTAATCATCTGCAATGATAATTAGGGTAGTTGTGTAACATGATCTAGGATCGAGTTTAATTTCAAACAATCAAATGCTCTGTTTAAGTTTCTCTTCTTGTTATGTGATCAAAAGGTGAGAATAATATTGATCTTTCTCAAGCAAAAGATTGTAACCAGTTTTTTTGGACTTGACCTGTTTACTCAAAAGATAGGAAATTGTTAGACCAAACTATATTTGAAGGTAGGCCTTTAGCATGATTTTAGTTATGAATGAAGTAGAAAGAATACGAAAAAGCTATGCAAAAAAGAACTATTTAATAAACATATACATATGTGCAGTTATGCGTATGTTCAACATAAATAAAAAGTTCATTACCCTAAATAAAATTGGCCTAGACTTATAAAATTTAAGACTTGATGTAACACTGGAAAACTCAGACCAAATAATGTTAAGTCAATCTTACAATTGAGAGGATATATAACTAAAAAGAAGAAGCAATAGAGTTAATTTATATCTGTTTTAATCTAGGCTTATCATATAGACCATTGTTCTTACTTAGAGTGTAAATGATTATACAAATAACTAAAAAGAGGTGAATGAATGAATTTAAAACTACATTTCATTATTCAATTAAACAAAACTTAAGAAAACTATCTCAAAATTCAAGCTAGTCAATTTGTTTATTGTGAGCCATAATTTCTAATCCAAGGCATGTATAGCAAGATGAAGAAAGGGAACCATCAGCACCAAGGTGTGAGGACAACTCGGATGATGACACGTTTCCTTGAGGAAGAGAGAGACTCCTATAGTGGAGCTGCTCCTAGCACAACCGAGGAGTGACACGTGTCTGAGGGAAGTCATTGGATTGCTCCATTAGTGAACACTTAGATGGTTGCTTGGGGATAACTTTACGCAGATTGAAAGAAGCACTAGTCGGATGTAACTTCTGATTTCAAGTCACTCCAAGAAATAAAAGGATAAAAATGAAGATAATAAGGTCATAGAAGCCCAACAAACTAATAAAGGGCTAATAAGAAGTACATAGAGTGAGCACGAATCCTCCAATAAAAATAAAGTGGAACAAAACTAAAGGGCTAATAAAGAACAGCTCGTTTATCTCTATGAAACATCTACCTAACAAGGAATTTTTTTTTCTGTATGATATGTGTGTGTTTTGTGTTTCTATGCAGGTACAAATATTTACATTTTGGATGTATACTTATTTGTGCATAATATATGTAAATTTGCAAAACATGGTTCAGAGACTGAGATATTTAGTTACTATACGTAATCCAATTTCCATACTGCAGGGCACTTATGAGAAAGGAAGTAAAGATGAAATTGAAGAATTTATTTATCAATTATCAGATGTCAATGGTGATGGTACATTGGGGAGGTAAAATTACTTACTATTATATTCACAAAGGGTAGTCAGTGGGGTTCCTTCCTCGTAGAAAGCTAAAGTAATAATTGATGCAAACAAAAAGAAAAAAAGATTATTTCTTATTCCACTAGCCTAACCCTGTATAATTTGTAATCCAAGGGACCTATTACAACTAATAGAAAGTATAGGAATTGATTAATTAATGAGGAGGATTCTAGAAATTGTAGTCACATGGTTTGTTTGGTAGTTTGGTGCATGATAGCTAGAGTAAGTTAGTGTTGCATGTTTGCACATAACCTTATCCTTGTATAAATAGAACAACAGATTGAGCATGTATTGTATAATCTCATCTTGAATATGAAATAGAAAATAGTTTAGTCTATTCCATCCTTTGCTCTTGAGCTTTCTCTTCAAGTTTATCTATATTTCATTCTAAATTCCTCCATCTAAGCTTTTGTTTTACATATTCATCATTGTTTTCAACTGTTCTTAAATTTGCAGCTCTAATTCATCAGTACCAGCTAATGAATCACACCTATTTTGTCTGGATTGAATAACTAAGTGCACAAAGTTAGTAAATCTCATTGTTTGAGATTCAAATTAGTCAAGCTAACTACCTTTAGGCTTGACAAATTGTTCCTTGCATAATGTTAGACCCCTGTTGTAGCTTGACCAAAAATAGAGATAGAAACTGAGATACAACGGAGATAGATATAGATAATTAGATAATTTGGGAGGAAGAAGGATACTCAGTAATTCCTACCGAGTTCGTGAGAGAGATAGAGAAAATAAGAAGAAAGCTTATACAAGTTTCTCTTCAATTCATTAATTCACTGATTTCATAAAGCTTGAAGGTTACTCCTCCTTTTACAACTATTTATAGAAAAGAAATGCTAAAAAGTAAAGTTACTAATCTACACTACTTTTCTTATCATTCACTCAAATATAACCACCCCACATACCATGTGCTTACATATATATGACAACTTGACAAGTAGTAGCATTTACTAGTAGTTGGTCCTATTTTCCAGTTTACCCCTGCCTGACATTTCCTTTCTCCTTTAGAACATTCACGTCCTCATGAATTTGTACAAAAAACAGAACAGTTGTAAACTACGTTGGAGTTTGCTCATTAAAACTTCGCTATTGCAAGGCCTGTCCACATGTTCAATAAAAAGTCTTACTTTACAATTTCCTTCTTGAATTTTCAGGTGTTGTTCCCCTTGAAATTCAGGGGATACCTCATAGTTTAAAGGAGAGACTTTGAGGTCATTTGCACATTCTTCATGCTTCATTTTCCATTTAAAGAGTGACCACTTATGGTTGCCAAAAGGTGAATCATCTCCATTCATAGTAGCACCAATTCTGCTATCTTGTATCATTTGCAACCTCTTGCTAGAAACATCTACCCTTTGCAAGATAATATCTTTGAAGTATATATGATGGGTGAAAGATTCTGCCCCAATTTGAATTTGGAAACTTTTGCCCTCATAAGCAGTGGATATTCTTTCTTTTGCACACCAGCTACTCTAGCTCTTTGATGCACAAGTATAAACACTTACCCCTAGTGCAAGAGCTGGTATGAAAATACTCCATGAACTCATCTTATTGGCCTTCATATGTTCCTTGTTACCAAAGAAAAACTGCTTTTACTTAAGATTCTCCAAGCTACTTTGACCCCAAACTGATCTATCTTGAAGTTTTTGCTTAAATATCTCAAATAATTAAAGACAAGATGTTGCTTCTTGGACCATAAGTGCACATTTTTGTTGTTTTGAGGGTTAAACTTCACAAGATAGAAGTGATGCATCAATGCACCTTTTCCTTGCTCCTACCTGTACCATAGTCATTATTCTTTTATAGAATTTCTTAGCATTTGTAATGTCCTGTAATAACTTCTGAACCTGACAACTTCCGGTAGTCTCCAACAATATGAGGGAAAATGCAAGTGCTCTTGTTCATCATAGCTTCCTTAAAGCTATTCCCAATATTCTCCTATATACTTATTAAGGAAACCCATGCTAAACTCATTGTAGCAAATCCCCTAGACAATTCCACTAAGTTTTTGATTTGAAGCATTTTCATTGGAAATCGTTTTAAGGGTTGTTTGAGAAGGTGGAACTGTTAATAAGGAATTAAGATTGGTTGTCATATGTATTGGAAAAGAAGCTAGGTTGGTTTGCAAAACTTTTAGTGAACTTACTATGATCATAGGGTTGGAGCAATAGGCTAGTGGCTTTTTCAACATACTCAGGATAGGCATAGAGAGATAAATTTGTTGCTTTGGTTTTCTCTAAGTGCATGTTTTGACTGGACATCTCCACTTTATCTCTCCAAGGTTCAAGCGATGCAAACCATTCATTTTGGGAATGAATTGGATGACAAATAACACCCTGACGACATCCCATTTTGTCATAAAATTTAGTAAAAGACTTGTTACCTTGTGGAGCTGGAATGCTAATGTCTCTATCCTCATTTTCTAGTCTAAGCTGTAACATGTTAGGCAGCCTTCACAACTCCCCTTCCATGAAAACTTCCTCTTGTTATTCAAGAAGTGCTAACACTCATGGGCGGAGCCGAGGGGGAGCATATGACCCCCACCAAAATTCTGCTCAAGCTATATATTAATACATATATTAATAGTCAATAGCATACATATATTAATAGTCAATATATATGTGTATATATATATATATATATATATATATATGTATATATATATATATAATAATAGTAGTCCAAATTTTTTTACATGCACTCCATAAATTAAAAAATAGAATAAATTATATTTTACAATGAAATTCAAATGAAAGAACTTAAAACACAATCAAATCTAGGTCGTTACTTGAGGTTGAAGAATGATCACAAAAACCAAATTCTTTATTTATCAAATTATTTTTTACAAACATTTTATATTTTTAAACATCATGAATTTACTTCAGAGACCCTCCCCTTTGCTGATTTTTTTCTAAAATAATTTTCTTTGTTCTATATAAAAAATTGATATTTTCATATAAAAAATAATATTTCTACATGAATCCCTCTCACGTATTTCTACATGAAATAAAAAAAAAAAAATATTTATACATAATTTTTGATATCGATCAAAATTTTGAGACGTTTTCAAACTATGTAGAGTCGCAGGATATAGTTGTCTCCTCTTAATCGTACAGCCGAAAGAAGCACTCCAAGCGTTAATAAATATTTTTTTTACTGATTATTTTGACCCCCCTCTAAAAACATTCACCCACTGCTAACAGCTCCTTTTTCCTTTATGAATCCTTGCTCCACTTTAGGACAATTATCAAACACAGGGACTTCATACCAGAACTCTTCTCCATATTCTAGTTGTGTAGTACCTTGTTGAATGTTGTCATTTAATTCAACCTTTTGATCAAAGACATAATTCCCTTCCCACTGTATTTTCCTAGTTCCTTGTGCTTGGTTAACATCACATTCCTTGTTGAGAATAAGTTGCCCCTCAGTGATAGCAGTTTGCCACTCATTACTTAGGACATCATCAAATATTGAAGTCCCTTTATCTTCATCATACTTATCATATATAAGAGCTCCTTCACAATTTACTTTTTACATTGTTTGATCCAGTTGCTAGCATTATCACCTTTAACGAATGATGGGAACACAAGCTTGTGATGCTTAAGTTCCTTTCCCTCATTTTCTTCAACAAAGTTTTTCCTCCTCCTTCATTGGACATCTTCTTCGTTTATTCTGGATCTTAATTTCTCTGACTTGAATTTCTAAAAAAATCCCTTATTTTCTTGATGACCCATGTGAACTGACATCTTGCCCTTCCTTTTATCTCCAACAAGGTTAACAAAACCCACCACATAATCTAAGTCTTTTTGCTTCAACAACTCATTCATACCAGTTATGAAGTTATCCATGTTTTCATCAATTGTCTAACTTCTCATTGGTATAATCTCTATAGCTGAGAAAATCTTGTTGAAACATTTAGTTGAACATTTGGTGTGCAGGTTCAGCCATGGTTCTCAGAAACTTAGAATGAAAGTGTATCATAGAAAAATTGTGATTTTGAGTTTGAAATTTTTTCAAGCAGCAACAATACAACCTGATTAAGAGTAAGAGAGCTTGAGTAGCTTTTTAAGCGTGAAATGGACTTCCTCAGTGAAGCAAACTGACTATCCCTGGAAACAAACTTAATTCCAACTAGTTGCTGCTTAGTTGAAATTTATAAGAGTAAGTGAGTACGCATATAAGCTACAACACCAAAGGATTCAAAACTTAGTATGAATACTAATTACCGGGACAGTAACAAGTACTTATACTAACGAATAAGCTAAAACTGTTTGATTTTTTGGAATGAAAAACTAAGGACTGAATATTGATATTTTTTATTTTTGATTGTTTATAATGATTCTAGATATGCTAAACAAGATAGATCAAGTCACTTAAACATAAACAATTGCAGATCCAACAAAATTATACCATAGAAATTGGTATTTTTTGCCGACAGTGAATAACAAGCAAAGCATGGATTGAAACATATTTGAGTGATGTTAATAATAAGATACATGGGGCTATATGTATGTCACTGAAACGAGTAAGTTAGAAGAGTTCTGTACCTGTTTCAAGTTGTTTAACACTTGAAATTGCTGAGTTGCAGGTTTGCAGAAAACAGAGTCTTTGAAGTTGTGTTATCTACTCCCTTGTGGCTGGAATATGAAGTTGTTGATGTTTCTTACTAGTAATAAATTACCCAAAGTGTTTTGATGGAAAAAACTAAGAAATTGGCTTTTTTTTTGGGTTTTTCTAGGTTTATGAACAACAAAATAGTAAAATAGGAATTTGAACATAGAATAGGAGGTTGAAGAAGATAAGCCTCCCAGGTCTGGATTGTTTCTGCGTAGTGTTTGTAGGATAGAAGAGACTAGAAGAAGTAGATTTCAGTTTGGGTTTATAGAAGAGAAGAAATTAGAGAGGAAACAAAGGATTAGAGGAAGAACATGATGAGTTTGGATAGAACCTTGCTTTGATACCAATTTGTCAAACCCCTGTTGTAGCTTGACCAAAAATAGATATAGAAACTGAGATAAATATAGAGAATTATATATAATTTTGGGAGGAAGAAGGATAAAAAACTCATTAATTCCTATTGAGTTCATGAGAGAAGAGAGAGAACATAAAGATAAAGCTTAAACAAGTTTCTCTACAATTCATTAATTCACTAATTTCATAAAGCTTGAAGGTTACTCCTTTTTACAACTATTTATAGAAAAGAAATGCTTAAAAGTAAAGCTACTAATTTACACTACTTTTATTATCATTCACTCAAATATAACCAACTACCCCATGTGCCATGTGCTTACATATATATGACAGCTACTAGAATTTAGTATTAGTTGGTCCTGATTTCCCAGTTTACCCCTGGCCTGACACATAACTACCAACGAAAGCATATAAGCTACTTAAAAGTTGTCTATGTGCAAGTGTTTTAGCTAAAAGAATTATAAGTTGCCTATTCTGACTTGGTGAATAAAAATATGAAGTAAAATTTTGAAAACAAATTATAGTTTACTTATGCTTAAGTTTAGTTTATTTTAGGCGTGAAGATGAGATACAATGTGGATAATTGAGTCTGAAATTCCACTGATAAGTAATGTTGGTCATGATTCCCATGTACTGATCTTTGGCAAAGTTGAAGTACAAGAGGTTACCACATTATATTTTAAACTCAAATAGGTAGTAGGTCGTGCGCAAAAGGTTGGTGTCCTAAAACTTTATGCACATAATCCATTACCTTCTGAGCACCCTGTAATTTAGGTGGACAATACTTGGTAACGTACTCTTTCTCTTATCTTTTCCCTTTACTATTTCTTCCATAATTTACTAGTGAAAAAATAAGCTGCACAATTTGATGGCTCAAATGGTTATAGTCTACTTGTTGCTTGTTTCCGGTGGAAACAATTTAAACAATAAGGGGAGCTATTTCAAGAATGAGATTTTACTTTTTTTTTGGGGGGGGGGTGGGGGGAAGGGGGTGTCACCCAATCTCAACAATATGCTAAGTATACAATAGAAGCCAACCTAAACAAAAAGGCATAGGTGGACTCATAATGGTCATATTAATAAAGACTGAAGAGGGCAGTTAACTACCCTTAGACCATTACACAACTAAAACTATATGCTTCATAGCTTAAGCTTGTGAGCGGCTCTTACATGCCATTTAAATTTACTGATTCCTCTCTTCCATTGTACCTTTTCTAGCCTATATGATTCCCTCAACCAATATGTAAGCAACTCCCACTCCAAGTAGAGACCACGTGAGGACCGCATATGTCCAATCACCTAATACTGAATGAGAATTGTTCTACTTCCTTGTGTTCTTTGTATATTGCAAGTAATAATGAAGAAAATATAACCCCAACTGGGCAGGACAAATGACAGATACCTTGACAAAAAGCTCAAAGTTGCTGGTTCCAATCCCCATATGTGGATCCAAGCTTACCTATTCCAAAAAAAGAAAAACAAAGAAGAAAATGTTGCAATTGAAATTATTCATGAGATTCTTGTAGCTATTGACTCAACTAATGCAACATATGCTTTTACATAAATAAATATAAAAATGGATCTTTTTATCTCTGAAATGACAGTTTCCAATTTCCTCATATGCCTCTTTCTTTTTTCGCGTGGCACTTTTTCAATTTTTTTTCTTGTGCAATTGATTATCCTACTAGTGATACTGAACGTACTTTGTTGGGTTGGTGTCTAACATGCAGTCTCTTAGATTACTGTGCTACAATCAGTTGATACAAATTTCAGTTAGCTTCCTTGCTGTTTTTTCACTTGATTGCTACCCAATTTTCTGGTAGGTCTGATCTAGAAGCCATTCTAACTGAGATGTTAGATTATATATTCACTGAGAAACAACCTGAACCTGGATCTGGACCCGGACCACATCTGGATTTCATTCACATATTTCTTAATGCTGCAAACTTTTCAAACGATGATGGAGGATGTGCTATGTCTTTCGAGGATTTCAAAAGATGGTGCACTCTTCTCCCATCTGTTAGAAAGTTTCTTGGAAGCTTGTTGACGCCATCTGATCCAGGTTTCTAATTTGACAGATTCATTATATTTTTTCATTGTTTTTTATTTTCTTAAAAATAATATTTCTTCGAACGTTCTACGGTTCTGAATTTTAAAGGAATTACTAACCTTTAATTTAATTTAACATGACAAGCAGAGGATGGTAAACTCTGGCCATATTGGCGGTCCTGGTTTTCCTTTCAATGTTACATACTCCCTTTTTCTTAATTCCAAGTCACCCTTATTAATTTTGCCAGGATTACCATATTCTTATGCATCATTTCCTTGTATTGGTAACAGGTTCTCAAATTCCTCATCTACTGCAGCAGGAAAATTTTGATTCTAATATGATATTACTGAGGGAGGAATATGCTTGACACATAGGAGGAGCCCTTTCCCAACACGAAAGGGATCAATGGAAACTTTTGTACCATAGTGCAGTTCATGGCTTAAGTTTCAACACATTTTTGGGCAATATTTCGTGGGTAGCTTACCTCTTTTTCCATCAACTTTAGCTCACTTACCTTATGAGTTTAAACCAGCAAGTTATGCAATGTCTTAAAGCTTTTTTACCGTATTTTACTTTTACTTGCAAAATTTCCATATTTCTTTATAGAAATTTTCTTTCATATTTTTTGGTGTATAATATAATAGTCATTTTGCCGTCTAGTGATCTCATTTACAATCAATGGTTCTTTCCAAAATAAATTAGTTATTTTTTTTTGAGTTTCACATTGTGACCAACGGCTTTGTAGCCATCCATGATATGCTTGTAATTATTTTTAGCACTTTATTTTCCTGCATGGAATGATATTTGGGGAAGAAAATCTGGACAATGGATTCCATGCAACTGCCATGAAATGTCTTACTTAGGTCTACTATATTTACTTTCTTTGTCTTTTACTGTAAGGGAAGGAAATGTAAACGCTAGAGGCTTTCGTCTCATTTTACTTTCTTGGTTGCTGCTATAAGCTTTGTAGTTTATTCCAAGGGTGTTGTTTACCTGAACTGCAGAAATGACGAAGGACCAACTATATTGATTATTAAGGATAGAGAGGGTTACATATATGGAGGTTATGCTTCTCAACATTGGGAGAGGCATGGAGATTTTTATGGGGATATGAAGTCTTTTCTCTTTCAGCTGTACCCACAGGCATCTATCTTCCGGCCTACTGGAGCAAACAGTAATTTACAGTGGGTAAGTTCCTCCTGCATAACATTATTCATATTATACTCTACTTTGTAAATGAAGAGAATATCTAACATTTTTGAAAGATAAAAAACCAAAAAATGCTAGTGGTCTCGTCTCAGATATGACAAAGTAGAAATTCCTAATTAATGCTCTCAGGTATGACAAATCTCTTTAGCTGAGTTTATGCCACTATAGATACAAAATCCATGAAATCACTGTTTCACAAATTATAATACAGCTAAGAAGTGTGGAAACTGATTGCAAATTGGGAAAATGTAGAGCTTTGCTTGAAGATATAACATTGATGTTTCATATGAAATCTAGTGGGTGCTTACTTTTGCAAATTATGAGAGCCACATTTTAATTATTTATTACTGGTGAAAGTATACATAATGCAGCCAAAATAGCTGTGGACCTGTGGCAGTAGGCATGCTATCAAACACCTTTTAGATTGTAGTGAAACTCTCTGTTGAAACACTGCTTTCTATCTGCTAGAACGGATGCAAGTGATTAATCTAAACTAAAGCACTAGATTGGTAGGATTTTTTTTGTAGCATGTTGTATGTGTGCTTTCTAACAAGGAATTTTTTTTTTCTTCTATAGAAGTTTAGTTTTCTTATACACTTTTTGATGGGCTTTAAAGAAATTGCAAGTGTCATTAGTGCGAAGGTTTAGAATATGAGATGCAAAGAACCATATACGATGGTTTACTCGTCCAATAATTAATTTCTCTTGTTTTTGCTCTTTTATTAGCCTGTGGGTGGGTTGGCTTCTTCTTCTTCTTTTATTATTATTATTATTATTATTATTATTATTATATTTTTAGTTTCTTATATACTCCATGTATTCGAAAATATAAGATTAGACTTTTAAAAATCAATGTGAAATATTTTCAAATTGATACGATTTATTTATGTATTAAAAATAATAATTTCCATAATCAGCCGTACTTTTTAGATTATTTAATTGTTAGTAATTGTATTGCCAAAAATTAAATTAATTTTGTCAATTTTTAATTTGAATGTATAGGCCTTTGCATCTCATATTCCAAATAAAACCCCTCCCCCAAACAAAAAAAAAGAAAAAAAAATGTTCTCTTCGTCCCAAAAATGTAGATCAATATCAATAATGAGATGCAAAGGCCTTTACTTTTAATATATTCTAGCACCTAGTGGCGCATGTTTTAGATATATAAATTATGTGGGGGTAAAATAGGAATTTTATAAAATTTAGAGGATTAAATAAAAAGATAAAAAATTAATATAAAACAGACAAAATAGTAATATACTACGGTTGTAGAGGCAAAAGAGGGACAAAAAAGAGATGAGCAAACATGTTGGATGATATTAAATTTCTGAATTAGCCATCTTGTCATTAATTATGCTATATTGAGTTTCTACTTGGGCAGTGTGCCGTGAATTTCAGTTCAGAAAGCATCCCAAATGGCATTGGCTTCGGGGGACGAGTGGATCACTTTGGTTTGTTCCTTTCAGCGAACTTCGATCAGGGGCACACCTACAACTGCACCACTTTTAGCAGCCCTTGCTTGTCCAAGACCAATCAAATATGCCCGGAGGTGATAGAATGTTGGGGGCTTGCGGCAAAGGGATCTCAACAAGAAAGACATGATGGCATCAAAGGTAGTGTATTAGAGAGGTTTAAGGAAGATCGTCGTATGCTCAATATGGTTGGGCTTGCAAATTCAAGTGATTAAATGAGTGACACGCAGATCTTGGGAAGCACACATTTGGTGGCCTTTCCATACGGGAATGGGTTGTTTTTGTTTATAAGCAAGCACGGCAGGGCAGCCGAGATTGAATTGACTGGTTTTATAAAGAATTTAAGCGGATTGAAAAGTATTTTAAACCATAACCACTAAACTATGTATATATTGGTTTTAGTTTCGGTATCGAACATTTCTTTTTCCTCCTTTAAGAAAGATATAAAGCTAATGGGTTACATATCATGAGCAAAATTTAACAATTTTTAAGTAAAACTCATGGAGCTATAAAATCTAAGGAGGAGAAAATGATTCATTTTATTTATATTCGTAGTTAGTTGATACAATTCAATATGCCGTAATTCAGAATCAAGCCCTAAGATTTTTTCATTTTCCAAACTATACCAACTCATTAGCTTCATGATTTAGGAAACTTTAAAATCCAAGTTTTATAAGTACTGGTTGGATTTCTTCAACATAACAAAATGGAGAACATTGTTAATTACTATGTATATATATTAAACAGCAATAACTCATTTGTAATTGTAGATTTATTTGTATTAGTAATTATATGCGCATCTCTATATATAAAGTTGTGTAGGATCACTGATGTTAATTGGTGTCACAAATTTATTTTCTTCATCTTGTCTCTTTAAGTTTAGTTATATTACAATTTTGACCTTCTTAATTTATATATATATATAATTTTTATTTTGTCTTGTATTTAAAAAAAATTCTAAATTTATATTTAAATTAATTACACACGCAATACGGGTGCTATGTGGGCTTTAAGGTTGGGCTGAGTTGGTTTAGCACAAACCTCACCTCAAACCCAACCCTTTCATATACTAGCCCTCCCAATCCAAACACCCATCTAAGCACCATTTTAGACATTTCCCACAATATTACATTACATACCCATATATCCTCCCCACTACACCACAAAACCCTACCTCCTCTCCTTCAGCAAACCTTAGCTCCCCCGCCCCCTTTTCCCCTTTCCCCTTTCCCTCGGCACACACAACCAATCATGGGCCGTGTACGCACTAAGACGGTGAAGAAGTCGTCCCGCTTAGTGATCGAACGCTACTACTCGAAAATGACACTGGATTTCCACACCAACAAGAAGATCCTGGAAGAGGTGGCGATTATCCCCTCCAAGCGCCTCCGCAACAAGATTGCCGGATTCTCGACTCATCTCATGAAGCGCATTCAAAAGGGTCCCGTCCGCGGCATTTCGCTCAAGCTCCAGGAAGAGGAGAGAGAAAGGCGCATGGACTTTGTTCCTGAAGAGTCTGCCATCAAGACTGACCGCATCGAGGTCGACAAGGAGACCATTGACCTTTTGGCATCTCTGGGTATGAGCGAACTTCCAGGGATTGTGCTCAAGGAGGAGCAAGCGCCTATCACTACCTCTCTGCCGCAGTACGGTGGTGGCCGCGGTGGTTTTAGTGGCGGTGCAGGTGGCAGGAGGTACTGATTTGGGGTTGATTGGTAATGAGCTTTTCTTAGTTTTTGTTTGTTAAGACTATTATGATGTTACCTTGCCTGTAATGAGTTATTTTAAGTCTTTTTTCTTCTGAAAAATGGATATTATTTTTGCTTGTTTAATCGGTATGTTTGAAGATAGTTGAATTTTGTGTTAATGGGTATTTCTTATTTTCGAGTTGGATGGAAAATTTATAGTTAAATGGTTTATTTGTTCAATCTGGTTTTGCCATTTTCATTTATGTTGAATATGGTGGAAAAACATACTTATCTAGTGTCTGATAATAACTAATTTTCCTTAGGCACTAGTTTAATCTTAACCTTATATGTTACGTTTGGCAATGGTGGAACATTGTATTTATTGCAAATATTTTTGTTATATTTTTGATTTAGATGTCTATTAACATAGAAATATGTTTTTCAGTTAATTGCTGCCTTGGGGCAATTTGCTACCTATATTCCTAGGTTATAAAACGGAGCATTTTAGATTGCAGGTAATACTTTATAGTTGAAATTTCGGATCTATATTGCATTGTGTTTAAGATAGAGATACTTGAGCTTTAAATTCTATTGATGTGGGTTTAAGCATTTAAAGTTGACATTATTTTCTGATGATTTTGGTACTACTTTTTGTACAGCTTCTCCTGATTTTGGTTTAAGAATAGATTTTGTAGTTTAATTTTATGAAATGGGCTGCCTTTGATTTTTTGTTGATAGTCCTTGATTTTGGTTTAAGAATAGATTTTATAGTTTAATTTTATGAAATGGGATGCCTTTGATTTTTTGTTGATAGTCCTTGATTTTGGTTTAAGAATAGATTTTATAGTTTAATTTTATGAAATGGGCTGCCTTTGATTTTTTGTTGATAGTCCTTGGTCTTGATCTTGATCTTGATCTTGACCTTCACATCTCATTTTCACATTTTCAATGTGAAAATGAGTACACATTTGGTTTGTATATTCATAAGCATATTTGTTTCAAACTTTTACATCTCAAAATGCACACTATAAAGCTACAATGTATTTAGGTATTGTTTTTGTTCAGTTTATTCAAATACTTCTTTTCCAGATCTTAAAATAGTTCAAAATCTATAATAGTTTGTCAGAAATGAATAGAAAAGTTATATAAAATGCTTTTTCAAACGTATCACAATTAGATGGTTAATTTCATCTATGACAGTGCCTTCTTTTATTTTTTTGGTAATTTCTTTGCCATGCCCTTCTGTATGAGATGCTGGATAATCTTGACCCCCCTACCTGGCCTGTGTAGAACTAGTCAGACCTTAACCAATGTGGTATGTATCACAACCTCATTATGAGCTACTCTTTTTAACCTGAGGATATTATATAGTTGTTCATGCATTGTCTGCCACTGCCGCCGACACCACCACCACCATCACTTTTTTACATAAATTCTGGTTTAAATAGAGCCTCTCTTTTATACAGAGGCTCTATTTTATAAAAGGCCCTTTTGTGGTATACTGGTATTAGAAGTAATTGTAGGTTTTGTTTGTCATGTGTAAGCAAGTGGAACAATTGGGGTCTTGGTTTGACGTAAAGGAAGTGTTACTGATACAACTTAAAAGAAGCTGCTCAACAACAGTGGGTCGCAGTAGCTATCTGAAACAAGGTATTTTTAACAGTCCTACACTGACCGGCCATTCTGGTCTAATTATTTTTTTTCTTCAACTTGCAAAAAATGTATAGTAATTTTTCCCATAGGAGATTGTGGTGTAATTTGGATACATACAAAAGTGATTTTGGTGTAATTTGAATACATATAAAAAGCTGTGTTGCACAGATTGTACAACATTATTTTTTATATGTATTTAAATTATATCAAAAACACTAGATTTTGTAAAAATTTTAGGATAATTGTACCGGTCGGAATGGCCGGTCCCCTAGGATAATTGTATTTTTAAAGCTGATCGGGCCTTGTAGGGTAGAGTCACTTGTATTTTTTTAAAAAAACTAAATTAGGTTAATGGTGAGGAACTGATTGAATCAAATTTGATTATTTGCGCAGAGTTAGTGCAGCTCAACTGGTTGAGCTATCCATTTACCCTTTCAATGATTAACTACTTATTCTTTTGCATCTAGTTTTATTCCATAAAAGAGTCCCACAAAAATAGTGTTCCAAAAAAGATTTTCTTGTTTTGTTTGAAACAAAATAGTGCAATGTTTTCAAATTAACAATGCAATCTCATTACCAGCACGACTATTAGACCAAATACCCGTTATGTTCAAGCATAAACTTGAAGAAAATATATTATCTATAAAGTATAAATTTTAAAAATGCAACTCTTCTTGTGTTCTAGTTAATTTGAGAAATTCTAATCTTCAAATTGTAATTTTAGTTTATTTTAATTTTTGAAATAACAATTTTGAATTTAAGTAATTCTCTCTCCATTTTAAATTATAAGATTATTATTTGAAATATTTTCAAAAATCAAGATTCATAAGATTTATTAATAATTATGAATTAATGAAGCTCATAACTAATGATACTCTTTACATAGTTTATAAAATTTATCGTTGTAGTTACTCAAATTAAATGAAAAAGTCAATAATAGTTGTATACTAGATACAAACTCGCGCGTTGTGATGGAATTATTTATTTTTTTAATAATAAATTTATATGTGCAATTAGTAAATTAGTAACAGTTTAAAAAATTAGTGAATTTTGGAGATTATAAAATAAACATATTAGTGTGGGATAATATATATTTATGATATAATTAGACCTGACAAATATAGTTGGTTAAATATTGGGTCAACCCATATTAACTAGAACCTGATTAACTATTTTATTTATTTAAGTTGGCTAAGATTTAGAATCATATTTTTTAAAACAAATATAGTTCCAAACTCGTTAACCATTTTTCGATCCATATTTCATTCCAAATATAAATCAAAAGTTATTTCTACCCCAGATTCAAAAAAATAATATTCAGTGATTTTGTAGACATTCCCACCCCCACGTTCACTACCACCCCAACCCAACACCTACCCCCACCCAACCCCACCCTACCTACACCCACCCACGCCACCCCCAACCCCAACCCCACCTCTACCCCTACCCCGCACTCCACTCTGCCCACTCCCACCCGCACCCCTCACCCTCACCCCTACCCCAACCCCAACCACCCACCACCCACTCCACCCCCACCCTTACCCCGCACTCCACCTTGTCCACACCCACCCTACCCCCACCCGCACCCCCAAACCCCAACTCCCAACCGCAACCCCCCCCCCCCCCCCCAAAAAAAAAATATTTTCTGATTATGTATACACCCCCACCCCCACCCTCACCCTCACCCTCACCCTCACCCCCACCCTATCAATTTTTTTTTACTAATTATGTATACACTACCATAATAATATTTAGTGATTATTATACCCCTATCCTAAAAAAAATAATATTCAGTGATTATGTATAAAAAAAATGCTTAATGATTATGTATATATGATTTATTTAATAATAATTTATTTAATTGAATTATAATAAAAGTAAGTTTGAAATTTAAAATATGGGTCGACCTATATTTGAATCATAACTATATGGTTCCAACTACAACCCATTTTGTAAGTCAAAATCAACCTCTAATTATATTTTAAAAGGTCTAGATATAATGTATGGTATAAGATTATAAATTGTATATAATACTGTAAAATTCAAAAAAAACGGATTTATTGGGTTGTCACGGTTAGTAATGTTATAAAATTTAAAAACCGGTGTAATTATGTGGGAGAAGTGAAAACCGGAGTAATGAATGAACATATTAATTATGTAGGACAAGTGTTGAAATATGAGAATAACAAATATAATGCAATGGTGTTATATACTGCAATTTAGTATAGTTAATAGATAGATTTTGGAATGGGGAAGTATTTTCTAATATTAATTGTAGCATTAATAAAATATAATTAAATAAGTTAATATTAATTTTTAATTTTATAATATTACAAATTGATTAATAAAAAAAATGAAGTAGAGTAGGGAGTAGTTAAATGAATCCGTTAAGTTGTTTAAGATAAGAATAATAAACACACTAAATACAATTCATTAAAAGGATGTGGTCCATTCCATATAAGGGAAGGGGCACAGATCTTTGAGATTTGGTATAAATTAGAGTCATTCAAAGGTGATGAGTCTGGATGGTAGCGGTAGCACCCACTCCTTTGCATAGCAAATGTTATAATTCAGTTTCCAAACTCCAATTTTTAGAAGAAGATGAGTAATATGAATTCCTCTGTATCGCAGTCCCAGAAAAGGTAAATAAAACTCTGTTTCCATTAGCCCTTAAATTTCAATAATATTCTCCTGATGGCATTTCCTTCATTTTTCAGATTGCAAGGCAAAGTGGAAATTATTACCGGGGGCGCAAGTGGAATTGGAGCAAGCGTCGCACAACTTTTCTGGGACAATGGCGCCAAGGTTGTGATTGCCGATATACAAGACATTCTCGGGGAAGCCCTTGCCAATAAACTCCATCAAAATGTATGTTACATGCATTGCGACGTATCAAAAGAGGAAGACATTATCAATCTCGTTGACACCACCGTTACAAAATACGGACAACTTGACATAATGTACAACAATGCAGGTATTATGGACCGACCTTTTGGACACCCCTAAATCCGACTTAGTCCGTCTCCTCAATATAAATGTGGTTGGATCATTCTTGGGAGCCAAACACACCGCAAGGGTCATGGTTCCACAGCGTAAAGGTTGCATATTGTTCACATCTAGTGCGTGTACATCAATTGCAGGACTGTCAAGTTCTAAGTATGGTGTATGGGGGCTTGTCAGGAATTTATCGGCTGAGCTTGGGGAGTATGGTATTCGAGTGAATTGTGTATCGCCTTATTGTTGAGTAACGGATGGTATTGATTGAGCTTAGTGGAGATGATAATGAATGAGAATTGATGGCCTACTTTATGAAGGCTTAGTGGGCATAGTGGGCATCAATGATATTAATTGGATATTTGACATCAATGATGGATTAATTGGCACTTGGGAGTTACTCTCTCAACTCTTGTTATAAGAGTATTCTCCCATGTCGTAAAGGTGTGGATTTTGGAGAAAATATAGTGGGAAAAAAAATTATAGTTTAGGCCTTCTCCTCAGTTTTTTCCTACTTGCTCGGTGATAATTTTTCTACACACGGTAGAGTTTGCTTCAGAGCTTTGTTGTATCCTGGGAGACAATTTGTCCTGCCACGGCCAAATATTGTCTTAAGGAAACTGTTCTTACAGTCCTCAAAGCTAGAATTTTCTAGTCTGTTCAACATTCATTGTATTAAGGTTAAATTTGTTTTATTTTATTTTGGGTTTTACTTTAATATCAATATAGAATTCTTTTCCGAATTTTATTGTATTTCTGCTTCTGCAAAAAGATTATTACTAACGTGGCTAACAATCTTAAGACAATATTTTTGTTTTGGTTAATCTTTTATTAAGTTGCAGGTTATACCTTTGCTTTGGAATACCTTGACTTGGTTTTCTTATTTGGACTGTTTTGAGTTAATTTTCACTTGGACCGTTCTGGAATAATTAAATAATAATTTGTTACTATTCAAAATAGTTTGTTAATTTTAGACTAACTTGGTCTGTTTGTATTTTCAGAATGAATATTCCTGAGAATGAAATTGTTCCAACTGGTCCACAGAACAATCTAGGTTCTGGTTCACATAATGGCACCGATGGACAGAACGTATCTGGTTCACAGAACATTGGTTCTGGTCCTATTTACGGGTCTGGTTTCCAGATTGCGGCTCCCCGCCAAACTATACCTGTCAATCACAGCGAAAAACCAGAAAAATTCACTGGTGTGAATTTTAAGACTTGGCAACAGAAGATGTTGTTTTACCTGACTATGCTGAATTTGGCTAATTGCTTGAAGGATGATCCTCCTGTTATCAGAGATGATGAGGTGGATAATGTCACCGCCTACAATGCAATTGAGGCATGGAAACAATCTGATTTCCTTTGCCGTAATTATATTTTGAACGGTCTAACTGATGCACTTTATAGTGTATACAGTATTAAGACAACGGCAAAGGAACTTTGGGAATCCTTGGACCGGAAATACAGATCAGAAGATGCTGGCGCTAAGAAATTTTTAGTGAGCCAATTCCTGAATTTCCAAATGGTTGATTCCAAAACTGTTGTGAATCAAGTTCAAGAACTCCAGCTGATTATTCACGGGATTCATGCTGAACGTATGGTAATTAGTGAATCTTTTCAAGTGGCTTGTATTATTGAAAAGTTACCACCTGGTTGGAAAGACTTCAAAAATTACCTTAAGCATAAGCGAAAGGAGATGACAGTTGAAGAACTAATTGTTAGACTTCGAATTGAGGAAGATAACAAAGGCTCGGAAAAGAAACTTTCCAACGTTGCCCACCAATCTGAGGCTAGGGTGAATGTGGTGGAGGTCAATAAAGACTCCAAGAAAGGCAAGAAGCCTCAATTTGTGTCCAAATTGGGTCCTAAGGGTGGCATTTCCAAGAAACCAAAATTTAATGGAAAATGCTACAATTGCAACAAGGCTGGGCACAAGTCCTCTGATTGTAAGCTGCCTAGAAAGTTGAAGCCTAATGAAGCACATGTTGTGGAAGAAATTGCTAGAGAAGTGTCTGACATCAACTTATGTGCTGTGATTTCTGAAGTCAACCTTGTTGACTCAAATCCAAGGGAATGGTGGCTGGATACCGGTGCCACACGTCATGTTTGTTGTGACAAAGATTCCTTTACTGAATTGGTTCCCAGCAAGAATGGGGAGAAGCTCTACATGGGCAATGCTGCAACTTCCAAGATCAAGGGAAGTGGTACTGTAATTCTGAAGATGACTTCGGGAAAAGAAGTGACTTTGATGAATGTTTTGTATGTTCCTGAAATTAGGAAGAATCTTGTATCTGGTAGCCTCCTAAGCATTCATGGTTTTAGGATGGTATTTGAATCGGACAAGTTTGTTTTGTCAAAAGGGGGAATGTATGTGGGAAAGGGGTATGTTTGTAATGGCATGTGGAAAATTAATGCCATCTCTAGCAAGTCCAATGCAATGATTAATAATAAGAATAATACTTCTTCTGCTTATATCATTGAGTCATTTAATTTATGGCATGGTAGACTTGGACATGTAAATTATAATACCTTACGTAGGTTAATTAATTTACAACATATTCCAACATTCCAAATTGATCATAAACATAAATGTGAAATTTGTGTTGAATCAAAATTAACAAGATCTTCATTTTATACAGTTGAAAGAAATACAGAACCACTTGATCTGATACATAGTGATGTATGTGATTTAAAATTTATCCAAACAAGGGGGGGTAATAAATTTTTTATCACTTTCATTGATGATAGTACAAAATATTGCTATGTATATTTGCTTAAAAGCAAAGATGAAGCTTTAGAGAAATTTGTTCTTTATAAGCAGGAAGTTGAAAACCAACTTAATAAGAAAATTAAGGTGGTAAGGAGTGATCGTGGTGGTGAATACGTTGAACCATTTGGTAAGTTCTGCTCCCAACATGGTATTATTCATGAGGTTACTCCACCTTACTCTCCTCAATCTAATGGGGTAGCGGAACGCAAGAATCGTACTCTAAAAGAGATGATGAATGCGATGCTAAACAGTTCTGGGTTGCCACAGAACATGTGGGGGGAAGCTGTCTTATCAGCTAATCACCTTTTAAATAAGGTGCCTCGTAAGAAATTAGACAAGACACCATTTGAGTTATGGAAAGGAAGGAAACCTTCCTATAACTACTTAAAAGTGTGGGGGTGTCTTGCAAAAGTTTTGGCTCCGTTGCCAAAGAAAATGAAAATAGGTCCAAAGACGGTGGATTGTATTTTCATTGGTTATGCGCTTCACAGTAACGCATATCGGTTTCTTGTTCATGATTCTAAGAATCCTGATATACACAAGAACACATTCATGGAATCAAAGAATGCTTCATTCTTTGAACATATTTTTCCATGTAAACGTGAAGAGATTGAATCGGGTTCAAAACGATCTCTTGAGATTGTTAATGAAGACGGTCAAGACATTCAACATGAAGAGCCTAGAAGAAGTAAAAGGGCAAGGGTTGAAAAATCTTTTGGACCAGACTTTCTAACCTATATGCTAGAGGTTGAACCTCAGAATTACAGTCAGGCTGTAAATTCAACGGATAGTCCTTTATGGAAAGAGGCTATAAGAAGTGAAATTGATTCCATTATGCAAAATCATACCTGGGAATTAGTGGACCTTCCTCTGGGAACGAAACCACTAAGTTCTAAATGGATTTTCACACGGAAAATGAAAGCAGATGGAACAATTGATAAGTACAAGGCCAGATTGGTTATAAAAGGATATAGACAAAAGGAAGGCCTTGATTACTTTGATACGTATTCTCCAGTGTCGAGAATAACCTCTATTAGGATGAATTTTGCTATTGCCGCTTTACGGAATCTCGAAGTACATCAAATGGACGTTAAGACAGCCTTTTTGAATGGAAATCTTGATGAAGAGATCTACATGGAACAACCTGAAGGTTGTGTAGTTCCAGGCCAGGAAAGAAAAGTGTGTAAATTGGTGAAGTCCTTATATGGACTAAAGCAAGCACCAAAACAATGGCATAAGAAATTTGATGATGTCATGATGGCTAATGGCTATAATATAAACGAATGTGACAAATGTATTTATGTCAAAATCACAAACAAAGGATATGTTATTCTGTGTTTGTATGTTGACGACATACTGATTGTGGGTAGTAATGAAAATATGGTGAAGAATACTAAGGACATGCTAAACTCTAAGTTTGATATGAAAGATATGGGACTGGCTGATGTGATTTTGGGAATTCAAATCAAGCGTTCACCTAATGGTTTCATTTTAACCCAGTCACATTACGTGGACAAGATACTTGGGAAGTTCAGCAAGAATGATTCTAGTGAAGCTAGAACTCCTCTAGATATCAGCCAGCACCTCTGTAAAAACAAAGGTGAAAGCGTTGACCAAGTAGAATACGCAAGGATTATAGGCAGTCTGATGTATCTTATGACTTGTACAAGACCTGATATTGCTTTCACTGTAAACAGTTTAAGTAAATACACGAGTAATCCAGGGGATAACCACTGGAAAGCTATCGTTAGGATACTTCGGTATCTAAGATACACTCGTAATTATGGACTGCACTATATGAGAGAACCTGCAGTATTAGAAGGATTCTCTGATGCTAGTTGGATTTCTGATATAAAGAACTCCAAAGGTACAAGTGGATACGTGTTCACTTTGGGAGGAGGAGCAGTGTCCTGGAAATCCTCAAGGCAAACGATCATAACCAGATCCACGATGGAGTCTGAGTTTGTAGCTCTGGATAAAACCGGAGAAGAAGCCGAATGGTTACGAAACTTCTTGGAGGATATTCCTGAATGGCCTAAGCCTGTGCACACAATTTGTTTATATTGTGATAATCAAGCATCGATTAAGAGAGCACAGAACGTGATGTATAACGGTAAGTCGAGACACATGCGTCGTCGTCACAATACCGTTAGGCAACTGATCACAACGGGGGTTATCTCTATTGATTATGTAAAATCAAAGGATAACATTGCGGATCCGCTAACCAAAGGTTTAAACCGAGATCAAGTTGAAACGACATCAAGAAGAATGGGATTGAAGGCCATAAATATTTAAAGGTTCTATGTGAAGGAAAACCCAACCTTGTTGACTGGAGATCCCAGAATCTAGGTTCAATGGGACAACCTAATTGCATAGACAATGTATTATCATTGTAGGGGTCTAACCCTTATCTATAAATAGTGATATGAAATCGGATAAGGTTAAGCTATGCTTTTAATGATTGATCTTGTGTGTCAGTAATCTGAACAAAAAGATAAAATCACCTATGTGAGAATGAAGTGGGGTCGCTTCAAGGAAAACTAATGAGTTTAGTTCTCTTCAATTCTTGCAGAACCAGGAGATGTTCACGACCATAATGAACATAACCATGAGAACCAAAACCGTGTTATGTTGGTATTTGTGTGAGGTATATCATCGTTTACACAAACGGCAGAATAGTTCAAGGACATCACGTCTACTAGTCAGCCAGTAAAGTAAATATACTTCACAAGGGAAGGTTCAAGGGTTGATGCCTACCTATCCTATGCTAATATCAACTGTAGAGAGTTATCACCACATCGAATTCCTTTGTTTTCAATTTTCATTCATGTGGGGGATTGTTGAGTAACGGATGGTATTGATTGAGCTTAGTGGAGATGATAATGAATGAGAATTGATGGCCTACTTTATGAAGGCTTAGTGGGCATAGTGGGCATCAATGATATTAATTGGATATTTGACATCAATGATGGATTAATTGGCACTTGGGAGTTACTCTCTCAACTCTTGTTATAAGAGTATTCTCCCATGTCGTAAAGGTGTGGATTTTGGAGAAAATATAGTGGGAAAAAAAATTATAGTTTAGGCCTTCTCCTCAGTTTTTTCCTACTTGCTCGGTGATAATTTTTCTACACACGGTAGAGTTTGCTTCAGAGCTTTGTTGTATCCTGGGAGACAATTTGTCCTGCCACGGCCAAATATTGTCTTAAGGAAACTGTTCTTACAGTCCTCAAAGCTAGAATTTTCTAGTCTGTTCAACATTCATTGTATTAAGGTTAAATTTGTTTTATTTTATTTTGGGTTTTACTTTAATATCAATATAGAATTCTTTTCCGAATTTTATTGTATTTCTGCTTCTGCAAAAAGATTATTACTAACGTGGCTAACACTTATGCGGTGATTAATACTGGGATTTCAAGGGGTAGCATTAATATTGGTGAAGCAGAAATTGCCAACATGGAAAATTGGGTTAGTGAGAGGGGGAATTTAGAGGGGAAGATTTTGAAGGTACAGGATATTGCAAATGCTGCACTTTATTTGGCTAGTGACGAGGCAAATTATGTAAGTGGGCTTAATCTTGTGGTTGATGGAGGCTTCAGTGTTGTGAATCCATCATTTAAATAATGTACGTGCTGCTACACAACCAAAGCTCCCTAAAGCATTGCTTGGCCTTTTTAATTCGTTTTATGAGTAATATAAGTTCGGTTGTATTGCCGGTTAGTGTCTGTTTCTCTGTTTTATATTGTAGCTAGTATAAAATAAAAATAAATTATTGTAACTTCTGCATATGACTAGCAATATTTTATTTTGAGATTCCAATATTCATTTCCGTTATGGCATTTATTAATTTTCCTGATTGGAAGGCAAATCGGCAATTATTCCCGCGGGATAGGAGCAAGTGCCGTGGTTGTGATTGCCGATGTACAAGACAAATTTGACAAGCCATTGCTGATAAGCTCGACGAAAATGTATGTTACATACATTGTGACATGTCAAAATACGGACAAGTGGATATAATGTACAGCAATGCGGGTATTACAGGCCGGCATTTAAAGGGGAAGGTTTTGAGGGCCGAGGATATTGCAAAGGCTGAGCTTTATTTGGTTAGTGAATAGCGATGAGGCAAGTGGATATTTCTATAATGGCATTAGGCTTTATTCCATGTTTCTATATAACCCCACAACACATTGGGGTTAGTCCAATGCGTAACAAACAAAATAATTCATCTGCCTCAAATTTCTTTGAATTGGCACTTCAATTTCAGTGGTCAAAAGAGTTTCCTCTGCCTCAGAATCTTGAACATGTCCGAATAAATACCGGTAAAACAAAAATTTATAAGAAACTCTAATGTGAGATATTCCACCATGCCTATCAGTTAGACCTGACAATATATATAGTTGGTTAACTGTCGGGTCAACCTATATTAACTGAAATCAAATGGGTTGGTTAACTGTTTTTATTTATTTGGGTTGGTTAAAGTTTGGAACCATATTTTAAAAAAGAAATATATTTCCAACCCGGTTAACCATTTTTCGACACATTTTATTTCAAATCAAAATCAAAAGTTTTTTCCACCCATATTTACATATTCAAGAAGCTCAACCACCCACCCCACCCCACCCCACACCCCAACCAAAAAAAAAATATTAAGCGATTATGTATACACCACCCACCCTCTACCCTTACCCACCCACCTACCCACCCCTCCCTTATATCCGTATCTCTATTTATAGTATATATTAATTTCATTTTTTAAAATTTTTGTTTAAAAGTCAAAATATCTTAAAATGGTTAATACGATTTTTAACCATAACCATATGGTTCCAACCCACATAACCCATATTAAAAATGGTTAATATGGTTTTAGTTCTTAAATGGAACTATAACCATATTTTGAAAACCAAAACCAATCCATAAACATATTTTGTCAGGCCTACTATCAGCTAATTATTTACTGCTAAATAAACTAGGGCATCATTTATTTTCGTTGGTGTTAGGTCATGATATTTCTCCTATTTTAGGCCGGGTATATTGGGCTCATTTATTAAATTTAATCCATTGGACTTTTATAATTAAGCCATTGGGCTTGTTGGGCCCAATCATTTTGTTGACTTCATTTAATCCTGTAAGACCGGGTCGGATCGAGGGATTAACCCATTGGGTCACTTAATATCTATTACTTTGACTTGTAATGATGATATAGTATGACAGTTGACCGAGATACCTGTCATGCATTAATGTGGATGGGATTATAGTCGGCCGGCGGTGTGAACAGCAGCAAAAAGCAGTGGATAAGCTCCATGCAGTCGGCAGAATCCATCAGATCATGGGGATATGTCAGATGGTAGTAGCTGACACAATAATCCAGGCAAAGATATTACTCCCTCCGTCCCAAATTAACTGCTCAGTTTTGACTTTTTAAAGTCAAATTGATCATTTTTAAAACTAATCTTTTTACTATTTTTGCTAAAATATAGGTGAAGAGATTATAACCAAAAGAAAGTATATACAATTTATTACTAATCCTAATTTTTATAATTTTAGAAATATATTTATATATGCTTAATTATTAATTCTAAAAATAGTCAATTTGACTTAAAAAAGTCAAAACTGAGCAGTTAATTTGGGACGGAGGGAGTATATCCTACCAAGTAAGTCTTCACAAGGAGGTACGTATTTTCATATATTCACGGACACAACACAAATTAATTATCTCTCTCATTACACTAGATTCTATTATCCTCTTGAGTTAACCTTGTGAACAGACATACTTACTCTCACGCCTGAGCTATCCCCCGGCGGTCCGGCCGTCAAGCTTGTGGTGTTTGTCGTGTTTACTGTGCAGGATCAAGACGTCTTTCGTGATTGAGACGTGGAGAAAGATCTTGGCGTTAACAGTTGGTATTAATGAAACAAAGGCACCTCTGATAGTTATGAGTTGGTGTTAATTAGATAAGGGCATCTTTGGATGAGCAAGTGAGTAACTCTATAACAATTAACACTAGCGCAGACAAAATAAAGAAAAGAGACCTAGTTTCTTTTTTATTGGTGCTGTCCTTGCAATACTTCCAAAACAACTATGATGATGTACTGAGATTGAATTTTCAAATTCTTGACAAATTAAACATAGATATATGGTTTAGTTCAAAGTATGAACTTTATGAATAATAAGATTATGAATTTTCCGGATACGGAAAAATCTTAAATGCAGAATTAACAATCCCAAATCCCCCATCGATAAAAAGATTATGCCCGCTCACATATTTGGCATCGTCACTAGCCAGATACAGAACAGCATTCGCAACGTCATCAGTCCGCAGAGTCACACCCTTGAGATTCGCCAATGAGTTCATCGCGTACTCGAGATCTTCATCATTGTCGAGCCCCACAAATTTCTTAGCTAGAGGCGTTACCAGAGCGTAAGGCGATACACAATTGACCCTAATTCCAAACTGTCCGAGCTCAACTGCCAAATTTTTGGTAAGTCCTAACACAGCATGCTTTGAGGCGCAATACGCATGTGAAGCTGCGCCACCAACATTGGAGCTTAAGCTAGAGGTAGAAATTATGCAGCCGATTCGAGCCGGAACCATAACTCGGGCAGCATGTTTCATGCCTAAGAAAACACCCGTGACATTAATGGCGAGGACGCTTTCAAAATCGGACTTTTTGTTGTCGATTATTCTTGGCGTGTTGGGATCGGATATGCCCGCATTATTGAACATAATATCAAGTTTTCCATAAGTTGATACGGCTTTATCAACAGCATCTTTGATATGGTCTTCATTTGTTACATCACAATGGACATAAATAGAATTTGACGTGCCTAAAGCTTCGTGAACTTTTTGTCCCAGTTCATCTTGGATATCTGCGATGACAACCTTAGCACCATGTTGGACGAAGATCTTAGCGGTGCATTCGCCGATGCCGCTAGCTCCTCCAGTTATCAAGGCGACCTTTCCCTCCAGTCTAGATCATATATATATAACAAGGTCATCCAAATACAAAGTATTATATTTTCTGGTGGTTTCAATTGGCAAAACAAGAAATTTGCATAGTTACAAACTTCACAACATGCATATACTTTTAAAATTAGTGTTTGCCAGAGGCGCAGAGCTTAGGAGTAGTCCCTAACCTATGTCGATAGTTATATTTTGTGTATACAGTTGTACTCAATTTTCATTTTGTAAAACTATGTATGCACATAGTACAAGATTATTGACAATTTTTTGTGGGACTCAACTTTGTTTTCTCATAAATTCTGTAAAAAAAAATGGGGATTAATCAAATAAATTATAATGATTGCCAAGTGCATAATAGTAGGGGGGAAAAGGTCATAATTAAACCATGCATATATGTTTTTTTTCCTTCCGTTTTATGCATGTGTTGTATGTACTTACTTACCTTTGAGTGATTGCTGATAGAAGTGAAGTGGTCGCCATTGCACACCCACAACAGAGAGAGATCAAAGAGCTAAGCCTCTATGGAATAATACTAGAAGAGGAGAACATGATTTATACAAAGAAATTCACCTAATTCTACATTTAATTTAACCAAGACAAAAGATAATAAACAAAAGTATAATTTTGTTAAAAACTATGCTTCAACACACACACACACATATATATATAATATATATATATATATATATATATATATATATAATTAATGTGTATCGGCAAAAACTATAAAATTAAATACTCCATCCGTCTCTTATTATTTGTCTTTTTAAAAGTGGACACACATATTAAGAAAAATAATTAATATTATGTTTTTTAGTTAAAAATAACTTTAAATGTATTGGAATAAAAGAGTATTATTTATTGGATAGAAAGTATTAAAAGAACTAAAATTATATTTAATATTTGAGCTAAGATTAAAAACTAAACAATTGATGCTTAATTTGAATTTATCAAATGACAAAAACACTTTTTTAAAACAATACTAGTATTTAAAAAGAGAAAGTAGACTGACAAAATGAACAGTCTCGATCTAACCAAATGGAAAAAATAAAATAAAATATATAGTAGATAATTTTTAAGCTTTGGCTACGATCCAAAAATCACTAACAAAAATTGATGCCATTATTGGGTATTGGCATATTTGTTGTTGTTTGATATTTAAAACATTTATACTAGTGACGCCATTATTGGGTATTGTCATCTTTGTTGTTGTTTGATATTAAACCATTTATACTAGTGCAACACAAGGTGTCCGGCATCTCTGTCTGACTCTAAATTTGTTTAATTTCTATTTCATCAGTTTTTACATGTTATATATTATAATCTAATATAATTATTTATTTATAATTAATGAATAAATATTATTTAACATCAATATATATGATATGAGATAGTAAATAAGGTAGAAAAAAGACAACAATATAAATATGAGATAGTAGACTATGGAATTTTTTAATTAATATTTCAAATCTTACTCGATTCAGATTATGATATTGATATAAATATTACTATTATTTAAACTGATTGAGAAAATATTGACACTTTTAATGTACAATTTGCTGAAAATGAGACTAGGGAGTATGATATAGGTAGGTGAAGCATTATAATTAGTTGGCCTATTAGCGCTGATGTGAGGTATGAATGAATAATCAAATATGCTTTCAGCAGCTACTCAGAATTCACATATATAGACTTGTTGGTCGGTCCAAATCAGCTTATAACCCTAATCAAAAGCTAATCTTTTTAATTTAGAGTATCATGACAATGAGGAATACATAACCACCAAGAAGATGACATTTATATATAAATCCTACAAAATTGAATGAATGTGTCAAAGTTTATTTATTTAACCATAAGAATTTTATAATAAAGAACTGCATCTGTTGAATAAAAGTTATTTTTTGTCCAATACAACCCTATCCTATACCAAATGCATAGAAAAAGTTGTATTTAATTACCATATCCTTGATTATATATATTTCATAAGTTGACACATTGTTATTGATAGTGTAAACTACTTCTAATTTTACAAGCAGTATTTGTAGAATTTTAGACTTGAGAATTCAGTATCAAACAAAATGTTTAAATATAGAGTGTAATGCATGGAAGGTTACCTTAATTATAAAAATTTATATTACATTTTCCCTTTAATTTGTCATTGTTTCACTTATTTTTTCAAGCTCCTAACATAACAATCTCAAATTAAGCAAGTGGCCCCAAAGAGTAAATGGATCTTCATCCCAAAATGACCATTTGTTAAGTACAAAAGCTTCATTTCCTAGGTCAGATTCTTTGCATATATATATAGTCATCGTAAGTACCACTGAAGTTCACGATACTTTCTATGAACTTCAGTTCACCTTCAACGGAATTTTTTTTTATAAAAAATAATACTAATCGTTAAATAAAAAGAATACAACATAATTTTCACCTATAGAATTGAACTTTACTTTTTTGTTCTTATCCTTTTTCAGATATATAAAACCAATCAAGTTAATTTCTGGATCGAAGTAGCAACAGTTTTGTCGAGGACCAGGGTGCTCATCCGATCCATTAGGTATTGCTTGGTTCAACTGCTGCTTTTGGTTGTGGATGAAGAATGTGGAATTCAAAGGATCACATTAATCAGCTAACACCCCCCACCCCACCCCACCCCACCCCATCTACTGATATGTAGTACAGTACAGAGAATAACAAAGGAATTAATTAGATAACATAAACTAAATAAAGGATTTGCTGATTGTAATTAATATTCTCAAAAATTAAATACCGGCCATACAACGTGAAATTAACTTTGATGTAGCGTGACAAGTATCAAACATAAATTCAAGATGATGAATCTTCAGGATACTGAAAAATCTTAAACGCAGAATTAACAATTCCAAATCCCCCATCAACAAAAAGATTATGCCCACTCACATACTTGGCCTCATCACTCGCCAGATAAAGAGCTGCGTTGGCAGCATCATCGGTCCGCAATGTCACACCTTTAAGAATCCCTAGTGCGTTCATCACGTTCTCCAGATCTTCATCATTATCTAGCCCCACATATCTCTTAGCTAACGGCGTTACCAACGCGTAAGGCGATACACAATTGACCCTAATACCAAATTGTCCAAGCTCAACAGCCAAATTTTTGGTCAGTCCTACTATTGCATGCTTTGAGGCACAATAAGCATGTGATGCTGCGCCGCCAAGACTTGCGCTAACCCCAGTTGTTGATATTATGCAGCCTCTTCGAGCCGGAACCATAACTCGGGCCGCATGCTTCATGCCTAGGAAAACACCCGTTACATTGACTGCAAGGACAGTTTCGAAATCGGACTTTTTGTTGTCGATTATTCTGGGAGTATTGGGATCACATGTGCCAGCGTTATTGAACATAATATCAAGTTTGCCATAGATTGATATTGTTTTGTCCACAACATTTATAATATGGTCTTCATTAGTAACATCACAGTGGACATAAGTAGAATTTGATGTGCCTAGGGCTTCTTGGACTTTTTGTCCTAGTTCATCTTGGATGTCCGCGATGACAACTTTAGCACCATGTTGGACGAAGATCTTAGCTGTGCATTCGCCGATACCGCTGGCTCCTCCTGTTATCACTGCCACCTTTCCCTCCAGCCTATATACGTACGTATATGAAAAGCAAGTGTCATATCCTCCTTACACTACTTTTTGCCCGGTTATATTATTAGAAAAATAGGGATTAATCATAAAAATTTTAGGAGAGACCGCATCAAAACATGTGGATCGATGTCAAAATCGGATATAAAATTTGAGAGTATTATTCAAATTATGATCTTTTTGGTGTATGGTGAATCGAGATGCATGCCTCAATGATAAAATTAACTAAATTCAGAAAATATCTCTTCTAGAATTTATTTAAATTTTTATGTAATATCCTTCATTTACCAATTGCTAAATACACGCACACAAAAATTAATTCAATCTGAAGATATTGCTAAATAAAAAGTTCACAAAAGGATCATTGCAAGCATAAAAATAAACATAGAATTATAAAATGTAAGCCATTTCTTACCTTCTCGGAAGTGTTGCCATAATTGTGAACACTCAACAAATTAAACAAGAGAGAGAGGAGAGGGGTAGGAATAGCCGAGTCCTTTAAGGAATATATATAATAGAGTAGAGGAAGAGGAGAAAGAAGATAAAATAGAAATGTCCAAAAGCAAAAACAAAGAGATTCAGCTGCCTCGACATTAATTACCACGCCCAAATCGAATAAACCCAAATATTAGTTGAAAACTATGCTCTTATGCTATACATAAGCCAGGAAAAATTAATAAACTGTATAAAAGTAATCCAGCGAATATGACCCACCGAGGTACATATCGTGTACATATCCAATGACAAGCAATCTGGAAAAATATGCAAATAAAATGGAGACACATATCGTGCAAATAAAATACCGAGGTACATATCGTGTACATATCCTGTATTTTGTGATTTTATTAGTATATATGACTCAATCATTATAACAATATAACAGTATATAATGGTAGATGTTATTAAAAAATGAGTTTATTATTAAGTAATATACCGAATTTGAGGCGAGTTCCTTTCTTTGAATGATGAGATGGTCAATAGAAACACCTATGAGGTGTGCAGCCTCTCGATTAAATAAAACGAATGTTATCCTTAACTTTAAGCGTGACTTTGTAGCGCTATGTAGTCCCAATCTCTTCGCCTATGCAATTTTGACATTGTAATTTGATTGATGGATCCTTTATCTTACGGAAACATTTTTTGCATTCAAGATAGTACCATCCTTGGTCGAACACTATATCATCAATTGTTGCTTCACACGTGCAATACATAAACTGTTGGCATTTTGAGAGGCTTTAGTATGTGTCAATTTAAAGTTTTAAATGAAAAAACCTTTTCAGTAATGTTAAAAAATCAGTTAAAGTAGGTATTTATCTCTAAACCCTGTGGCAATTTCGCATTTAATAGTTGGTTTATGCTAAAACAATCAATGTTATAATTTTATGGATGTGTGTTCAATTGAGTGTTTGGAACAATTTCAATACTTGAGGTGATTCCTTCATTGTTTTGTATAGTACTTCTTAGGGTGGATATTGGTTAGTAAGGGATGTTAAAATAAACCCTAGTGGCAGTTGTTGATGATAACTTGATCTCCCCTATAAATAAAATAAGTTCGTGTTAGTAATTATTCTTGTAAACAATTAAAAATTCCAAAATCACCTTTAAATTCCTTGCAAGTGTTCCCGTCACTACTACAACAATCAAGTTGTCATTTTGTCTTGAAAAATCTCTTTGAAAATTTAATGCATGTTCTCCTCACATAGTTACTGTGATTGTGTGGTGGCTGTTTGTAATAATATAAAATTGTTATTAGTGGTATGAGAAAAATAATTCGAATTGGAAAAATAACACTATTTTTGACATATACCTCTCATTCGTTAAGAGAATATCCATTTTTTGAATTCCTTGTCCAACTGTTTGCAAGTCAGTTATCGCGTTGTAAGCTTTCCAATAACATCTATGAGGAAATGAAATCTAATAAGTATAAGAAGAAAAATTTCAAGTATGTGTTGTGTAATGAGGCTTTGAGTATTTTTTTAACCTATGAGATGTGTTTTATCTTCAGCCTTAGTTTCTTGTTTCAGGCAAACATTGATAACTCAAATTTATACCTTGCAATTATATCTGTGTTGTTTACCTCGAGCTATTGTTGTCTTGTGAAAAAAGTTAATCACCTTATCACCATTAATTGCTTTATATCTAGGTGGGGCTGGTACAATCTTAAAATTGGATATGACGTATGCGTTGTCTTCGTTTAATCTTTTGATGTATTGTGCTCGTTGGTTGAATCTCAGAATGAGCATCACGTGATTATCCTGCACATAATATATATAAGATAAATAATCTATTTATAAGATAACAACTTTTAATTCTTGGTAATATTTATTTATGAAGTAATATAAAATTTAGAATACTACATCTTCATCAATCAATATAGTTGTGGTGTTGACTAATCTGTCCAATGCTCAAATTGATCTCATACCACTTTCTTGTTAATCTGACCTTTATTGTATAACCATCTCTATGACTTGTTAATTCGTTCAAAGTTATATAATTTCTTGACATACTGAATAAATGTCTGTAGATGTGGAGTACTTCTGTGTGTAGTATGAGATTTTTATAGGGTGAAATACAATGATAAGTAGTATTTTATTAAATATATTTAAACTTTCATTTGTAACTGTTTAGTACTGAGAAGTCATATACTTAATGATTTTATTAAAGATTTTTTTACTGTTCATGTCCTTTTCCAGATTCTTAATTATTTGAGAACTATTATGTTAAAATTTACATTTAGTTCAATTTGAGGTTGCTACAATTTTGCAGTGTTTTTTGTTAATACCTGTATATACATGCTGCTATTTGGAAGAGAAAAGAAAAATAAAAAACAATGGATTGGAAAAGGCAACTGGATTGCAGTTTTGAAGATGAAAGAAAAAGAAAAATCGTTGGATTGGAAGAGACATCTGAATTAAATGGATTGCAGTTTTGAAGATGAAAAGAAAAAGAAAAATTGTTGGAGTGGAAGAGACATCTGAATTAAATGGATTGCAGTTTTGAAGATGAAAAGAAAAACCATTAGATTGGAAGAGGCAGTTTTGAAGATGAAAAGAAAAAGAAAAACCATTGGATTGGAAGAGGCAGTTGAATTAATGGTTTTCTGCTATGTATTAATGGTTAATTGATTTCAAATTAATCTGAAACTATTTTCTGTATTAATGGTTTTATTAATATCAATTGTATATGGGATTTCAATTGATTAAAATTAGGTGTGTTAATTAATTAATTGATTTGAAATTAATTGAGTTAACTCTGTTGGAAATCAAATTGGAAGCCAGATTAATTAATTGATTTGAAATTAATTGAGTTAACTCTGTTGGAAATCAAATTGTAAGCCACATAATTTCAAATTAAGTGAGTTGATTCGATCACCTAATTATGCAATTTGGATGATAGGATATGATGTCTTTATATACAAGGTATTGATGTGTGTATCCCATCTTTAAAGAATTGTTTCAGAATAATGCTACGTTTGGATTGAAGGAATGGAATAGAGTAGGGAATGGAATAGATGAGGGAATGGAATAAGGAAGGGAATGGAATGATTTTTTAATATTCCATGTACATGTTTGGTAGATGTTAGGAATACATCTAAGAATGAAATAAATAATTAGAAAGTGACCTAAATACCCTCAAATGTTCAAATTTAACTTAAATTCAATTTATATTAAAAATTTAACACATATTTCATTCTTAGAAATAAAGAGGAGTGGGGTAGGTGGGGTGGGGGTGCGTGGGGCGGGGTGGGGTAGGGTGGGGTGGGTGTGTGGGGGTGGGGTAGGTGAGGTAGATGGGGATAGGGTTAAGGTGGGGGTGGGGTGGGGTGGGTGGTGTGGTTGGAAGGGTAGGTGGGTTGGGGTGGCTGGGTGGGGGTTGGTTGATAGGGGGTGGGGTGGGTTGGTAGGTAGGATAGATGGGTTGGGGTGGCTGGGTGGGGGTAGGTTGGTAGGAGGTGGGCGTAGGTAGGGTAGATGGGGTGGGGTGGGGTGGGGTGGGTAGATGGGGTGGGGTAGAGTGGGGTGGGGTAGATAAAGTGGGGTAAGTGGTGGTAGGGTAGCGTGGGTGGGTGGATGGGTGGGGTGGCGTGGGTATGTAGGGTACGTGGGTTGGGGTGGCTGGGTGGGGTTAGGTTGGTAGGGGTAGGGGTAAGGGTAAGTGGGGTAGGTGGGGTAAGTGGGGTGGGTTAGTGGTAGGGAGGTGGGTTAGGATGGCTGGGTGGGGGTAGGTTGGTAGGGGGTGGGCGTAGGTAGGATAGGTGGGGTGGGGTGGGGTGGGGTGGGGTGAGTGGGGAAGGTGGGGTAGAATGAGGTAGGTGGGGGTGGGTGGATGGGTAAGTGAGGGTGGGTGGGGTGGATTGGGTGGGGTGGATGGGGTGGGGTGGAGTGGGGTATGTGGGGGTAAGTGGGGTGGGTGGGGTGGGTTAGTAGGTAGGGTAGGTGGGTGGGGGTGGCTGGGTGGGGGTAGGTTGGTAGGGTGTGGGCGTAGGTAGGGTAGATGGGGTGGGGTTGGGTGGATGGGTGGGTGGGTGGGTGAGGAAGGTGGGGTGGAGTGAGGTAGGTGGGGTGGGTAGATGGATAGGTGAGGGTGGGATGGGGTGGGTAGATTGGGGTAGATGGGGTGGGGTGGAGTGGGGTAGGTGGGGTGGGTTGTAGTAGAGTGGGGGGTGGGTGGGTGGGTGGGTGAGTTAGGGTAGATGGGGTGGGATGGGGTGGGGTGGGTGGATGGGTAAGTGGGGGTGGATGGAGTAAGTGGGGTGGGGTGGGGTAAGTGGGGTGGGTGGGGTAGTTGGGGTAGGTGGGTAAGGGGCGGGGTGAGAGTGGGGGTAGGTGGGGGTAGGTTGGTAGGGGGTGGAGTGGGTGGGGGTATGTTGGTAAGGGTGGGAGTAGGTGGGGTAGGTGGGTTAGGGTGTGGGGTGGGGTGGGGTGTGGTGGGGTGGGGTGGGGTGGGGTTGCGGGGTGGGGGTAAGTGGGGTAAATTACGAAGAAATAGAAATATGGAAATTCCGAAGAAATTATCAAATCTCGGCCCCTTCTTTCTCGTCGTTCCCAGATCGATCGAATTGAATGAATATGTAAAAAGCCCTATTATATCTTTAGGGGTATATTTGTCAATTACTTAAAAATAATGGATGAAATGATTTATTCCTGGCCATCCCTCAAGGAATGAAAATTAAAATTTTAAGTTAACTATCTTTACAGGAGGAATACATTATTCCGTTGGAATAAACAAACCAAACAACATTTTTATCATTCCAATGGAATGATTTATTCCATTCTCCCTCCTATTCCATCGATCCAAACGTAGCATAAAGGTTTGTCGCCATTAATTGTATTAATTGCACCAAAAACTTGAAATTACATAGCAATCATGCTTGTGTGTTAATTTCATATATATATATATATATATATATATATATATATATATATATGGGTAATCATTCATAGCAAACGTTTGCTACGGACACTATTTAGCAAACAAGCTCCCATCAGTTGATCTAGACATTTAATGGCTTAGATTGGTCAAAAATTCCACCTACCGCTACAGCTTGTAGCGGCAGTCCCTTTTCCATTTTGCCTTTAGCCTTTTTACATTACTGCCCCTACCATTTTAATACATGCCTGCCGCTACAGCCTGTAGCAGCAGTGTGGGTCTCAGCCTTATGGCCATAATGTAAAGATAAGTTTGTATTTATGTATACATAATATAAAAATAAAAGATAATGTAAAGATAAATAATATAAAAATAAAAGATAATGATAAGATAAGTCTGAATAAAAGATAAATTTATTTTTATAAATACAATATAAAAATAAGATAAGTTTGAATAAAAGATAAATTTATCTTTTATAATAAGATAAATTTACCTTGAATGATAAAATAAATTATAATAAAATAAATTTATCTTTTATTATAAAAACATAAATTTATCTTTTATAATAAAATAAATTTATCTTTTATAATAAAATAAATTTATTTTTATAATAAAATATATTTATCTTTTATAATAAAATAAATTTATCTTTTATTATAAAATAAATTTATAGTGTTGTGCATTTATTTTATTATAAAAGATAAATTTATCTTATTATAAAAGATAAATTTATTTTTTATTCAAACTTATCTTATTTTTATATTATGTATTTATAAAAAAAATTTATCTTTTATTTAGACTTATCTTATCATTATCTTTTATTTTTACATTATTTATCTTTACATTATCTTTAATTTTTACATTATGTATACATAAATACAAACTTATCTTTACATTATGGCCATATGGCTGAGACCCCTGCCGCTACAGCCTGTTGCGGCAGGCATGTATTAAAATGGTAGGGGCATTAATGTAAAAAGGCTAAAGGCAAAATGGAAAAGGGACTGCCGCTACAAGCTGTAGCGGCAGGTGGAATTTTTGACCAATTTAAGCCATTAATGTCTAGATCAACGGATGGGAGCTTGTTTGCTGAACAGTGTCCGTAGCAAACGTTTGCTACTGATGATTACCATATATATATATATATATATATATATATATATATATATATATATATATATATATATATATATATGATTAACATGCATGCATTCCCAAAATACTAGTATTAACTATAGTAGCTAGCTAGTACATAAAACTTCATCATATTCTGTATGATCGGATAGGTTCCACTCCACTGATGATGGCCATTTCTACGAAATCCATGAATTAAGTTCATCTGCAAAGACAGAAAAATCTTATATATATACACTGAATGAAACTCCTTATATACTCTTAGGAGTAATATTGTTAATTAGTACATAATTAAAAATGGTAGTGTACGTACCTTTGGCAATTAAGAAGAACTCAAAAACTTCATAATTGTCACGGGGCATCGTAGCATATTTGAGGCACATCAAGTCCCCCTCACCAAGACAGCACATATCATCCCATCCAAGAATGTACACGTCTTCCATTTTCTTCTTCAGAAAGTGCCGGAGCCACAAAATGAAGAGTTCCTGCCGATCATTTCATGACCAAAACAACCGTGCTTTATCATCTTAATACGGAGCACCCTTCCCTTCCTCTCAAGAATATCTTTGACTATATGAGGTGCATGAGCATAGATATATTGCTCCACTTCCTCTCTACATAAAATCATATGCTTTTTCTCAATTTCTTCCGCTGTAATGCTTCTACACATCCATATAGAGGGATCACTTATATGACCACCTGCAGCTTCACACATTTTTCGATCTTTAATTTACTACCTAATTCGATCATACTGTACCCACCCATTCTAGCTTACCTTTATATAGATTTTTTTTTCATTTTTAAGGCGCCAACTTTTAAGTGATTTGAAATTTATTTTACGTTTAAGCCCACACACTAATATTATTAGGGAATTGATATTTTCATATGCATGTATTTTTGATATTTTTATATGGTCTTCTCTGAGCATACAGTGAGTTACACCTTTATGTGAAAAATAATCATGTGAAAATATCAAAAATACATATGAAAATAGTAATCTTCTGTTACTAATACTAGCTATGATCGAGATATAGATTAAGCGAATGAAATAAAAGTATCTAAAATTTATTATGTACTCTGATAAATAAGGACCAAGTTATTGTAATATAATGAATTGTGATGTGTGTATATATATATATATATATATATATATAGGGATATGATCCATAGCAAATATTTGCTATGGAGAAAATTTTGGCAAATAACATCATATCCGTCCATTATATAAATGAAGGACGCAGATTAAAAAAAAAAAATTCCTTACGCTAGACGACATGGCGTATGGTGAAAATTTTCATCTCTCATACGCTACATCAACTAGCGTACCACCAAGCCAATGCCATTATATCAAGTTATAACTCTGTACGTTACTATGGGCAAAAATGGTTATAAGTACGTAAGCTACCACTAACTACTCTATTGCACTTAAAACATTAATAAACCCATTAAACACAAACAGCTGAACATGCACACGTCATAACATCGACATCGATTCTTCTGGTAGCATGCTCAGCAGGCAGCAGCACGCAGATTTCAATTTAATGGAGTTTAATTCACCCAATTTCAAAAGAACAACTGTTCAATCTCTATTATTATTTTGATCCTTCACTCCTCGATCACTCTGTTACACAAAATGGAAAAATCTGGGTATGGCCAGGACGGAATATACAGATCCCTCCGGCCACCATTAATTCTCCCCAGAGACCCCAACCTCTCAATCATTTCATTCCTCTTCCGGAATTCCTCTTCTTTACCGAACAAATACGCCCTCATCGACGTCGATTCCGGCGAAACCTTAACCTTCTCCCACCCCAAATCCATCGTATTTAAAGTTTCCAACGGCTTTCACCAATTGGGTATCCAGAAAAACGATGTAATTCTCATCTTTGCCCCCAATTCCATCCAATTCCCTCTTTGTTTTCTTCGGAATCATTGTCGCCGGTGCCATTGCCACCACCGTCAATCCCAGTTACACAGTTCCCGAGATTTCCAAGCAGATTAAGGATTGTAACCTAAAAATTATAATCACTGTCCCTGAGTTATGGGGAAAGGTTAAAGGGTTTAATTTATCAGTTGTGATCTTGGGTTCTGAAAAATCTTTTGAAGGATTTGAATCAAATTCAAGGATTACCCTTTTTACTGACTTGGTGAAGAATAACGGGTCAGTTTCAAATTTACCAAAGATTTTGAGTAATGATACTGCGGCTTTGTTGTACTCGTCTGGAACAACTGGGAATAGTAAGGGTGTGATTTTAAGCCATATAAATATTATTGCCGCGACTTTAATGTTAATGCAGTTGGTGGCTTGGTACGCTAGTTGATGTAGCATATGAGAGATGAAAATTTCCAGCATACGCCATGTCGTCTAGCGTAAGGAAATTTTCTATTTTTAATTTGCGTCCTTGATTTATATAATGGACGGATATGATGCTATTTGCCCAAATGTTCACCATAGCAAGTATTTGCTATGGATCATATCCCATATATATATATATATATATATATATATATATATATATATATATAGTTTTCTAGATTTTGCTATTTATTGTTAGATTATATCATTAATGTACACAATTACGTAGATTTTTTTCCTGGATAGCCGTTTTAATGGGATCAGATTATGAACTATAATTTATTATTCAAAATTTTTTTGAAAAAATTATGAAAATCCTACTTTTTGTTATATATATATAAGCAAAAGTGGGAGTAATTTTACAATAAGATTAGCAAACTTATATTTTCACATAAAAAATTAATACTTTTACATGATCACTCTCACATAAATAGTGAGTGGATCCATATGAGAAAAAATATTATTTTAACATATGAAAATATCATTTTCTTAAGATTAAAGCAGCACCGGCCCTGGGCTAAAGCCCAAGGTGCCCGGGCTTTAGGCCCTGGGCTCAACTTATATATGTATAACATATCCAAAAATTACAACGATTCAACGGTCGAATTAAATATTATAACTCACACAATAAATCTGTAATAACACCGATTTGATCTTTTAATACCACCAATCCGACAAAATACTGATAAAACACCTCAATATTAACTCTTTCATTTATAACCACATAAATAAACCCATCATTTATATCCACATAAAATAAATATTTCCTTATCATATGAATCAATAATTAATTATTCACAAATAATATTACAGAATCACATTTATGACAACCAGACTGTTCCCAGGAAAGAGAGGGCTTTCCGATAAGGATTTCTCCTTACTGGCGCACAATTAGGTGACCAAACCTCTCCTTGACAGAACTTTCTAGACATTGTCAATAATGTTATCTAATAATATTATTCAAATAATATGAATTATTGATCTGATAATGGAGATACTGTGCAGTGATAAGTATTGAACAACAATAATACAAAATATCAACGCAGCAATTATTGAATCAATAAAATAAAATATTGAACAGTAACTACTGTGAAAATTATTGAGTAGTGTCTTCTTACATAAGGATCAATAATTCAATAATACTGTGCAATATCGTGTGCTACTGTGCAACCACGCGTATTACTGTATTTTAATCACCGGATATTCCAACAGTCTTAACGGTAACAACTACGTCGTTATTTGTAAAAACTCAAACTTTGACATTTTCTTCATCCGATTGTTATCCGTTATGGGGCCCACAAATGGCTGCGCCGTCGTACGAATATTCCCCAACATAAAGAATATTTTATAACCACTTGCTTATTTTGAAAATGTGCACATTTCACTCATAACCAAAGTATTATATCAAATTATCATCTTATTATTCACAATAATAAATAGAGAAAATTCGATTTTTATTCATTAAAAAGTTGGGGTCTTACATATACCCTAAGCATTAAATATGTCATATTTTTCTTATTCTAATTCTCTCTCCATATTCAATAAGTATAATTAGTTATATATTGAAAATATTTTGAATTAAAAAACTAGAAAATCATTCTCTCACCTACATTGGAAATGATTAATGACATATTATTATAAATAGTTTTGTTATTTCATTCCTCTTTTTAATATGCGAGAAAAATATTGGAATTTGAGCCTAATTTAATATGGGTATCATTAATTAATTTTACTGATTTTATATATTAATGTGTTCTACTCCATGAGTAGATTAAATTAAGTATTTGGAAGCTCACATCTATGGAGTAATGAATGAGATATTAACTCCCAAAGATCACACTTGAAAATGATAAAATGTAATAAATACATATGGAAAAAATCAAGTCCCACATAGATTAAAAATTAAATATTCTATATGTTTATATACAAGGAAAGTGCTATTGGATTTGGGCCCCAAGGGGCACCCCACTTTTGTGGAAGTGAGAGTACCTAACCAAGATTAGGTTTGAACCCGCGCGCCGCCGTCCGGCCGAGCCGACCTTGCTCGAGCTCGTGGGTCTGGGTCATTTAAATTTTATTTATTTAATTCTTTTATTAAAACTGTGTCGTTTTGAGAATTATCAAAATTGTGCCGTTTTGAAGAGCGGTATTTATTAAAACTGTGTCGTTTTGAGAAAGCGGTATCTGCTAAAAGGGTACAAGTCTGAACGAGCGGCCCAAAACTACGTCGTTTTGGTCGCGCCTTTTCTACTAAAGTAAAACTACATAGTTTTGGTTTTTGTTAATACTGAAACTACGTCGTTTTATATGTCCGAATGGACGCGCCTATATTGCATATGATCAAAACTACGTCGTTTTGACCAATGGATGCCATATATGCATTTTCAGTGGCATCTCATGCCCTTCCAAAGGGATAAACACCCATCCGAAGGGTCACTAACCCTCCTATAAATAGATAGGAGGGGCCAGCCATTTTACTCATTCAATTCTCAAGCATTCTAGCATATTAGAGTTTTAAATATTTATTTTTTTCATCAGTTTCTTAGTTATTTTGTGAGAGAGAGTCTGAGCATTACTTTGGTTCGTAGAGTATATTTTTTGTAGTGCTGCAAAATATACAGTGTCATTGTATCCTGGGAGACAAGTACTATCAACTCTAAGCACCATACGGATGACATAATTGTCTTAATGACATAGTACCAAGTACTAGTCTTGACAAATCAGTTATTGCAAGATAAGTTCATTTAAATATATATAATATCTTTTAAAGGTTACTAACAAAAAATTTATGAGAACTTTTATTCTGAGACAGAAAGAGTACTACTAAACAAAACAAATAGACTTCAATAACATTCATGATCAAATTTTACCCACTTCAAAGTTTATTGTAAAAAACAAAATTATAATTGAAAACAAATCACATAAGAAGCCAAACACCTCTCAAACAAACAAAAAGAGAAATTTCATTATGTTATTTAAAATTACAACAATGCTCACATAAGAAGTACTCTCTCCGTCTTAAATTATCTGCTGTTTTAGCAAAAAAAATTTGTCCCACAATATCTGCTTTTTTAAGATTTCAATGCATTTTTTCCATTTGTTTTCCTAATTTGCCCCTTTATCTTAATTGTTGATAATCATTACTCTCATTGATGTCTCTCCTTTTTTTTAAACATCCACATTCATGCCCCCCTCTCTCTCTTCAATTAATAATTGTTTCTCTCTATCTCTCTTTTTAATTAATGTGCTGCTTTTTCTCTCTCTCTTCAATGTTTCTCTCTCTCCAATTAATTAGCTGCTTTTTCTTTCTCTTCAATTAATAAAAAAGTCAGCACAAAGGGTATTTTAGTATTTTTAGCATACATATTGGTATCTGTGTAAAACTCTAGAACAGCAGATAATTTGAAACGGAGAGAGTAATAATTTTTTTTAATTTTTACAAAATGGAGTATTCTATCCGCGGTCCGATTAAACTGCCCACTCTGAAATAAGCTTTTAATGCAAGTTTGCACTCCCATAATCATTTTTATTGGTTTAATAAATTGAAGCTAATAGTATTCGAACTAAGAAGTCCGAGTCTAAGTCTCTCATACTCTCGTTCTCTCGTTCTCTCATACTATAAAAATAAAACATAAAAAACAAATAACTTGGAATTACAGACATCCTTATCCTTAAAATAATTTAACAAAGAAGAATTAGGAAACGAGGGGTGGGTGGGTGGTGAGTAGTGGGGGGAAGGGGGGTGACAACCAAGAATTTGTTGACATGTTTCAGCCTCACATGGATTTTGATGCTACAAAACTACTCTCTTTTTTTCATATCCTTTTTGCTTACCCAATCCCGCTCATGCGTATCTTGTACTACTCACTGATTACAGCTACTGCATCTACATTACATTACGATTCTTAAAGAAAGTAGCCCATCCCCATAGTATCTTCTACTACCAAATAGAGCTATGAAATGCAAATCAATCTATCTCATCTGTATCTATCCCCTATCAGAAAAGATACTCCATATTTTCCCCCTTCCTACGCTTAGGATTCTCACTACTTTATTCCCTTTATCATTGTTCAATCAAATTTCAACGACTTCCTATCTATGTTTAATAACCCCAATTAATTTCAGAATCAATCAAGCCTTGAACCAAGCTGTGCGAGGCAGAATTTTCTAGTCTATACATGTACATTTCTTGTATAAAGTCTGAGCTTTAAAAGAAAAAGCCCAAAGAAAAAGGGTGATGGAGGGTTTGATCCACGAATCCTGCAAAATCCGGAAAAGGGGTTGCTCGTCATCTTCTTCAACTTCATCAAAAGTTCACAATTACCGCTTTAAACGGGCTATTTTAGTGGGTAAGAGACTAGGGGGAGTTGGGTCCAGATCCAGCACGCCGGTTCCGACGTGGAAGACGACGGCATCTGTGCTGCGTGGCGGTGCCGTTGAGTCGCCTAAGTACGATAGTGGTAGGTCGATGCCGGTATCGGCCAGGAAGCTGGCAGCGACGCTGTGGGAGATGAACGAAATGCCGTCGCCGAGAGTGATGGAGGAGGAGAAGAAGTTGTTAAAGAGGAGAGAGAAAATGAGGTCGGTGCTTTCGGGTTCACTTCCTCCTCATTTGTCTGATCCCTCACATAGTACTGCTTCTGGGGTGGGTATTTATTTTTTCGTTATACTTACATTTATTTATGTGCATGTAAAATTAGATTTGTTTGATTTATGTTCTGTTAGTAGGAAATTGGTGGAGAAAGTGACATATGGGCCTCTTTTGTTTCCATGTTTTTTTAGTAGTATTTATTTATATTGCTGTGGTTGGTAAAGAAATGTGAGAAACAGGGAGGTGGGAATTATGTCCATTGGATTATGATAGCTTCATTTGAGAATTTTCTTCTTGCATTTTTTTAAATGTTGTTTTGACTCGATTTTATTTGTGTTTGTTTAAATTATCCTATCTGGTTATGATTTTCAAAGAATTAAAGAGTTTAGACTAGTTAGAGGATTTGTATATACGGAGTAATTTGCATGCGGTTAATACATTATGATAACCAGTTTCTTGGACTTATGAATTCCTGGCCATCTCTGTTACAATTAGTTTATGAGTGGTATTATGGCAAAATCACTTAGTTCCTGCTTGCGATAGCTTTCCAAGTTGAAGAATTGATTTATGGACCAAGTATGTAATAAATATGTTTTTGGATGTTCAAATTTTAGGGGTTGCAGTGTTTCATAACAGTGTGTGTAAGTGCATTGTTCACACATCTGTGTATCTGCATGGTGATTTCTAACTTTGAATTTTTCCTACAATGTGAATTTTCCCCATCAAACGTGTAGAGAATGGATAGGTCCGTAACAGGTAGTCACCAGAGGACGCCCTTGGTCACTCAGAGGCATAGTACTTGCAGAACGAACCGTTGGCGCTGTGGATTCTCTTAGCCTGTGCCAGTTTAATGGAGGTAATGTGGATTCATTCATTGAACGGATCTTTTCTCTTTAATTTAACTATATCCCTGTCACGTCCATTAGCTTGAATATGAAGCTTAATAGATTAAAAATTTATTCACCGTAGCTTTATACTGCAGACTGAAACAAGATCTCAAGCCCAGACCCCGAATGGGTCCATAGTTGGTGTTAGGAGCCCGTTTAAAGGATGTTTGTAATGCTTTGAGCACATCGAAAGAGTTGCTGAAAATAATTATCCGCATTTGGGCTAATAACGACCCACCTACATCGAGTATGTCCCTTGCCTCTGCCTTACATGCTGAGCTTGAGAGGGGTTGTCTGCAGGTAAATCAGCTTATTAAAGAACAGCGGTCGGAGCAAAGTGAGATCAATTATCTTGTAAAATATTTTGCTGAAGAGAAGGCATCATGGAAAATTAGACAGCAACGAGCAACTGAGGCTGCTATCGAGTCCATTGCAGGTGAACTTGAAGTGGAGAGGAAGCTTAGGCATCGATTTGAGAGCTTGAACAAGAAACTTGGAAGGGAGCTATCTGAGACAAAAGCGTCATTCACTAAAGCAGTGAAAGAACTAGAAAGCGAGAAGAGAGCAGGAGAGATAATGGAGCAAGTATACAATGGATTAGCTTCAGATATTGGTGAAGATAGGGCTGAAGTGGAAGAGCTGAATGGGAAGTCTGCAAAAGTTCATGAAGAGGTTGAAAGGGAAAGCGAGATGCTTCAATTAGCTGACAAGTTACGAGAGGAGAGGGTTCAAATGAACCTTTCAGAGGCTAAGCACCAGTTTGGGGAGAAAAATGCGCTTATGGACAAGCTAAGGAATCAGCTGGAAGCTTTCCTCAAACCCAAGAAAAGTAAGAAAAAGAGTTGTGCTTCTCTGACTCTTGGGAACGATGACAAGATCACAACGTACTTAAGTAGAACTCACTTGGCGTCTACTCAGAATGAAGAAAAAGAAGAGGATGGAGAGATTGTGAATGATGTAGATAATAATGAGGACTCAGCAGAAAGTGATCTTCATTCCATAGAATTGAACATGGACAACAGGAGCTTCGAGTGGACACATGCCTCTCTTGCCGCTCAAGATTCTAGAAGAGTTGATGATGAAATGAGGAGGAATTCTATATCAGGAAAAGTTCCAAGGAAAAGTACTTCTATTCAGAGGAGTATCTCAGATGGAGTTGAATGGGTTATCCATACTGACACTTTCAAGAACTCAGGAGATGAGCTAGATCAGGAGAGACTTCATGAACTTGGCAAACAAGCTCAAAGAAAAGGTTATGGGGATGAATTACGGGAACCATAAATCAGTGAAGGCCCTTAGGGACCAGATATTGTCGAGTTCTAGGATAGGATCAGCCAGAGACTTTCTTCCTAGTCCGACTCGGGAGTGGGGGCAACCACGGCCTTCACGAGATCCTGGCCATGTACTTCAGGAAAGACCTCATGTGGTGCAGGGGAGTAGTTCAAAGTCGAGGCTAGGGGAAGCGAGAACTGAAGGGCAGAATGTGAGAAGATCAAAAAGGTGAGTTCTTTGCTGTTAAATAATACTTTTGGTGGAGATCCATTATGTTACAAAACTCGCCCTGTGAAGTTAACATCTTGTTGATTTATGTTATGCAAGCTATCACTACGAGCTACTTGACTTTTAGTATTTGCTGAATTTGAGGACCATCATCAATTTGTAGGAAAACTTGATTTCATAGAATTTTTGTAGAAAATTGAGCTATTCCAATTGACTTGTACAAAATATTCTGTTGTAGTTGATGAGACAATTATGCTCAAGTATTAAAATTCAGTTCTACTGGTTTATTTTATATACCCCAGAATAGTTCTTTCATCTTAATTTGCTTTATTTATGCAATCATCTTATTACTTGAAGTTCAACTGAAGAAAGCTCGAAAGTAGCTGAACCTAGTTGATTTTCATGCAGGAGGAAGACATTATTAACAGTTGTAGAACAAAATCTACTTTGCATCTGAAACACTATATAGCTAACCAACTTCTTCTCTTCTTTACTGTAATATCAGTCTGATTGTTTGCACTTAGAGCGAATACAGTAACACTAAGAAAATAACTGAATAGAAGATTGCAGAGAATGGGATATGATTAGCCATTGTTTCTTAGTGCCAATGCAGGTGAATACTATTTGAGTCTTGCTACATTAATTTATGTCGATATACATGAAATATGTAAGAATTAAGCTAATTTATTTTATCTCGCTTAGACTTTCACGTTGGTCGCAATTCAACTCGGTCATAAATTTGTGAACATATAAATCATTTCCCATACTATTTTGTTTGGTAATCTAAATTGTCTGATTAAAGTGAAAACAATGGTCAAATTGGCATATCATCATACAGTATATCTTATCTGGCAGAATATAAACACACTAGCTAGATATGTGGTGTTGAACATTATTTTATTGACTTCTTAGAGGGGGGGAAAGGGAGTCCAATTCTACTAGTGTATTTAGTTCATCATTGAACTCAATTGCTTTAAACACGGTTTTGTGGATCATGTAGTATTATTTTCGGTTGCGATCCAAGAAGGCACTACTAATCTTTTTTTGACCAGCTAGCTACCTACCTCCTAGCCAGATGCCCCAATCGCTCCTCTCATCATGTTCTGGAAAAAGTGGCATAAAATTTGAAAGGCCACTCGTAAATTGTCGGTTCAGTGCATCTTTTGTTGTGTATATGTAATACTAGTAGCAGACACCGAATATTCCACTTTTGATCCATTATTAAGATTTGTCATACGCCCAAATGAGTTTATTGATACAAGTCAAGGGTGGAGAATATAACTTTGTTGTATAATTAAAGTTGTAGTTTAACATTTAATACAATCCTAGTCTCACAAAAATTCAAATTCTTTGTTAAAGCAATGCATGTATTGAACAAAACTAAAGAAATGGAGTACATTGTATTCTTTCTTTTTAATTAAAAAAAACTTTCGTTAAAAACAATTTTCATTAGAATAGGTCTCATCGAAATTCAGGTGGCATGCATAACTACAATTAATCACAGGCAACCAATTAATTTTAATTTGACCACGAATTCTAGACAAAACAATGGTTTACTTAATAAAGAGCTTAAGAAAAAGGTCCCCCGAGTTGATGGACAAATGCATAATACATAAAACTAGATGAAACCAATAATATATCAAGTGAGTATAAAACAAAACCACCAATAGTAGTTTTGTTCAAGCAAGGTCCACGAGTCCTTTTACTATTTTATTTATTTATCCGGGGTCATTTCACAAATGAATACGAAAGAGAAGACGAAAACAAAGAATTTGCACATTCAATCTGGCGTATCCTAATTCCTCTTTTCTCATATAGTGAATAGTAAGAATCACAACAAATTAAAAACCAATATGTAATGTTGGGATTTTGTAATATATGAATGGTAAATAGTATCCAATAGATACGATCCTCGATTTAGAACAACCAAGCCAATATCTCCTAGCTGCTGCTAAAACCTTCTCACTGATTCATTCTATGCAATTTAGTTGGTTGGTTGATGAGTTTTGAGAGATTCCCTCATTTCTATCTCTTTCTTTCTTTCTGTGTACAGAAGTATCTCAAATAAGGAAGATGGAAATAGCAGATAGGAGGAGGAGGTTCTTACAATGTTTTCTATTATATTCACTTGTGTTTCTTTTTTCTTCCTCTGCTTTTTCTAGTGTATCATTTGCTGCTATCACACCTAGATTCCCTTCTTCAATTATTCATCCTGAAAAGTTTTCTTCTTCTTTTGCTACAAAATCGAAATCCAAAAATGGGCTATACAAAACAAAGTATTTCACCCAAATACTTGATCACTTCAATTATAATCCGCAGAGTTACAAAACATTTCAACAAAGATATTTGATCAATCATACTTATTGGGGTGGTGCTAACAAGAATGCTCCCATCTTCGTCTACACCGGGAATGAAGGAGATATTGAGTGGTTTACTCAAAATACTGGTTTTATGTTTGAGAAAGCACCACATTTCAAAGCTCTTCTGGTTTTTATTGAGGTGGGTAAATTAATACCCAATTTTGCTTTGTTTCCATAGCCCATTTTTCAGTGTTCTGGATAATAAGATGGGAAGTATTTAGACAGAGTAGTTAAATTATTATTATTATTATTATTGCAGCATAGGTTTTATGGAAAATCAGTTCCATTTGGTGGAGATAAAAAGGAAGCATATGCGAATGCAAGCACGCTAGGATTTCTGAGTTCAACACAGGCATTAGCAGATTATGCGACGCTCATCATTGATCTGAAAAAGAATTTGACAGCTACCGACTCCCCTGTAGTCGTGTTTGGAGGTTCCTACGGAGGAAGTGAGTGTGTATACATGTGAATGTGAACATAAATAGATCGATCAGTTAAAATCATTTTAGCTAGTTTTGTCAAAACATACAGTGATATGATTATTTAATCATTGCAGTGCTGGCGGCATGGTTTAGATTGAAGTACCCGCATGTGACCATTGGAGCCTTGGCATCTTCTGCACCAATTCTCAATTTCGACAACATAGTTTCTCCCTATAGTTTTAACAACATTGTCACACAAGACTTCAGGGTAAGTAATCAATTGCTCTGATGATTCTCTCTTATTGGCAAAGTTACTGGATGAGATTTAAGATAAGGCTGGCACTGATGATATACTACTTCTATAATATAGTTGGACAGGTTTTGCTAGTGTCCAACACAATGATTATTTTGACAGCCACATCCATTGCAATTTGCATTTATTAATTAATTACTACTACTATACTATATATTTAAACAATATTTGACTTTTGAAATATATATATATATATATATAATAAAATATTCAGAGTGAGAGTGAAAACTGTTACAAAGTGATCAAAGGGTCATGGCAAGAAATTGAAGACACTGCCAGTACGCCTCGAGGACTGGACTTGCTCCGAAAATCTTTTCATATATGCGAGTAAGTTTAAGAATATTTCGCATTGATTACGCCATGCTTGCTTAATTATTTTCCATTATTTTATTCTTTTAATTCAAACATGCATTTAATGTATGCAGGAACGATATTAGTGCGGATCTTCTTGAAAGTTGGCTTAACACAGCCTATGTTTACACGGCGATGACGGATTATCCTACTCCATCTAATTTTCTTAGTCCCATGCCAGCTTATCCAATCAAACAGGTACTGCACCTTTATATATTACTCCTATTTTGTTTCAAAACACAAATATCTTACAAAGGCGTGCAAACTGAAAATAATTTGTAAAAAAAAAAAGAAGGTACAAATCTATAATAATAATAATTTTTCTTGTCATCAAATTATTTCATCAAAATGAAACTGTTGTTTCATATTAAATTAAGACGGTTGATAATGTCATAACAATAATTATGATTGAAAATTTAAAATATCAGTGAAATAAGTGTAAAATTTTGCTACATACATAATTGCTTCTGTAAGATTAGAAAATCCCAATCATATAAGGTTAAAGTGGATCCGAGAGGTTAGATTCAAAAAACTATACTAATTACTACAAATAGAAATTGAGTTTGATTGTATTGTGGTGTGCAGATGTGCAAGGCAATAGACAATCCGGAACTTGGGAATGACACATTTGGGAAATTGTACGGAGCAGCAAACATCTACTACAACTACACAGGGGAGGCTAAATGTTTTGATTTGGATGATGACTCTGATCCTCACGGACTCGCTGAATGGTCCTGGCAGGTTAATTTTCTTACAAATCCCACACATCCTTTTTTTCATTTATAACAGACCGGCTAACTTTTTTTTTCTAATTTTAAAAAGTTGAATGAATTTTTTAAGTTATAAGATCTCACGAATTTGATTTCAAAAAGTTAAATGATACTCATTTTTTATAACGATCAAATTGAATATTAATATAAAAAAGTTAGTTTCCAACGCCAAACTGAGCGTTGGCTAATATATATAAATATAACTTGCTTCAAACAGATCAGGTTTGCCAATGGATTAGACCATCGTTATAGAACATATAAGCCAAGCTTATATGTTCTATAGCCGCAACCCATGACCTGGTCCGTCGCTAAAATCAGTCCGTATGTAGACCACCTTTCTCTCTCTCCCTCCATATGGTTTTGGCGGAAGTGGTTAATATGAAGTTTATTTTGGAGTAAGTTGGTTAATTGACCAATAGAATACTTACACGCAGGTGAGGTTGTATGTGTGTCAGTATTCCATTAGTCAATTGACCAACTTACCAAAAAAATAACTTATGCTAATCGGATCCGGTTTTGGCCCTTGCATTTATTAGTCAAACAATGCATCATTGTAATGATCAAGATGGTTTAAACATAAACATAGCTAGGATGTGATTGATTGCCTTGTTGAATAGTACTTCCTCCGTACCATAAAATATGTTATTTTAGAGTTGTGAACAAGAATTAAAGAAATAATTATATATCAATTGTTTATAATAACCTTAAATTCTTATAATTATCATACTTATCTCATACTCTCTTTCATTTGTATTATTTTTCTATGAAGAATAATTTGAAAAAAATTTGTAGTTAATTTTCTTAAATTATATAAAATGATAAATAATTTAAATATATATATATATATATATATATATATATATATTAAGGCACGTCGAAAGTACTAGTTTGTCTTGGGTTGAATATTTACTTTATTTATTGTTGTTATATAATGTAGTGCACTCTATCCCCCGCTACATTAACTAGACTCAGGTACTGTTTGTTTACATCTGATTGCCTCTTAATGGACTGTCTCTTTTTCGCTAAGAGGAATGATGATGTTTGTTTATTTTTTTGTTACTTCTGAATGCCTCTTAATCGGTAAGACATAAAATGAAATCTTAATAATTAAGAGGTACCTCTTAATGAATTTTTTTGATAATTTTTTTATATAAATATATTCAACAATATTATGCACTCATTTTTATTAAATTGAATATTGAAAATTATTAAATAAAATTTTACCCTTTAAAATGGTAAAATAGTGTCATTAAGAGACAACTTACTTTTAAGTTATCAATTTTTTTTTTAGATTCAGACCTCATAACCATTCAGATGATCTAATTATTAAGACATCATAATCATTTAAATCTTAATTCTCAGATTTATCAAACACAATCTTATCCTATCTAGATGGATGATGCAATTCATAGACTTCTCATCCTGGTGAATGTCTCTTTCTTAGAATGAGAAAAAGGTGAAAATTGTCAAAGATCAAAGCCAAGTTTAGATATGGGATTTAAATTAAATGGAAAAAAAATATTAGTGAGAAAAATTTATCTGCATATAAACAATTATGTTTGTTAACATTGAAATTTGTCCGCCTATTAAATTACCAAATAACTCACTTAAAACTTGTACATTGAACAAACAAACACGCCAAAAAGCTAGAAAAATCAACCATGAATGTATGAACATGCTCTAATGTATAAGAGTAAATAATATATGTGTATCTTGAATTTGGATCATGGATGTATTTATAACTTGATCACACCAGTCACCACCTTAATTCACCACATCCGTCCCTGAATTTAAATAAGAGTCCTATGTAGAGGTTCCTTATAACTGCAAGTCCCATAAGTTAATAGGATTTGACTTCTTTAAAAATAAGAAGTCAAATAAGACAAAGGATCACAAGTCAATTTGGACTTTGACCCTTCTAGAATATCAAACATTCAATCCTTCAATACAACCATCTAACCACGTGGTGTGTCCCCAGCCCCCACCCTACCCCCAAAATCACTCGGACCTATCAAACCACACTCCAACATTGCCCCCACTCTCTTATTATAAAAAATTTAAAATAATATAGTTTAAATAATATAACAGTTAATTAATTCAACAAATCATATATTTACTTTATCATGAAAGACAAATCGCTAGCCCAAGATGCCATGTAACTAACAAAACCCTCAACTTCATCAGTACGTCAGTAAATAGGGAAACGTGCCTTTGTCACACGCATGATACTTCATCCCTTCAAACCTCTACTCAGGCATCTAGATCAGTCACTTCTCATCTGCACAATCAAAAACGAGAGCATAAACTGCCATCTCCCACCGATATTCTGCTCATCTCGTCAAATCACAATGTTTACTTTTACCGCATGATAATCTTCTCTTCACAATGTCCGATGAACGTCTCATCAATCCTACACCATCCATCGACCAAACCCCCGTACGTCACTATTGCTTTCACTACTCAAACATCCACCCCATTCACCACACAATCAACCAAGACTATATCATCCACCAACGTTGATAAAAAGAATTCAACATGCCCGCACGCCCTACGAAAAATAAAATAATCACTTTTAGCGATGACATCATCCCCTTCCTATAACCTAGTCCACCGTCTGCACCACTATTGACTCCACCCTTCAAACCCCTTTCATACATATAATTGAAGACCCTTCATCCCTTGAGATGAGTCATGAGGTTGAAGTCAGGGATATGGGTATTAGGGAACGCTACAAGTCTGATAAATCTTATGCTCATATCAACACCAAATCTTCTATATTTGAACTATTTTCTCCCCAATCTCTGATCCCAATACCAGATCCCAAATTAGTACGAACTTTTGGAATTTAACTTTATGAGAGAGAATGTACTAGCGCCCGAAGGGTGAATGAGTCGATGCTAGCTCCCATATATGCCCTGAGGTATGGAGTAATATTTATTCTCCATGAATATATCTCATTATTCTTAAGTTTTGTTGGGATTTGGGTTCACACAACTGGTGCTTGAACTTCTATATTCATTTAAGCTGCTTCATAGCCTTTTGTTAATTAAGAGTGCAGAGTTGAACCCTCCTTAGATTTCTTTATCACCATATTCACCCTAGGTCACTCGAAAGAACCGGGGTATCGCCAGTTAAACAAGAAACCTTACAGACGCGTGTGGATGAAAACTCCTTCCAGCAATAAATAGGTGACATTCATATTGGGTATACATCAAGACCCCCAGACACTCATCTGCTTCTGAACTAGGGTGAATTCTTGAATACCACCTTCGGGTTTGACTCAGTCCCCCAGGATTGGGGAAAAAATTAAGGCCTTCTACGCCAAGATACCGAAGACGTGTTAATCCTTAGACATGTTATCCAACCAATTTTGGCTCTTTAACCACAAATTTAAGTCTTAACTCCAGTAAGATATGATACATACAAAATTGTTAACATTAGCTCTTACAAATTTTTACTTGGTTTCAGGTGACCATATTTAAGCCTGCAATCGACTGCCCAAATAAGAGCAAAACCCTCCACTAATGTCACGCCTGTCGAAGGCCTCCCCGAACTGACCTCTGAAACCCATCCCAAAAATACTTAACAATCGGGGAAACCAATCACGACAATACCTCTAACAATCCCCATGTCCGACCCTGTGTCAGCACCTAAAGAATGCACTAGGACTCAACGATGAAGGGAAAATGATGTTGGTAAAAAAAAGAAATGAAGATTAGTAAGGACTACATCAAAAATCAAAGCCACCTCGTCGACCCTACCCGTTGATTTCCCACAAGGTATCATCCTCAAACCGATCTTATCCTTTATTTTTCGAAGCCATATAAAGAACGATTATGTCCATAACAAACGAAATAAACCCGAATGACCAATTCCCGACCCTCCATTAACCAAGAAACATCGCACAAAAATGGCATCTATGATACCCATTGACTCCTTCTAAGACCTACCTCTCTCCTAGTGATGCTTGATTCCCCATCGACCACCAACACGAATTGAAGAACTTCACCACCAACTATATATGCTCTGGCCCGAAAATGTTCGTAACAATTATCCTATCAAGTTGTTCGACGTCGTCATTGTTCTAGCCGACGACAAGATATTCGAAGGATTAACCCCTCAACAACTCATCGTCAATAAAGCTCTGAGCTAGCTAAACACATGTAAAAGCTTTTGGAGGATAAGATCAAGCTCAAAGCTAGGAGAGAACGAAGAGCCAAAAAGAAGACCCTGAAGGATAGTTAAAGCAAACATTGGGACAAACATAACTAGATAAAGAACTTGGTTGAATGCACCTCCCGACTGGAGATAGAAATAAACGACCCTTTGAGCCCAAAATGAATAGATCACCAAAGCTAACAAGTGAAAAATCATTAATGATTACAAAATGTCTAGAGCTGACCGAAGCTGTTGCGAAGCAATTTGACAAAGGCTATCGGTTAGCCAAGACAAAAATTAACGCAGCCGGCTTCGACCCCAATCTATTCAGTTTTTTCCGATGACGAAGGAGAGGAAGAAACTGAAACCGAAGAGGATCCCCCTGCCAATCATTAACTTCATGTTATTACCCTTTTTGATTATTTAAGAACTGTGTGTATTATGCCTTAATTATATAATGGATAAATGTTTATATATTTATAGCTTTCTCAAATGTAAACCACCTAAAAGAAAATTAACTCTTTATTAATAATGCAACAAGGCTACAGTTCAATCACTTATTCACTCCAAATTTAGATCTGCAAATTTTAAGAAGAAAAAACTACACTTGTAATTAGGAAACATTTCTTATTGATAATATTCGTAAGCCTCCCTGCATGCATGCTATGTATTTTTCATCTCTAAACCCTTCATATATAGTCCGAAGTCGATACGCTCTCAGCTTCGGTACCTCGATGACTTCATACAGTCTTGTTATGACAAACTATGACAAACATAATAAATCAACGCAAAAATATAAAGACAATAAGGTTTTATGTGGAAACCCAAATCGAGAAAAAATCACACAGAAAGGAAGAAGAAATACACTAAATAAAATTTGAAGAATATAAGATAAAGAGAGAAGTATGAGAATTATTAAAATATTTCTGAAATGTCTCTTCTCCAAAAATTTAACACCTATATTTATAGGCCATGAAAAAATCATAACTAAACAGGATAAGAAATATTAAATTGAGTATGACTAGGAAAGATAACTTTCCTAAACCAAAACGAATTCTAGAAAATACATGAATCCAAATTCAATAAGGATTCATGTCATACCCAACAAATCTCCACATAGACTTGAATCCTCCAAATAAAGCACAAACATTGAACTTTCTCATCTTCTCAAATACAAAACTCAAGTGCATATATCAAACACTATAACTATGTCCAAGCAATATTCGAACTTGGTACCTGGTAACGGCTTCGTTAATATGTCAACTGGATTGTCTGCAATACCAATATCCAAGATCTCAATATCACCATCTTCAACAATATCTTCGAACAAAATGATACCCTGTCATTAATATACTTGATCATCCTCTCATGATACATTTGATCTTTATTTAAATGTATAACACTGACTATCACAACAGATAATTAACAATAACTCCATGATCCATGTTGATCTCTTTAAACAAATTAACCTCGCAACCAAATAGTTTCCTTTAACAGCTTTTGTAATTGCCATATACTCACTCTGCCTTTGTAGTAGAGAACAACTATATGTTGTAAAGTGGTTCTCTTCAACTAGCTAATTGCACAACCTCCACGGGTAAATACATAATCAGTTAATGACCTAGCTCCTCCTATCAAGATCACTAGCATAGTCTGAATCAACATACCCTATAAGGGTATCACCATTCCTTCCAAACTCTAAACCAACATCGGAGGTACTCACAAGTATATTAAAGTTCATTTCACGGCTTGCCAATGAATTTTACCTGGACGTAATAAGTATCTACTTATCACACTAAAGACATGTGAAATATCTGGATGAGTCCAAATCATAGCGTACATGAGGCTACCAACTGCACTAGAGTAGGAAACACTTGACATATACCTAACCTCCTCATCTGTCTGAGGAGATAATTCAGTTGATAATCTAAATTGAGCAGTATAGTAAATCTTGTTTAGATGAATTTGATTCGATTAGGAGTTGAGATGATTATTTACCAGTGCTATGTTGGGAAGAGTTTAAATTTCATAGAAGTAAATTCTTATTAATTATTCTTCCAAGCAAACAACATTTTCTATTAATTTGTCCACGAGCTGAAACTAATCTGATATTTTACTTAACCATAGCTACACTGTTGGCAAGGACTCGCAAAATTAATGGAATTAAATGACGTAGTACTATTATTTTGAGTAATTTGAATGAGTTGGTGAAGTAATTAATTTGGGTTGGAAATGGGACACAGGCCTGCACAGAAATGATAATGCCAACATCAGGTAGCAACGAGGAGAGCATATTTCCAGAGAACGAGTGGAACTACACCCGACGGTATCAATCCTGCCTAGATTACTATGAAGTTCCACCCAGGCCCAACTGGATTACTACCGAGTTTGGTGGACATGTACGTACTCCATTTCTCTATAATCTATATGGAGTTATGTAGTACTCCCATAACAATTAAGTTGCTAGTAATTAATGAAATAATTACTTGTACTCATGACAATTACAATTTATTTTTATTTTTTTTAATGAAATATATCATTTTTTTTCCTATTTGTGATATATATATATAGGATATTAAAGGAGTTTTGAAGCGATTCGGGAGCAATATTATCTTCTTCAATGGTTTAAGAGATCCTTGGAGTGGTGGAGGGTACGTAGAAATATTTCCTCTCTCGCTCTCCCTTCCCTTCCCTTCCCTTCGCACACAGATACACATACACACTCAAATTAAGTTGTAAATTAAATTATGATTGTGGCATGGTGCAGGGTGCTAGAGAATATATCCAAGAGCATAGTTGCTATAGTTGCAAAAGAAGGTGAGTAGTCAAAACCATATATATATATAATGTGCATAAACTTAATTCCCTTTTATTATTTCTAATTTATTCTTCTTCTTCTTTTCCCTCAAAATGAAACCTTTAAATTAAGTACTCATGCATTACGTTTTCAAATAGAAAACTAAAGATCAATGATGATTAAGGCCAATGGATGATATATATGTGGTACAACAACATCTCAATATATGATCGTGTGATATGTAGGTTTTGCTAAGTCAATTGTCTACCAGATCTATATATTAATTTTAAGAAGAATAAAATCATTTCTACGTGCATGGCCACTAGCTAGTGAAAAAGATTACGTACGTATTAGTTTTATATATATATATATATATATATATATATATATATATATATATATATATATATATATATATATATATATATATATATATATATCTAATAAAATACAAATGATTTTGAATTTCCCGCTCACTTAATAAATCATCTGGACCGTCCAAAGTTTGAGATAAATCCCACCGTTCATACATCTATCTAATAAAATACATCTATCTATCTAATAATTTAATAAAATACAAATATCTTTAAATTTTCCGCTCACTCAATAAATTATTTTGGTCGTTCAAAGTTTGAGATAAATCATATTGTCCATACAGTGCCGGAGGCACGGGACCCAGCTAGTATATATATATAATAACATGAATCGAAATATTGAATGCAGGGGCGCACCACGTAGATTTGAGATATTCAACAAGTGAAGATCCAGAATGGCTTAGAGAAGTTAGGAGAAGAGAAGTCCAAATCATCACAGACTGGCTCTCAAAATATTACGCAACCTTGCTCCATCCTTAATTACTCTTCTTAATTTTATATACTACTTATTACAGTAGTAATTATAAATAAAAGCAAAACTATAATTACTCTTCTTAATTTTATATACTACTTATATATTACAGTAGCCTTTTCTGATCTAATCCTCGGTTCATGATATGTTTTCTTAACCACGTTTCATTATAAACAAGGTTGTATATACATGCATGGAAATTAAAATAAAAAATATTTTACTCTTCTCTGGATTTTGCTGTGATGTATATATATATACGCGCGCTTTTCAATAAGATAATCAAGTACTGATAGTATAATTAATTGAACAAAAATTAAGAGTACTCAAACAAGTTTAATTTCATAGTATGGAATACATTGCTAAGTAGTAATTAATATTATGCCATGTATAATAAAAACTGTAATATTCAACATTCACATGCATTTTGAGAGTTCAAAAATCATGTGTTTGGCACATAACGATATCAATAAACAGAAACTGTAGAGATCCAACTAAGAAAAAGGGATGGAACTGAGAGTCATGCATATATATTCATGGGATGGAATTAATGGATTGAACTTTAATTTTGATGATACAAATTAACTGGAAGTACGTACGTTTATACTGTGTACGGTAGTGCCTACTTCTACTTGTTCGCTTTCTAATTGACATTTCTTGCTGCATCCATCACTTTCCACTTCCACCTTATTATAATCATCACCTTTCACTCACCTCCCCCACCTGCACTTACCCACTCCATCTATATATATATATATATATATAAATATATAAATATATAAATATATATTTCTCATAAATACTTCTATTTTATTTTTTCTTTTTCATTTGTTCAGATTTAAATTTTAATTTGTCTGATTTTGTTTAATGTAATAATTAATATCAATGTTTGAAAACTGGTCCCATCGGTTGAACCGTTTGGACTAAGGGCATGTTCGGCACTCTTTATTTTAAATGATTTATAAGTTACAATATAAGTTCACTTATAAGTTATGTTAAGTTGTTATTTATAAATAAAAGTATTCGGTATCAATTTAACTTATAAGTTAAAAATTAAGTTAAAATAAGTTATGAAGGTGTTCGGCTCAGAATGACTTATAAGTCAAAATAATGTAAAGATTATTAAAAAGAACATTAACAAAAAGAGAGACAAAATAGATATTACATTTGGTCAAATTAACTTATTTTAAAATGACTTAAACATTTTTAGTCATATTAGACTTCAACTTTGCTATATTTTAATTAGTTTATCAAAAAAGAGATGTTCTCAAATTTTATTAACTTGTAATAATATATTTTTATGTATCTATAATTTCACATGTTTAATGGCAGTTCAATCGTTTATTAAACTAAAAATATATGCACATGTTAATTTTTTTCGATTTGATGACTAGACCGAACCTGAGGACATACAAATTTTTGTTTTTAAAAATTTTAAAATAAAATTTTGAATTTAAGAAATTTACAAATTATATGAAACAGACGGATCCGTATTAATTCTGTCTCTCCCTCCCACGTGTACTTGTATGTGGGAGAATATCCTATAAATGAAAGTCATTTGTCTTCCAAAATTAAATATATATTTTTCTTTTTAATCAATTTCAAAAATTAAAATTTTATTATTATACAATAGCGTGATATATATAAGGGATAAATTTAGTTTATTACATAAAATACCATTATATTCATGAATAAGCCTTTAAAAAATTTGGGATTACACTTTACTACATTAAGTATCTAATTTGATATAATTTAGCTCCCAATTTCAGAATGACTAAAATTGGCCGAAATACTTAATTTTCCTACAAGATAAGAATTGTATACGGTTTGACCGTATAAAATACGGGGCTAATAAAACTTATGTTCATCAATTATCACCAAATTCATAATTTACTACATCAAGTACCTAATTCGTATAAAATGCATGTAAATACTTATTTTGATGTATTAAATATATATAAATCCTTACAAATAATTATTATATGTTAAATTATTAAAATTAAATATTAATACAAAGATTACCAAATATAATTTTTTTTATTTTAAAATTTAAAAGACTTAATTACCAAAAAAATTAATAAACTTTTAAACATACAAATTATATTTTTAACACGAATAACATTAAACTTTTAAACAATTGACAAAAGTTCTCAAAATTTAATTAATTAAATAATACCCTTTTATATTGGAAGAACAAACAAAAGGAGGAGGAAAAAATTGAAAAAATAATGGCACATTTGCTCTCTCCACTCTCCTCTCTCTCTCTCTCTCTCCTCCCTCTTCCCTCTTTCCTAATGATCTTTCAAATTGTTTTGTTTCTTCAAATTTGAGAATTTCAGTGCCTTGGATTCTGTCCAGTAGCTGTAATCGACTTAAACAGAAAATAATCTGAAATTTATGCATGTTAATTCAAAGACTAATTTTCTGATGGAAAAAAAAAGCTGATTATAGCCATTTAATGAGGAGGAGAAAGGAGATGGTGTGCAAAAAATGAGTTGCAAAAGAAGTGTATAAGACGACAAAAGTAATGTATTTTAGATTTGGAAAGTGAGTTATTTTTATTTAGTTAAAAGATTCTTGAAACAAATAGTAGTTAATTAGTTTATCCAATAACATTTTCTTTTCGTCCATTTTCTGCTTTGTTCTTCAAACAAACAGTAGTTAATACATATATTGTATTTATAAAAAAAAATTAATTTTAAAATTGTATCTATAATTTAACAAATTGTATGTATAAATTTCATAACTTAAATATTGCAAATTATAAATTTTACATCTTAAATTTTACTAATTATATCACAATTTAAATGTTACAAATAATTTTTATAAATATTTATAATTTTATATCATATTTCTACGGTATTAGTTATTTTTTTAAAGGGCTAAAAATTATTATATTTATAAATTTTTTATAATATTTTTATTAAGAACCAAATTATGAATATAGGTACTTGATGTAACGGAACTGTAAATAACTTATTTTTTAAATTAAATCAAACTATATATTTATACAGTTATTTAGTATTACACAAAATCCGATCGAATTTTTGCAATTAATGTTTAGTGGTGGACCCATGCACCATAATTAGGTATGTGTTACTTGCAAGTATTGGCTTGTGGTGGACCGAGTTGATGTATTATTAATTAGGGTCCTTTACATAAGTATATAACAAATAGAAAGTAATTACAATAAAAGTACGTCAACTAAATAATTACAAAAAGAGTGTAATTAGGACTCATATTACAAAATAGTACAATTCACATTAATAAAGAAACCTAAAATCAAGGATAACTAATAATTTAAATTCAAATTCAAATCTTGTCCCTAACAACAATTTCAAATCCATATTTCAAAATTCAAATAAAAATGAGAAAATTAAAAATTAAAAATTATGAAGGAGCTAATGTCCATCATCCTCCTCTCTCGCCGCCACCGATGTCGCCACCACATCGCCGCCGCCGCCGCTGGAGTTGCTATTCTGAATTTCTTTTAACGATTTGGTTACCCATAAAAATTGAAATGGTTACCTTTATACGAATTTTAACTAGTAACTGCATCACATTTAAAATAAAATTGGTAATCAAATAAAACTGAATTGGTTACCTTATCAAATGGTTTGGTAACCAACTATATGAAATTTGGTTACCAACTGAATCACATTCAAAATAAATTAGTAACCTAATAAAACTAAATTGGTTACCTTATCGGAAGGTTTAATAACCAACTGCATAAATTTTGGTTACCATCTGCATCACATTCAAAATATATTAGTAAACTAATAAAACTGAATTGGTTACCTTATCAAATGATTTGGTAACCAACTACATGAAGTTTGATTACCAACTGCATCACATCCAAAATAAATTAGTAACGTAATAAAACTGAATTGGTTACCTTATCGGAAGATTTCGTTACCGATGAAAATAAAGAATGGACCGGTGGCGGTGGGAGGCGGAGTGATCGAGGAGAGGGAGGGGCGGGAGGAGGAGGGGGTGGGGCGTGGGGTGTGGAGGGGAGAGAAGGGTGGAGGAAAAAGGGGGGCGGGAAGAGAGGGAGGAGAAAGGGAGGCGTGAAGAGGGGGATGCGGGAGGAAGGGGAAGCGGAGGGAGGGGAGGTGGTGAGGCGGGAGGAGGGGGAAGGCAAAGGGAGGAAGAAGTGGGAGTTGGAGGGGGAGGGGGAGGGGGAGGGGGAGGGGGCGGTAGTAGGAGGAGGGGAAGAGGGCAGGAGGGGAGGCGGGAGGCAGGAAGAAGGGGAGGGGTTGGACAGGAGGAGGAGTAGGAGGCGGAGGGAGGGAGGGAGGGAGGTAAAGAAGAAGAAGGGAAACAGAAATGGAGTGGGAGAAAATCGTGGGAGAGATGGGGAGAAAATTATGGGAGAGATGGGGGAAAAAATTGTGTGCATAATTAAAGGGATAAGATTACACTTTTTTTTATAATTCAGTATTGCACTAGTATTGTAAATAAATATGGAAGTGTATTAGTTGTGTAAAATTTTTATGAGGGCACTATTGTTGTAATTATTTTTAAAAATGTAATAGAATATGTAATTGTTCCTATTAATTATTAAATTGATGACGAGGGATGCATGCTAGTTAAAGTGTGTTTTGAACATTTTTTTTAAGTTATGTAATGCCTTCTTTATTTCAATAAATGGCAAAAAGCCCACTTCATGTATTGGACTAGCTCGGTGAGCATGATAAGATTTGATGCGGTTTAAAGTTTAAATTACATACAAAATTGTTTGTGTGATTTTATAAATTTAAAATTATATAAAATTGTTTGTGATTGGTGCGGTACGGTACAGTTTCATTTGGTGCGGTTTAGATTCTAAAACCAATATAAATAACAAAATTTTATATAATTTAAATTAATAATTTAGCATCACACAATATTAAAGTTATAAGAAATATCAAAGCAAAGGCACCAGAGTTTTTTATCCCTCATTCTACACATCCAAAAAGGAAAAACAAGCAGCAAGGAATAATATTCAATACTACTCCATCCAACATTGAGTTTCAGAAGCACGCTGATAACTCAAAAGGGTTGTCTCGTAATTTGTCTAATTTCAATAACTTCAAGCAGTGTGTAGTCCAATAATTTTTTACAATTAAAAGATAATTATATGAGATTTGTATGGTGATGTGATCATGTAGATCGATATCATCTAAATTTAAAATTAATAGCTTAATTTTCATTGGAAGGTTCATTACACAATGTTAATTGAAATATCTCTCCTGTAATAGGATTGTATAATTAATTAATTTTTATTGTGCGGATTGGTTTCAGTTTTATGCGTGCGGTTTTGGCTAGTAACAAAATCGAAACCATAAATTTGGTTTTTCTACTCAATTAAAACCGCCACATACGCCGAAATCGTTGATGAGATTTTAATTGATCTGATTTATACGATTTATGTTATTTTTAGTACAGTTTCGATTCCAATTTAATTTCTTGTTTAACCCTACTGGCTCTGCCGCTCTGGCTATAATAAATTGAGTAGTGAGGTGGGTCGAGTAAGGGCTAACCCAGGTTCATATCTATATATTATACCTGATGTGGGTAGGTAAACATAATTAAATGGGTCCTTTACAATAATATACAACATTTAGAAAGTAATTACAAAAATAAAACATACACAATATAATTACAAAAATAAAACATAAGCAATATAACGCGCCTAAAATCACGTGTCATTATCCAGTCAGTTACCCAATTTCATATTTGAAATTAACCGTCCCTAAAATCATGCAACTTTAAAATCGGAACAACAGATCACCAACGGAGAAGACAAAAATACGAAGCCGAAGCCTCTTGTCGCGACTAAACTCGTAATCGGAGAAGACGAAGCCGGTTGTCGCGACGTATCTCTAAGATCAAAAATAGCATACAAAATCAACAATGCCTTCAAGATCAGTAACCAAATACTGCAGTGATTGTTGAATACAATATCAACATTAACTTCGATAAAAAAATACTGAGGTATGTGAGTTTAAAATTTATAATCATATATTACCTATTATTACTACGAATTACTATATTGGTTACCTTTCTTAAGTTTTTTGCACTTAAAATGGTCACACGGTAAGAATAATGAATGTTTTGATTGCAATTGCATGTAAAAATGCAATTAGTTACTGCTTAACTTTACATTGGTTACTGTCTAACTATGTTTATGTTACTGTTTAATGCTGGATTGGTTAATGCATAATGGTACTAACTAATGTTGCATTGGTTGCTGAATAATAATGATTTGGTTACTGTGTCCATTACATTGATTACTGACTAATACTGATTTGGTTACTGTATACCATTGCATTGTTTACTGACTAATAATGACTTTGTTACTGTGTAACATTATAATGGTTACTGATGAAGACTTGGTTACTGACTAATGCTGACTTGGTTACTGCTTAACATTACATTGGTTACTGTCTGACTATGTCTATATTACTGTTTAATGCTGGATTGGTTAATGCATAATGGTACTAACTAATGTTGTATTGGTTACTGACTAATAATGATTTGGTTATTGTGTACCATTACATTGATTATTGACTAATAATGAATTGGCTACTGTGTACCATTGCATTGGTTACTGACTAATAATGACTTTGTTACTGTGTAACATCATAATGGTTACTAATGAAGACTTGGTTACTGACTAATGATGACTTAATTACTGCTTAACATTACATTGGTTACTGTCTGACTATGTCTATGTTACTGACTAATACTGATTTGGTTACTGTGTACCATTACATTGTTTACTGACTAATAATGACTTTGTTACTGTGTAATATTATAATGGTTACTGATGAAGACTTGGTTACTGACTAATGATGACTTGGTTACTGTTTAACATTATATTGGTTACCGACTAACATAGATTATTGACTAATAATGAATTGGATACTGTGTACCATTGCATTGGTTACTGACTAATAATAACTTTGTTACTGTGTAACATTATAATGGTTACTAATGATGACTTGGTTACTGACTAATGCTGACTTAATTACTGCCTAACATTACATTGGTTACTGTCTGACTATGTATACGTTGCTGACTAATAATGACTTGGTTACTGTGTACCATTGCATTGGTTACTGACTAATAATTACTTTGTTACTGTGTAACATTATAATGGTTACTAATGAAGACTTGGTTACTGACTATTGCTGACTTGCTTACTGTTTAATATTATATTGGTTACCGACTAACATTAATTTTGTTACTTACAATTACTTATTCTGTTGACAGACAATGGAGATGATTCCAGTTGTACTTTATTTCAACGGCACATGGGCTGATAGTAACCAATACACCAAATTTGAAGTTACCGGCATATTAGTTTCATCAACTATTTCGTTCAAAGAAATGCTAACCAAAATATGCAGTGCATTACGGCTAGACACAAACGCAACAACATTGTCAATCAAATTTTAGATTAGAAGCGACATTCCACCGATCAGTATATCAGATGAAACAACCTTACAATTCTTTCTGGAAATGAGTAGAAAATCTGATGAACAAGGTAAATTCCCACTGATTGTGGATATTGAACACAGAATGGGACGCACAACGATCTTGCATAACCTGAAAAATATAGAAGAATCTACAATTCACGATGTAATGTCAATCAGATCAACACAAGGGAATTCAACACTAATTCCACTAGCAAGCCAATCATGCCAATTTGGAACACAATATGCTGATCAGCTTGCAATGGAAATTATTGAACAACAACGAGACAGACAACATGACAAATCATACGCAGAAGAACGATATGATGTAATATCGGATCCGAATGAACGTGAAGTAAAAATACATTAAACCTACACAGACAAAAAAAATCCTCTCACAAGCTATGAGGCTGCATTCAATCAGAAAAAATAGACAACACAAAGTCCAATGAACAAGTTATAGAGACTTTGTGCTAGTGTGTGTATGCGATGAAAATTGCAAATGGAAGATGAGAGCATCAAGTTTTAGAAAAACCAGTATGTTCAAGGTAGAGAATTCAATGATATCCATATTTGTTCGGTCAATGTATTGTTGGGAGACCACAAACAGACAAATAGTGAGTTGGTCAGTGAATGCATAATTCAAAAAATAACAAATTTGAAAAAAATATACACACAAACCGATATTGTGGAAGACATGATGTCAGAGTATAATGTGTCTATCTCTTACCAAAAAGCATGGAGATCGAAGGAGAAAGCGTTGGAAAAGGTAAGAGGAAATCCACACGACTACTCACTCATCTCATCATGGTTACACATACTAAAGAAAACAAATCCAGGTAATACCTTAAAAACATTTATTAGTTTTACAGCATTATACAATAACCAATATGATGTTCCACAGTAACCAAGATATCACTACACGATAGATTGTTTACCAATGTAAATTGTTTACTGATTAATATTGTATTGGTTACCTTCATGCAACATGCTGGTTACTGTATAATGCATTGGTTACCAAACATGTGGTTACCAAGTATTAGTCAGTAATATTATTCAGTAACCAAAATAGCATTAGTCAGTAACCAATTAAGTATTATACAGTAAACAATAAACTATTACATAGTAACCAATACACCTTTAGACAGTATGCATGTTTAGTTATTATTAGTATTAGACCATTTGTATGCGGTTATTATTCATGTTTGGTTACCTTAATACGCATGTTTAGTTACTAAATGTAATATATAATTTGTATACCATTAACCACATGAACGGTTACCGATTACTAGTGATTTGGATACAGTATACTACTTGTAATTATAATGATAGTGCTAATGTTTTATATCAGGTTCCATCACAGCCCTTGAGTTGGAAACAAATGGTCGTTTCAAGTATCTATTCTTTGCCATTGGAGCATCCATTCAAGTATGGCACCATTGTTTTCCAATCATTGTAATCGATGGCATATTCATACAATCAACTTACAGGGGGACATTACTGATAGCAAGCACACAAGATGCAAACCGAAACATTATTTCAATTGCTTTTTCAGTTGTTGACAACGAAAATGAATTGTCTTGGAAATGGTTTTTCGTAAATTTGAGAATTGCTTGTGGAGTTAGGGAAGGTCAATGTATTGTTTCAGAAAGACATGAACTCATTATACAAGAACTGAATTGTGTGTTTCCGGATATCATGCATGGTTCCTGCACATATCATATACTGAAAAATATAAAAAACAGATTCAAAAAGAAAGGAGAAGAAGTTAAACAGGCTTACAACGGGGTTCGTAGAGCTTACATTGTTGAACAATTCAACAAACACATGGCTAAACTTGATGTCATTGATCCTCGAATAAGGACTTATCTGGAGGAAAAGGTCAAGTTGGATAGGTGCACTAGGCTCCATGGGACTGTAAGCAGGTACTCAACAATGACTTCAAACACCGCCGAATCTATTAACAATGCAATCAAGTTTATCAGGGATCTTCTAGTTGCGACAATGATTGAATGCCTACGTTATCTGGTTCAAAGATGGTATTTCACAAACAAACAAGCAGCCATATCAACATTTACAACACTTTCTACAACAGCTGAGAGAAAGTTGCAATCTAATATCTTTAAATCAAAGATACTTAAGGTAATTAATACTCGATTTAAATTATTGCATCATAATTTGCATTTGCAATCTACTGACTATTACTAACTTGGTTACTTACTAATGCTAACTTAGTTACTGTGCAATATTAAATTGGTTACTGACTATTACTGAATTGGTTACTGTGTAACCATATAATGGTTGTTGGCTATTGCTGAGTTGGTTACTGTGTAACATTATACTGACTAACAGTAACTTGGTTACTGGATAAAATTATAATCTTTATTGGTTACAGACTAATGCCAACTTACTTAATGTGCAACATTATATTGGTTACTGACTACTACTGAATTGCTTACTGTGTACTTATATACTGGTTACTATATAATGCTTATTTGGTTACTGGTTACTGATCAATACTGACTTAGTTACTATATAAAATTATAATGTTACTGAGATTTATAATTGTTTCTTTTATATTGGTGGTTACTTATTGACTAATATTATGTACTAGTTAATTGGTTACTGTATATTTGGGATGCAACTCTTAATCATATAATGGTTACTGACTATTGCTGACTTGGTTACTGTGTAACCATATAATGGTCGCTGGCTATTGCTGAGTTGGTTACTGTGTACATTATACTGACTACCTAAACTTGGTTAGTGGATAAAATTATAATCTTTTATTGCATAATATTACTGACTAATACTGACTTGGTTATATACTATTGTTGACTTACTTAATGTGCAACATTATATTGGTTACTGACTACTACTGATGAGACGCCCCCAAAATTAGGTATACATCACCCATCTTGGTTCGTCAGATATATGGTACAAAATTCAAATACAACTTACTAAAACAATTATCGTGTACAAAACGACAAAACATAACTGTGAGTTTGAATAAAATTATTGTCTACTAGAGATTATAAAAACTCAAAAGGAGTCCTCATTACAATTATTAACACACTATTTCACAGAATAGTGAGGACTACTAATGCTATCCTCTGGTCCGTTACTCCGTTCCCCGATTAGTCCATGCTATGTTCTCATTTTCTGAAGAGAACAGTGAAAGAAAGGGTGAGCTCAACTAGCCCAGTAAGAAATATTATGACTAAGATAATGCAGAATAAATTATCGTTAGCCTTCAACAGTGTTAAACTGATAAAATATAACAACATCAAGTTTAACTGTAGCGGATCAAGCAATCCATTAAAAGGGTGAAGTAGATAATATAATCTACTATCTTTTATGATTTAAAAAGTTTTTCATCACTTTTATCGCTGAGACTCAACTTAATAAATAATCCACATCATCCCTGCACTACGGTCAAGGATATTCATTAGGGTCACGACCATAAATTCCATGTACTACGGGCCAAGGATATTTGTTTATTCATCAATAGTCATGATCATGCCAACAACTGTCCATCAATGCACTACGGGCTAATGAGAACTTTTACCACGTCATTTGTAATATTACGGTCATGATTACACCGAATAATCCCTGGTCATAATTATACCAAGTCCATCTATGAACTACAGGCCACAGATGACTTTCAACAAAATATAAACATGAGGATAATGACAATGATATAAGAATTCAATAAAACAAGTTAAAGAATTATTTTATCTAGGAATTATTAACGTCCAAATTGTCAACATTATACTGCTTTATAGAGTAAAATTCAAGAATGATCAGAAGAATATTTTCATGAAAAGATACTGGATGAAGCGCAAATATAAAGGATATTCTACTAATTTCATGGAGTATAGAAGTCAAAACTTTAACCAACTGAGTATAATAAAGAATGGAATAACAAAAGAAATCACCATGCATGCGGTACTTCGCATAGACAGGTTATTCCAACAGAATAATAATAACGGAACTAGGTCAGGCAAAATTTACACCGACAGGATGTTCCAACAGAATAATAAAGACGGAACCAGGTCCGGTGTAAAACACACAGACAGGATGTTCCAACAGAATAATAATAAGACGGAACCAGGTCCGGTATAAAACACACAGACAGGATGTTCCAACGGAATAATAATAAAGACGGAACCAGGTCCGGTGTAAAACACACAGACAGGATGTTCCAACAGAATAATAGAAGAATGTCACCAAGTATAGGGTAGACCGCGTATACATGTTATTCCAACAAGAAATGGAATAACAATTGTTCTCTTCATGAATAAGAAAGAATAACACCCATTACCGTAAAAAACTTAATATAAAAGTTGTTAAGTAGCAGAATACTTTTCTTCTATCTCTCTATAGTCTCTCTCTATAGTTTCTCTCTATAGAGTTCAGTGAATTCGTCAGAAAATAATGAAGGAATGAGCTTCTATTTATAGGAAAATGGAATTCATAGTAACTAATCCATGAATGGTCCAGATTGATTTACTTTAATCTTACGGTCCATATTTAAAGCAAAATCTTTTAAATAAAATATAATATATTCTATTTATAATCTAATAAAATGAATAACTTTATAAAAGATTTTACTATGCAAATACTATACATAATAAAATATAATATATTCTAATTATTGTCTAATAAAACAGATAGCTTTATAAAAGTATTATGTTTTATATAAAAAGTTTTTACTATGCAAAATACTATGCAGACACTATGCAACAATATGCATAATAGAATATAATATATTTTATTTATAGAATAACTTTATAAAAGTATTCTATTTTATATAAAAAGATTTTCTGTATTATTACATTAATAATACCAACAAAACTGAGTGACTTATAACATAAGCATCAATAATCAATACCGTGTGCTACTATGCAACCACACGTATTATTGTACTTTTACTACCGAGTAGTTCAATAGTATTAATGGTAAAACTTCTGTCGTTATTTTCATAAAGTATTTTTGTCGTTTTCTCAATTCGATAATAATTCTGTTGTGGGGTCCACCAATGATTTTGCCATCGTATGAATATTTTCTGTTTAAAACGAATATTCCCCGACCAATCGAATATTATATGACAACTTGCATACTTTGCAAAATTTATAAATATTACCCACAACTATAACATTATATTAAATTTATTTCATAATATTCAAAAATGGTAATTATAGAAAATTCATTTTTATTCAAAAAGTTGGGGTCTTACAACTTAATTGCTTACTGTGTAATTATATAATGGTTACTGTATAATGCTTATTTGGTTACTGTGTAACATTATACTGGTTACTGATCAATACTGACTTAGTTACTATGTAACATTATAATGTTACTGAGATTTATAATTGTTTCTTTTATATTGGTGGTTACTTGTTGACTACCATTGTGTACTAGTTAATTGGTTACTGTATATTTGGCATGCAACTGTTAATCATATAATGGTTACTGACTATTGCTGACTTGGTTACTGTGTAACCATATAATGGTCGCTGGCTATTGCTGAGTTGGTTACTGTGTAACATTATACTGACTATAGAAACTTGGTTACTGGATAAAATTATAATCTTTATTGCATAATATTACTGACTAATACTGACTTGGTTACATACTATTGTTGACTTACTTAGTGTGCAACATTATATTGGTTACTGACTACTAATTAATTGCTTACTGTGTAATTATATAATGTTTACTATATAATGCTTATTTGGTTACTCATCAATACTGACTTAGTTACTATGTAACATTATAATGTTACTGAGATTTATAATTGTTTCTTTTATATTGGTGGTTACTTGTTGACTAACATTGTGTACTAGTTAATTGGTTACTGTATATTTGGCATGCAACTGTTCATCTGATTGTATACATTGGGTGTTGTAGGTTGAGACATCAAACTTAGTGATTTTCACTGTTTACGATGTCTCTAAATAGTATATTGTGGACATCGAACAAAAGACATGCACATGCCGTAAATTTCAGTACCATGAGATGCCTTGCCAGCACGCTGCTGCTGTTATGAGCGAGAGAAATTTAAGCTGTTATGATTTTTGTTCAAGAAATTACACTAAAACAACTTTAGTCAAGACATATTCAGCTTCCATCATGCCATTAGATGACAAAAAAAACTGGGATGTATCAGAAGAAGTAAAAAACATATGTATAAAATAACCCAACACAAGAAGGCCAGCAGGATGACAAAAAAAGGGAGGTACAAACACGGATCTGAAATCAAAATTCAAAATAAATGCAGCAGGTGCCAAGAAAAAGGACACAACAGAAAAACATGTAGTAATCCCCCGGTTTTAAGACCACTAAAAAGGGTCTGATATAGTGTAGTTAAATTAAAAGTGTAAATACATGAATGTATTATTGTTTACTTTGAGTAACCATTAAACGATTAGTTTGTAAAATTTTTGATTGTGTATAGTAAATAAAATTGTTATTCATTTATATATTGATTTCTGATTTCAATGAAACATTAACAATAACAGTAATCAAATAAATACATAACAGTAACCATAACAGTTTTTAATGGTAACCACATATTTACATAACAGTAAACATAACAGTTACCAGCTAATAACATAACAGTAACCATACCAGTTTTTAACCAAATAATTACATAACAGTAACCATAACAATGTTTAATGGTACCCAAATAATTACATAACAGTAACAATCACAGTTGACATAAAAAGGTAATATATACGATTAGTAACCTGAATAACATAAACTAGTAACCAACTGACTGTACAACAGCCAACAAACTAAAATAAACATATTATATTAGTAATCTGAATAACATAAACTAGTAACCAAATCATAATATAATAGTAGCCAAATCACAATATAACGGTAACCTAAACACAATATCATAGTAACCAATTCACTATATAATGGTAACCAAAACATAAATAACATTTAAATAAATGATAGCCCATAATTATAACACTAACCTTATCAGCATCATACACAACAATCTCTTTCCCAGTACATTGGCTTAATATGTCAAAAGACGGCATGTCATTATTATTGTCAATCTGCGCAAAATAAAGAACCATTTAATAATTAAAATAAAAGACATATATCACATAACAAAACAAACAAATATGTCTAACCTTGACATCTTCTTCATCATCATTAATATTTTTTTCATCAGGTTCTTCAACCATAATAGCACGTTCAACTTCATTAGCAATCTCAATTTCATTCACATCATTCTTCTCCACGAATATTGACACATCATCACCAACTTCATTACCCAATTCAATTTCATTCCCACCTTTCTTCTCAACTTCATCCAACACATCATCACCATCATTATTCTTATTCACTTTTGAACCATAATCAACATCCTCAACAACATGGACCTCCTCCACCATGACATCAGCATCCTCATCAGCAACGTCATCAGCAGCTTCATCACCTTCACCACCTTCACCGCCTTCATAACCTTCATCAGCTTCATCATCATCATCATCATCATCATCATCATCATCATCATCATCGTCATCGTCATCACCAGCATTATCAGAATCGTCATCATCAGAATCACCATCAAGCTTTTTGTCCCACACGTCTTTGATAACACGTAACTCATCTCTAATAATGGACCTAAGGTCCCTGCATAACTGGACATGTAAAAGCTGCATTTCATCTTTAATATCAGTTTGCAATTTTCCAAATTCTTTCTTCAATTCAGAAATTTCTTTCTTCAATTCAGACACTTTCTTCTCCAACGACTTAGACCGTACATCAATTGCCTCTTTCATAATAGATATATCAACACCAATGTTGTCGGCCTTCACTTTTTTGTCTACTTTCTTGTCACCATCCTTCCCATTAAAAAGGTAAAAACTGTCCAAATCAAGCCGATCCTTCTCCTCGGCCGTGGGAATCAAACTGTTTATCCTCAGCTAAAAAATAATAAGTATACTTTAGTATATCATCTAACAAATAATGTACAATTACATTGAAATAAACAGTAAATAAAGAATCATAAAACATAATCAGTAACCAAATACATATATACAGGTAACCAAATGTATAATAAGTAGTAACCAACTAAATGTATAAATGTAACCAAATGTGCATATTCGGGTAACCAACAACAATGTTATTAGTAACCTGAATGTAATCTAATCATTAACCGTATTTGAATATTCAAGTAACCAAAAACATTGTTATTATTAACATGCATATAAAATAATCAACAACCAAACGTGTATATAAAGGTAACTAACTACTTTGTTGATAGTAAACTTCACATAATATTTTCATTTATCAAGTATATAACTAAAGGTAAAACAACATACCTGTCTGGAACAAAAAACTAATTCATTCAACTTGTCATTAGAAAGCGGCTTCATTAACTCCTTCCATCTAAATAAACGGACATCCGACGGATGCTCGTCATTGTATATACCCTGACTTTTGAATGTCGGAATAGTTTTAACCATAAAAACTTGGAATACATACGGAAGCCCATTCAACTTGTACAGTTTGGTGTAATGATCCATATAAAAATTGTATGTTAAAACACCATTCTTTTCTTTCCTATAACGCCCCTTCAAAGCATTAGACAAAGAGTACTTTGTCATCTCAAAAGCAACTTTCCCCCAAGGAAAACTACTAACATCGCTGTAATACAAAAAATTAACCATTGCCCCATCAGCGTAATTTTCAGAAAATGTGCACATAATGAAATTAAAGACCAAAAATATCATAGACATCTTAATAGCCTCGTCATCATCATCAAAAACTGCCTTCCTATATATCCTACCTATACTACTACGTGTCACAGTTTCGTCACCAAAAAACTTACCAATAAACATATTCTCCATACCTTTATATGAAGTTATATCATCCTCACCTTTCCATCTCAACCCAGATATCATACAAAACTCAGGCAAATCGAACCTGACCCTTTTCTCTCCGAACAAAAACCACATTTCAACGTCATCCCTTTGGTGAACCTCCATCACAAGAGCGTGGTGAATAATCTGGGAATACATTTGGTGCTCACCAAACTCAAGAAAATTCCCAAAACATGTTGCCTTAAATTTATCCAGCTGACTTTTATTCAATTTATTTGCAATGATACCGGGGACTTCCATGTCGCACCAATATATCACTTTTCTGGTGAATTTTTTGTTGCATTCCTCGTAATAAAGATCCCATAACTGCAAGTAAACAAAATCAGATTTATAAAGTTAACCAACCAATCATATGATAGTAACCAAAACAACATAAACAAGTAACCAATATAGCTTTAGTCATTAAACAAAACATCGTTAATCAATAACCAATCCAGCATTAGACAGTAACCAAGACAGCATTACACAATATAATAGTTAGACAACAACCAATAAATCATTAGACAGCAACCAAGACAGCATTATACAGTAAACAACATGTTGCAAAAAGGTTCTCAATGTAAACTGGTTACTTATTAATGTTGTCTTGGTTACCTTCATGCAACATGCTAGTTACTGTCTAATACATTGGTTACCAACCATGTGTTTACCAATCATTAGTCAGAAATATTATGTAGTAACCAAAACAGCATTAGACAGTAACCAAGACATCATAAGACAGTAACCAAGACATCATTAGACAGTAACCAAGACACACATAATACAGTAACCAAGACAGCATTACGCAATATAATAGTTAGACAGCAACCAATAAATCATTAGACAGTAACCAAGACAACATTATACAGTAAACAACATATTGCAAGAAGGTAACCAATGTAAATTGGTTACTTATTAATACTGTCTTGGTTACCTTCATGCAACATGCTGGTTACTATCTAATACATTGGTTACCAACCATGTGCTTACCAATCATTATTCAGAAATATTATGCAGTAACCAAAACAACATTAGTCACTAACCCATTCAGCATTATACAATAACCAATACACTGTTGCACAGTAACCAATACAACTATAGACAATATATTGGTTAGACAGTAACCAAGACATCATAAGACAGTAACCAAGACATCATTAGACAGTAACCAAGACACATATAATACAGTAACCAAGACATCATTAGACAGTAACCAAAATATCATAAGATAGTAACCAAAACATCATAAGACAGTAACCAAGACATCATAAGACAGTAACCAAGACATCATTAGACAGTAATCAAGACACTCATAAGAAAGTAACCAAGACATCATTAGACAGTAACCAAGACATTATAAGACAGTAACCAAGAGATCATTAGACAGTAACCAAGACACTCATAAGACAGTAACCAAGACATCATTAGACAGTAACCAAGACATCATAAGACAGTACCCAAGTCAGTTTTGGTTACCTTTATGCAATATGGTGGTTATTGTCTAATACATTGGTTACCAATCATGTGGTTTCCAAGCATTAATCATTAATATTATGCAGTAACCAATTAAGCATTATACAGTAACCAATTAAGCATTATACAATAAATAATAACAATATTTAAATTAACACACCTTTAAAATTCGTTGAGTTGGAATGATCTTCTGGATAAGCAATTGAGCTTCATTTTTAACAGGGACATCAAAATCAGAATCTAATTGCACTTCAGAATGTTTGATATCACTATGTATCACCAAACTACTCTCATTCTTACTCGATTTATTACCTACATCCTTCTCATTTCCCTTCCCCTTGCTCTCCACAACAAACTTCTTCAAGTTCTTAACAGAATCACCCTCCACGATCCTTTTCCTCTTTCCATCCTTTTTACTTGTATCATTCCTTGTATCAACCATTCTATACAAAACATAAAAATAACACAAACCAAAACAATGAATACTCCATTCTGTTAGTAAACTACTTTAATATATAATACATTAAACTTATTAAGAAAATACTCATTTGAAGCAATAATAAACAACAGAGTCGATCAATGGAGAAGAATAACGAGTAACAACGACAATGAACCAGACGAGTAACAACGACAATGACAATGAACCAGACGAGTAATGAGTAACAACGACAATTACGAACAACTCAACGAGTATGCCGAACAACTAAACAAATATGATAGAGATGAAGAACACACGAACACAGATGAACAACAATCACCGGAAACAAGAGTTTTTAACTCCGATTACGTTTAGTCGCGACAGAGGAGAGAACAAGGGTTTCAGCATGTGCAAAAGGGTTTGGTGACTGTAGAGTCCCGTACAAATGATAGGCGGTTATCACGCGATTCAAAAAAATAACTTTTTGCCATGTCAGCCCCATTAATATTTATACCTTAAATTAAGGACTCTTAATTATATTAGTATTGTAAATATATATGATGAAATGTCATATTTTTGTAATTATTTTATTAGTGTATGATTTTTGTAATTACTTTCATAAATGTACTATAATATGTAATTGTTCCTAATTAAATCGCGTCTTTGTGCATGGACGGACTATTTTGATATATTAATTGGAACAATTACATTTTTATTACATTTTTAAAAATAATAACAACAATAGTGCACTCATAAAATAATTATAAAAGTATTATATTTCCTATATTTATTTACAAAAATAATACATTTGTCCTAAACCAAGGGTTCAATCATGATTTACGTAGAGAGAGATCACCAAAATCTGTTTGATGGGTTTCAATTTCTACTCTCATCTAATCCCCTTTCTTCTCAACAACCAATGTTATTACTTTTTTTCTTTTTCTTATTCTTCTTTACTTTCACTATCCTTTATTTCTTATTCTTCTTTAATGTGGGGTGTTATCGTCGTTGAATCCTTTCATGACTTGAGAATTGGTTCTGCCGTTCCAGTTTCTTAATGGCAGATTTGTTTCTGTTAAATTATTGGCTTTTCCCGGATCTTGCAAAAAACAAGTGAAGGCAATGCCATTCAAAGTCTTAATAGAAGAAGCCAGGCGAAAAAGGAAAGTTTGACCGTGACCAACTGAGGCAGCTATGGCATACTTTCACTATCCTCTGTTTCTTATTCTTCTTCAACATCAATGGCTCTGTTCCTTATGTCCTGCATATTAAAGAAATTGGAATAGGCTTTTTCTTTTTCTTTTTCTTTTTTGAAGTAGAATATGAGTTTAACATGGATTTATAAGGGGTGTTTGGATGTAGTTTTTTTGTGGTACAGTTGGTGGCCAATCATTCGTACCAAGGTAACCAATTCAGTTTTGCTAAGTTACTAATTTTTTTTGGATGTGATATAATTAGTAGCCAAACCTTCATGAAATTGGTTGCCAAACTTTTAGACCAAGGTAACAAATTCATACTGCAGGTGTTGAGGCAGATTTGGTTACCTTGGTATAAATGTTTGGTTATCTTGGTACGAAGGTTTGATTATCAATATTATATTACACATCACTCTCTTATCTCTCTCTTTCCTATATATGCAGTGTTCTATTTTTTATTTACCTTCATGAAATTGGTTGCCAAAATTTTAGATCAAGGTAACAAATTCATTCTGCATGTGTGGAGGTAGATTTGATTACCTTGGTATAAAGATTTGGTTACATTGGTATAAATGTTTGGTTACCTTGGTACGAAGTTTTGATTATCAATATTACATTACACATCACTCTCTTATCTCTCTCTATTTCCTATGCAGTGTTCTATTTTTTATTGGTTACTTTGGTATAAACGTGGACATGGTTGTAGTAGATAAATGAGGTCGGAGCAGTGAAGGTTCAAGAGGAGGAGGAAGAGAGAGAAAATGATAATGGCGAACAGTTGAGGACGAAGAAATTGACGACGTATTTTTGAGTATTTGGGTTAGTTGGTAACTGCCAAACTAAGTGGAGTAGTTTTCTCCTTGAATTAAGGGTTTTCTTTTTTTGTTGCATTGGATATAATGACGTATTTTACTATTGAATTATACAGTTTTTCACTATTAATATAATTATTTGGTTGATGTACTATTCTTGTAAGTGCTTTTTATTTGTTGTATACTTATGTAAAGAATCCATATTAATTTCATTCAAAAAACAGCTAAGTATAGTTTGTTCCCAGTTGTATTTGGATTTGGGTCTCTTTCACGCCCACAATCATTTACTTATGGACATGGGAGATATGGACCTTGCAAGTAAGGACTATTTCAATTATACCTTTATATAGGGGCCAGGCCTCCCCTCCTAAAAATTAGTGGTCCCACACCTAACACCACTACATTCCTTATACCTAAGAAGGTTCATCACCATCACACGCCACGTGTCAGCGACCCAATTCCATACATTTTCATCACAATAACCTATAAGTTTTTATTGTTAAAATAAGAAATTCTTTTTAAATATTTGATACAAAATTGTGCTAATAACCAAGACGTGATATGAAATTGTGTTAATTGTTTATGTATGCACAATTATTAAATTTATACAATCATATATGAAATGATTGTATTCAATTATTATTATTATTTTATTTTTATGTGGAATTTAAACTCTTACTGGTAATTTAAATCCCTACAAATTAAGATTAGTATTTTCACGAGTTTGTAAGGAAAAAAACAAACTTATTTAATCATATTTGTAGTAATATATACATAAAATGAATTATATGTTAGTAACGTATATAAAATGAAATTGATATAAAAAAATAATAATAACAATTTTGTTATCACTAAGTAAATATAGTAATTAAATAATATAAAATCTATCAAAACATGTTTAGTTACTACGTATTACAACTATAAGTTTATATATTTATTGAAAAAGTTAATAAGTGTGAACAATAAAATATTTCTTTTTGCTTATATATGTATATATGTATGTATGTATGTGTGTGTGTATATATATACGGAGATGCTCTAAAGCGAACTTTAAAAAGCGAACTAAAAACGAACCGTCGTCTTTGGTTCGCTCTTTAAGGTTCGCTTTAGAGACGGACCGTATATATATATATATATATCGTAATTATATAAATTTATAAGGGCATAAATATAAATTTATTAATACATGATTTTTGGAACGAGTGAAAAGTAGGGAATTAGGAAATGAGAAGTAGAATAATGTTTTGGGGACAAAAAAATAAATACAAAACTCTTTAAATCCTATTCAGTTTGATTTACCTCTCTTCATTTAGCACATGCTCTCTTTCTACTTGTGAATAAGATCCGTTCGCCTCCTAGCCGTCCACCTACTCAGCTTGTAATTCGTAAACAAAAGTCGTCTATATCAAGTGAGATGTGAGTTGTTTAGTACTCTTTCCGTTCCGTCCGATAATGTATTCACACTTTCAAATATGAAAAAAAGAAAAAATTATGTGAAAATATTAAAAACACATATAAAAAATAGTGTTTCAATTAAATCTATTCGTATATGATGAAATATTTACTAATTATAATCTACTCGTCATTTTATATCCAATTTTTATACTTATGTCACAATTGCATATTCGCATTGCTCAAAAAAATAAATACTGGCAATTTCTCATCCCCCATATAATCATTTTAGATTATTTTTTTGGTAGACTCAAGTCAAAATAAAAATTACGGTCTTAAAATGCCGTGAAGACAAAGCAAACCTACGGGTAGGGCCGGGAGAAAAGAAGAAGAAGAAAATAGTGAAGTGGGTGGACCAGCAAGGCAAGATGGAAGAGTCCATGCACGCCTTCTGACGAGATGTATCATGTATACTATACTACTACTACTAGTCTAGGCGTCTAGTGGTCTAGTGGTGTGGTCTACTTACTAAAATTAATTTCCAATTTAGAGGCAGGCCTGACAGCCAGAGAAAAGAGAGAGAGGAGAAGTTTGTAGTATCTTGTAAGAAAGTGGTGGTTGGTGCCATGGTGTGCAAGTGCAACCCTTGCATGCCCTAGCTTACGTTTGCATCCATGCATCTACAGACTCCCAACTCTTGCCCTACCTTTTACTTCCTATTATGATCGATCAAATGGAAACATAAAATTGAATATTAATTGGTTTTCATAAATTAATTAATTAAAAACCAAGTGTTTCCAACCAAGCACTCCAAAATGTGTCAATATATAGCTAGTGGTGTCTCCAAAAAGGTACTACTATATATATATATACTAACTGGGTCTCGTACCTCCGGCATTATATGTACAATGAAATTTATTTCAAATTTTAAACGGCTCAGATGATTTATTGAGTAAGCGGGAAATTCAAAATCATTATTAGATAGATTAGATAGATAGATAGATGTATTTTATTAGATAGATGTATGGACGGTGGGATTTATCTCAAACTTTGGACGACTTAGATGATTTATTGAGTGAGCGGGAAATTCAAAATCATTTGTATTTTATTAGATAGATATATATATATATAGAGAGAGAGAGAGACTGGTGGTTCCAATTTTAAACCATCGATAAATACAAAAGATAGTACTTCAAAACTTCAATGTGAAAGGGGTGGCGTGGGCTGGGGTGGGGTTGGGGTTGGGGTTGGGGTTGGGGTTGGGGTTGGGGGTGGGCAAACCCTATACATCATCAAGTTGTGCATAATAATAAAGTCCCATCACATTCAGGTAGAATCTTATATAGCAATGTCACGCAAAATTGACAACCTACCTAGCAGGCAGCAGCTAATGGAGTATAACAATATTGAATCCACATCTCAGCTTATGTTGTTGTCTAAATTAGCTTTTAATGCATCCTCTAAACCATATATAAACTTCTCTCTAACACAAATTTTGTACGCGCTGAGTGTCTTCCTATTTTCAGACTTAAAAATAATGTCTTTACATCCACTATAAATGCTAATAAGTGAATTTTACATATATTAATTAAAAAATAAATTTTTACTTAATAAAATACCAATATAATTGTTATTGTGATTGATTTTCTTTTTAATTTGATTTTTTTTATTTACATAATTCATATTTAAAATTTTCTATTATTATAATCTTTTCATAATTTATTAATTGTCCGTTCGTTCAATAAAAATATTGTATCCGCTTGTACTTATTAACTACTCCTATAGGCTATAGTATAAGAGATCTCCTGGAAATAATTATGGGGTCAAAGTAGTTATTAGATTCCAAAGAAATTAATTAAGGTTGTGTAGATTTAGGCCCACCTATAAATAAAACAAATCCAAGATAACAGCATTATGATTGTTTGTGAAGCTAGCTCTTATTCAATGGTCCATGCCAACCTAGCTTAATCAGACACATGCTATATCATACCCATGTCCAGGAGGTCCCCCACTCTGATTACTCTTAGCTTTAACCTAATTTTTTATGACGGGGAGAGGGACTGAAATTTTCTTGAAGAGATCTTTTGTTCTTAATTAAGGTTATAAAAAGAATCAAACATTTCGAGCTGGATTCATATTCGATCGATTTGAACTCCCCTCAAAATATAAACGATTCAAATTTGCTCGGGCTCAATTCAAGATCGTGGCCGACTCAGTAGCTAAATGAGTTTCGATCAAACCTTATTTTAGATTCGATAAATTTTATGAGCTAAATCTGAATAACTCAATATTCGATTCGACTCGATTCATTACATGTATCTCTGTTCTTAGCCTTGTAAAACAGTAACTACTGGCCAAGGTCTGGAAAGATAATTTTATTTATTTTCTTTTTCTTCTTTTTAATTTTTACCCTTTTTTACATCAAATATAAATTTGCATAAACCATATTTAGACTTAATATTTTCATATATATTTTTTAATTTTATAAATTAAAAAATGAATAACAAATTATGTTTAAATATGTCCTATGCAAATTATAATACTCATTTTGTTTCACAAAAAGAGCTCAATTTAGAAAGAAAAAGTATTTCACAAAAATAATTTTTTTTATTGATAGTAGTATAGAATAGCATAAATTTAGGGTTAAGTTCAGATGACCACCTGAGGTTTGAGCGGTTTCCCACTTAACCACATATAGTCAGTAAAACTACATTTAAACACCCGACCTTTTGAGTTGAAGTGAAAAAGTGGTTTCCGCCTTAACTCCGTTATTTTATTTAGCTAAAGACTTAATTACCATCACCATGGTAAACAGGAAATTTGCAAGGAAAAAAGAACAGGCACAAACATCACCATAAAATCCGGCAAGGAGACCAAAACAATTATATAAATAAATTCTAAAAACAATTATATAAATAAATCTTTAAGGGACACACACAATCAAACCCTAGCCAAGAACAGGCACAATCAAACCCCAGCCAAGAAAAAGCACAAACATCACCATAAGCTTACTGGATTCTTTACCATAAAGTTGCACTACCGAACTTCCATCACCATGAGCATACATCATAAAGAAAAGGTTAAGGATTTAAAAAGAAAAAGAAAAGGATAGAGAAATTCAACACGGTTTCACTTCATAAACATTAAGAATGAAAATCTTGAGATCTACCAATTTCTAGACAATGAGAAGCTATCTTGCATCAGTGAAATCTTCAAATAATGCATGAGAAGACGCACATTGTAGCCTCCTCTGGCTAGGGACTTGCCTTCGTGAAAGAATTAATCAATAAAAGAATAGATTGCTCCCAATGCTTCAATTCACAAATCTCAAATAAAATTTCTAAATAAAAATACAATCTCATGTTCATCTACCGCTCCTACAACCCCTGCCACCACCATCGGCGCCAAACCCAATTTTTTTTCCAACCAGAATGCCTTAATTACTGAACAAAGGATTAACCTCTAATAAGATATAAAATACAATAAGATAAACAAATCTAAGCCCAAAGAGAAACTTAATTTTAACTACATAAAATAAAGATTAATGAATCTTTTTCGTAACTTTCTTTCCCCTCTGTAAAACTGCTTGAAGAATCTAGTTCATCTTCCATCTTCTGTGGACATTGATGGCAAAGTACAATGTTTTTTATAAGGTAGCTGCCGAGAATAGGAGATCCTATATAAGACATAAATACAAAAATGGCAGCTGCTAGGGAACAACAAATGCGGGAAAAATCTGAAGCTAAAATTGCAGAACTTATTTGATTTGGGGTGAAAATTTTACGATGATGGGTGCTAGAGTCTTCAGATCTAGAGTCTTCAGATCTAGAGTCTTTACGATGGGGTGAAAATGGCAGCTGCTAGAGTCTTCAGATCTCGTCTCAGGATTGTGGATATATGGACTAGATTCTGAATCTTTGCTTGAAGCAGCGGCTCTACACCCAAGTTAATTTCATCGGTTGGAAGAACAAGGGGTATTTAAGACATTTATCAAATTTTTTTTTTGACATTTACAACCTCTTTTCACGCGTTTTTAGCGTTTGACGTATACGCACAGTTAATTTGGATGAAAAAAATAACGGTTTCACTTCAACTCAAAAGGTCGGGTGTTTAAATGTAGTTTTACTGACTATAGGCTATAGGTGGTTAAGTGGGAAACCGCTCAAACCCCATGTGGTTATCTGAACTTAACCCTAAAATTTATCATCAGAACTTCATTATCTAGTCAACGATACTAATTTAACGAATAACTTATTCTTTATAGGGTAATTATAAAAATACATTCTTAATATATGCAAATTTTATACATAGGATTCTTTGGTAAAATAGAGTGCTTAATACTAAAAATTAAACAATAAACAATAAAATAGGGCTCTCCATTACAACATAAATTAAATGTAATTCTATTTGGTTTTCTTACACCATGAAAATTGATGACACCAGATTCTGATCCCAATTAAGATGGTCCATATAATTGGAACACCGAAAGTAAAAAAAATGAAGATGCCATGCCTGATGCCACTGTTATCTGATCAATAACATTAAACTACTCTATTTTTATTTTATTTTATTTTTTCAGTTGTAAGGATTAATTAATATAATGCAATTGCAGATGCGTATCAACCTTTGGATTGTGGTACATTAATTGATCTTGGTCTAGGGTACACTTTTGGACATATATGTTGTTACATTGCACTGATGCATTCTGAATCATGCATTATATATATAAATTAATATACTAATTAATTACAATATCCATTAACATATACTAATATTATTTCTCTTTGTTATTACTATAATCTGATCACAGATGGCCTTACAAACCAGGTGGATATCAATAGATTAAGGAATTGCGGAAATTAATGTAGATATAAAATTCTTTAATTTCTAAATTTATTATTCTCAAATATGCCTACCGACAATCATCACTTGCCTTGTTTCCCCAGCAATTAAATAAAGTATTGCAAGGTTCAATTATTGTCCATTTTCTCCCTCAGTCCCATATTTTAGATGATTTTATTTTTTTTAAATTATTTGCCGTTGTTTATATAATCTAACAGAATTAACCATTATCTTTTCAAAATTAACTCCCGTGAAAAAAAGTTACATATGAAAGAGGGTATGAGATAAATATGGTAGAGGATATTATAGACAATTGATACTATATTTAATGTTATACATTCATTTCTTTAATTTTTATATATAACTCTAAAACGTGATATATTATGAAAATGAGTAAGAACTAGCCATAGAAGAGACCGTGACCCTCAAGATATCAATTATTTCAACAATAGCTAAGCTGAATTTTTTTAATTTCTATTTCCTTTATGAAAACGATCTTTCCAAAAAAAAAAGCTTATAAGTGTCGTAAATCAAATTATCAGTATTTTTTTTTGTACATTCAAAGGTTAGTTCCTCCATTCCAAAATAATCAAGATATATTTTCTTTTTTAAATTGTTCTTAAATTAGTGATAATATTTGTAATATTAAATAAATGAAATGAAATTCTTAAAATGTCATTACTTATATTATATCATCATGTTAACACAAATTAAATTTTTAATAATTAAATGTTGGTAATACATTTAAATAATTAAAAAAGGAAATATATATATTTTCACATGACTTTTTGATATTTTTACATAAAAACCGTCGATGTAGATCCTATAACGACGGTTTTATCATCGATATATCTATAGCGACACTTTTATATAAAAATATCAAAAAATCATGTAAAAATATTAATTTCCTTAAATAAAAGTATTAACAAGTCATAGTTTAAAGGATATATCCCTTATTTTAGAACATATATAGGGTGTGTATATGTAATATCCTTTTGAACTTCGTTTATAATGACGTGAAAATTTTGAAATTAATTTGGACAGAAATAAGTTACTCTATATTGTCATAAGTTTGTGTGCGTGGATTGTATTGTGGTTATATATATATACTAGCTGGGTCTCGTGCCTCCGACACTGTATGGACAGTAAAATTTATCTCAAACTTAGAACGGCCTAGATGATTTATTAAGTGAGCGGGAAATTCAAAATCATTATTAGATAGATTAGATAGATAGATGTATTTTATTATATAGATGTATGGATGGTGGGATTTATCTCAAACTTTGGACGGCCCAGATGATTTATTGAGTGAGCGAGAAATTCAAAATCATTTGTATTTTATTAGATAGATATATATATATGGGTCTCCATCCACAACAACCGATTATGGGGAGCAACCCATTTTGGCCAGCCGGTAGAGCTTGTACCGGCTTATAAAAAAAAATTCTCTAAGGCCGGTACAAGCTCTACCGGCTAGCCAAAAATGGGTTGCTCCCCAACAACCGGTTGCTGTGGATGGAGACCCTATATATATATATATATATATATATATATATATATATATATATATATATATATATATATATATAGGGTATCCATCCACAGTAATTGATTGTTGAGGAGCAACTCATTTTGGCCCAGCCGTTACGATCTGTAGCGGCTTATAAAAAAATTGTACAGATTATAGCAGTTGAACCAAAATGAGTTGTTCTCCAACAACCGATTGCTTCGAAAAGAATCTCATATATATATATACGGGGAGGATCTAAAGCGGACCAAAAAAACGGACCAAGGGGCGGACCATTGTAAAAACACGCGGGTTTCAGGGCCAACCCGGACCAACCCGCGGGTTGGCCCTGAAACTCGCGTGTTTTTACATTGGTCCGCTCCTTGGTCCGTTTTTTTTGGTCCGCTTTAGATCCTGCCTATATATATATATATATATATATATATATATATATATATATATATATATATATATATATATATTTGGGGTTCCATCCACAGCAACCGGTTGTTGGGAGCAACCCCTTTTTGGCCAGCCGGTACAGCTTGTACCGGCCTTAGAAATTTTTTTTTTATAAGCCGTAACAAGCTGTACCGGCTGGCCAAAAAGGGGTTGCTCCCAACAACCGGTTGCTGTGGATGGAACCCCTATATATGTACAAACTGTACCGGCTGGCCAAAAAGGGGTTGCTCCCAACAACCGGTTGTTGTGGATGGAACCCTATATATATAGGTCTCCATCCACAGCAACCGGTTGTTAGGGAGCAACCCCTTTTATCTAGCCGTAACAGCTTGTATCGGCCTTAGAATTATTTTTTTTTTATAAGTCGGTACAAACTGTTACGGCTGGATAAAAAGAGTTGCTCCCCAATAACCGATTATTGTGAATGAAGACCCTATATATATATAACATTGTAAAAATTTGAGAAGTAACATTGGTAGTGGCGTGCCAGCCTGTCTTTAAATTATTTGGGCAGCTAATTGGTGACCGATTTCCACCGAAAGAATACATGCATGCATGTTAGTATTATAAATCATCCTCTAAATGACACTGATTGGCTATGCACGTGTAAGCTACTGAATTTGGTAGTACTACATTTTGTACTCCATAAATCGATGCATTCATGAATACCTTTACAATTAGCATTGTAGCTCGTACCAAACATGTAGGGGGTGTATGTCTACCCCATTGAGATAGGCTTTAATTGTTGGGATTTCACTTGAATTTCATATTGGATAAATTTAAGAGTGTAGATGGGTTAATAAGTTTGGTAGAAGTTCAATCTAATAAATTAACTTTTTAAGTAAAGAAGTGGTCCAACATGTTTATTGGGTCTGTCTACACAGGTGTGCGCTGCTAGGTGATAAATTGATGTGGGATGGATCGTACAATTTCGTTACAAAATGGTATCAAAATCCATGGTTCGATGGGCCCAAGTAACAACTCCAAGGTGCGAGGGGAGTGCGCAAAGGTACAATTCGCAGGCCTTGTGGGTGGAGTAAATAGAGTTGAATCAGGTGGAGCACGGAATGATTTGAGTCGGGTGGAGCGGGCTTAGGAAGGCTCTAGGGAAATTGCTGAGACACGTTTGCCCCGGACGTGGTGGAGTAATATTAGAGTCAAGCAAATCTCTTGAAGGACTCAAAGGTGAAGTATTTGAATCAGGTGGAGCAGGGCTCGGATGGCTCTAAGAAAAACTGCTGAGACACACGTTTGCTGTTGGCGTGGTAGAGTAGTATTAGAGTCGAGCAAAGAACTCTTGAAGGATTCAAAGAAGGTGTGCTTAATGACGAGAATACTCTAGTTATGATACTTGTAATGGTTATTCAAGTGAAAGGTGGAGATTGTTGGGATATTTCACATGAATCTAGAATTTTATAAATTCAAGAGTGTAGATGGGTTAATAAGTATAATAGAGCCTCAACTTAATAGGTTAACCTTTTAGGTAAGGAGGTGGTCCAACATGCTTATTAGATCCGTCTACACATGTGTGCGCTGTTAGGTGATGAATTGATGTGGGATGGATCGTATAATTCCGTTACAAAATTTCATGAAAAAATATTCAAATTCACAATTTAAGTCATGTCTAAATATTTGAAAAGAGCTTAAAATATTCAAAGTAACACTCACCACTTTTACCCCTTCTCTTTTTGTAGACTAGGGCTGGGCATTCATGAAAAGAGTGTGCAGTTATTATTATTATAGTTGGTTCTGAATTTCATTCGCTGTTTAGTAATTCAGGTTAAAAGCTTTGATTTTTTTTTTCCTTCTTTTTTTTTGGAATTAATTGATGTGTGCTGGTTAATTAACTTGAGTGTTCATCACTGGTAATACACTCTGGTTAAAAGCTTTGATGGAGCTAGCTGTTCTTGTATTTTTTGTAAATTGTGCTCTATTATGATGTTGATCAGCTTATTTGATGTTAATTTGTTTTCTATTCATTTGGTTATTAATGTTTGTTCAAGCCAAATGATTATGTGCATTGTTTTTCTGCTGCTTTTCGCGTTGTTGTTGCTGCCAAGCAATCCCATGATATGTGCATTGTTCATATTCAAGTTTTACACTCACTAGATTTATGTATTTTATCATAATGAGTTGGTGTTTTGTGTATTTTTACAGAAAAAAATTATTAAGTTAAAAAACTGAAGCGTTGTTTGTGAGAAACAATCGTACAAAATTTATGGGACAAAATGATATCCTTGCACATTTGCTTGGAATGGATCGACATGGTAGATTTCGACAAGATGAAGTTGGTGTCATGACTACAAACACTTGGGGGACTCGTAACACAAATAAAGTTCTTCAACGTAAGAATCAAGAATTGAAAGATGACTTGAAAATGATGCGGGGAAAAAGAGATGACGCTGCAAAGAAAGTAGATGAATTGCAATCGATCATTGGAGAATTGCTCAAGAGATCGCCAGTTTCGAATGTTCATTCCAACAATTAGGTGTTTCTCTCTCTCTTTTTGTATGTTAAAATTGTTGATCAAAAACTTGATAATTAATTTGTAGGATCGATCGACAGAAGGAGATAACAGTGATATTAATGAATCGAATAATCTTATAGAGGACCTTTGAGATATGCCTCGTGCTGCTGGAAATATGTCTAGTTTTACTAGCTAGCTACTAGTTTTGTAAGACTTTGGCGTAAACTAATTTTTGATAGTTCCACCTTGATATCTATGTACAGTTTTGATAGTAACACTAGTTTGGATAGTAATGTATATGTGGGTGATATATTATACTTTAATTCGTAATTTTAATTTAAATGATAGACTTTCTTTGTTTTGTTCTTTTTAATTGTAAATATTGTATTCAGATTGTCGTCATTGTATGTTTGACTTTAACTATGCTTCTTAATTTGTAAGAGAAATAAAGAAATATTGCAAAATAATAACTTTTTTAAAAAAATAATCTAAAAATGCTTTAATGATAGTCGAAAAACGTAGCAATAAACACAAAAAGAGAATATTTTATACCTACGGCCATGGCCATGACCATGGCAGTAGCAATAGAGACCTATAACTACGGTCATGGCCGACACAATAGCTTATTGATCAATTATTAGTTAGACCTACAACTACGGTGGTGACCGTAACAATAGAATATTTAAGGACAGTCTGGTCGTAGCTATAGTATTCAGACATTCGCTCCAATTTGCATATAGGGGCGGTTCGGACCATCACTATTAATTGATGTGCATTGACCGTTGTTAAAAAAATTGAAGCACGTTTTTTGTTTGCTTGGTAATTACAGCTGTATAGTCGGTACATATATGGAGTAGGACTGAGCAATTAACCAAATTGCCTCCAAAACTACACTAAAAATCGTACAAACTGCACCAACAGTTCTGACGTATGTGACGATTTTAGGTGAGTTGAAAAACTGAATTTACGATTTGGGTTTGATTACTGGCTAATATTGCATCCATAAAACCGAAATTGCACCTTAAGCCAACAAGATAAAGAAGTCAAGTTGTCCAGTGATTTATAAATTTTAATGGAAATATGATTGAGCTTACCATCATCATCATTATAATAACCATAATAATTTACAACCAATAAACTTTATTCACTGTTATCCACCATTATGTTTATATAAATACATACCAACTCATATACATGTATTTTCTATTTTTCTAATATTGTTATCCTAAACTTAAAAGGTTAAACTTATGTATTATTTATTTTTCTTTATATAAGTAGAGTGCATGTTATATATGATAACAAATTTTATCGATATTATATAAATACGAACAAATACGTGAGATATGATAATAAGCATGATACTCGTTAAATAATTAAATTATTTGTCATTTTATGTTCAACATTAATTAGTCACACCCTACATATATTATATAAAATTTGTCACACTACATTATATAAAATCGAATTTATGGTTTAGGTTTGGTTCTATTTAACTTTTGTTTATACAAAACATTATAAGTAAGGTTGTGTGTGTTATCAAAGTGGTATTTAATATTGTGTAATGTTAAATTGTTAATTTAAATTGCATAAAATTTGGAGTAAAATACAGTGACACCCCCTCTAGATAATCATAATAACACTCACCTCCCTTCTAGTTTCTTAAGTAACAGTTAGTACCCCTGCAAATTTTTAGGGTTGACTAAATAGATAAAGTTACATATTTACCCTTGTATTTTTTCAAATTTTAATTACTAAATAATATATATATGTGTGTGTTTAATTATCCATTTTTTAATACAATACATTTTAATTATAATTTTATTTATAATTAAAACTATCTCATTTAAATTGTTGGTAACTTATAAAAAACTAATTTAGTTTAATTAACACATATTTTTGGATAAGTGATACAAATATTAAAAAAAAAATTTATTAATGAAGCTATTCTAATTAGAGTGATTGAGTATATTGATAGTTTAGTTTTTGGTGCTTAACAACAAAATATATTATTTGAATTTTTAGTTTCATATTATAATTTTTATATGTTAATTTTTTTTGAGTATATATAAAAAATTGGGATGTTTATGATTTTGATTACATTTTTTTAGTATACAGTTGACGTTGTTTTTATGCAATGTAAAATAAAAAATATAATTATATTTATTACTACCTCTATCTTGTAAAAAAAAATTCTTTTAATATATTTTTTCTTTTTCTTTTTGAATAACATTTGTCATTTTTACTGTAAATAACTATGTTTAAATGTGACTTATGTTTAGTTTAATATATGAGAAAAATAATTAATATAATTTTTAATACTTGTTTTATATGAGTAATAAGATTCGTTTAAATTGTAATAATAAGTTTGTTTTACATAAATTTTAATATTTGAAAAAATAATTATTATTTTATTGCGTTAATTTGTAATTTTTATGGGTATTAACATTAAACTTTTTAATTACAAAAAATATATTTGAATATATATCATGTAAATTTTAATATTTGAAAATTTAATTAGTAAAAATTTTATGACTTTATTTTCCTGATAAAATGAATATTTATTATATTTTGACTTATGTTATTTATTGCACAATTTCATAATTTAATTAATTAGTTCAAGTAAAGTAAAAATTATGATATACAAATTTATATTTAGTAGAAAAAATAAACATTATAACTTGAAGGGTGTATTAGACATTATATTAAAAATATTTTTAAATATTAGTTGGTCAACCACACTAGGGGTAGTGAATGTTACATATTATATACTAGAAGGGTACTGACTGTTACTTGAAAAACTAGAAGGGTGGTGAGTGTTATTATGATTATCTACATGGGGTGTCAGTGTATTTTACTCTAAAATTTGTTATTTCAATTGGTTTTGGAACCGAAATCGCACCAAATAAAACTGCACCGCACGGTACAAAATCGTATCGCACCAATCACAAACGATTTCATGTGCGATTTTGAATTTATCAAACCGCACCTAAACGATTTCGTGTGCGGATTTGGAGTTCAAACCACACCATGCTCACCCTATTATGAAGGACCGTAACTATATAATTTAACAACGATTTCTAAGGCGAGGATTGTCGACCGTCGCTACATCTTTTCGCGACGACGGTCTTTTAACTTATAACTACAGTTGACGACCCTTGCTATAAACCAAATTTCTAGTAGCAATTTAAACTGTTCAATTCTGCTGCAATGAAGAGCAGCACTGCAATACTAAGTTTGTTCGAAAACATATTTTAATTGCAATCGGAAAATCAAAATTAATTTTAATTTCTACTGCATATTGCCTTGAACCACATATATATTTGAAGAAAAGAAATGACAAGAGACTACAATTAGGTGGAAGAACTTTTACTAACATACTGTATGACAGCCTAATGATAGAAGATTCTCCTTAATCCCTTCCTTTCACGAAAATGAGTCTATTTAATTTATTTTTTTATCAATGTCAATTTATTTAATTTTAATTAATATAATAATCAACACTTTAAATTATTAAATTGCTTAAGAAGTATTACTATTAAAATGAATAGGAGGGCAGCCATTGGATGGTAAGTATGACAGGGTCGGTCCCACCATTTGATATGTTAAACTAACATATAACATGGCGTGTTAATGTGAGAGCCACTAATCTTTTTCTTTCTCTACATTCAACCCCAAGGCACTTAAATTTCAATTTCAGTACCGAGTAGTTTGTTTTTGAAACACAAATATTGTATTACTGTTACAACTGCAACTTTTCATATCTTTTAACTTAACCTCAGCCTCACCCCCCATCAATTTCTTTTTTCTTCTATTCTCAAGATGGACTAGCTTAATTAGTACGTAAGAAGTATAAAAGATTAAATTTATATTCCAATTTTTTTTTTAAGTTTCAAACTTAAAAATACGTTTCTCTTTTATTTATTAATTTTAAATATTTTTATTTTTATACTATAAAATAATATGATATTATTTTAATCACTAAAAATCACGTCACTACTATTATTTTTGCAAATAATATATTAAGAATAAACATTTAAAAATCAAAATTTTCTTGGTAGCTCTACTTTTGGAAGGGATGGAGTGGTAGAAAAAAAGAAAGTACATTTACAGTGAGTATAATGATCGAGTTTTTTCATCACGCAAACCTTAAACTAGGCGTATATTCACTCTCTCTTTCTTTTTCTTTTCTCACATTCATGTATAATTGTCAAGTTCTTGCTACATCAAAACCATAATAATCACGCCTCTCTCTCTCTCTCTCACAAACACACACACACACACAGAGTTTCCCACATTAATAAACCACCATATATATACAAACATACCCAATACCCTTCACTCTTATCTTTCTCTCTCTAAAATGTCCATAAATCACCAATTCTCTTCAGACCATCCACAAACACTCTGGTGGATGGACCCAACTCATCCCAAAAAAAATACACCCTCAATTCAACAAAAAGGTCAACACTACCACCACCCATTAGCCACCGTCGCGGCCATGCGTGGCCAAAACGCGCCTTTCAATTTCAACCTAAATCAAAAAGAAGAAGAAGAGGAACCATTACTGACAGATGAGAGAGAAATTCCGCCTAGAGATGAAACAATAATAATACAGAAAGAGGCCATGTTTGAGAAGCCATTGACTCCCAGTGATGTGGGTAAACTCAACCGCCTCGTCATACCTAAACAACACGCCGAGAAATACTTCCCACTCGCTGCTAATTATGGTGCCGGTGACTCGCTCGACAAGGCTTTGTTACTTAGTTTCGAGGACGAGTCGGGCAAGTCCTGGAGGTTTAGATACTCCTATTGGAACAGCAGCCAAAGCTACGTCTTAACAAAAGGGTGGAGCCGTTTTGTTAAGGAGAAGCGGTTAGACGCCGGTGACGTAGTCATGTTTGAGCGGTTCCGGGAGGACGGTGACCGGTTTTTTATTGGGTGGAGGCGGAGGAACGCAGTGGCGCCGGTACAAGATATCATGGTGCCTCAGGCAGCTGGTGCTGGTTCTGGTGGTGGTGGGTGGACCCGGATGTTGTATAATTCTGGGCATCCATCTTATCCAAATGGGCCTTCTCTTCCATACCAACCTGACTCATGTCTTCATGCAGGTATCAACCAAAAACCCTATCTTCCGCCCTTTTCTATTTTTTTTTTATTAATATATAATATACTTTTCCTTCTCATTTTTTTCTATTACAATTTTTTTTTGTAAACATCTGTTCCATACCCATAATAAATAAATTGATATATATATATATATGGAATATAAAAATACGTGCAAAACTCTTTTCCAATTACTTGGACCAAGTCTCTCATATGTAGAGAGCAGATCCTCTACTCCCAATTCTCATGTCCCCCACTTACATTTTAACACATGTCTTTTTATTTAATTTTAAATTTAATTAGTATTAAGTAGGAGATTAAGTATCAAAATATAAGTGAGAGAACACAAAAGGATAGGAGAATTGGGGACAAAGGATATGCTCTAGTCATATGTATTGTGAATTATTGTACCACTCAATATATATATATATATATATATACTAGTATATAGTTAGGTTACGCTTAAACGATAGACCAGTACTTTGCAGCATGCAAATAGTACTCCTCAATACATATGAGACACTTGATTTATTAGTGTGTTAATAGTCTTATTTTAAAAACTACAGAAACCTTTTTCTTTCTATATGTAACGTTTCTAAATTGAATATTACAATGTCAAGAATATATTTAAAAGAAAAAAAAATATTATAAATTATTTTTTTGTTAAAAAATGTAAATATAATTTTGTAACTGACGAAGTAGTTATATAGGTGCACGTGTTGTTGCTATTACAGGGCGAGGGGGAGGGGGAGCAGGTGTAGAGAATCAAAGGAGGTGGAGTGGGAATTCAAAGACAGTGAGGTTGTTTGGAGTGAACCTGGAATGCCAGTCGTCACAACCAGATCAGAATATTGACGAACCCACACCAGAAGCTTCCACCCACAGTTACTCTAATACAGATGATATACGGCCTCATGTTTCAAACTACTATTATAATCACATGGTAAGCATCTGGCCACTTCATTCCTGCTTTTATATATATATATATATATATATATATATATATATAGGGTCTCCATCCACAGCAACCGGTTGTTGGGGAGCAACCCCTTTTTGGCCAGCCGGTACAAGCTGTTACGGCTTATAAAAAAAAAAAAATTCTAAGGCCGGTACAAGCTGTACCGGCTGGCCAAAAATGGGTTGCTCCCAACAACCGGTTGCTGTGGATGGAACCCCATATATATATATATATATATATATATATATATATATATATATATATAATTAACTACGTACGTACTAGCTTTTAGATTATATATACATATATATATCATCAAGTGGTAATTATTAAGATATGATTAACATGTCCAATTTTCTACTACTCCCCCTCATTTTAATATATTTTAATTTGCAGAATTTTAAAATTCGATCAGAATTAATATAAATTTATTTAACTTAAAATTTTAACTATTGTAAATTAACTAAAATGTATTAGTATTAATTATTATATTTATTATTTTCAAAATTTAAATTAAAATAAATTGATATTAATTTAAAAAATCAAAATTTATATATAACTTTAGAGGATGTGGTATGATTTAGCCGCCTCCTAGTGAGACAAATTCATACACAATTATACATAAGTAACATATATATAAATATAAATATATCTGTGTGTGTACTAAATAGGTCCACGCCATATCTGCCTAACAAAGTGATTAGTTTATATTACAACATGTCACATGCATGCATGTAAATTTCTGGATATATATATATATATATATATATATATATATATATATATATATATATATATATAATGATCAGCCTGGTTGAACGACTAAAATATTATTCGGGGAAGCCGTGAAGTGAAAAGTGTTAGGATAGTGTGCCCGGGGTGAATGTATTATTTAAAATTTATATAATATCCACAAAAGGACAAGTGTTTTTGTATGTATGAACATATTATATGTATTTAGCCTTTGAATGATGATGGTGTGCAGATACAGTTAAGCGAATGGTAAGCGCATGCACTTAGAATATTCAGACGACGAGCCATGCATTTATTTTAGGATGGGAGTGACAGACCTAGCAAATTAGGTATAGCTATTGGTATTGGAAATTATGGGGTTAATGGTCCAGAGTATGTACATGAAACCTTTACAGATCATCGAGCTATCTCTATCACAAGTTACGTACGTTATATATGCATGCATGGTCCCCCATGCATGGTTAATTCTGATGAATATATATATATATATATATATATATATATATAATTGATGAATAATAGTACGGAGGTAGGTTTAATTATTTGCTACGTACGTTGATAGTTGTTCCAGATTAAAAGATGTAATCAACAATTATATTGACACCCGTGTATATATATATATATATGGTTGCAACAGGACATCAGTTTCTCAGGAGATCATGTCAACCAGAGTACGAGGCATTCTCACCAAGGATAAGATCATATCATCAATTAGGATGTCACATCCTAGTTGACTATTTAAGTTCGCCCACTTTATTGGAATGTCAGATTATTATTTTTCTTATTTTTTCATTTAAAAAAAATTCTCGAAGAAAATGGGGAAATCCCGGATTTGCAGGCACTCTCTCGGTAGAGCAGGGGGTGGAGAGGTGAGGGAGAGAAAAGCTTCAGAAGAGGAGGGAGAAATGAATTTGGAGGATGGGGCCCCACCAAAGGTAGGGCTGACAAAATAAATGGCCAAATATGAGAATTTTGGCAAAGGAATTCAACATGTAAATATGTAATGCTACTTAGTACTTACTGTTGAGATTAGATTCTGCCTGAAGATCTTGCATAGAGACGGAGAGTTGTCATGACCATATTGCTACATAAAAATAAGAAGCAGATGGTGGGTGGGTGGGTGGGTGGGTGGGTGGGTGGGTGGGTGGGTGAGTGGGTGGATGGGTGGGTGGGTGGGGGGGACTGATAATAAAAACTTTATGTAATTTATATTCTAAAAATAGAAAACATAACTGGTTAATTCAGATAATAATATCAAACACTTAGCTTTGCCGACACGACAGTGCCAAAGAAAGTCCAAGGTTGTATCGTTCGTTCTCGACTATTCATTCATATGGAGTATTATGATTTCAAACCTGCCAAATATGTGGGTCAAAGTTTCAACGTTCTGTACATAATAGATAACTTCCCTAACCTAACAAATTAGCATACAGAGCAGAGCCTAAATGTACATGCATTAGATAGTTAATAGTTTCCCTAATGATATCTTCACATCTGCTCTACTCATATAAAGCTTGTATCCACACTACTCTCATCGCGTAAAAATATTATAATTAATGTGAAAATTACATGTGAAAACAGTGCTCTCTTTAATAGTATTATGATTCTTTGTCAAAAAGAACTACAAAATGGGATTCCATCCACAGCAATCGGTTGTTGGGAGCAACCCATTTTTGGCCAGCCGCTACAGCCTGTACCGACCCTTATGTAAATTTTTTTTTTATAAGCCGTTACAGGCTGTAACGGCTGGCCAAAAATGGGTTGCTCTCAACAACCGATTGTTGTGGATGGAATCCCCTACAAAATAGCCTATAAACTTTGAACTTGTTTTTTTCAAAATGACTTTTTTAAGTGATGACTTGTGAATAAAAAGTGTTTGAACATCATTTTGACTTTAAGTTATAAATTAAGTTAAGATAAAATGTGAAGGTGTTTGACTTAAAATGACTTATAAGTTAAAATAAGATGTTAAGACTATTAAAATAAGGATTATATTTGATTAAACCTATTTATTTTAAAATGACCTATAAATCATTTTTTGAGAAGCTAAAATTTGTTACTTATTAATAATGACTTATTTCTCAAAACACCCTACAAATGGCACTACTATAAAATAGTAAATAGATAACGCAAAAAAAACATTGTGATTTCAATAAAAAAACGTCGTAGTTAAGAGTGTCATCTATTTGACACCCTTGTACAACGTTTTTAAAACGTTATACAACGTTTTTTAAGAAAAAAACGTTGTAAATTTGTTTTCCATAAATTAGTAGATGCTTGAAAACGTTGTAGAATGTATGATTCCACAACGTTTTTTGGATAAAAATGTTGTAGTTTATACAAATATACAATATTTTTAAAATGTTGTAGATAAAAAAGAAAAAGAAAAAAAAATTGTGGTTCACCTGTATTACTAGTACACCTGCAATCTACTAATGCCATGATATATAGCTAAAAGGTCTAGATTCTCATTTAAATTTAAAGCCAAAATGTATCAACCATTCAAAATATATCCCAATAATATCATTCGCTTACAGTTTCAAATTACTTCATCCACAAAATATATACCAAACTATCCATATATACATCTCAAATTAACTTTTCAATATAAATTACTACTATATTGAATTGTAAATTTGATTACATCCACAAAAAAAATACAAATAAAAGACCAGATGTGACTACATTCACAGCCTGATTAGGATCACCAAATCCACTCACCAATGAAAACATGGCTCCAGAACCAAAAGCTGCCACCATATAAATTCATTATCTTAGATGAGTGCACACGTACATATTCTAGAACATGACATGACTCAATTGAACTTTCAAAAAACTGAAAATAACATAATGCTACAAACTTGATCACTGCACAAAGCCTATGTCAGTACCAGTGAACAGACTATGTCTTGTGGACTTCCTAGAACTGCTCCACCAGTATTTCTTGATATTCACCGATAAAACTTGGCACACAAACACTATGAATTCACTAACTTCCTGTGAAAATTTGCAAATGCTAATTTATAATGGGGTGTCATTAGTCAACATGGTTCAGGTAATGTTATGGGTACCATCAGTGTTGCTGTACATAGCAAGGAGTCCAATCCCAAATAAAAATGTGAGGTCTCTGAGACACTAAAAAATTGATTTGGGAAAAGTTGATTCAACATAACCAAATTTTCAAGTCAAAAGCTTGAAAAATCGAGAAAGTACCCACACAAACTCGAAGAGGAGGAATAAGAATCACATGTTCTTCTAATTCAACAATTAATTGAAATTTTCAGAGAGGAAACGAAATGAATCCCTTAATAACAAAAAAGTAATGTCTAAAAACTACAACTTCATGATGATCTCAGGAAAGAAGATAGAGCCCATAACGGAGATACAGAATTTGTTTCCTTCCTCCATAATAAAATGCATAAATTTGTTTCAAGATGCTTTAAAATCCCGTGGCGTACACAACCAATAGAAGAAGACCTTCTTTGAGAGACAGAGGTAAAAAGAAAGAAAACACTATCTTACTCATATGACCAAATTAAATGTCAAGAGTCTGCATAGTACAAAAATCCAGAGAAAGCTACATATCTGATATTTTTTAATGGGTGAATAGCAACCAACAAATTTAAGTTCGATAATAATTAGACAAGGAGCTAACTGACATCTCCGCGGAGAAACAGCAATCTTACATTGATATGTAGTTCCCCCCCCCCCCCCCCCCCCCCCCCTTGAAGCATCGACTACAAGCTTTGTCTCAGTTACTGTGTGGAGGTATAGGCCTGCAATCAGAGAGATGTAAAAGCAAAACTATGAATAACGAATCAGAAGCATATATGTAGCAGAAAGTACTGTGATTATCATCATAGAAAACTAACTGCTTTATTTGAAATATATACATTAATATATTATTCGAAGTGATGAAAAACTGCTGGCAAATTCATGTCATGGAAACAGTTGCAGCATCATGGTTGGATTCTGAATTTTTGAAACACATCATGAGGCCACTTGACTGAATGTGATATATATAGTTAGCAATACCCATAAATAGAATTTTAAATTGGGCAGAAATTGGGCAGAGATTATTGATGAAATTGAATGCCTAAATAGAATGTGATATATGTTCATCTCAATTTTACCAATTCTATATTACAATCTCAAGAATTATCAAATTTCTAGCACTAAGATCTTATATCAGTGCATCTTTTAACAAAAAACTCTATGATATACACAATCAAATAAATAAGGAGATCTAAATCAGCGGTACCTGGTTTGAAGAAGACGGAGAGACCATACAATACCAACCTTTAATGCTTTCTCCACTCGAGTAGAAAGTCTAATTGATAAACACAGCTGGACCTTGCTAAGATTGGAAATGCCTTGCACCAAAATATAGTGCCTATGTTGCAGGTTCAAAGTTATCTGACTGTGTCGCCATAATCTTGCACACGGGCATGGTCTCATTTTTACTTAGAAGCTTCAAAGATGGATGAACCTGTACGTCACGCATGGACACTCCATCTCCAATATCAAGATTGCTCACATCCACTTCAATTTTCGAAGGAATGTGCTCAGAAGGACAGAGATACTTTAGACTAGTTCTTATCTTATTTATATAACCTCCTGATTTCACACAGAACAACATCAATCAGCCTAGATGAAAATAATAGAAATCTTCTCATCAACAATTAATTAACTAACAATTTTGAGGACCAATGGTCATTTTGGTCTGCCTAGAAATGGCATCACAGCTCAGAAGCACTTGTAATAGATTCATCTTAAAAAATCAAAAGAATAAAAACACAACAGATATTAGCATTTACTGCTGTAGCAAGGATTTTGAAGCTCTAAATGTTCTCCAGATGAAGTACTTATGTTGCTGTTACCGTTTGCAACATATGAAATTTCGTTTTGGGCATGCAATTTTGCATCTACAAAATTTGATCTACTAGACAGCTTACCTGCTGCAGTAGCAGCTTCATTCTCTTGCTCCGCCTGTTCATGTTGAAAAGGAAAATCAACAATTATCCAGTCAGTTCCACTATTATCCGGGGATTTTAAATCAACAACTTCCATCTTTCCAGTTGTATCTTTTAAGCATTCACAGCCCCTGGTATTAAGACTATGGTATCCACCATAAAAGACTTGATTTGCTTCACAGGTGAAATTTTTAATCAGTTCAGGTTGTTCCGAAGATGGGTGATCAAGCTCCTTTGTACAGTTTGCCCAATTACTATTAACTGCCAAAGAATTCTGCTCTTCTTTTCTACGAGTATGCCAGGCAGTAACTCAGAAGTGACACCATCATTTGTAACGGAATAATTCTCTACCTCTTATTCTCCACGTTGGTGCTCAATTGAGCCTTCCTTTCCATGTCTAGCATCAGTTCCACAGATGTTTTCAGCCATACATTGAAAATTTACCAAATCTGTCCTGCTATAATTCTGACTTGTTATATAAGCCGCACTGTGATTGTTATCTTCTCTTAATTTTTCACAAGTTCCACTTACTAAGAGCACTTGAACATTATGCATCTGCAAATTTGCATCCACCTGGTAACCAATTTCCTCCATTCAGTCATTAGATAACAATGCATTCAGTGATCAGTGTTATAACATATTCTGAATAATCTAGTTTCTGTTATAAGCTTTAGCAAGATTATGCACTTCCAAGATAACCAATTAGTGTGAATGGGAGAACAAATGGTAACTAGATGCCTATAATTTAGATGCATCAATTGAACCTGAAATGGGCAGACAACAAGTGGACCAAAAAGATCAGCTTGCACATTTGAGGCACCAATTGAACAAATCGCATTCTTAAGCCCACATGAGTTCAGGTAGTCCTCAGCATCCTTTGGCAGAGAATATCCTTTGAACACAGTAATAGAAGAATCATACATCTAAAAATAAGAGGGAATTAGTAGAATGCAAGTGAAGATACGTAATAATCTGAAGCATTACCATATTAATTTACAGAAATCTTTTCCAAGAATGATTTAAGTAATTTTTTTTCTTACTTTAACCTAATTTTACTTTTTTATTCATCTCCTTGCCACATAAACTTCATTTTCAGCCTTCCAAATTAGTAAGATTAAAAGGAATTGTGGAGTATAATTGAGATAATACTACAGCCTTTTATATTACTGCTGTTTGGTCTATATATAGTCAACCCTGAAGTGTGACCATGATCAATTAGGAGCTAACAAAAATCAATTACTTTAGTGCACTAGAAGCCTACTAAGTACAGTTGCAAGAAAATGTACAAATTGAAGATATAAGAAGAGGGGATTAAGGAACATACAAGGAGAGTTTGAATATCAGTTGAATTCTTGTAAACGCCCACAATGTCCCCCTTCCTCACAACGTAAAAGGCATCATTTTCATCCCCCATCGATGGATAATAATAATCGAGTCTCTGCTCAAAAACAGATACACTATCACCAAATGATGTGTCGCATATAATAGTAATCCGTTTCACATTCAGTCATAGTCAGAAGGTGATTTTTTTTTTCGTTTCTGGTTCAAAATCTCGGAAAAATCCCTTTAAAAGCGTGTGATCAAAAACTTTGATGAAACCCTAAAAACTGAGGCATAATGAAGGACGGAAATGGGTTTGTGAATAAAGAGTAATAATAATCAAAAGAAGAGAATTAACCTTTTTGACGATCAGAAACCTGAACTGCGGAGGAAAGTTTTAAACTTGAAAACCCAAGCAAACTGAAGAAGGTGATGACGGTATAGATAACATTTTTTTAAAAAAACGTTATCTATTTAAAACCAAAAATTGTATAAATAAATAGATAACTTTTTTTTATATGTATATAACGTTTTGTTAAAAAACGTTGTGGAAAAAAATACCACAACATTTTTTATAAAAACGTTGTTGTTTAAGTGTTGTCTATTTACTGTTTTGTACTAGTGTGGCTACAGGCTTTAATTTTCATTCCCATGTTTGTACAAGTTGCCAGTCAATTTGGAGATGGTAACGCAAGGAGCAGTTGAATAATGTGCAAAAGAAAGGGATGGATTACCTTTCTGAATAGCCGAATAAAGTTTCAGTTGATTACACGGACCCATCGAGATTAAAACAAGGGAGCACCTGAATGGCCTCCATTGGAGATTAGTGGCTCTGCAACTTGGAGGGATCCTCAGATTCAGGTAATGGACGGTGACCATACAAATCTAAAGAGCGTCAAACAGTGTATGTACTGGGCAGAGGAAACCTTGGACGATCCTATGAGTATTTTCTGGCTCGCCCTTGCATTTTTATATCAGGCTTAAATCTGCCTTGTGACCCATTCAATTCAAGTCAACCTCCATTTCACCTCCTATTGCACCTGAAAAGAGAGAGAAAACGTTACACTCACCAACTAATCAGAGAGAGAAAAGGTTAATATCATGACAGCATCCAAATACTGCAAGAAACACAAATCACATGGAAGAAAATTTTAGAATCTTTTGAACATAATTCTTTTCAACACCTTAGATGTCGAGCTCGTGGACAAAATTCAAAGAAAAATATTCGTATTAAAAAACCATTAAAACACCTAACCTTGTATGCAGATAGAAGTGGCACAACATTCCAGACATGTTAAGAAAAAAGAACTAAATTCTGATGCTTTCTTTCTAAAAAATCCAGATACAATGACAAAGTTGCATATTATCAAACATGGAACAGGAATCTCAGTATAACGTACTTGATAAAGCAAGACCCCTGTGCTTGAAAGACCAAAATCAAACAGTTGATCTAAAGCCCAGCCAACAACTACCAAATATAGAAGTCCACATATTTGAGTCGAACAACAGAAAGAGTATTTAAACTAGAAAAACAATGGATACAGTTTGACAATATGATATTTTTAATCTGTCATATCACCTTACCTCGAAAGTGCAAGTCAGTAACTTGTCCCTGCAGAACTTTATGAACACCAGTGCCAGCTTCTCATCTAGCTGCCGAATAGCTCCTAATATTTCACATAATGCAAGTCATTCTTAAGCATCTCTCAGACCCACATTCGCTCCCCAGCAATTCTCTCCGGCCTAATCTAGACGCACTAAAATTCCCAACTGATTCCAACTCATTCCCACTTCTAGTACAATCTTCTGAATAAATCTCTAGATATGTGTGTTGCTTTTAATTGACACAAACTCCATCCCCTTTTTCTATCAACCCTACCACTCTCCCAAATATACAATTCCACCACTGTGCCACATCAATCACATCATGACGAGTAGTATAGATGTTAATGAAGTATACCAAATAATTTACAATAGATTAATATCATTTGGCTTACAAATAACAAACTACAAAATGGACGGATACTGCATTTAAACTCTTAAAAAAATGTCATATTTAAGCTTTACATCTGGTGTCACTCTTTTTGGATGTCCTCTTTTCGTTGAGATTCAGAATCTTCCTTCTTCTCCATGACTTCTTTGATACCTTCCTGATACCCTTCAATAAAGCTCTTGAGACCATCTCTATAAGCTGAAGCTCTTGTCATGTACACCCGCTGCAAAGCTGGCCTAAGTGTCTCCATTCCACCTTTGGCAGCCACAGCTATAAATTTTATTTGCAGTTGAACAGTGAAAAATATCAGGATACAACAGAAAGTTTCAACCGCATTCTAAACCAAAACAAAGACAATATTTTGCAGAAGAAATTAGAGGGAAGTAATTTTTTTAATAAGACAGCTGTAACAAAAGCATCAAAATCATAATATTAACAGTATTATATTGATTTTCATCCAAAAAACATGTTTTTTTATCATAATCTTAACAGTGCTGAATTTGGTATTCACCTGGACCCCTATAACTAAAGCAGTAACACCCCTCTTGTAGCAGAAAAGTAAAACATTAACCTAGATTACAGGAAGGCAATTCCCACAATTATAACATGGTCTACCTAATTAATCTTTTCTTATCATAGTTGTCATGGCGCCAAGGCGGGACGCGACGGTAGTTGACAGTCATGACGCCAAAGCAATCATAACGTCCTTATGGCGACAAGTCGTTAACAATGTACACTTTATACATTATTTATTTTACTTCAGAAGTATATTGCACAATAAAATTTTATATAAATTAAAACTCAAAAACATAATAATTAACACTATGAAAAAGTCTCCATTCTTTACTGTCATAGCTCAAGCAAAATCATCAACTTTGAAGTCATTTCCAACTTCCTCACGAACATTACTCTCATTCAAAGGAGTAGGGTCATGAGTTAGGCCAGGGTCATGAGTTGAGTTGCTTGGGTAATTTGAAAAGTCCATGAATTGTGATGAGTTATGATAAAAAATGATTTAAGCACTTAATTTGGGTCCGCTGCCAATGCGTGAGCCTTGGCGATTCGGCATCCAAGGCGTTGTCTTGCCCTTCTCCAACGCCTAGTCGTCGCCTAGTGCATCTATGCTCTCCACATCATTGTAAGATGTTTAAATCAAATTTTCAGATCCAGAAATACTCTAGGAAAAAGCAGAACGCGATTCCCACTATTGTGACTACAAGGTCTACCAAATTAATCTTTTCCCACCGGATGTTCTCGGTTTCAGTTTGTAAGACCATAAATTAAATATCCAGATCCAAAACTATTCTAGAAATTTCAATTACTAAAGTAACTAAACATTTAACAATTTCTGCACATGCTCATAGACTTAGCAGCTCTTTCACAATTCCTATCATATTTTTTGGTTCTTCAACTCTTCCAATGCACAAGCTTTCCAAAGTTGAAGCGAAGATGAGCTGGAATATTAACTTGACATACATTGTTGTGGTCTCTCTCTAATATCTTAAACTTTTAGATCAGTTGATAACTTAACATGGTATCAAAGCGGAAGTGTAAATTGTGCAATATCTTGACTCACGAGTTTAAGCATTCCCACAGCATGTTATCCTTTATATTGATATTGATTATGCATATGCTTTTAATTTGTTTCTCCATGTATGCACGTGAGGGAAGTGTTAGCTTGATATACAGTTTTGGGCATCTGTCTAATAGTTTAGGCTTTTAAGATGATTTGGTAACTTAACAGGGACATAAGGAAAATAGTAACAAAACATGAACAAGCGTAGATGCTACTGTATACTATCAAACTCTATTGTTTCACATGTCAATTTCCTCAATTCGGAAGAGGTTTCTTACCAAGCATTTTTATACGTCTTGTTTGCAATATAATTCTTAAATATTTGAAACACAAAAAATTAGTCACATTCTCACAGATTCAGAATGGTAAACAAACTAACATAGCTATATCATTTCTATAGCAATAACACTTTACTAAACTTCAATACGGCTGTCAATTTCATCACATGACAATACTTCATAGTTTATACTACTTTTTTGGTGATAAGCTACTTCATATTTTATACTATTGACTAAAGGGCATGCAATAGTATTTCTTACCCAGATCCTCCAAAGTTGAAGGTTCTTTCTGTTTGGTTGCACCATTGGGCTCATCTTCACTCCACTCGTTCTTCTTATAATCATTTGGGCGAAGATCAGGACCAATATCCCTTACCCAGCTTGCAAAATAAAGCCTAGTTGCTTCCTTTAACACCTGAAGGGCAATTATAGAAATTGATTTTTATCAGTAAGTGCATGTCATGCTCATCCAGTCCACATGACACAATACTACTGACAAACACTTCCATCAAATTATAAGAGACAATAATCACATCAGAACATCAAATGAATTAGTAGATGAACCATGACACAGGGACCAAAATTCTTGCCAGAAAAGTTGCTTGAATTTGGATGAAGCATTCTCTGAATCAACTCTAAAATAAAAAATGCACAAAAAGAATTAGGGCACTAAATTCAATAGAAGATGTATTAAACTAGACGTTAAAAGACATTTTTCACGTTCAAATTAAATACAAAAAGACAAGTAATATAACAAGGACTAAATATTTAGCAAATACCACATTAATTCAATCTCTTCAACATAATAAATAATCATATCAAACATTAAGAAATGCAATTAAAAAAATGAACACTCACAAGGTACCGCTCTTTCCAAGTTAATTTCCGGCGCTTCTTTATATGAGGTGGGTCAGGCAAAGAGGAAGGGTATACAATTTCTTTCAGATCATATCGGACATAATCGGAAACTTTTCTCAAGACTACCTTCAACTTCATTCTTCTCCTACAAGGAAATATAATGTGAATATAAAAATAAAAGAGTATTTTGAAATTAAAAATATAGGCCTCAAAATTATCTATCTGTAAATCAATGTTAAGATGCAAACTTAGATCTAAATCTAAAACTCATGAAGAACAAAAGAAAAAGAAAGAACGAACGAACGGGGATCGATGATGATGATACAAGGCTGGCGCTGGTGTAAAACGGGTGGTGATTGCAAGGCTGCTGGTGATGGTGTTTGATATGAAGAAGATGAACAATAAGAATTGATCATGTCCATGAAGAAGAAGATAAACAGTAAGAACAAGATCGATGGTGGTAATCAGTTATCCATGGACTTTGGGTTACAATTAGTGTCGTTGTTGCCATTAATGTATGTATTTGGTTGATATATTTTATTATGGCTGGCTGCCTAGCTCCATTCGATTTCTAATGAAAACTTTCAGTTTCGTTGTCAGATTCCCTTACTTTATTGGTAAAGATCGTGAAGACGATGCAATTTTCCCCAATTATTTGGTTTTTCATTTTTGAAATTTCCTAATCTTAAAAAAGGTGTCGTCTATATTTTATAGGTTGATATATACATATATTGGAACATCTTCAAATTCTTTCACCGAGGAAAGAAAGCAAAAAAGTTAATAAAACTAAATAATCATAATAAGAATAAAAGGAGGTTGACAATTTGACAAGTGAAATTATCAGTATGATGAAATATGTGAGGACTCAGCTTAGATGAATATTGCACACATAAATCAAAAAAAATAAACACAATAAAAAGGCACGTTTCATAAAGATTATTTTTTGCAGAAAATTTTGGCAAGAACATCAGGTTACATTCTAAGATCATAATAAAGCTATTTAGGTAAATCAAGTTTCATGTTCAAAAAATCAAAGTCCTTGAGCAGTGCTGCCCAATGCAAAAAAACTGCAAGTCTATAAACAAACACGAAGATCACAAACAAAATCTAACCCAATGACTGCCATTCTATGGTCAGGTTTCTCTTTTCAAAGTTTTTTGAGTTCGTATTAATGAACCTCAAAAACAAGACATTATTAAGTCAAGATGAGATTTTTTAATTTCAAAACAAATATTTTGAATTTCATGATTTTCAAACCCGAGAACACTAATATATATACTTCTAACAATTAAACTGTTTTAACTATCAAGCTAATTGCACCAGTAAACAACTTCAAATCATACAAATTTAATATATTGGTTTTTCTTTCGACCCAATTGAAATTGGTACTCTAAACACCCAATTTTGTCATCCACTATATATTATTCACGAAAAAGAAGAAGGAAAAACCATCAGGAATCAGTAAGAAGGATGAGGAAATTACTCCACCAAATATCCGCAGCAATTCAAAACAAACAAAGATCAATCGATTCAGATCTGAATTTAAAACACAAATTACTCCACCAATAAACATTAAAATAAATAAATTTGATACCTCCGAGATGAACTTGTTCGCGGCAAAAGGTAAAAGGCATAGGCTGATGAACTTGTTCGCGGCAAAAGGAAGTTGTAGGGAGTTTCGCGCCTGTATATTTTTTTATATCAAATTAGGTTTAGGTTCAGTAGATAAAAATAAATTAAGAATTATAAAAATATTTTTTATTCTAATTTTTGTTTCGTTTAAATCTGATCAATTTTGGACAGAAACTTTGGCAGAAAAAGTTTTTCTGTCTATTTCTTTTATTTTTTATTTATTAAAAAACTCAAAAAAAAAAATTTGTCTATTTTAAAATTCAGAAACAGAGTGTTAGAGATGTTTGGAATTACTTATAAATAGTTAAACATGCTTATAATTAATTTTAAAAAATAAAAAATATTTGATACCTTAATTTTAAAATTGTTTATAATTATTTTTTAATATTTTAGTAATTTCATCCACTACTCGTCTCTACTTCTCTCAAAACATACATTTTTTGGTAATTTACATTTAAAATAAACTGATTTAAGAAAAAAAATTATACCTAACACTTTTAACTTTTTACTAGTTGATCAAGTGTTTCTTATTTACTAAACACAAACTACTTTTTAAAAACTAATTATAATCAAAAACAATAATGAGAATCAATAATCACATTTTTTAACAATCTCTATGTTTCTGAGTTTTGAACATAAAATAAAAGAATAAAAAATTTAAATTAGAACATAAAAGAATAGAAAACTTGAAGTTTTTTTTTGTGTTGTTTCTGAGTTTTTAATAAAAAAGAATGTAAAATTTAAAATTGAGGATGTAATTTAAAATTTATTATATTAAAAGTTGAGGATAATATGGAAATTATAAAAATATTAATTATTCAAACTTCGTTTCCGTCCAAATCAGACCAATTTTGGACGGAAAACTTTGACAGGAAAAGTAGTCAAGTTTTCTATCCATTTCTTTTCTTTTCCTTTTATTAAAAAACTCAGAAACATAAGAATTAGAAAGAAAACTTAAGTTTTTTCGTCCATTTCTTTTCTTTTCTGTCAATTTTAAAACTCAGAAACAGAGTGTATTGCATAAAAAGTTTTACAAATAACTCTTTATAAAATAAAAAAAATAGTAAAATATGTCTTATATACATATGAGTTATATATATATACACACACAATCGTCTATGGCAATAGTTTTTTTTGGGCTATAACAACAATTCACCCGACTGTCGTCATAGATCAGAATAGCTATTGTGACGGGTGAACTGTCGATATAGCCCAAAAAAACGTCGTCATACGCAACTATGTACTACACTGTGTATATACATTTTTCCATATATATATATATATATATATATATATATATAGGAAAATGATCCATATAATACGTTAGCTAGAAGGACTATTTCAACTAACGCTCATCCAGCCGTCCAAAATTAGAGTGAATGGTTGAGATGAGGGCCCAAACACGGTACTAGCGGCCAACAATTTTTTTTTGGCTTAATTACTGATTATCGTCATACATACTACTTATTAATCAGTAAAATAAAATAATAAAAAATTATAAGGATAATGAGTAATTATCTTTATACTTATCCTTATACTTATTAACAGATTATCGTTATACATATTACTTATTAATCACTAAAATAAAATAATAAAAAATTATAAGGATAATTAGTAATTATCTTTATACTTATCCTTATACTTATTAACAAAATATGTATGTATAAGAATAATTACTGATTATTTTTAATTATAAATAGAAAATAGTGATTGAGTTTATATATTTGAGTAGGAATATAATATAAATTCAATCACTATTCCCTATTTATAATTAAAAATCATAAGAGAGGATAATCAGCATAATCAGTAATTAAGCCAAATTTTTTTTATTGGCCGCTACCGTGTTTTGAGTGGATGACCGTTTGTTGAAACAGTCCCTTTGGCTAACGTATTCTATGATTTTTTTTGAATAAAACCCAAAAATGTTCCTATGGATAAAACTAGGTCGTCTGTATAAAAAATTATTAAATAATCTTAACCAAACTTGACTAGACATATCTTACATTACTTTTGCCATATATACACACACGAGTGATTAATATGTGATTTGTTGTAATACTCAATAGCTGAGATTCGTTCAACAAAGAAATGAAAGCCTTTGGTAGATATATATTAGGTTCCCACATCCAAAAAGATTGTAGATGCAGGTGCTTGATTTTAAGTTATTCTGTTTAATCCCTCTATATTGAATTGAAACAATTTTGTGCATATTCATTCAGCTACCATACTTACTACTCCATTCGTCATGATAAAAGTTTTTATTACTATTTTGAATAGTCCTATGTTAAATGTCTATTTTCATTTAATAATCAAACTTTTACACATATTTTTCTATTATACTCATAGCATTAAATATCTCATACTTTTCTTATTCTAATTCTCTCGATCTCCATATTTAATGACATTATTATGGGCAATTTTGTAATTTTATTCATCTTCTTAATATGCGTAAAAAGTCTACCGGGATTTTTATTCTTGGGACGGAGGGAGTATTTTTTTTAATGTAAATACTATCTGGATTTGATATCTACAGACTGGCTACAGTTTTGACGATTAATTAGGATTTCAGTTATAATAGTTTTCCTTTCCCACTGGGACTTGACATATATAAAGAATCCAATTCACCTTAATTTTTTCTGTTGAGAAATGAGTATAATATACATATACATACATATATATGTTTACTCCGATCTAAATGACATTTGTAGGAAGATATATATGCGCATTTATATATACCACGATTCGTCATACCAACTCAAAAAAATGCCGGCCCAAATTCAAAACAGGAGTGTTTTAAGGGAGAGATAACGTTGACCCCAAGAAATTAGGGGTAATCTCCTTAGAACATGCATGAACGTTCGTAAAGAATAAGATGAGCACGCCAAAATTTAACTTGGCCGAATTCAAAGTTGTTTTTTGTGGCATCTAATGTACCGTCTCTCAAGTGCATATATATAATAAATTATTTTTCACATAATCTTTATTTAGTTAAAAATTAATTAATTATAAATAAGTATATAGTATGTACGTGACAACAATATAAGAAGCATAATAATTAATTAATTAGCTAGACTCCGCTAGGCAAGAAAATAAATAGTTTACTCTCTATTATTAATATCCCTAATCTCTACCATAAAATTCTCTCTCTCATTATTTCTTATGGATCTTCACCATCACCAGCCACATGAGAAACAACATTACTTTGTTTTCTTTCCAATCTTGACAAAGAAACAACTTACCTATCCACTATTCTTTTTCTTTCTCCTCATTACGTCCATTGTTTTCTACAATTTTATAACCTCATTGCATCAACCACATTCTCTTCTTGGCATTGGTTTCTTGTACCGGATCATACCCCAAAACCCCAACTACATATATCATGGCAATAATAATAATAAGTTGAAACCTTGCGAGTATTCAAATGGTAAATGGGTTTGGGATGAAAGTTACCCTCTCCGGTTTTACACGGAGGACTGTCCATTTCTTGATCCTGGTTTCCGTTGCCGTCGTAGTGGTCGACCGGATGTAGACTATCTCAAATGGCGGTGGCAGCCAGAAGGATGTGATATCCCAAGGTATGTCATATAAATATATATATATATATATATATATATATATATATATATATATATATATATATATATATATATATATATATATATATTAGCTAGATTGTTTTATATTATCTACTTTCCACAAACACTTTAATCCTAGTTAATTTATGAAATTCTAAAATTGGATATGAATTTAGTATAATTAAATTTTCTGAACAATAATTTTATGCTTTTAAGTAGTTTACACTCAATTAAAATTAAATAAAATTCGAAATTTGAAATTTCGCAGTGTCATTAAAAAATTGTTTTTTGTGAAATAGAGGGATTATAATTAATACTCGTGCACATTTGAGGTACCCTAGGAGTATAATACTACTCGTGCATAATTGAGGTACCCTATTGCTTAAATAGTTTACATTTTCCTTTCATATTTTACATTTTCCATTAAATTTTGAACTTGAGCTCAAAGTAAAATTACTATATTTAATTCCATCGGATGACGTAAACATTTCGTTGGGTAATACACCCTTTTCACTTATTTGTGTATTTTATTTATTTATTTGTTTATTGTTATTATTATTATCATTTATTATTTTAAGTATTACTATTTTACTGAATTATATCGTGCATGAGGCCCTTTGAGATGAGAGTTTATTTCTTATTTGTTGAGTTGTTAATCTAATTATCTCTTGTGTTGTACGTATTAAAACTGTTTCGTGGTAAATGACCAATTAACTGGAATAAATAGACTCTGCTACCTACTTAACTTTTTCAAAAGAATATATCCATATCCTATAAGAAATGAAGTAAAGATGGGGAATCAAATTCTGAAATTAAAATTTCTTCAGATTCAATGCATCTGATTTTCTGGAGAGGAGCCGAAACGGACGTATAGTTTTTGCCGGTGACTCCATTGGGAGAAACCAATGGGAGTCTCTGATATGCATGCTAGCCCAAGGAGTTTCAGACACATCTACAATATACGAAGAAAACGGAAGCCCCTTAACAAAACACAAAGGCTATCTCTCAATCCGCTTTCAAGAATACAACTTCACAGTAGAATACTACCGGGAACCTTACCTAGTAGCTGGTGCCCGACTGCCTAAAAATGCACCAAAGGAAGTCCGAGGTGTCATTAGGGTTGACAAGCTCCACTGGTACAGCTCTAGATGGGTAGGAGCAGATGTTCTTGTCTTCAATACTGGACACTGGTGGAACCAAGACAAAACTGTTAACATGTATGTAATAATTATGGTACCAGTATAGCTCTTGAAATCAATTTCACTAATAATTGTTTTGATTTTCAGGGGTGTTTATTTTCAGGAAGAGGAGAGTCTGAACATGACAATGGATGTCACAGAAGCATTTCGGAGGTCCCTAGTGACATGGAAGTCATGGGTGATGCAAAACTTAGATCCCCTAAGGACTCATATCTTCTTCCGAAGCTACTCATCGGTGCATTACAGGTAAGAAAAGGAAACAAAACTATAATGTCCTCTTGAGTGCCGCAAAAATAAACAATTTAATTACTCAAGTTGAGAAACTTCAAAGGTTACGTACAAAACATGTGATACACCTAAACTGAATAGGTACTTTATTTATACAAAGCATATACATACACACAAAAAATGTCTGGAATATCTTTATCTCATACACTATACAAATCAATCTATCACAAAGAATAAGATGACAATCAATGAGTCACTACACTAAAAAAGATGATTGATTTTTTTTCTTTCCATTTACAATTCCTCACTGCTTGGCAATCATCAACTGTGGTAATGACTTGCAAGTATGTAATAGCCCACACAGAATATGGATGGCTATTTGCCTTCACAGTGAAACAGAAATGTGTTGCAGCCCGTTCCACTGAATTTGAAAACCTCTGTACAATTACAAGGACTGCCTGTTTGGTACAGGAAATATATTTAGTCTGTTATGTGTCACATGCTCAAACAAGAGGCATAATTTAGAGTCTTCTAATGATCGGGTCCATCTGTAATATTGCATGTTATTTTTGGCCTCAATGCAGGGACGGAACATGGAAAGATGGTGGTCATTGTGATACTAATACGTCACCAGAAACTAACTACACAAAACTGGAACCTGAGCCATGGAACAATCTGTTTATTTCTGAAGTAGTCAAACAGATAGAAAGTGCAAAGAGAAAGGCATACTTCTTAAACATCACATATTTGACAGACTTTAGAAAAGACGGACACCCTTCGAGCCATCGTGAGCCAGGAACTCCAGTAGATGCGCCACAAGACTGCAGCCATTGGTGCTTACCTGGAGTGCCAGACACTTGGAATGAACTTCTCTATGCTCATCTTTTGTCAAAGGGCTTCTTCAGAACCACACTAAATTGAATGGAGGTTATCTTTTAAGAAAGAACTTTGGTTTTATGAGCGGAATAAGAACTATTCATTTGCATTCTTCAGTGGGGTTCACTTCAGTGGTTTCCATTTCCTTCACCTTCTCGAGCTGCCTCAGGAGATCTAACCTTTCTGGTCCATATGTGGACGGAATCTGGCAAAAGAGAGAATTTGTATGAGCATGTGATTGTGCTCCATTTAATTCAAGAATTTAGACAAGCACAGCATCAGAAAATACTCACCAGTGCTGGCACATATCGTTGAATTGCGGCCAACATTGCTGCATGCCCCACTGCAGTAACCTACAGGATACATTATATGGCTCAGTTGCAATGTATATTTACGGTACATCAGTTGATCCCCAAGAGAAACACCGCATACAGGGAAAATTTTATTTCCCTTGTAAATCTCTTCTTTAAGATCAATGAAAATAGGTATAAATGAAAGAATGAAATATTAATGAGCTTCTAGCCTCTAAAAAAGGGGGATGATGTTTTAACATAATATACATAGCTAAAAATAGATCATGTTTCATTTAGTTGGACAATGCTTTCATAATGTACATCACTATGGAATATTTAAACATGATGCAAGTAATTTACTTTTGCAATTGATACATAGTTGGTCTTTAATATACACAATGGTTTTAGTTCCTTTTCAGTAAGCCATCGATGATAAACTAATAATGTGAAAGAAAACAGAAACAAAAAGTAGCACACAAACTCAAAAAGGACAAGAGTATGAGATTATTAGAACTTACTGGAAGGAGCATCAGAAAACCAATTGGAACTACTGATGCTAGGTCAGTCAAAGTTCTTCTAAGTGCTTGCTTTTCTTTCTCTGTCAATTCATCTCCTATGAGGACCCTTCTAAGCAACTCAGAAGCCGCAGCAACATCAATAGCTAGAAGCTGAGTCCCTTGCAATACATCCTGCTTATTAATAACATTTTGCAAGATTATAAATTGACATGCTGGTAAACTAAAGAAAGAAATAAGAATTTAAATTTAAGAGCAATTTTAAACATAAGAACACCATCAAGTTGAAGACAAAATACAAGTTTGGCTTCTGCAAGTTACTTTAATAAATCCGTTCCAACTTACACAAAACTTATGCATTCAAATAGGGAATAAATGCAGAGAAGGAGGCACTCACAACAGAAATTGGAACAATTTCAATTTCAAAATGCTATTGAAAAAGATTTTACACACTCCAAACAAATCTCTAAGATAATACACATCCTAAGAAACAGAAAGCCATTGATTATTTTGTGAGGGCCATGGCTCCATTTATGGATGATACCATAGACCTTTGAGTCTTTTGTCATATGAGCATAAAAAAGACGGTTAAATTTTGTACCAAACCAAGAACTTGACAAAAAGAAGTTTTCAAAACATTTGAATTCATAAAAGGAGAACCCCAGTTCATGAAGGTGTATTAACGGCCGTGCACTGCAAACGCCGAAAAGGTGGAGCAAGGGAGTACCTATGAACGAAAGGAAGCATAAAGCTGATGGAACCTCCTGAACAACTTTTATAAATGCCCTTTATAGAACAGAATAGGCAAGTATATAATGTATGTAGAAGTCTGTGTGAAATGCAAAAGGTCAAAAGTTGCAGGACAGAACTAATCAGGTGGTGAAGTTACCACCTGATGTGTTCCACACATCCACTCACTACTACATCTCAGTTGAAATGCGGAATGTATCTGAAGGTTTGTCTCAGCTCATTAATCTGATTACTAAGTACACACCAAGCTTGTCTAGACTCGTGAAATAATATCCTATAGGACCACAAATTAATATTGCCTAATGAATAGCTGAGTGCTATAGGTATATTATGTTCATACATACCGTACTCGTTTCTTTAAGCTTATCGAGTGATTTTTCAATAATATTTTCTTTCCGAGCCTTGATCAATCCGGCACCTTCAGCTTCCTTAGCATAACTGGCACTGTCATCTGTCATCTTATTATCCTCCTGTAAAACAAATGCATGGAATCACTCTAACTCATAGTGTAGCTAAGTAACAGCCTCAAAGATAAGCATGTCGGTAATTCCACAAATATGTCATACACATGTATATTGAGTTATGTAAGTTTATCCAAGTAATGCCAAGGTGCCAAGTATATTTGGAGGCTGATTAACTAAACTCCTAGATCTAGACAATATTAAGATAGGTTCATCTTCCCATCGGCCATCCATCGATATCTAGACCACTTAAAGTGATGATTAACAATCATCTAAGACAAGAAAAAAGTTGAGCACCTGGAACTAAGCTCAAACATGTTTTTTTAAAGGGAAAAACTATCTTACAATCGATTTATAAATAAAAATAATAATGTTCTTGAACTTGGGTCTGAAGTTACCAATAAATAACCTGCTAGAGAGAATTGTGAGTTAAGAATTAAGCAGTCGTAAATCATTCTACCGACTATTCGACATAGACGGATGGGCAAATGATGTCTGTTTGGGGGATACAGAGAAAAGCATTGCATATTCACTTCACAAAAAGCTGTTCAAGAACTTGGAAAATCTACTATTTGCAGATTTTTTCACTCCAGTTTGCATTTCCTCTTCTACTAATAAAATCTTCTTTTTTTTACCTTTTTTTTAATTATTATCAAGTGGCTGTCCTCAAGCCTAGTGAATACTGAATATGAGGACCTTGATTTCAGTGGATAAATTAGAAAATTATATTTACGCATTTTTTCTTTTACTATAACTTCTATAAGCAGGATTGCTTCAGAACCAAATTTAAAAAGAAAATAGGAAAAAAGGAGGGGGGGGGGAGCAAAACGGTGATATGTTAATACTCCTGCTGAGAAGGCTAAGAGGCACCTCTTCATTTTCAGAACGGTCAGAACTTTTTTGAACTCGTCTTTCAAGTTCTATAAGCTCATTCCTTAGAAGTTCAAAACGTTGAATTTCATTTGAATTTGAGTCTGCCACACCCATATTGACAGTTTCCAGTTCAGAAAGTTCATCCTCCTGCATACAAAAAAACTTCATAACTGTTTACTCACGATGAGCATAATACCTTTTAACACCACATATTCAGACGCACATGCTGAGTAAATCTAGAAATAAAAAAGGGTAGAAATAACAAGAAAGACGCCCTTAAAAAAGATGAACATACTATATGTTGTCAAAAAAAAGAGGACAGGGATATGGAATCCTTGTTGTTATTACAAGTAAATTATTGTAATCTCATGAAAACAATTTCTTGCAAAACGACTTGGAGCAAATGTTAATAGAACCACTGTTGCAGTTCAAGGTCAGGATAAGAACGTGTGTATAATATCAAACGGTTCAAGCATTGACTTACTTATCTCAAAGTCATTGTAAAATTGAGAAAAGCTACATCATTTGCTATCTTAATCGAATAAGGAAAGGCAATTCTAACATAAAACGTTTCCATGCTACGCAAAAAATTCAAGTACTCATGACTTTTAATGTATCAGCACTCCATTAGAGAGCAGATGAAGAAGAGAGACTAAAGCAATCCATGAGATTAAACAGAGATAATATTTGAAGCACAAATTGATGGTCAAATGATTTGACAATAATCGACATAAATGCTGGATCCCTTGGATCTTACACAATATGTTTTACACCAGGCTGACTCGTTTTTAAGTTTTCTTTATTCTTTTTGTCATTAAAGGTTTTCTTAATATTAATATATGTGACTAGTTTAAGCTTTAGTAGTTTTTACAAGTCAGGTAGTAGTTGAAGTGAAGGCACAAAGAAAACGAAGGTTTAAGGAATAAATTATAAAATCTTGCATATAATGATTGCATTTATGCTTGATACAGTGTAATGTGTGTTAGACATTAAGATAAATAAATAGTTGGTAGGCATACTTCTTAATCTGTAGAATTTAAAAATATTTAAACGAAATAGTTACATTTAAAAGAAAGTATATATTTTGTGCTAGTGTGTTTCTACAATATGCAGTACAGTGAGGGACATCGGATGTCAACCAGGTTGATCTAATTTCAGAAGACCTGGCATTACCTATGCTAAGAATCTAAGGTTCAAACAATGTACAAAAAATCCTTATCGGCAATGTCTGATTTTGAAAATTACTACTGGAATTGAATCTTTTATGTATCTAAAGGAGATCAGAACTCAATGTGCCAAACATTTAAATTCAAGATAAATGATGAGCTAGGGTCATCGTAAGGCATACACTTCCATCGGCAATATATGGACCAGGGTCAGACTTCCTGCTTGGACGGCGTAGAAGAAAGCTCCATAATGTACCGGGATTACCAGCAACTCTGGAGAAAAACACAACATACATATAATTAAACCAAATGCAGAAAATAGCAGGTTTGACATCTAAGTACATGATCCCAAAATTATCTAATTACGTCAAATACCTGCTGCTCCTGTCCATATTTACGCTATTACTCTTACTGCCCTTGCCTCTAGAATACTTCCGCTGCTTGCTAATAGAAGACGACGAAGGATTATCCTCATCTACCTAGCATCTCATACAAAAGCACTAATCAGATAAAGGTCAAGTTGAGAATCAGATCCTTGAAGAAAGCTTGTTCTATAAGCTAGTGCAAAACTGTAGACCTAGGGACTCATTACGACAACAGAAAATTCTGGTATCCATTATCTCTACCATAAGTAAAAAAACCACGTAAGGGAGCAGTATATGCATACTTGTCAAAAAGCAAGCATCCTAATTCCTACGTAATGCAAAGCCTAGGAAATTAAGATTTTTCAGTTCCTCGTTATGAATACATCACCACATATTCTTTAAAGTTATATCTAAAACTTTTTTAACAGCATTATGAGTAAAACAATATTTCATAACCCCAAAACATGAGAAAATTCTCGACAATGCAAAGTAAAGAAAAATGACTCTGCTTTAACAATTACAACCACGGCCAAGAAAGATGTTTGTAACTTTGTTTAGGTCATCAAAGAAGTAAGACTTCTTAAAGCATATAACTGTGCTAAAAGCCAATCCTAAACCAAGACCTCAATTGCACGTAGACGATTTTGACCAGGACGAGATCTAGTCCAGCATATAGAGATAGCTGCTATGAGTGGTGTGATCTAACAGTTATTGCAAGCCATTTAAGAACTTCACTAATATGAGAGTCATAAGCTCGGTGACCGCAAACCTTCAGCTATCAGACAGACCAAAAAGTAGACTTGCTGCGAAAAGAAGAACAAGTCAAAAAGGAGGGCATCAAATTTCAGGACACAGGTTGAGTGACTACCTATCTGCTGCTGGTGGACCCCTGGCCAGTTGGCCAGGTTTGCTACTCAAACACACAAGGACTCATTCACATCTCTTCACTTGTAAAACTTTCCCGCGAACTGGAGAAAAGGTATTAAACAAGCCAAACTTGTTAAACTATGGGTTCAATCAATTGCCTAACTACTTGGCAAATAAATCTGCTACTTGAACCATGGTCTTGGCATAACATCTTGTGATTAGCTTTTATTATATCTTCTCACAAACAAAAGTGATATCAACCTCAATGTCTTAAATAAACTCATGAAAAACTGGGTGGATGCAATTGCATAGTGGCTTGACTGACATCTCACAATTGTGTGGGTATTGAGTCATCACATCAAGCTCACACATGAATTGTATAGAGTATTACTATAGAAAAGGTAAACGGTACAGTACAGGAAGACCAATTGATCAATTGGACGGACCTCACAACTAAGATATAAAAATTACATACCAAATATGGTGTTTTTGGTTAGGGATTTAAGGAGATAAGTGGGTTCATCCATCAACAGGGAAGATGCTTCTTATTGGGTTCCGAGGTATAAGGGTAAAGATGCATAGGTCCTACAGCATTATGATTGCATTGATATTCTTTGAAGTCGATGGATAGGCCCATCGATGCGTTGGGTGTCCTGACCAGCCCTATAAACAAAGGTCTTGGGTTAAAGGATTAGGCACTAGGGCAGTGCAGGGTTTAATTTTCTAGGGTCCAGTTAAATTTTACAAGCCTTCTCAGGCTCAACTTGTAGCCTAACCAAAAATATAAAGAGAAACAGAGAATTAGAGAGAAAGTAGAGAGAATTTGGGAGGAAGGAGTAGAAAAATCGGTGATTCTTCACTGAGTTCGAGTGAGAGAGAAGAGGGAGATAGAAAAAATAAAGAGTAAGCTTAACAAGCTTTTACTTCCGTTTCATTACTGAATTCATAAAGCTTGTAGAATAATTCTCAGTTATTTGCATCAGTAGCCATAAAGGAGTATAAGTATATCTAAGATCACATATACGCCCATGAATCACTTATGAAAAATGATCAGGTAGTTCAACTTTTACAATTGATGGAAATTGTTAGACAAAACCTAAAAAGTCCAGGAATAAAAATCAGGAAATTACATAATCAAACCTACTTAACTTGCCCATTCTTTTTCATTAATACCGTTTCTAGTATGAAATGGTACGATAAATCATTTTGGCGAAAGTTTGTTATTCAGCCAGTTAAATGTCTCAATACAACAGATTACATGATTCAACAACAGAAGCTGCGCTTTGTAAGTGCCAATTTATGATAATATATCAAACAGAAACACTTTTCATGTAAACCCTCTAGAGTCTTATGTAATCCTAAAACAGTTATCAATGAAAGCTCCCTTTTGTTTTCTTTGCAATTTGTCAGCTCAAGAATGTTTCATTAGTAACTATTAGCACTTCCCACGAAAATATTTGCACTTTCTTCAACTCAAGAATAATGAAATAATAGAACAATCCGCAGGTCAAAGATTTCCACAATTAACTGAATAGAACCCAATTTTGTGAATTTTTACCAATTGATGATTTAAATAAATTCATTAAACTCAAAATCCAGCATAGATACAAAATTTGATTTAACAAAGTATTTCTTGATATTTCATTCCATGAGTAATGCCTGGCACTAGGATTAATCATATATACGTTTTGATAATCTAATGTGTTTGTAATAACAAAAAAATAAGGAAATAAGAATCTTGGCATGTCAACAAGTCGGTTCTTGCAACAAAACCATATTAGATATTAGCCAGTACTTATACAACTTCAGAAGAACGTAACTCTATATATATTGCAAAATCAAATGGATTTATAATGTGAAGAGGAAATGAAAGAATTATGGAATTCACAGAGTAAAATTGTTCGTGGGTTAGTGTGATTAATTAATCTAGAAACATACCTGCTGAAGAGAAGCTGCCTTTGCTCTGAAAGAAACCTCAAGAAACTCAGCCTCCTTTTTAAGTTTCCTAATCCTCTCTAGATCAGAACAAGCAGCTTTTAAATGCTCCTTCCCAGAACTGCTGCTTGAAACATGAAGCTCCTGGAGTAATTCTTCCAACCTTATCATAGCTTCTTCAACATTCTCTAGTGCCTGAAAGTAAATGTGAGTGGTACTTCACCATCAGAACAAAAAAGTTTGAAGAAGAAGAATATAGCATTACAGAGTGCTTCAACTATGAACTGTAAAATTAGTCACACTAGAAGCAACAGTTTTTCTTTGATAAAATTGGTGAAAAGAAGAAAAATCAAAGGATACAAAACAACTAGCATAATTTTATAGCTTTGTACAATCTTAAAAAACATCAAGATGTATACTCGATCGGTATGTGAACCACTCAACTAAGAAGCTGAATGATTCTATCATAGTCATTACATTCGTATGGGTACGGTTAAGATAGAATTTTTTTTGTAGTGAGTGAGACCAATGAAGTGATGCAGATGCAAATTTATATAGAATCATATTACATACAGTGTATGAATACAATTCACCAGTTTCTATTTCAGCTTTATCGATCTAGAATATAATACGGTGTCAATAGTGAGTTTCACAGGAGCCTACAAATACTGTGATCAGAAATAATAGTTCAGACCACACAACCAAGTAAAATTATATTCTTGTATACAGAAATGCCATTACCTAGTATTAATACAATCCAAAACTGCCACGTACATAGTTAAACTTGGCCATTTGTTAGCAAAATGTGGCTACCTATTAAAGTTCTATAATTTCAAGAATGATTGCAGCAAGAAATGGTCCTTCAATCTGCCATATGAACAACGAGGGGAACGGTTTGATACAAAACAAGTTCGTTCAAAAATAATGATAAGAAATGGACAATTTAGAATGTGTCCAATCATCACTGATGAATAACTGTCTCAAAGCATCCTTGTGCTTGCACAAGCTTTGAAGGTTCAAAAAAGATGTAGCAAATCGGATGACTCCCGATCTCACAAGGTCCCTCCCATTTGTTTTGCTCCTCATCGCATCAAGAAGCCGATCATGTCTATAAATGAATGTTGATATTTTTCTTGCCCTCCCGATTGTAGACTTAAACTATTTCAAATTGTCTATGTCCTCTAGCATAAGGTCTAGGCAATGGGTTGCACATGGTATTCAGAATAAAGTAAGTCTCCTCTCGATTAAAATCTGACCAACTGCCTTATAATTGTTAGCATTGTACGTCACTACTTGCACAACATACTTGGACCCAATCTCTTTGATCTTCCCATCAAGCAACTCAGTCAACATGCTCAACAGATCCCATGAAATACGTCCCTGCATGAGTATTAGCAAAAAAATTTATAAGTGTTGGTCTCTTCTGTCTGTCCATCCGTCTGACATAAGAGTGCAACCGTATTGCTTTCAAGAAGTTTTGTGCTTCTCCTTCAATTCCTCCCTAAAAGAGGAACTCTCAACTCGTGATACGAAGGAAGCTTCAAACCCGACCTATATTGCCCGATAGCCTCTATCATCATCTCAAAACTTCTTGAATTTGCTGCATTAAAAGGGATGTCATTCTCATAAAACCAGTTAGCAATGTACATGTGAACTTTGTCTTTCTCTTACGGTGACCTAAGACGATTTTCCAAAGTTGTTTGACTAAGACCTTTGCGATGCCTTTCGTCTATAACTTCTTCAGGAGATTTCCTAAGATGAGTTTCAATTGTCTTTGGTTGTGACTGTGGCTTAGGGAATTGAAATACACTTTTCATCCTTTTAGATGATGTCCCATAATTTGGAACAGCTGCAGATGAAGCATTGGAAGGAATATTAGATGACTGAATTTCTTCTACTTCGTCACTATCATCAAATTGAATTGGTTTATTCCTTTTTTTACTCATTATAGTTTGATGCATCTCGTTTACAGTTTCTGTTGTAGTTCGAGGACACTTAGACACATCACCATACCCACCGGTATGTTGTTTGAATCTTTTGATTTCTTCATGAACCTTTTTCCCACAGAGTATGCATTGAACGAGATTTTTATCGTTCAATTCTGGCCAAAATGCATATTTCTATCCCGGATCCTTAGACTTGGCCTTTCTTTTAGGATTCTTACTTGAATCATAACTCTCTGCTCTAGAACTTTCCGCCATTTAACTATCTACAAAATACAATTACACAAACAAACAAAACATTGTAATTGTAAATTGTAATAATAAAACAAGTAAACATAGATGGCTCCTGCAATTTTTATTTACTTACTACTTATTACATTATTATAATTTATACACTAAATAAGTTGTCAAGTATATACTATTATAATGTATACATATGTAGTTTAGGCCAGGAAATGCTTTAAAAGCAAATATCCATCATATTTAAGAACTAAGATACTGCAGCAATAAACAATAAACAGAGCTAAAGCAGTCGGAGGCTCAAAGCATATAAACAATAAATAGGCAGCCACACACAAACAATAAACAACAGAGTAAATCCAAAGCATAGCCAGGGTAGAGCCTCCAATAAATATTCACTTTCCATTGGAAATGATTTATTGAACCACAAGTTTACAACTTTTCATCCCACCTCTTTTTAAGCAATGTAATACTCCTATTTCTTATGATTAACATTGTGTTATGACCAATTGAAGGAAAATAAAAATAAAAATACATATCACAAAGCACAACACATACATATTTATTTTACTCAATGCATAATCACAAAGCATAGCACATACCATGCTATAAACTCACCCCTTTTCGTAAAATTCACTCTCAAAACATAAAATATCCAATTTATAATACATAATTATACCCCTTCCTTTTTGGGTTTTCAACTATGCAGAGTAGAGTAGAAGAACCGAAGAAGATTAGAAGAAGAGAAGAACCAAAAAAGAAGAATAGAAGAAGAGAAGAAGACGTGAAGAAGAGAAAACAGCAAAAACAGAGAAGAAGAGAAGCATACATGTAAGTCGCCGGAGTTCCGAAGTGAGTCGCTGGAGAAGAAGATCGATTGGGTCTGCTCTTGCCTCTTTTCGTTTCTCCCTCTCTGATGTTCCGAAGTTGTGAGGGATCGATTAGGTTAAGTCGAACTTAAAACTTCTTTTTTACCCAGTTCAGCTTCGGGTTGGACCAAACCCGTTACAGCAAGTCGACTGCTTATCAATATAGCCGTCCAAGTCGTTCGCCAGTCATCTAAGTCATCCAAGTCAGCTACTAAGCACTCAACTATCTGCTCTCCCACCAAGTCGCCCTTATGACTTGGAATTTTTTACCGACTTAACGCCTAGTCGTCGCCTAGGCGACGACTAGTCAACGACTTGACAAGTTTGCGCTTAATAATCAGCTAACACTTGATCCACTTTCCCTTTTTAAGTTTATCGAATTTCAGTGTTCTAAAAAGCGGCCTAGGCGCTAGGGCCCCCTAGCGTCTCACCTAGGCCAAAAAATCCCTTCAAGAAATTAGGCGGGGCCTAAGCGACCTAGGAGGGCAAGTAGGCCTAAGTCGTTTAGGTGGCAAGGTTTTTTTTTAATAACTAACCAAACCAGATTTTGATATATTTATTTTTCTAATGATTTACCATATTCATAATGTAGGTTGTAGCATATCAAATCACAACAAGAAGTGAACAAGCTCAAGTCGAAATAGATAATTTTATTATAGTTGTAATTTCTTGAACTTGTACCAACTTCAAATTATATAAATGATGATACATTTGTAATATTTAACTTTACTCAATATAATTCTTAAATTTATGTTTAGTTTCTTAAGTTTTAATATTGAATTGAATTCTTGAAATTTTAAATTTTATTATTTAATAGTAATCTTGTTTATGAATAAAACTAATACGTTAAATATATTGTGTTTGAACTTTATCAAAGGCCTTTATTATTTTTATTATAGATTGTTCTGCTTTAAATTATTATTTTGATTGGATAAATGTAAGATAAAATATTAAAATTGACTTAAAATAAAAAATCATGCCTAGACCACCTAGGCGCTAGACCCCAGCCACCCGTCACCCGCCTCCCGTCTAGCGCCTTTTAGAACATTAACAAATTCTTAAATACTTTCAATATTGCATCAACCTCTTAAAACTTATGGTCTTAAATAGAATAGCTAGGTCCATTCCCACTGCCAATATACTAATGATCAGTAATTGCTAGTTGACTGAAAACTCCTTTCCACACCATTTCGGGGAAATCAACAGACTACATTTATCCCTTAACTTGCTTATTCTCATTGCAACATATCTTTTTTTTAAGTTGGCTGGTAAAAAGACAACAAAATCAAACATTGGATGCCCAATGCTTCATTCTCCCTCATATAAAAGAATAAAAAAATCAGAGAAAGGAAAAGTAAATGAGACTTAAATAATTCATAAAAGCCAAAAACTCAAAAAGAACACATATTTCAAAAAGAATTTACGTAAACAGATAGACTACCTTATCAAAAGAATTTAGCTCTTTTCTAATTCTGGGTCCAGTCCTCATAGCAGATTTCTCAGCAGTGTTTTCAATCATTTGATTCCTGCACCAAAATTAATTGTCCAAGTAAATTAATGTTCATCTGAATCATTCATCCAATTAAATTTGAAGTTATGATTTGCTGTAGTTAACTTATATTAAGAACGCCTTTGCAATATAAATGCATAAATTTTGGAGATTCCAATTGGATCCAAATGATATATATAGACTCGTGTTTGTGTCACTTCAGTACTCGTGCATGATTCCAACTGGATCCAAATGATATATACACACACACATACACCTTGTTTGTGTCATTTCATTACTTGGTGGCAATTAAATAACCGAGTTCAAATAAATTTAAAGAACTTTTTAAACAAATATAGATTCAAAATAAATAGGAAAAAAACGTAAATACTGATCAAAACAATGCAAATTAAAATCATGCAAGGCAGGTGAAAGGTTGAAAAGAATAGCCAGCATGAACTTTATATAGGTGTAATTTATGTAGATTAATACACCTTTGTATTCTCATATAACCATATAATTTACTTGTTTTGTTATTAAAACTGATATTATAGACACGGGATTCTCATTCTCCTCTTGAACTTTGTAAAGGAGTCTGTCCTTGAACTAAACCACGGTAGTCTAATGCATATGCAGTTAACCAATTATCAATGCCATTAATTCAAATGGATGAGGTACAATATGATTAACACCAAATAAATTGGCCATGATGGTAACAAGATCATATTAAGAAGGAAATGCTATAGCAAGTCAGATAGTTTCAGTTTGAGCAAGTACAGATGACCAACCAGCAAACGAGTTCTAATAATCATATAAAACGCAAGCCCGTTACTATCTGTTTACGGTAAGATTTTGCTAACTGTAGTTGACAGGGAATGATATAATGCATGAAAACATAGTTTTAGGGGCCCAGCCATCCTTGCCAAAACAAATTACTGGCACTCCAGGAGTCATATTTACTCAAGAGAGCTATGGCTTCTTCTCAACTTAAGAAAAGAAGAGAGAGAGAAGAGAAAAATTACTGTATACATATCGATCATATTCCTATAGGAACCCCATTTCATATCAAGTTTTTACAGTTAGTCAGGATCATATTAAGAAGGAAATGCTATAGCAAGTCGGATATTTTCAGTTTGAGCAAGTACAGATGACCAACCAGCAAACGAGTTCTAACATTCATATAAAACGTGAGCCCGTTACTCTCTGTTTACAGTAAGATTTTGCTAACTGTAGTTCACAGAGAATGATATAATGCATGAAAACATAGTTTTAGGGGCCCAGCCATCCTTGTCAAAAACAAATTACTGGCACTCCAGGAAAAATATTTACTCAAGAGAGTTGTGGCTTTTTCTCAACTTAAGAAAAGAAGAGACGGAAAGAGTGAAGAGAAAAATACTGTTGATACATATTGATCATATTCCTATAGGAGCCCCATTATTTCATATCAAGTTTTTACAGTTAGTCATTTCTTACTCTTCTATGGCAAATAAAATGAAAAGTAAAAGCATCAAATTATAGAGTTAATGAAAATTCATATTAAAAGTCTTCAAAAGTTGGTTGAAATATCATATATTACTGTGGCTTGTGCAAGGAAGATAATAGCATATCCTCCAATACGTTGTGGAATTGAAGCTCAGAAACAATGTTAAGTTACAAACTGTTCCAAAATTTCAGAAAGATCTTTTTTTCATACCAAATGCTAGTCCACTATTTAGTTTTCTAACTGGTATATAACACTAAGCAATTCTCCACCATCATCATTTAGTTTATATAGATATGGTAAATCAGATGATACTAAGCTTTTCAGATACAGACATGTATAGATGTTAGCCAGCCAGTCTTCAACATGAGATTTCCGGAGTCACCACAAGTAAAGTTTTAGACAATCATACATCTGTAATTAAAGTGATATATGTTTTTGCATTGTGGGGATTATAACTTTCTTGACCTTGAAAAATTACTCTCAAATGTATTCTAGTAGACCTCAAAAACATAAATGGTAGATCATTGACGAATTGCCAATTTGAAAGTCAACAACACTAAAAGTATCATTAACAGATCTGATCTTTAGTTAGACAGCAAGGCTAACATTATCAGCCACATCAAGTGCAATATGTTATGCTCGACTATTTTATTCATAGAGCAGAAAATAGAAAAATCGGGTTGTGTGTGCATATTTGAGAGACAGACAGACACTGACAGAGAAGCAGATAATGGAACATGTATCTCTTCTACTCACTTTTGTATCCCCAGTTCTTCCATACAGCCCCGCAACTTTTCGTGCCTGAAACAATGAACATGCAATCAAATGGTTGGATTACATATTTCATACACAGCATTGTTCAAAGATCGATGAATTATTAGTTTAAATACCCTCTAGAAAGAAATCTTGCTGCCTTAACATTAGAAGGGCTCTCCAGCCAGGTACTGTATTTAATAAAGCTCTGAATCCAGTGAGAACAAACATCTAATACAAGGGGAATGGCATCAGTATTTGGAGGACCTACTCGTTTACTTATGCGGCCATGGGACCTTTTGGAGGTACCAGTGTTACCCAGATAAAATGGAAGCCAGTCTAGCTCTTCACAGACAACCTATGATATGAAAATTTTCAGATTATAATGCCATAAAACTTGCACCATAGATGATATATGTTATGTATATATATGTATGCTAACCTCCACATACAATTGATAAGAACTTATTGAAGAAAGCTGAGGATAATATAACACACTGCCACCTATAAGGTGCCTGATTTAAAGAGACAAAAATAAATGAGTACAAGATAATGAATACTAAAAAAAGATAGTAATGGTAAATAAAGTAAGAAAACTAATCAAGGGAGAAAGGTTGTAGATTAAAAGTTATACCTTATGAATCCTTCAATAGGTTCATCTACAACCTCAAAGCCACTTGCATAGAGGAAAGACTGTGTGCTTCTTCCCAAGGCAATAAAGAACCCAAAAATAGCCAAATCCCTATCCAACACCTACAGTATACCATCAAGGATTTTCAAAAACAGTTAAACATAATCTAAAAATAAGGGTATCAAGCAAAAGAAGAGGTTTAGTAATATGCATGCGCAGCAATCATAAACTTTTTTTTTTAATAATATTGCAACCTTATGAACATAGTCTTGGCTGGATTCCATTTTCCAGAACTTTCATCCATTAGGATGAACAGAATCATATTTATTCATATTTCCATTGCCTTCTCACTAGTGCCATCTTAGCAGACAAACTTCAACTTTAAGATATTTAAACAACCAATTCCCTTAACCAACCAAAACACAATGAGACATTGATGAAGGATGCATAAGCAAGATTTAAAAACTTGGGATTATTATTTAGATCATATTTTGAGTGTCCAAATAGTCTTAGAATTAAACCACGTTTCTTTGTTATAATATTTCTATATTGGGATGTAGAGCAGATATTTTAGCTAGTTAACTATTTAATTTAAAATTGTTTGGGTTACTGTGATAATTTCCTAACTATGATTACTTGTCGTTGTTGACAACTAAGGATTCTCGAGTCCTATATAATGATCACCACCCAATCTTGTGAAAATGAAAAAAAAATAAGAAAATCTTGGACTAGTGGAGTACTTGAAAGGGTGATTTAAACCTTCTTTTCTATTTTTTAGCTCAGCAATTTGTCCTACATCAACATATACCCATGGCACTTTTATGATAGCGAGCTACAATCTTAAGTTAGGGAATGCCACCAAACCAGCCCTTTTCTGTCATCAAGACCATTCAGAAATAGGGACCAATCATAAGAGGGTCTACTGGGAAAATTTTGATAGAGATTCTATGCATGATCTTGTCAAGGAAGTTATAATCCTAAATTCCTGCATATGTTGCAGCCCTTTTTGCACCAAGATTTGATAGAAAAACAGCAAGGGAACAGGAAGATCAACCAACCAACCATGACACTTTTTAAAAAGATCATTTTCCACTGCCGGATCTTTCATTTTTATATATTTTCTTTCTGAATAGAGAAAGAAATATTATTATAAGTACAAAGATTGCAAGCATAACGGGTAAGTTGGACATTATTCGTTTAATTAGGACCAACCTACCATCTTCCGAAGAGTATCTTCTTCCACTTCACAAGTTTTTAACCATTTGATGTATGGACCCATATAGCCTCGGGGTTGAACTGAGCACCCAGCTGCAGACCAAGTTAAGAAGTCAAAAAGGCACCAACCTCAAAACCCATCAGCAACGCCAAAGATGCTAGATTATCAACGAGCCCAAGCAGGAACAAAGCATTCTTCCACACATTAATCCTCCACCCCAACACCACCTTGAAACAAATCAGTACGCACTTCTATATCCTGAGCTGCTAACTACGACATCACAAAAAAATAGTAAACCAAATGGAGGAGATGACAAACTGACACTGAGGCTCCTCCCAACGTGCCTACTGAAAAACTACGGATGAAAGAGGACTTCACTACCTTCCTCAATGAGCTACTCAGGGCACCCTCTTTTCCTAAAAACCTCTCGAACTCTCAAAGAAACCGGATGGGATCCATTAATCATCCCTAAAAATCTTGAAATTTCTAGTCAATGTCACTCACCTCTACCCAAACCCCATCCTCTCTCACAAATATAGCAGGACATCCAACACTCATGGTCATAAGCCTTCTCAATGTCTATTTTACGCATCCCCCTTGGCACATCAGACCGAACCCTCTCTTTCATGCACTCATTTGTTACCAAAAGGCATCATGAATTTTAAACACATTAACCTCCGCTCAATCCCCTCCAACCCAATAGGAATGAAAATAACCAATTCTAAAAGTTTAATATGACTCCAATAATCAAGAGGAACCAATGGCAGTGGTCAAGCACTGCCACCTCCCGGAAAGAAGCAATCCTCCTCGCACAACCATCTCCAAGAAATCATTGATGCTGTGAAAGTTTAAAAACAAGGGGGACAGAGTTAAACTAAAACCAGACCAACCCAAACCCTCGAAAATGTCAGCCCCCGACCACTGAGATGAGAAAGAGGTGATAAGGCACTTCCGCAACTACAACAACAAGAGCAGCAACCATAAAAAAATAGCCGAGCTCTGACGCGCTAGTGAGGAGCCATGTATAGCCAATGAGACGGCATGCAGGGAGTATTTTATTAAATCTCCTCACTGGACAATGTAAATACTGAGTAACTTCGTAATGTACAGCTACAATATCATTCACTGCATTTCAGCTAGTCTAACAAATAATTCATAATGTTATGTAGTAACTGCTCATAGTCATTTGGCCTTTATTATTCCATGTAGACATAACCTCAGACATATATCCACTAAACCAAGCATGGAGCTGACCCCATCAACATTTTATCCAACTGGTAAAACCTAGATTCCCAAATGATTTTAATTAAGACCTTGTTCACAACCTCAAACTTTGACTTCTGTAAAAAGATCACATCAGAAGAGGCCCTTTACAGAAATCTCTTTTTTACCACTTCATTCCTCCTATGACCAATCTCTTCAACTCCCTCAACTCTTTTTCTGTTTGCTAGAACTTAAGGTTGGAGATATCTCCACCTTCACCTCCTTCCTTAGGGAATTCACAAGGTAAAAACCCAACAACCTCCATTAGAAATCATGAAGATCGCAGTGGTCCACCCTCTCTCCTAGTGGCTTAAGGAAAAGAGTTTCTTTTTATGACCACTCTCAACAAACAACTCAGCGATTGATATGAATATGGAAGCTAAACAAATAAGCATGAGACAAGCTATTGTCTATTTATTTGTATTCTCGCTACCACGCAAGTTTGGGACCTTCCCTAGGAAAGGATTGAGTTGCATGAGACTGTCTTCCATAGACTAAATCACAAAACTAGTTGTTTACCATTTTATTAATAATAATATGAATTAAAGTACGACATCAATGTATATTTCATGCTGCATTTGGATTTTGAAAAAAGGTTATACTTCAAAAATATAGTTTCACTTTAAGTACATACTTATATATACAACTAGACATAAATTGAAATTTATTAGATAAGGGTAGAAATACCAAAACAAAATAGTAAATCTGACCATCTTTGCCAGAGAATTCAATGAGGATTTTAAGGCTGAACGACTCTCATGTTAGAAGTAAAACCCCTCCCAATTTATAAGCAAAAGGAGGCACACTTACCTTTATAATTAAATGAAATTGGTCTATAATCATTCAAAAAACATTGCTAATGAAGTTGATTAAGTAACCTTGCAACCTACCATAAACACTCCAAACAGGGCTTGAACCAGAAATCGTAGATTCATGATAAGTTCAAACAATAACTCCCCAGTCACAGGCAACCTCTTCAAAGTAAAATGCTTACACCCTTTTTACTGATTTAAACAACACAAAATGCTTCAATACTAACCTCAATACTTTCACATGTTGCAAGTCTTGACCATATTCTCTCCCTATCGATAGCTCGCTGAAGCTGCTTCTGTGCAAGACTCACCCAAAATGCAACCTCTTCAGTTTTCCCATCATTTTTCACTCTACATGCCGCAGCTCGAGGACCAAAATGGACCAAAAATTCTCTCCGTAAACCAGTATCCTTTATAGAATGATAGGCTTGATGTATAGGAATGAATTCAACCAGCATGTCCATCAATCTACCAGTTACATCAGGAACAATGGAAAAGAACTGTGCACAAGAAACTTTTGCTGGCCCAAGTTTTGTGATTGCCGCAATGCAACTTAGTGCAAGCATGAGGAGAGATTTATCACTTGCATTCCCTGAATCCAAGGAGGTTCCTTTGCTCCACCTGGAATGGGGAAAAATTGCATCACTTACTAGTTGTCTGTTAGGATGATTATAATTCATGGATAGTACTTACACTGCAGTAGCAGCAGTATATCCTTGGTCTTTTTCAAAATAGTTCACAAAACTGGTCACCGCTGCTGGAACTTGTTCAGACCAAAACCACTCATAAGCTTCAGGTTGCTTGGCTAACAATTTCTCTCTGATTTCACTCTCCAATGGAGCAGATTGACGTAATAAACTGCATTAATGCAATAGTTTGAACTTAGAACATACAAACAGAGTATAACTTTTGAACATTAAAAATTAGGGGAAACCAGTAACTACTAGATTCTTAGGAATGTCTTAAGTTTTAGTGACTGGGAGAAATAATCATTATGCATGGTATAACCATCATCACCAATTTTCAATAATTTTATCTTTATCCATAGGAGTTGCTGTTTATTATTATCGCTGACATCTGAAGAGCATAATAATCTGAAATTCCTTCAATTCTTCACTCATCAATCATTCATCTTAAATTTTTGAATTACAAATATATCCAATGTGACATAACAGTTTCTGTATGCCAAACTTCTCCACCACAGTGCGGAAGGGTAACAGCTATCTGAGAAACTTTCTTTACTCACTTGAGAAGTAAGGTCCATTGTATAAAAACTCGAAGAGTCAAAGACAATCAATTCTTCATCAACAATGATTAAGGTCTAGAAGCAACATTTTTTGTTTCTCTCAAATCTCAATAGAGATTATCAAAGCAGAAATAAGATTAATAATGGCTGTCTGAATGAGAAGAAGTTGCCTTATCTGCAACACTAATTTATTGACGATAACAGACTTATTTTTTGTATTTAATTGAATATCTAGTAAACAGATAGCAAGAAAACAACTGCAAATTGGAGAAGGCACCTTTGTCTGTAACTACAGAGAGCAAGTTACTAGATAAAATTAGTGTTGTCAAGATTACTACCAAACAATCTTACATGAGGGTTTCACATGCCATAAGGCAAACATGTAAAGAACACAATATGAAACTTTAATTTTATAATGGTGAAATAATCCCAACACAAACTCTCACTTCCATATCCAATTCCATCTTCCAACATTACACTAGCTCATGTGTCTTCATAGTGCATTTAATAAAATATTTGGCAAATAATAATAGATCAAAGTACCAAACATGCATTGATGTCAACAGCATGAATAGTAATAGTAATACTAACAAAACAGACAAACACCTAGTACAAGAAGTCAGTTCTAGGCTGGTTGATTGCCTGGCTTCTTAAGTTGATTTACAAAGAGAGCATATGCATTCATCCGTAGATGGAAAAAAAAAACTAGAACAATTTTTTCTTTTTCTATTTTAGAAATAAAAACAAGTATTACACCATAGACCAGAAAATCTAAGAGAAGAAAGTGACAAGGGTTGTATGAAAACTTAAATGACTTTTTATCTAATATATGTATAAACCAGATGACATAACAGGATTCTTGGAAAGCACTCGCATGAAATAATTCCTGTATCTTAAACAAAGAGTACTACGTCTTGTGTTGGCTTTCTATTCAAATATTAAGGTTTGCAAAGGATAAACATATACAATTTTTTCAGTGATATTTTTTCAACATTAAAATTTTAATACTCACATTTATCATTAGAAGAAAATTATTAAAAATAATTATGTGTTGAAGTGTGTCTAATCACCTATGCATAGAATATCAAAGGAAGGAAAAAAATACAGAAGTAGAGGGAGTATATTTTATCAATATGATGACACGGAAGTCCTTAGTCCCCCCCAAAAAAAAGCTCGATAAACTTTTATCTTTAAAACAAACTCGACAAACCACTTTTTTAAATAAGTAATAAACCACTTTTTTTAAAATAAAAAAAAGCTCAATAAACCACAAACTTATACAAGTCGAAATATTATCTATAACCCGGTGTTACCTCTCATGTGTTACTATTATACTCCGTGTGTCCATATAGATGTTATAAGCACTGAAATATCTATTATCCAGCACGAAAAACATAATTCCAAGCTAAAGGCAGAGCCAATATTTCACAAGAATTGCAGAGAGATTATATTTGTTATATTACTTTTTCCATTATTTGACATCAAACATTCAGTTATAAATTACAGAGAATCTATATTCAAATTACAGGAAAAAGCTTTATATTCAAATCCCGTTAAACGTTAAACATTGTAATAGAAGTAACTACACTAAACATGGATCTTATTTCAATAAGACTGCAATGTATTATTACCATTCATAGACTCCAATCATACAAGAAAAATTCATGTTACTCTAGCTACATAAAACTGGAAATTGATGTAAATCAAATGATTCTAAAGTCATCAAAATCAGATATCATACCTCCTCTGGACAAAAACATTGATATCTCTATCTCTTCCATCTCCTCGGGACGAAATCTCACATCCTGCTTGTAGTAAGGAATACACAGATGCCTGAAGAATTCTATGGTTAGACAACTTTTACAACAATAGACAAAGCAAAATGTGATCATTTTGCTTGTTGTGTTATTCATGTTTGTCACGTGGTAGAACAATAGTATCCATGTTTCTCCAAAAGTAAAATCACTATTGAAAACTCATAAACGCAAAAGTGGGCTTCTTCATTATTATTATTCTTATATTCATTAAAGGAATTTTTTTTTAGTTTTACGTTAGAGGATGGGGAAATGGTAGTGATTAGATAGGAATATCCAAATATAAACACATTTGTTGGCCCAATACAGGTAGCACAAGAAACAAGATTTAAGGATATTGTAGGACTATCAACCAATCAAATATTAATGCTGATGTCGCAAAGAGACTTAGGAGACCATAATAAAAAAAAATTTGATAAATTAAAAAATTCATACTGTTAAAAACTTAAAACCTATCTGGCATATGCAGAATGTGGCTCACCGAAAACTAAATGATGACAATGTCTTGGAAATACATTGTATGTGTCTCATTTTTAACAACAATAAGGAGTCACATATAAGCTTTGACATTGTGTAAAAAATAACTGAAAATGCATGGTCAGTGATGAACCTGATAAGATAGTGCCTTAATCCACGAATTTTTATCTACACCAAGCCAGGCAGTTGAAAACCAGGATATTTTTGATAGCAAGATCTTTTCTTCGATTGCCAACTCAAATAACCTTGCCGCGTCATGCAATGTTTGGCCAAGTCCAGTGTTATAATCTTCACTTTGCAATGATTGATCGAACTTGACTCTCATTTCCTCAACGTCACTACCACTACTTGGTTGGGGACTCCCATTGACGGTTATACCATCATCAGCAGAAACAAAGGGCAACAAATGTTCCATCCTTGTTGATTTACGAAATGTTAAACAGTGTTTCTTAAATTCCACCAATTTGCAACTAAGACTGAGATTATCATCATATAATAAAGAAAGCTTTACGTGGCATCTCTTCCTTGAATAACCACGTATGAATAGTATGTGATCCAAGCCAACAACCCTTTTGTTGAAAAAACGGGTTCTAGTTGGTTTTCGTGAAAACCATGGATTTGAAGAACTGCATATACGAAGTAATGGAATGACTTAATGAGCCATAAGTGCAAATTCAAATGCTTGATTGAATTAGGAAAACATTAAGGTTGCAGGAGATCCCAATAGCAGTTGTCAACAAAAATTAGTTTGCTAGTTATGATGTTGTGACTTATCACCAATCAGCCCAAAAACACAGAAGAACTGGTCTAAATTAATAAAGAGATTCTACAGGTATTTGTTCATTCCTATAATCAGTCAAGATTCTCAGCTGACATTAAGTTAGATTTAGATTTTTCTCCATGCACGTACTTCTAAGTTCTAGGAGCAAATTTGTAGTGCAATTTAAAAAGCCACAGGAATACCAAGGCTTGGTTCAAATTTGTGAGAACGTATTTTACTGATGCCAATAATTCATTTTGACTGATGATTGATGAAAAGATTTTGTAATTTTCCAAAAAATAAAACAATTGTGAGCAAGGGAATTGAAGCCCAAAGGGGAAGTCACAAGATACAATCTAGTCATATAATTGGGCCGCAACATAATAAATTCCCATTCAATATGTAATTCTAAACAAATTCCCATTCACTTGTATTTTACTCTTGTAGATCATGAAATCACTCTCCTATGTGTCCTAGATGCAGGAACACAGAGTATGCATGCGATGCGGCACAAAAGCAGGACACTGAAACCTACAAACTATCGAAAAAGCATAACAACATATTCCTATAGCATAACAGAAATATATGATGGCAATTTAACAACAATTGTTAGTCCCAAAAATAAAAATAAATTATTGAGGAATGTTAGTCAGGAATTGAGATAACCTGGAAGAAACGAAGCTCTGATGATGTAATTTGACTGACATTGATGAGAGAGAAAATTAGTGAACAAAATATTGAGAGGGCATGCGAGGGGAATTGAAGGTGAATTCTGTAGAAATCAATTTTGGGGAGAAGTTGTGTTGTGGGAAAAAGGATAGGGTTGGGGTTGGCGTGGAGGGTTTATCCGTCGACGTGGTGAGACGACTAATCACATACACCGTTTGCGTATAGCATTGTGAGTTAGTTCAGAGTTTTTGTGATGCTGCGGGTGTGATAACGGTCTATCTCTCCCCGGGCAATAACATGCGAAAATATTAAAAAATTACGTGAATATATTAATTTTTTATAGATTTAGATTGATAAATAAGTACTATAGACGAAGAAAAATTGAACAGATAAAATAAAATTGATTTAGAAAACGTTTGAATTCTAAAAACTCCAAATCCCAAAGCTAAACTTGAACTTATAAAAGGAAAAAAGTGGGTGGAAAAAAGGCAAATAATATGGCAGGCCGTGAATTGGGGGGCGTCCGGTACTCTTAATGACCGGTAAATCCGGTGCCCCCTTTTTTTTTTGTTTTTTTTTTCCACAATTATGAGAAAAAAATAATAATAATAGAGCAAGTTTGAACAAAAAACTGTAAAAAGAAGTACGTTTTTTATTGAAAAAACACTGTAAACAGTTTACAGTGTTTTTTCAATAAAAAACGTACTTCCTTTTACAGTTTTTTGTTCAAACTTGCTCTATTATTTTTTTTTTCTCATAATTGTGAAAAAAAAAACAAAAAAAAAAAATTAACAAAGGTACCGGACGGTACCGGTCATTAAGAGTACCGGACCGCCCCCCAACCCCAGGCCGTGGGGTCAAGTAGAATGATGATCTAAAAAGGGGATAAATCTACTTTTGGTACCTGTACTGAGACACGACTTACAATTTGGTACCCGAAGTGAAAAAAATTACAAACTGGTGATTGTACTCAAAAAATATTACACTCCGTTAAACATTAGGGACATGACTTACAATTTGGTACCCGAAGTGAAAAAAGTTACAAACTGGTAATTGTACTCGAAAAATGTTACACTTCGTTAAACAGTAGGGTTTCATCTTTATTCTGTTTGAAAATTAGGGTTCTCTTCTTCTGTCATTCTTCTTCTCTCATTTTTCTTGTCTCGATTCTCCATTGATTACTGATTCTCATATATTTATTAAAGGGTTTTCAGTATTTAATTGAAAGGATGAGCTCGTCTTTGAGTGGAATCGTAAATGAAATCGAGGAAGAAGATTGTAGTTCATGCAATAAAAATGAATAGATTACACCAGAGTTCTCAAGTCGGTGCCATTGTAGAGCAATGGTGCGAATGTGAGAGGCAAGAAAAGATGGAATAAAACATCGAGGATCTTTTTCGCATCACTTCGCTTCTCTTTCTGTATGTTTGTCTTTCTCGTTGGATCAATTTTAACAATTATTTAAAAATTAGAAAGTACAAGCACCAGATTTCAACATTTTTCGAGTACAATCACCAGTTTGTAATTTTTTTCACTTCGGGTACCAAATTGTAAGTCGCGTCCCTAATATTTAACGGAGTGTAACATTTTTCGAGTATAATCACCAGTTTGTAACTTTTTTCACTTAGGGTACTAAATTGTAAGTCGTGTCCCCGTACAGGTACCAAAAATTGATTTATCCCATCTAAAAAGTGTTCCTATTAGTACAGACTACGTACTATTATCTATTACTACAATTTATACATTAAAATTGGATATAGTATATAAATCTATTTAATAAAACACAAATGATTTTTAATTTCCCGCTTACTCAATAAATTATCTGGGCTGTTCAAAGTTTGGGATAAATCTCACCGTTCATACATCTATCTATCTAATAATCTAATAATAATTTAATAAAATACAAATGACTTTAAATTAGTATTACTTTTAATTTTATATTTTTATTAAGTTGTTATAATATGTTGGAACTGTGGAGTTTTTATGAATGATATTAGTAATTTATGGTAGTGTGATAAGAATAATCATGACTTTTGTGTTCGGAGTGAAGAAATCACAATGAAATGGTCTACGGTTCTAATCCCATTCTATAATGCTCATTACTCTATTACCTCTGCGTGGGCCATTGGGACACCCCTACTCCAACAAAATGAGTTGTGAGCCATTAGATTTCTTTTTTGTTATATTATCAACTTCATAACAAAACTCTCACAAAATTTTCACAGAAAAATTTTCATAGAAAAATATTATGTGAATCTTATCATTTTAAACAATAGTACTAAAAAATATAAAGGGTTAATTGATTTTTTGATCACTGTACTAGGAGACTAACGGTTGACAAAAAAGTGACAAAAGTGTTGATTGGGTCAACTTGTAGAAATAAAATAAAATAAAATATTCACCTAGAAGAAAAGAAAAAAAAAGATAAAGTCAGACTAATTATTTTAATACTCCATAATATTATAAGAAGATAATTAAAGTTTTAAGAAAAAAAACATAATTTAAATAACAAAAGCAATTAAAAATTAAAGTTTATCTTCCGTCCGTTAAAAACGAACGTCAGACTTATTGAAAAAATGGTGTTCTACACCTTGTATACATCAACATTTTCTCTCACCATGGACGAAGTCAGAATTACAGCTTTTCGTCGAAAATCTAGTTTAGAAAATATATTCCTTTTATATCTCTGTATATTCGCTGGAAAAAGAAAAAAACGGAGAAAAAAAGAGCGGCAAATTGATGATTGCAACGAATCTACTTGTTTGATCACTTCAAAATGAGAGTGAAATACTTTCTATTAAATCGATTTTTGTAGTAGTCGGTAGATCTGAGGGGGTTTATTGGACTAATTTTTTCTTCTATTTTATAGTTTGGTTTGGTGTTTAGAAGGTTCCAAATTAAATATGATTTTAAAAATTTTATGGATTTAAATTAGCTATGATGTACTTTCTCTTAATACATGTAATATTTTGTAATATGTTATAATAAAATCACTAACTTGTAATAATTTTGGTACTTCGATAACGAGAATGTAACAAAAAAAAGTTTCACTAACTAAAATGAAAATCGACCCCCAGTACAATAACTAAAATACCAATTAACCCGATTCATATCATCTGCCACGTTAACACTGTCAACCGTTAGTCTACTCAACAATTTTCGTCACTTTTTTGAACAAAATCACAAGTAATGACCATTTTGTAAGTTTTTTCGAGTATAGTAATGCATTTATAATAAAAAAATAATCGGTAACCACAATGAAATTTGACCCCTAGTACAGTGACCAAACAAGTAGATTAATCCAAAATAAAAATAATATGGACAGCGATAAAAAAAAGAGTGATACTAGGGTTCTCGAAAATTCGGTCCAAAAAAGTATCTCAAATAATGTGTCGGTATAATATTGATTGGGTAGATCTTATGTGGTTGACTATGTTCTAAATTATCATTAAAATATTTAATATTATTTCATTTAATACCAAAATTTTAAGACTCCTAACATTACTTTTAAAAAAATAAACATGACTCAAAACTGTGTATTAATTTTTTATAAAGGAATAATAAAGGAGGGAATGGGGTATAGAGGAAGACATTTCCACATTTACTCAAATCTGTGTATTAATTTTTTATAAACGAATAGTAGAGGGTATAGGGTATAGAGGTAGACATTTCCATACTTTTTGATTTGTATAAATCTCACTCACAGTAGTCCAGGCTAAATTGGATCATTTCATGTTGATGATAGGGAGTTCAAGAATAAAAATTCAATTTCTTCAACACCTCTACATGTTGAGATGAGTATCTTAGCCTTTTATTAAAATCCTCCCGACTCGAGTTGGTTAACCAAAAGAAAACAAAATAAAAAGAATCTATAATAAATACTAGCGTATATCATATCCAAATCAATCACTATATAAGTCTTATTTAAAAATTTTAACAGTCCAAATCAATCACCATACAATTTATCAAAATATAGCATAACTAATTAGGAAATACACTTCCTTCCTTCCCCCATAGATCCATATTTTAGTTCCATGTTACTAAATTACTACAGTCACAAACTAGAGCTTAAAACATTTGGAATAAAGTAGGCCTGTATTTTCGACCTAATCTGTTATATACGGTCCGGGTCTTAAGCTCACCCCCCTTTAGCAACAGATTTGGCGACGGTTCGATCATACAACCGTCATCTATACTTTTAGCGATGATATATGTTGTCCGTCGCTAAAAGTATAGACGACGATTATATGACCGAATCGTTGTCGGGTCCGTCACTAAACGGGGTGAGCTAGGGTGAATTGAATAAGGGGTGAGCTTAAAATTCAGACTTCTGTTATATATATATAAATATATATTAGACTTGGCAAACGGGCCGGGCCAAAATGGCCCGAGTTTTGACGAGTCAAAAAATGTAAGCCCATAGCCCGAGTTTTGGTTGGCGGGTCGGGCCGGCCCGCGGGCCGAAGGCGTTTTATGCCTATTTTTTTGGCTTAGCCCAAACGGGCCGAGCCTTCGGCAAGTCGGGCCAAAAAGCCCCGGATTTTTGTGAGCTTAAAAAATGCGGTCCAAAGCCCGGATTTTGACGGACGGACCGGCCCGCGGGCTTTGAGCACGTTTGCCAGGTCTAATATATATATATATATATATATATATATATATGAGGTCTCCTTCTCCAGCGAATCAAAAGGAAACCGGTTATAGCGATAGTTTTTTCCGTCGATATAGCATACAAAGTCGACGTTATAGCTATGACGATGGTTTGAACCGTCGTTATAACTAAAAAAATTATCGCTATAGTGTTTCACTGTTTAAAATTTGCTAGAGAAGATAATCGTATTTATATATATTTGTGAATTTTGATTTAAAATTTAAATGCATATCTATCAATTGAGATGAGCCTCATTTATACAATAAATTCACAAATTTTCTTTTACTCATTTAAAAGTGTCATCATTTTAAACATTAAATATATATCTTTAATTTTAAAACAGAAAGAATAGTTAATCTAGTTAAGATGCACGTCGGTCTCTCACCCATATCTACTTCGCTGTCAACATTTATACATACGAATATATAGTTATATTAATTGTTAATTCGTGCAAAACACCAATCATAAACTGTTTCAAATGAAATGACCAATCAAAATTCTAATTAACCGGCTGCTTGCCTCTACTTTGATAATGACGTGCTCAAGCCCAAATTGAGGCATGATGAAATTTAATTTAATTCAGAAAAATTTGGTTAAACTAATTGGGAATATTTACTTTTTCCCTCTCCTTTTTAAACCTCGAGGGGTAATTGTGAAGTGAATTCATTTTCATTTTTAAACAAACAATTTTCTTTGAGTAATTTATTTATAATACTAACTATATATGACATTAATTTAAATTAAATAATTTCACACTAATTATATTTCAAAATATCAACCCACCATCTATCTAATAAAATACAAATGATTTTGAATTTCCCACTCATTCAATAAATCATCTGGACCGTCTAAGTTTGAGATAAATCCCACCGTTCATACATCTATCTAATAAAATACATCTATCTATCTAATAATCTAATAATAATTTAATAAAATACAAATGACTTTAAATTTCCCGCTCACTCAATAAATTATTTTGGTCGTTCAAAGTTTGAGATAAATCATATTGTCCATACAGTGCCGGAGGCACGGGACCCAGCTAGTATATATATATAAAATGTGACCTTAGGCTGAGTTTGGGAGTTTGGAAGGATGGGATGAGAAGGAAAAATATAAGAGGGGAAAGGAGCGGAAGGGATATTTGTGAGTTTTAGAAAGGGAAGGAATACATGAGATTTTTATTTTATTTTTCGTGAGTTTAGGAGGGAAAAATAGTTTTATTTTTAAACTACACTATTACTATATTATTATTATATATAAATATAATAAATATATGATTTAACAATATTTAACTATTGAATTATAGCTATCAATTTTACCTTCAAATTCTTCCTCTCTTCCTCCCTTCCTCAAAAAACTCACAACACTTTCCAATCCCCTCAAATAAAAACTTACAAACACAAAGTTAGTGTTAAAATTCGGTTGGCATCAATTAAAGTATTTGATGAATTGAAGGTAGGTTTCAAATAGTTCACTGCCGACCCCCTCCTTGTAACCAAACTCTTATCTTGAATAACAACTCTCTCTCTGTCACCGGCCACCACATCATCAATCTGTCACGTTTCAGCTGCAAGTTGGATGGATGGATCGGTTACACTGCATAATTGAATTTTTACATGGATGGAGACAAGAATTAAATAATGCGGAAATTAATACTACTTCTGATGGCATGACTACATCACTACTTATCTTTAGTTGTATCATCAAATAATTTTAGGGATTCTATTTCCACCACCAGGTCATGAGCGCCTTTTCTTTGTCTTTTTTTTAAAAGAAAATGTCTGCATGACCTCTCTCAAGCTGGCCAATTTTTTTGAAGAGATAAAATTGACGTTTATATTTATATGGACTATGGTCTACACGTGTATAATCGGATTATTACGACGAATTTTTTGAGATACGACGAAGGGTGAACTGTTGTCATAGTCCATAATAACTTTAACGACGGATGAAACCGTCATTATATGCCAAAAAATCATTGTCATAGTCGAATGTATACTACACAGATGTATACATACATTTTTTCCTACTTATATATAAATAACTCTATATATTTTGAATATTACAATTACGAAATTTGAACTAGAAATATGTCTTCCAGAAGTATTTATTAAACAAATCAAAATCAAACAAAATATAATTCCAACTGATCTACACATGTACGTAGACAAGGGTGATGTGCCGGTGTAATCTATTCCGCCTTATGTTACATTTTAAAATCAAGCATGGATGTAGACAAAAGGTTAGCGTTAAAATGATACTACTCTATAATATTTGAACATTGACTACGTACTAGTTCCAATTAATGTTCATTTTACTACGTACTAATCACCCCCACGAAAAGTAATTTTCCCACTCCTTGGCTTAGACCATCTCCACGTTCAACTGTATGAGTATTCTCAGATTAATTTACATGTTAATTGAGATTAATTTTCTTAAAAGCCCATCAATCACATTAACTTCAATAAATTTTCTCTTGAAAACTAACCTCAAAGTTTAAATCCAAAAAATCAAGACAACAAACTCGTTAACCACTTGGCCACACGAAGGGTTCACCCTCACCTCACCTCACCTCACCTCGTCAGTCGCCTCTCCCTCTCTATATAAACTTTCCATTACAAATCTCTACATCAAATTTTCTCTCATCCCACACAACTATCTATACAAATTAAAGCCTAAAAGAAAAAACCCATCAAATGTCGTTCTGCTCAAACGAATCAAATCCACTACCACCTACAACAACCACGGAAGAAGGCGGCGCCACCGCAATCTCCTCCGTCCACCCGGACATATTAGAGGCTCACATCCTCACCCGCCTCGATGGGCCCACCCTCGCCTCCGCCAGCTGCGCTTCCTCCACCCTATACTCTCTCTCCTCCCAACACCACCTCTGGTCAAATATATGCCACTCCACGTGGCCCTCCACCGCCTCTTCTCCCTGCCTCCGCCACCTCATCTCCACCTTCCCAAACGGCGGTCCCCGCTCCTTCTTTTCTCTCTCCTTTCCCCTCCCCACCTCCACCTCACCATTGTCAACCCCCAAGTACCGACCACCAACCTCAGAATTAATCTCAGCCGTCGATATACACTATCAAGACGAACTCATCTTCAGCAAAGTCCATGACACCGAGACCGTCACCGGTTGGTTCCGGTGCTCGCCCTTCAGAATCGACCTGCTAGACCCCAAAGACGTGGTCCCCACCAAAATCCCTCATCCGGAAGGGGACGACACGTGTACGTCTATCCTAAACGACATGACTCTAAGCTGGATCCTGATAGACCCAATCGGACGGCAGGCGATGAATCTTTCGTCACTCAAGCCTGTATCGGTGCAGCGCCACTGGTTGAGCGGCGAAGTGCAGGTGCGGTTCGCTACGGTTCTGCCCGGTGACCAAAAGGGGGAGTTGGTGCAGTGCGAGATAGTGGTCATGTGCGGGGGGTCGGAGGGAGGAGAAATGCAGGTGAGAGAGGTGAGCTTGGAGATGGAGGACATGGATGGGATGCATTTGAATGGGAAGGACAGTTTGGTAATTCTGGAGAGGGCGTTCGGGGGCAAAAGGGGAAAGGGGATGAAAAGGGAGGAAGAAGGAAGGAGAAGGCACAGAGAGTATGCGGAGAGGAAGAGAGAGAGAAGAGAGAGAAAGATGAGGACAGAAGGGGCATTAGATATTTTGTCCGTGGTCTTTGGGGTAACCGCCTTTGCCGCATTTTGGTTCTTTGTTTTATGCAGATGAATGAATACAATACAACAGTTACTAGCAAACCACAAAATTATAGTAGTAGTACTCGGTCACTTCCATAATATATTTTGGAATTGAATATAAATATTAAAAAAATAATTATATAATATTAAATATAATATCAATTATTTATATTATATTTGTATTGAAAAAAGAGAGTGTTATTTATTGAACAAAAAATAATGAGAGAACCAAAGTTATACTACCTTCGTTCTCAAAAGATTGTCGTTTAAATTTTTTTCACATGAATCAAGAAAATCATTTAATATATCATTTAACAATTAAAATTTATTTAAAATTTTATCACTACCCCTTTATGGGAAATTAAACTATTAATACAAGGGAGATAATTTTTTGGGATAATAAGAGAAGGTAGGAGTGATATAGTAGAGTAAATAATTTATTTTTCTATAAAGTTGTAAATGATAAATAAATTGAAACAAATTTTTCTTCTAAAACGACAATCTTTTAGGAACGGAGAGAGTATTTAATACTCAGGGTAATATTGAAAACTAAGCAGTTAATGCTTACTTCTAATTCTCAAACGACTTATATTAAGGAATAAAAACACTCTTTTAAAATGATTTATATTAAGGAACGGAATGAATAATAGATTAGTAGTACTCCCATTTCAACGTCCAAATTTGATGTCCTCTATTTTTAGTTTTGATGTTTCCTCCCCTAATAAGTAAAGATGTAAATGAGTCAAACTGAAATGAACAGAGAGCTACTTGAATTCAAATTGTATTTAAAAAATTCTACTCAGATTTAACTCGACTCGAATATTTATTACTCGAATTCGATCCGACTTGGATCGAATTATATTCAAACTACTCACAAACTTCAAATTCAAACTCGAATTCGAGTCTCTTTATAATAACTAGTTTTATAATAAATATAATTATAAATTGAATTTGTTATTTTACTTAGAAATGAGAAAATATATTTACTATTACGCTTTATAATTAAAAACAAAACAAACTAATAATAATAATGAATTATTCTAATTTAATTTAAATTTATATATATTATAAGAGAATGTATCGAACATCTAATCGAGTATGTATCGAATCACAAACAAGAATTCGAGTAGTTTGAATTTTAAACGAGTCGAGAATAACATTACAAATTTTACTCATATTTTTATTCGAATTATTTTTAATGTTCAAATTTGTATCATATTATTAACAAATTCGAGTATCATTCGTATTTTTTTAAATTGAGCCTAAATTGAACCCGAACTATTTAAGTGGTTTACAAGTTTTACTAATAAGGAGTAAGCGGTTGCCCAAAACATAGACACCGATACGTAATTGTTGAAGTAGTAGCTAATTTCACCCAAATCAGGGTCACTTAAATGTCATGATTACACATTACAATTATAACACACTTCCTCTTGTCCCAAAACTTAAATTTCATATATATCCGCGACTAATTTACTCACAAACTAGTGTAGTAGGAATGTGAAAACAAGTGAGTAATTTGAATTATATATGAGTTGGGGAGAGAATAGTAATAATAATAATTAAAATCGAATCGAGTGATGGAAAATATTACCTTTAGACACACACACACACACATATATATATATATACTTAGTTGTGTAGGTAAAAATATAATGAATGATTTTTTATGATTATTTGTTAAGTGTAACTAGTAATGGACTTTAGAGAATTACTACTAGTACTAGTAATCAATACCACGAGTGAGTGGCACTACAGAATTTTACACACAAAAAACGTGTAGATCTAGATATTATAATTAGCTTTGGTAGGTAGGTAGCTAATATTGCACAAAATCCAAAAGCTAGTAGCTTAGTATTGCACTAACGCTGATCTGATAGTTTCACTATTTTATTTTTTTAATCGTGGTGGACAATTATTAATTAATGCTAATGCATGCATTATTTTTTGCTAAAAATGTCAGCTTAAAAATAAATAAATAAACAAACTACTATGCCTTTGGTTGACCCAATTTATAAGTATTAACCATGAGGTTGAGTGAGGGAGGGTGTGTGTCAAATTTACTCCTGTTCCCTTGGCATGGCATTGGTTGACCCATATCTTGTTAGTACTATTAATTGGGTTGGTCCTGGCGTTTGGTTTTCCCAATTCAGACTTCTGCCAGACAATCTCTCTTTTTCCAAAAACTATTCTTTTCCCAAATGTTAGGAAGAAATGGGGTTGAGCTACTCCATTATTATTAGGGAAGGGATGGGTTTGAGGTAGTATTACTACTAGTATTTTGCTGCTCACCAAATGTCAGGCTGTGGGGTTGGGGGGCGTCCGGTGCAAATATATTTTTTTTTCCTCATAATTGTGAAAAAAAAGGGACACCGGACGTACCGGTCGTTAAGGTACCTGACGCCCCCCAATTTGAGGCTGTGAGCCCCTCCTCGTCCAATAATTTGCTCCCCATCCCCATCCCCATCCCCATCCCCATCCCCATCCCCATCCCCATCTCTTCTGGCACACGTGTTACACGTTTGTGATTTTATTTGAGCTATACCAAAAACTCGGGACCCAAAATATACACTAGACTACATTATTACACACAGACTAAAATAATAATAATAAAAAAATATTATATAAACTACCAAGTGTTTGACTTGGAATTTGTTTTATTTTTTGCAACTTGTAAATTTGGAGAATGAATGCAGTTAAAATTCAATAGCAGCCAAATCATCCTCTAAATTTAAGACAGAGCTATCTATGATCCTAACCCAGGATAGTAGAGACCGACGGTGGTGATGCAATATGGAGATAGCTAGCAGATGTGAGAGATCAATCAGTATTGAGTCAGTCTATTGGCACAAAACAAATCACATAAGAATCATTTTATGATTTACCACTCACCAGAGTTCGTATAGAAGTTTGGATAAATATTTTGCAGATTGTTAGCACCACCTACATAACAACACAACATCTTAAACATGGATCGACTGCTGTGCATATATTACAAGAACACAACTTCGTTTGAGGTTTTTTTGGCCAGTTCATATTTGTGTTCAACATAAAACAACAAATGAACCATTTACTCTTTATTTCAAAACTCCATCTGGATTTTGCAACGGCGGTTTAGCCGAGACAATATTCAAATCAACCCTTGCTTGCCCATGCCATGACAAGAGGTGTTTCTATCATCATATGCATCTGGAATCTTAAAGTTAGACCAACTGACAAACCATTGGCCACAATCTCACGTTCAAGGATCCAATTCTTCTTTTACTGGAATTGAACAAGTATTGTGGCAGTAATCACTGGTCTCCTGCTGGTTCAGGGGGTCCTCTGGCTATTGGCATCCCACCATCAAAACCAGTTCTGGGTTTAGCACGGTCCACAAAAATAACACGTCCATTCAGTGGCTGCAAGTAACTCTGTGTCATTGCAAAGTTTAATGAAAATCAAAATCAGAGGTGAAGCAGAAAGCCATAACCTTTCCATTCATTTCTGTTATGGCTTTTTCAGCTTCATCTTCAGATGCAAAGGTAACAAATCCAAAGCCTTTTGATCTGTCCGAGACTCTATCCATCACAATGTGAGCTGGTACAGCGAAAAATGCCGAGCTAAATAACTCAATTATAGAAGATAATTAAGTGTTTTAAATCTTAGACTGAGGTACCTTCAATTACTTGGCCGTATTGAGAAAATGCCTCTGATAATCCATTCTCCGTGGTGTAAAATGATAGTCCTGCAAGAACCATCAGAAAGACAGGCAATCCTAATATAAGGTATAAAGCCATCACAAAAGGAATTGCAGGAAAACTTGTTTGCTAAAATATATATTAGAGTAAGTAATTACTGTCCATGTTATTGCAAAATGTTAACAGTTTTTTCATATACATCCAAGGTATATACAAGTTGGAATGACGGACAATTTAAGATAAATAAATAATAGTGTTCTTAATATTGTGCAAGGATTCAATATAGTTTTAAATGTACACTCAACTCAACAAAAGATTAACAGAGTAGTTAAGCTATTCACACAGTCCGTGTCCTTCTTCTACTTCGATAAACCTTTAATAAAACAAATTTCATACTTAAAACTTACTAAGAAAATTATTTTGGTAGCACAAATGGTACCCTAGTTCTGCCAGAACCACTCACTTCACCCAAAAGCACTCGATAAAAGTTAAGAAAGTACTAGCATTCCTCATTAAGTAAATCACAGTGTGCAAGTACAAACAATTTCCAACAATTTGAATAATAAAACACAGAAATATAGATCATATCGCCAATGCTTAAAGTCTCTCTCAGTTTCTTTGCTGAATACAACACGGGACCGATATCAAGGTTCATCAGAAAGCCTAAACAAAACAAAACATTTTTATTTTTTTGCATGAAAAAAAAAGTGTAGCAAGGATAACAGAACTTGGTTTGATGCCACTGAGCACAGGTTAACATCTAGAGAAAGAAACCGCTAAAAAGTTAAGAATTTTGGATATTGCCTAGTATTGATAGCTGTTTATAAAAAATACAGAAACAAGAAAGTAGGGGATACTTCATTAGCAAGTAAAGGCCACCCTGCAATGTTAAAAATAATTGGACAGTTTTTTTAAAAGGAAGCCATTAACTATTTTTTCTCAAAACAAGATGGGGTCATTATTCGGTAAAGTTCCTAAAGGATGCAGCTTCTGGAGACAGGTCGTGGTCAGCAATTACGGTGTGGATCGGATGGTTGGATTACATTAGAGCATATTTGTTAAGGCACAAAGCCCCTTAACAAGGTACACCCTAAGCGCAAATGACCCCTGGAGACTAGGCACGAGGCGAACTATAAATGAAATCCAGAAATAACCACAATTAAATGACATTTAACAAATCCTTTGACACTTTTAAGTATCAAAACTGAAAAGCAACAATTTCTTTTACCTTTATGACTACATCAACTATTAACATGTATAAAATATTTAAAAGAAACTCATCAATTAAAAGCATAAAAACTAAAAACCTAAGTCATGAAAGTACTGTACAGGAGAGTCGATGATGGTAGACAAAGTAACTTGTAGCACACAACTGGGTTGTTTGATTTTCTAACTTCTTTTTGTGCTTATGGTGACAGGAGATGAATTAAGGAATTAGTTTTGGAAGGATAAGTGTACTTGAGAGTTACTGCATTGTGAGAGGCTTTCCTAGCCAACTATGCTGGTGACTGATGCCGGATGCCAAAGTCACGGATTAGGTCTGGGAGGTAGTTGGGAGACATTCTTTACACCATGGAGGTAGCTCGTAGACATTCTTAACACCGTGCTTTTTTTTAGGAGTTAGAGGAAGCAGAAAACTTGATGATGGTGTTATTAAGATTGATTCTCCTAGTGGTGCAGTGGAATCGCTACAATAAAGGGAGCTTCCGAGCATTGCAGTGGCTGATTTTCTGCCAAGCCCTTCTATTCAATCATTCAGGACAGTGGATGTGGGATTTTACGTGGAACAGTATATGGCGGGTGAGATACCGTGAAAGTGTTCTGAAGTTGGATAGCGGCTTTAGGAGCAATCTTGATGCAAGACAACTTAATAAAGAGGGGGAAAAGCATTGAGAATTGGAGTTGTATGCATGAGAAGGACAGTGGACCATTTATTATCAAATTGTGAGGTGGTTTGTTATATTTGGTGTCAGTGGTTTCATTATTGGGGTGAGTTGCACGATGTCAGTTTCGGAGTTTGATTAGCTGGAATCTGGGGGTGTAGAGTGGTGCATGTGTCTTGCGCAGGATCAGAGAAATTAGTAATAACTATGATAAATCTACAACAAACATCTTGGACCTCTAATAAATAGTAATATATGGTGGTTGATGAGCGAAAAACTACGATGAAAACTGATTTTTGGGTAAAGCTATTTGACACTGGTTTAAATATATTGGAAGCAATTTGATTATCTATAGTTCTTTAGGTGCACATGAAATACTCTCCGAGTCTCAGCCAAATCACACATGTCATGAGAAGTGGTAGGAGTTGTAAAAGGGGGACAGTTGACACCCTTGACTGTCAATATTTTTACGAGAATTGGACACTCTTACTTACTTTTTATGTCTGGTAAAAAAGGGATCAATCGGTAATGCTTTTTAAGACTTGACCACCTTAATCTTGAAGATAAATATATTGATACCAGGCTTTTGCCAAACCCACCCACCCACCCACCAAATTCTTGCTGAACAAAACGCTTTAAGAACTTTTAATCCCCTTGTTAATCCTGACTCTGCCCCTGAGCAAGGTTGATGCTATTGGTACTCGAAACAGCTTCACTCATACCATCTTTCAATAGATTGAGTCTTTGTAAGTGATTACACACACAATACTCAAAATTATTAGAATTTTTATGTAGTAAAATTACAGATGATAAACTGAATGTTTGGCACCACTTTTTCTTTTTAATCATTTTTGAAATTTGTTTAATCCACTAATCATTTATATAACGAATTAACAACCAATAACCGCACAAATGTAATACGTTTCTACCCATACAAGTACATTTCACTTGAACTTTTGCAATGAAACTCTAATTGAAAAAGTAAATATACTGGAAATATCCTCTAATTTTGGCCCACCAAAACCCTTCATTCCAACTTCCAAATTCAATCAAAAGAAAGTATATACCGTAGCAAGAACACTCAGTTTCATATATAATATTTCTTAAGATCAAAAGAGAAGTATGAAACGGAAATATAAGTAAATAACAATTCCCATAATATAACTTGTGAGAGACAGATATATATGGGGTGTAAGGGTGTACCTCCGACAAATAGCTTGGAAGCAATGCCTCTGCGAAATAGAAGAAGGGTCGAAGGAGAAGATTGAAGGGTAGAGGGTGAAGACAGGAAGTTAGGGTTTGGTTGAGAAACACTCAGCTGCCTTGTTGTTTTCTTTGAACATACTCTTCTAATAAACGCCGCCATCATCAAAGAGGAGAGAGAAAGACGAAAAAAAGCTGCCCTTCTATTCTATTCTACTTTGCTAGTACTTCTTGACTAGGCATCAGTTGGCCCCAACACGAAAAAGTACTCCTCCGTTAATTGCAGTTTCTATCCTACAAGTTCATCTATTTTGAACATTACATCCTATACTTTAAAACGTGACATTTACATGGTACAATTTTACCAAACGGTCCAGCCCAAAAAATTCAGCAAACGGTCCAGCCCAAAATAGTTTCTATCCTACCAGTTCATCTATTTTGAACATTACATCCTACTTTAAAACGTATCATTTACATGGTACAATTTTACCAAACGGTCCAGCCCAAAAAATTCAGCAACGGTCCAACCCAAAATTCATCGATAAAAGTGATGAGGTTAATATTTAAAAGTGTCGAATTTTGCACTTTTAATACCACTTTTTAGGTCAGAAAGTGATATATGTCGATTCGTTAAAAATACGAAATACAAAGGGTCACATTTTAAAATATAAAATGCAATGTAAAAATTTGAATAATTTGAAAGATGCAAAGTGTATTTAACTCTGTCAAACAAAAAGAATCTCATTTTAGAAATATATTAAGTTACAAATTTATATGATTTTAAAATTATTATAAATATATTTAATTTTAATTAATATTGCATAGTAAAATAAAAGTATTAAGTACAAAATTATTATTTCAAAAATTAAAATAAATTCATATTAAAATTAAAATTTTAATATTTGACAAATTAATTATGATTAAAGTCGAATAAAACTTTTATAGTATTTGTTAAGAACGGCTCAATGATTTTCTTACTTATCCACAAGATCATCGCAAATGTTCAATTTAAATACACATACTCCCCAATATATATTCATGAAAATTGAACATAAGGGTTTAAAATAAGTCTACTATCCCATAAAATCGTTCGCAATTTTATGTGATACTCATAGACTTAATGTAGTGTTTATACTCAACATTAACACTTATTGTACGATCTACGATGTGGTGTTAAAAATTGTTGACCCTAACTGCAAGTACACGAAGAACAGACCCTCTGTCCCCATTTTTCATGTCTCTTTGTGTCCCTCCACTAAAATTTTGACATATAATCTCTAACTTAACACCAATTAATTTTAAAATTAAACAAAAGACCATGTGTCAAATTTTAAGTGGACATGAAAAATAAGGACAAAAGATCTGCTCTCGTTGACAAAATAGCCAACTTAAAACTGAAATACAAACTCCACCTTCCTAATTCTGTTTCATTCCATTTAGAACTTGTCAAAATACAGCGCAGAGCAGTCTCTTTATTCTCCTATCTGGGGTGTCTGGGGAGGGGAAATTTTGACTCGTCTATCAAGCAACGTCTTGTTTTTTATGTAACTGAAGACTAGGAAGTAATCACACAGAAGAGTTTAGCCAAAAAGCAACCAAATTCATTTCTATTATATGTACCTTACTGACACTTGTTTAGCCACAAACAGTTTTATCACAATAATTAAATCAAAACCTAATGTTGCTGGAGTTGAAAAATCCTATTCCCTATTGCATTGCCAGAGATATCAAACTGAGTATGTGATTGTGATCCATCCAAGGAAGGAAGAAAATTGCACAACTTCTTGTCAAATGGCTGAATAGACGATCTATATACAAAATGACCTTACAAGCATTTTGTACTCAACATCTACAAACAAAGGATCCCACTTGTTCTTGAAATAGTCATGACCGATGCCCTTTTAGCAATGCTTGGTAGAACATGTCAATGAATTGATTATCCTTTGAAAAAGTAAACCACAAGAAAGAAAGAAGTTAGTTGTAACTCCAATAAAAAGTGTTTAATATTTGTATTAGCCTAAAAGTAGTAGTTCAAGTATGATTTTCATGAGATACCACAAGAAGGAGAAGTGGAATAAGATAGGCTTGCTGTAGTTTCTCTCACGTGGTTTTTTGTTTTGATGTGTTGTTTGGTTTATAGCCGTGCAGATTGAGGATGTCCTAAAAGATTATAGGAGTACATTTTTTTGGACCATTCTCTAGAAACTAGAAAAGGATTCAGCTTTTGAACAACTGGGTGAAGAGCTAAAACTGCTAGAAACATGCAACATGATTTCTACGCAATTGACACTTGATGTAACCATAATGACAAGGAGATGAGCCTAACTTGTACAGGTTCAGTAGATTAAAAGGCAGGGCAATTATGTATAACATTAAAACATTAACAAGTTAATTTTATAAACAGGGCATATGAACTTTTCGGTTATGTGAAAACATACTCTGATACAAAGAGGATAGGGAGTGGAGGCAGACATACCTGAACAAGCATTAGAAGTGCATCACGTACTTGATCTCTGCTTAATGGTCCATAATGAGAGGGACTGGAACTAGGAGTCAGAGATATTGGTGGTGTGGGTGGTGGAAAAGGTTGAAGCATTGGAGTGCCATGGGAGCGTTGTAGATTCAGGGGAGGCTGAAGCGCAGCAGTTGGCATAGATGAAGAGATAAGAGGTTTCAGCAGTGCTGACGAGGAAGAAGGGGGTGTAAAGAAAGAAGAGGGTTTGAGAAGATTGGTAACACGATTGTTGTTGTTAATTGGGTCAGGAGCATCAGTTAGGGGCATTGGAGAAGTAGATGAAGCTGGAAAAGGAAGGGGAGGAATTTGCAGGGTTGGTGCAGGAGAATGGACAACATTAGGAACACGAGAAGATAAAGGAACGGTACCATGCTGTCCAGAATTAACAACATTTGAAGCGTTATGCCCAATATTCATAGCTGTCTGCAGAGACGTAGTTTTAGAAGAAAGAATGTGTTAGAATGTGCTTAAAGCATGCAAAATGTTCGCAAAAAAAGAACAAATGAACATTCAAAAGAGATGCAATTGGAGTAAAATTTGAAATACCAAACAGTACTTGAATTGAATTACACAAAATAGACCTTAAAGGGAGATTGTACAGGCCTACTTGACCGTTAAGCATTAACATACTGCACGGGAATTTATTTTTTATCTCTAACTTCAACTTTGAAACTTGAAGAACCGAGTGAAAATATTTCAACTGAAAAGTGCTTGAAAAGCATGATATCGGTTGATGCCGAAATGCAACCCGAATAACAAAATTAGGAATTATTCATGTAAAGGTAATTTTCGGAGAAATTTCGATAACTCGACGTAATGTAGCGGTTTTGGACCAAATGAAGGAAAAATCACGGCGTAAAGAACTAAAGGGGAGAAACGACACAAAAAAAATCAAATATGCTGAAAGCGAGACGATAAAAGAGAACAAACCCTTCTCTATAAATTATATTTAAAATTGGTACTTATGTAGTACTTAGTTAAGTATACCTTTAAAAAGTGAAAAAAATATTGTACTTCAAATATACTTAGTTAAGTTAAATTGTACTTAAAATGTACCTATATAGCACCTACTTAAGTATTACTTAAAAAAGTATTAAAAATGTACTTAATATATAATTAGTTAAGCTAAAATGTACTTAAATTTTAATTAAATTGTACCTATATATTACCTAGTCAAGTACAACTTAAAATAAATTACACTTAAAAATATACTTAGTTGTTAAATTGTAGTTGAATTATATAGAAAATGTATGCTCTACAGAATACGTATGCTCAACCATTTGAGATAAGACAACTTCTGAATCAACTTTATTAAACATATCTGCGAGATGTTTGTTTTATCAATTAGATGATGTTATGTGCACCAAATAATATTTTTTGTGAACTTATTTGATCATCTTCATGTTATTATTTTAAAAAATCATAATTTTTTTACTTTTTTTTGAAGCTCCTACCTAGCTAATAGTGTGTATCGTCCGCAATCGATACCAAGTCAAAAGATGACCTTCCGCAATGCGACTTTGAACCATGCATCAAATTGCCATAAAAGTAACAAGTGAATATGGGATCAATGTTAAAGTAGAATACGTACACTGAAGAAGTTCACAAAGGAAGAATCATCAGGTACATCCGTTGAAGTAGATGTAGTAAATGATGGTTCCAGCGGTCCTTCAATCACCGCAGAGGTTGGTACTGCTTCCAGTTCCTCAAACTCACTAACAAGTAAGATAAAGTCCAAAAAATGAAGAAAAAATAGAAACTAGAACAAGATATAATATGCTCAACACAGGAACAAACTAAGGAGCAACCACCAGCAATTCAAGGGCACACCAAATTCAATACACACAACCAAATGGTTGGAGATATAGATCATGCTAACAAGTGCAGTTTAGTGTTTACAGCCTTAGCCGCAGTAAAGCCCCCACCCCACCCCACCCCACCCCACCCCAACCCAAAAACTCTTTTCTCCAGTGTGAAGCCAAAGCAATCCTATCCTAGAAACTGACCTAGTCTTCTGACAGCAAACCAAAAAACATTATTTGATATATATATCATTAATCTAGTAAACATACTGAGAATGAACCAACTACCATGCCAGTGAATTTATAAATCACTAATGTCCACTCAACCAATTAAAATTCATACTTATCGCAACCAAAACTCACCAAAATCTCTATTGTAGGCTGAACTATTGCAATTTTCTTAGGCCAATTTAAGACTGCCCCTTTATGTTCAACCATTTTTGCAATGTCCTCCATTAAATTGGGGAAAATTAGTTCACATGACAAAAAAAGAGAAACCCAATTTAAGGGTGTTTTCGTACGCATAATAAAGGCACATGCTTCCCTTCAATTAGAGGAGTAAATTAGGTTGTGCTTGCGAACAATAATACTCCCTCCGTCCCATAATAAACGTCATAGTTTGACTTTCATGGTCAATTTGATCATTTTTAAAATTAATAAATCATTTTACAAAATAAGATACACGCCTAGTGATAATGATCATAATAAACTACGAAGAATGTACTACTAATATCAATGTCAAGTTTCGTAATTTAAAAATTCATATAAATATTTTTAATTATTTATTTTAAAAATGATCAATTTGACCACTAAAGTCAAACTACGACGTTTATTATGGGACAGAGGGAGTAGTGTTAATTGGATCATATTTTTGACAAGTTGACTAATTTCCCTCAGTTTAACATAATTGGTAAAACTGGAGAGATTATGGAGGACATTGTAAAAATTGGAACATCATGGAGTACATTGCAAATGTGGTGCACATTTTTGCAGATTACCCTTTTTCTTATTTACTTTCATTTGACAACTTCTGAAATTTGAGTCTTCAGCAACATCCAAATTTCTAGCTTCATGTTATTTTTAATTTAATTTCATATTTTTGGATGTGTTTCAATACTAACATTCACTTCTTAATTTCATCCAAACAACAAAGATTGAGAAAAATTTAAATCACGTCACTTAAAGCCTTTCTATTGAATAATCTTGGGAACTCCCATTTGCATGATAATAGAGAACTTGCTTAAAACTTCTTTACAAGATCTCAACACTTTTCCCTTTGGTAAGTTAAAGAAATCACACAAATATTTCAGCAACAAAAAAGTGCACAGAATCACCAATTTGTTGATGGCAGCTTAATCCACCTAGAGATTTTTTTTAGTAATTCAAGCATAGATGCCTCCTCAAGACCATATAGAGAAAGCCAAAATTTTCCATTTGTGAGACATCAGTCACTCACCTTCACTGACCGCTAAGAAAAACATCAGACCCAAAAAGATTAACAAGATATATCTCAAAACTGAGCTTCAACAGCAGCTAGAGAAATTTCACAATTTGCTTAATTGGAGGAAAAAGAATAAAGCAAGTCAAATTATTACTTCATATAAAAACTTAGGGAGAGGGAGGGGGGGAGGGGGGGTTTAAATTTTGATTTTTCAAATAAATGTATTTTCACATTCATCTCCAGTATCACATAACATTTATCGAGTACAAATATTAATTGTGGAACTACTGAAACTTGGCCCAAGCAAGTTCAAAATTTATCACATGAACCCCTGATCCTAAGTGAGAGTAAAATAAATAAATTTTTTATTAAAAACTTCCATTTTTCTTATAGGTTTGCAAACTGTGAATCTTACAAGTAGAAACTTCATCACAAATTTGAATACCGTCAAGACCATGAAGAGATGAATTATGACCTTAATTTTCTTCTTTCCTTGCATATACTGAAACATTGGGAGACCCTTCTAAGAAAACCACCCAAAATAAATATCTGATTTCTTTATTTTAGTTGACCAAGATGTTCTATGGCCAATACGTTAAACAAGAAAGAAATGACAATACGTTCCAAGTTTAAGCCAAAAAGAAAATGGCGTAGTATTACATAAATATTAACAAAACAACCATTACCTTTTGTTTGAGGATACTTTAAGCTTAGGGGGAACCTTTGCATATGCATTGAGTATCCTGCACGCGGGAAAACACAAATAGAATAATAAAAGTTATCACCATATGTGGAGATCAGTATGCATTTCCTTCCATATGTACACAAAGAAGCACCCATAAAAAAGATCTTCAAATTTTATTTTTTTCAGCATACCAATAAAAGAGGGAAAAGGTATGCAAAAAAAAAAGCATTGTATTTTGGGCTGAACTGAAGAACTCAATGACTGATTATCAACTACTTCAAGCATTTTATTAACCAGAAAATGTTGAAAAATGCAATTCTACAGATATAAATAGGAAACAACTTTAAAATTTTCTTCCTATTTTTTGTCACTTTCAATATAAGCATCTGCAAGAATAACACTCACTCCTCGTTTCTCTTGGCCCTTAATTACTCTATGAACCCAATTTGTTTATCCTACTAGTCTAAACAGTGTTACATAAGACAATTACAGTTTTTATCCTAGATAGATATGTCCACCAAGTACCACATTAATGAAACTCTTATTTTATAGTCCCTCTATCCTAGAAAAAGAGTCCTATTTGTTGACTTGTTTGTTCAAATATTAAGTTTTACATAGGCTACACATCAACATAATTATATTCTCTTATAAAATTAAGCCTTTAAAGTTAAATATTATGAAGCTATCATCAACAAAAATTACACCTAGCTATATCTTATGCACATCTTAATATTTGTGAAAAAAAAAATAGGACTCCTTTTCTAAACGGAGAGGAATTTTATAGTGGCTAATTTGTTTCTTTTTCAGACTCTTCAGGTAATATGGTTTAGATGTTTATGACCAGTACTTGTACACGTGTCATGCACATGAGCTGAACCCCCAACAAACTCTTTGAAACAAGCATTACTTATTAAAAGAATATGTATAATAAATGTTGATATATATATATATGTGTGTGTGTGTGTGTATAAATTATATGCACATGGTGCATACAGTAAATTCTCTAAAGTAGGAATTAAAGGAGTACCTAGTGAAGAGATTTGCAACATCCTCACATTCACGTGAATTATAGAACCAGATACCATTGACTTCTTGGGATGCATTGCGATACAACAGATATGGAACTTGAAGCTCAAACTCAAAATCTCCAAGGAGATTTTCCACAAGATTTTCTGTTGACAATGAGAAAGATGTCAAGACCTGAAATAGAAATATAAACGTGTGTTGATGTATGCATTCCTAAGCGGAATCATATATTCACAGACACATAGAGTATAGTTGTCAAATTGTGAAATGTATTGTGTATTGAAAATCCCTGAATCGTAAATCATGTATCATTCATAGATCGTGTATATAATGAAAGAAATGCATAAAGAATTATTACATATGTAAACATATAAAGACCTTATTTTATTGAACAATAATACATATTAGCGAAGTTTAATGTAGTCTAAGTAGTAAAAAATCCTAGAAACAAACTTGGAATGTTTAAATTATGGTTTGAAGACTCAAAATTAAGGACTTTCATTGTAATATTCCGAATCCTTATAAGACTTGTAATGTAACCTTAATAAATGATGTTTTTGTGATTGAAATTATGTATTATGTGATTGGATGTATATGGTTTCATTATAAGTATAAATATAATTTATTTGTTTTTAAAACTTAACTAAGAAATCACTATTCATAAAAACGCTAAATCACTTTTCATAAATTCAACTTTGGGAAAGTCAACTTTTTTTACTAACCGGATTAGTTAGGAAGCCTAAGACTAACTAGAAAGTAAACTAAGTTGGATTAACCAAACTAGGTAGAATTTGGTTAGTGTGTAGAGAAAGTAGGAATATTTTGGACATTATGAAAGTAGTAATACTTACAAACTTGTAAGTATTGTTACTTACTTTGAAGAGTTGGTCATCAATTTGGCTTTTGCTTGCTTTAATGTGTTGTCAAGCCAAGGATGGTGAGATGTGACTTATTAATTTGCTTGTGGTGTTGGCTTGTTTTAAAAGGTGAGATATGGCCTCATTTCTTGCTTGTGGTGTTGGCCACTTTGGTTGGTTGGTTGTGATTAGATGACCCTTATGCCCTAAGTCTTGTTTGCCTATAAAAAGAAGCCTTATGCTATGTTATTTTCATTCACCAATTCACAAGAATTATAAGAGAGAACTATAGTAAGATCAATTGCTACTTGAAGGAAGGAGTTTAAAGTCTTGCATAATCAAGTTATAGTAAAGCTTGCAACTTCAAGAGGTTGATCGAAAGGCGCAAAAATTAGCATAAACTATAAAAGCGGAATCAAGCAAGTTTTTCGAACTATGTGCAAGTTTCTAACTGTTTTTATGTGCAACGATGTGCTATAAAAATGTTTTGAATTTCAGTTGTTGTGTGAAGTTAGTTGTGATATGTGAATTACTTGTATAACTTGAGGATTGTGAACTCTACAATGTTCTAAAAAATGCTTGGCGGGAGGCCCGGGGGTCTGGGCGGGGCCTAGGGGAAAATTTTATTTTAACCTAATTTTAATATTTTATCTTACATTTATTCAAACAAAACAATAATATAAAGCAAAACAATTTATAATAAAGATAATAAAGGTCTTTGCTCAAAGTTCAAACACATTTACATTTATATTGCTAATGTCAAAGTTCAAACACAAACATGCAATTGTTCAAAGTTCAAACATATTTTTAACGTATTAGTTTCATTCATAAACAAGATTGCTATTAAATAATAAATTTTAAAATTTCAAGAATTTAATTCAATATTAAAACTTAAGAAACTAAACATAAATTTAAAAATAATATTGAATTAAACTAAATATTACAAATGTATCATCATTTATATAATTTGAAGTTGATTCAAGTTCAAAAAATTACAACAACAATAAAATTATCCATTTTGACTAGATATTGTTCACTTCTTGTTGTGATTTGATATGCTACAACCTTTATTATGAATATGATAAATCATTAGAAAAATAAATATATCAAGATCTGATTTGGGTAGTTATTAAAATTAAAAAAAAAACTCTCCGCCTAAACCCTGCCTAATTTTCTGGAGGGATTTTTTTGCCGCCTTGGGCCTAGGTGAGACGCCAGGGGGCCTAGCACCTAGGCGGGGCACCAAGAGGGGGCCTAGGCGGACCTAGGCGAGGATTTTAAGAACACTGGAACTCTATAACTTTAGGATTGTAAACTCTATAATTTAAGGATTGTGAAATCTATAATTTGGACAGTGTGAACCCCATCACTTAAAGTAGTGTGAACTTTATTATCTGTATAAACTTGAGAAGTATGAAATGTGTTATCATTTGTTATCATGTGTTAAACTTGTTTAGCATTTGTGCTCATTCTTGCGAATACAATCTTATGCAGTAAAAAGAAAGTGAAAGAAGAATAGTTAATTCTCTTATTATTGTTGTCTTTTTTTCATGTAATAGAATAATAACTTTGGAGATAATATTAAAAGAGTTGAGAATTATTATAAGAATGTATTGTTTGTGTACTCTACACTTAAGCCGGTAGATGTAGGAGTCATCTAACTATGCTAGATTAACATTATTGACAAAAAATTCTGTCAAGAAAAGGTATTAGGTTATCTAATTGCACGCCAATAAGGAAAAATCCTTATCGGAAAGCCCCCTCTTTCCTGGGAACTGACTGGTTGCTAATATTGAAAGTATATGATAGATAAATGGTGAAGAAGTTGAGAAGAAGGGTTTAGTGTTGGATTGAAGTTATGGAATACTCAAGAGAAAGTAGGGTTGGAGGAGTTGTTTATTTAATGCATTAGAATAAGTTGTAATTTTTATGACTTTGAGATGTAACCGAAAATTGTAAAGTTTATAATTCTGGAATAAAAAGTGTGATTTTAAGTTATTAATTAAATGAATTTTTACCAAGTATAATATTAGTTAATATTAAGGAAAGATGTTGCGATCCAGGAATGGAGGTAAAGAAATGATGTAATGTCCGTAATAGACTAGTTAAATCAATAAAATTATTGGTAGATTTAATAAATGAAGTTATATCGCCAGCACCAGATCAGGGAGACAGATTTGGGGGGGGGGGGGTGACATTCATAATGGTAAATATTATGCAAGAAATCTTTAGAAAGGAACATGAGAAAAAAACAACAAACCTTATGGTATAAAACAAGGTGAAATTAAGCCCAAAATGAAAAGTGTAGTCTAGATGTCAACTTCAAGACAATATATTTATGTCTTCATGAGAAATAGACTAATTTTTTTAAAAAAAGAAATAGTGATGAGCAAGTCTTTAAAAGAAAATAAGAAACACAAAAAAGCATTTAAAGGCTTACTTTAGAGAAAGAGTGAACACTAATGTGACTGGGTCTAATTGCTCTTGTATTATATCGAATCGCAAGTACTGTGTATCGTGAGATATACTTCTATTAAGAAGTATGACTGATGCAAGACACATTTAGGATGAAGAATGAATGAAAAATAAATTAGGATTTGAACTCAACGTTTAAACCACTAGTATCTCTCAAGTGTATAATTCCACGTATCAACACCAAGATGGATAAAATACCTCTACGGTAGAATACTATAGTCTCTAAAAAACTTGTGTGGATACTATTTAAAGAGACTTACAACCCTAATATTACTTGGGGAATAATAAAAGTACTAAACGACTAAAATACTCTTATTAATAATTCATAATAACTAATTAATGTCCTAAATCCCCACTAATAAAGAAAATACATAAATCACATCAACTACTTTTATATTAAACATAATAAAAACTCCAAATAAAAAATATAAAAAACCTCTTCTTTATTTTCGACTTGGAGTCCCTATCAATGGCATAAACTACTTCCTCTGACGAATATTTTGTGGATGTTATTTTTTTTTAACTAAAGGAAGGAGCTCCTGCCTATATAATATAAAGCCTTGAACATTGGACTCCACTTCAATCTTTGCTTTCTAAAACAAGAGTAAAGTGGTCATGTTAGTCATTTAGAAATGTAGCAGAATGTACTTCACAATATTGTTTTGACATGATATATTGACGAATGGGGAATATACCCATGAATTGGATACATTTTAGGCTTAAATTGTTGTTCTCACGTCTTTTAGATGAGTTTTTACTGTGTTACGTGTTTATTTTGCATATTGAAGCGGAGTAGGGACAAATTTGGGATTTTAGCATACGAGTGGCAAAACCGTAATTTCTTTGAATTACAGCGCCGGGGCGCTGAAGCTTGACCAGCGTTGACCAAGGCGCGTGTTTGGGGCAGAAGTTGACTAGGGATTGGACAATTGTTTTAAGGAGGAGTATAAAAGGAGCAATTAGCTAAATTTAAAGAGGGGGATTGAGAGTTGGAGACTAAGCAGGAGATTGTGGAGAAGAATCCAATTGAAGATTGAAGCTTGGGAGATTTTCTTTTAGAGTTTCTTCTTCTTATTTTTAATTGTGTAATTCTTCAAAAAAGATGATTTTCATGAGATTGTTGGTTTTATTATTTGTTATGAACTAATTCTTTTATTAAGACTACAAATTGAACCTTTTATGTCTGTGAATTAATTATTTAATTTAGTCCAATTATTTATGCCAAGGTGAATTGTTTATTATGTCTTGTGCGTATTGATTAATTATTTGGCCAGTAATTACCATGTTACTCTATGAGGATTCAGAAGATGAAATTTTCGGTTAAAACTGGACATGATAACATGTATGCCTAAATATTTGCATGAGATGAATAATTAGGGTCGTGAATTGAATAATAATATTTGTTCACTGCATTTAACACATTGGGAATTGGAACTTAATGAGTTTGATTTAATTATTTTGCATAGGAATATCGCAGAATTAATTGAATTGAATAAAAGTTAACTGATCACTTGGGAAAAAGCTTTTAACAACTAAAATTCCGGTTAACAATTCAGGTGGAGTAATAGTTGGGTTAATTGGATAATTGGTTTATAGTTCATAATTGGGGATATTGTAGTCTTAACCTTTATTTATCTGAATTCATTCATTTAGTCTTTACCTTTATTTAATTGAATTAATTTTAAGAGTAATTTAGTTTTAATTGATTAATTTAGTTTCTTAATTAGGAAAAACCATATTTTGCAGTTGTTTAAATAAAATTGAAATGGTATAGTACTAGTCGTTGTAGTATAGCGGTAAGTTTTTTGCGCCTCTGCCAGGGAATTCTTTATTAATATTAATTCCATATTAGTTATAATCAATTCGATCTTAATTTAAACGTTATTTATTTATTTTCTTCTTCTTGTGATTGCAGGAGTTCTTTGAAAGTGTATGCACATTAGATCAAGAGCTAAAAAGGAACTTTTTCCTTATACAGATGATATCGAAAGGAAGTTTCGAAAATTACGATTGACTAGTGAGGTTATACCATTGGAAGAAGATCTGGCGGCACAATAAATACCAGTAGACGAAGAACAAAAATCACTTAGGGATTATGTCGTGCTGGCAGTCACAGATATATAATCAGGTATTCGGAGACCGGCAATTAATGTAAACAGTTTCGAGATCAAACCGGGAACGATACAGATGCTACAAAATGCAGTTCAGTTTGGGGGTAGTTCGACAGATGATCCGAACGAGCACATCTTGAGTTTTTTGAAAATTTGCGACACTTTCAAATTCAACAATGTTTCGGAAGATGCTATACGGTTGAGGTTGTTTCCGTTTACGTTAAAAGACAAAGCTCGGAGTTGGTTACACTCACTGTCAGCCGGTTCAATCACCGCTTGGGATGACTTAGCTCAAAAATTCCTAGTTAAGTTTTTCCCACCAGCAAAGTCAGCAAAACTACGGAACGATATTCACACTTTTGCACAGTTTGACTCCGAAACATTATATGAGGTATGAGAAAGATTTAAGGATATGCTCCGCAAATGTCCACATCACGGAATTCCACAGTGGATGTAGGTTGGGATATTTTGTGATGGTTTGCACGCATCCACAAGAGCCAGTATTGATGCAGCAGGAGGAGGAGCAATCATGGCTAAGAATTTTGATGAGGCTTATCAACTGTTAGAGACGATGGTGCCAACAATAATTATCAGTGGCCAATGACTAGATCTAATCTTCCGAAAACACCGAGAAAGTTTGAATTGGATGCAGTAACAGCGTTGACATCACAGGTTTTCGCGTTAACTAAGAATATTGAAACATGGGGTCCACCATCAGCACCGCAAGTAGCAATGGTTTGTGTGTTGTGTGTTGGGGGTCATGCTACAGATCAATGTGCCATCAATGCCGAATCAGCTCAGTACGTGGGAAGCTATAATCGATCAGTCCAACCTTATCCGACTCAAAATGCATATAACCCGAGCCGGAGGAATCATCCGGGATTCTCATGGAGTAATAATCAAGGTCAAGCACCTAGACCACAAAACCCTCCCGGATTTCAAAATCAGACTCGGCAACAGCCAGATAGGAAAACAAGTCTGGAAGACGCTTTGGAAAAATTTATTGTAGCTACAGATAAAAGGATAAGTGAGCAAGACAAGTTATTGAGTCGAGTGGATATGAATGTGAAAAGTCAAGCTGTTTTGATCAAGAATCTGGAAAGTAAGATGGGACAAATTGCACATGCGTTGAATAGCCCTCCACAAGGAACACTCCTCAGTGATACAGAGATAAATATGGGTAGAGATGAGCATTGCAAGGCTGTGACTTTACGTAGTGGAAAGGAATTGCAAGAGACAATCAAGGATAAGCCTCCCATACCATTTCCGCAGAGGTTTCAAAAATCCAAGTTAGATAAGCAGTTCTCAAGATTTTTGGATATTTTCAAAAAACTGCATATCAACATACCGTTTGCAGAAGCATTAGAACAAATGCCGAGTTACGCCAAGTTCATGAAAGAGGTTTTGTCGAATAAGAGAAAATTGGGTGATTTTGAAACAATGGCGCTAACCGAAGAGTGCAACGCAATTATCCAGAATAAGTTACCTCCGAAGTTAAAAGATCCGGGTAGTTTTACTATTCCATGTGAAATTGGTAATCAATTTTTGAGAAGAGCGTTGTGTGATTTGGGGGCCAATATAAATTTGATGCCACTATCCGTCTACAGTCAGTTTGGACTTAAGGCACCAAAACCGACAAATATCAGTTTGATGTTGGCGGGCCGGTCAGTTACATATCCACGAGGTATTGTTGAAGACGTTTTAGTAAAGGTGGATAAATTCATCTTCCCGACGGATTTCGTTATCTTGGATTGTGAAGCAGATAAGGAAATTCCCATCATTCTTGGGCGACCATTTTTAGCAACAGGGAGAATGTTGATCGACGTACAAAAAGGTGAATTGACGATGCGAGTTAAAGACCAAGAAGTCACCTTTAATGTATTTAAGTCGATGAGATTTCCGAAAGAGAAGGTAAATGTCTGCGGGTAGATGTTATGGATGAATTGGTTAATCACAAGTTCAGCGAAAATTATTCAGAAGATCCACTAGAATCTGTTTTGTTCGGCATGGACGATTACAATATCGCGGACGAAATTGAGTATGTCAAATGGCTAGATGCATTACCAGCAACCAGAAAAGTTAAACAATCATTCGACACACTTGATCAGCCTGAAATGGAAGAGAAAAAGTTCAAACCATCGATAGAAGAGCCACCTGTGTTGGAATTAAAACCTCTACCATCTCATCTGCAGTATGCTTATTTGGGAAAAGATGCTACCCTACCAGTTATTGTTTCGATAAATTTGACCGACACGCAAAAAGAGAAACTGTTAAGGGTGTTGCGAGAGTTCAAAACAGCAATCGGATGGATTATAGCGGATATTCGAGGAATTAGTCCGTCATTTTGTATGCATAAGATATTATTGGAAGAGGGAGCAAAACCAACCATTGAGCAGCAAAGAAGGCTGAACCCCATTATGAAGGATGTGGTGAAAAAAGAGATCATAAAGTGGTTGGATGCCGACATTATTTATCCAATCTTGGACAATTAATGGTTAAATCCTGTACAGTGCATACCAAAGAAAGGGGGAATGACTGTAGTGAAAAACGAATCTAATGAACTCATCCCCACTAGTACAGTTACAGGATGGAGAGTATGTATGGATTACCGCAAACTGAATAAAGTCACACGCAAGGATCACTTTCCCTTGTCGTTCATTGATCAGATGTTGGATAGGTTGGCGGGACAATAGTTTTACTGTCTATTGGATGGATATTCTGGATATAACCAGATTTCCATAGCGTCGGAAGATCAAGAAAAAACCACGTTCACCTGCCCTTACGGTACGTTTGCATTCCGGCGTATGTCTTTTGGCTTATGCAATGCTCTGACAACTTTTCAACGGTGCATGATGGCCATCTTCTCAGATATGGTGGAACAAAACTTGGAAGTGTTCATGGATGATTTCTTCGTGTTTGGTGACAGTTTCAACTTATGCTTGAAGAATCTGATTTTAGTGTTGAAGCGTTGTGTGGAGACAAACCTAGTTCTTAACTGGGAAAAATGTCACTTCATGGTGCAAGAGGGGATAATTTTAGGGCATAAGGTTTCCGCATCAGGGCTAGAGGTTGATAAAGCCAAAATTGAGACGATTGAGAAACTACCTACTCCAACATTCTGTGAAGGGAATACGGAACTTTTTGAAACATGCGGGTTTCTATAGACGCTTTATTAAAGATTTTTCTAAAATATCGAAACCCTTGTGTTCCCTCTTGGAGAAAGATGTGTCGTTTAAGATGGATCAGTTGTGCATCGAGGCTTTCGAAATATTGAAGAAGAAATTGGTTTCAGCTCCAATAATAGTAGCTCCCGACTGGTCTTTACCGTTTGAATTGATGTGCGACGCCAGCGACTACGTAGTTGGAGCAGTATTGGGACAACGTCGCGATAAATTTTTTTACACTATTTACTACTCTAGTAAGACGTTGACGGATGCTCAATTGAATTATACGATCACGGAAAAAGAATTACTTGCAGTTGTGTTTGCATTCAACAAGTTTTTGGCGCCGCTGACGGGCGCGGCTTGGCATCCTTCTTCTCAATCAAATACTTAATGGCTGAATGATCAGTGTAGACGATTACCTTGGTCCCGATGAGATATGCTCTAAACTTCTGCAAGTAACAACGACGGTGCCATGGTATGTCGATTTTGTGAATTATCTGGAGTTGATCTCAGCTACTTTCCTACTGCTTCTATTCTGCCCGTGTTTCCCCCTTCTGATCAAGAGATGAGCGAGGATGATGATGATGATGCACCCGAGGAATAAGCTCGTCAGGGAAGTCCTATTTTATATTGTTATATTTGTCGCATGAGGACATGTCTATTTCTAAGTTTGGGGGTAGTTTAGCTTCTATTTGCATTCGTCGGTTTTATGTTTATAGTAGTTTTTGGACATTATGTTTTCGTCAAGTGTTGCATCTAGGATTTCATATAGTTCCAGTTGTCTAATGGTTTAAGTATATTTGAGGGCCAATGATGAAACTGAAATTACATAAAACAAGTCTAGTAAGGATTGTTAAGCCTGTGATGTATTTTTTTGACATGAAGTAAATCTTTATCTGTTTGAAACTGATATTATCATGATAGCACATGTTAAGAAACGATCATGTTGGCTGAGTAAGTTTAAATGGATAGATAATAGATTTCTAAATGATGAATACTAGTTGAATGAAAGAATAATAAGAATAGGCAGCAATGGCTAAAGTTAGACATGAATTTAAGTTTTGGGAGAAATATTTGGAGTATATAAGCTTGAAAAAAAAAAACCGTGGCTAGTTTTTTTTTGAGGCCTTTGCTACTTGAGCAAGTAAGCCCGAGAGGGTGTCTCTACACCTAGCGTCCTAAGGTCTTATATGGTCTGGGAGTCGTTGGTCGAAAGCTCGCCAAGGGGTAGCACTGTTAGCCTAATGGAATGAGACATTGCACAATCATGAAAAATTAAAAAAAAATTAATTAAACGGAAAAAGTGCAAAAAGCCCCAGTTAATATATATATATATATATATATATATATATATAAATTAATAATAATAATAATACTAAAGCATAAGTATTCCATTTTAACCCTTGGACTTTGGTAATTGTTTGATTTTAGCCGAATATAGTTTATTTGAGGAGTTCTCGAGTTTACACTGTATGATGCCTTCTAAGAATTCTATTATGTTTCGTATTTTGCTTTTCATCAGTTAGCATGGTTGTTGAGCACACACACGCTATCAGTAATAACAGGTTTAGATTTGAGGATTGATGGGATAATATTGATCGATCTTGATATGATATACTAGCATGTGAGTGTGCTTTTTCTGAGGCCTACGGTGTTTTGTAGACATGTAGATAGTTAGTTGTGCATTTGCATGGTATATTCAGTTTTTCTTGTTGCATTGTGTTTTGTTGCTTGAGGACAAGCAACGGGTTAAGTTTGGGGGCATTTGATGAATTGGTAATATGCCCATGAATTGGATACATTTTAGGCTTATATTGTTGTTGTTCTCACGTCTTTTAGATGAGTTTTTACAGTGTTTCGTGTTTATTTTGCAGATTGAAGCGGAGTAGGGACAAATTTGGGATTTTAGCATACGAGTGGCAAAACCGTAATTTCTTTGAACTACAGCGCCGGGGCGCTGCTCTCAGTAATAATCTCAGCGCCGGGGCGCTGAAGCTTGACCGGCGTTGACCAAGGAGCATGTTTGGGGCAGAAGTTGACTAGGGATTGGACTATTGTTTTAAGGAGTATAAAAGGAGCAATTAGCTGAATTTAAAGAGGGTGGTTGAGAGCTGGAGACTAAGCAGGAGATTGTGGAGAAGAATTCAATTGAAGATTGAAGCATGAGAGATTTTCTTTTAGATTTTCTTCTTCTCCTTATTTTTAATTGTGTAATTCTTCAAAAAAGATGATTTTCATGAGATTGTTGGTTTTATTATTTGTTATGAACTAATTTTTTTATTAAGATTACAAATTGAACTTTTTATGTTTATGAATTAATTATTTAATTTAGTCCAATTATTTATGCCAAGGTGAATTGTTTATCATGTCTTATGCGTATTGATTAATTATTTGACCAGTAATTACCGTGTAGAAGGATTCGGAATATGATATTTAGGGTTAGAACTGGATATGATAACATGTATGCTTAATTAGTTGCATGAGATGAATAATTAGGGTCGTGAATTGAATAGGAATATCTGTTCACTGCATGTAACACATTGAGAATTGGAACTTAATGAGTTTGATTTAATTATTTTGTATAGGAATATCGCAGGATTAATTGAATTGAATAAAAGTTAACTGATCACTTGGGAAAGGGCTTTTAACAACTAGAATTCCGGTTAACAATTCAGGTGGAGTAATAATTGAGTTAATCTAATAATTGGTTTATAGTTCATAATTAGGGATATTGTAGTCTTAACCTTTATTTATCTGAATTCATTCATTTAGTCTTTACCTTTATTTAATTGAATTAATTTTAAGAGTAATTTAGTTTTAATTGATTAATTTAGTTTCTTAATTAGGAAAAACCATATTTTGCAGTTGTTTAAATAAAATTGAATTGGTATAGTACTAGTACTTGGAGTTTATTAATTGGAATTCTCTGTGGGTTCGACACTTAATTTTACCATTTTATTACTTGTTGACCGTGTACACTTGCATGTATTTATTGATTGTGAAATCGACCAACATATATAAAACATTCTTCTTTTTTATTACTATCTAGAAAAGTTCTACCTTTAACTATCCTTGCATTCAATTATAAGGAGCATATGTAATACAAAGTAAGCAGCAATAATCCCTCGTATCTACCAGACGAGACAACAACACACATAATTCTTCTTTCCAGACATTATGAACAACTAGAACAGACAGTACTCACTAAGAAACTATTCTTATTCCAAGAAAGAGTCATAATCAATGAGCAAGAAAAATTGACCTGTATTTCGCCGATTCATAACAATGAACTGGAATCGTGGTTGAGTGTTCCTAAAATGAGCCAAAAACAATAATCAGTAAGCTAATCTCCATAAAATAATAAGTAAAGTACAGTGACAGCCTCTCATTGCCAAAATAAAATCAGCCAACGATATTTAATGAAAACCAAAGGAATATAAAGGGTTAACAAAGTTTGATCTTTAAAACTACAATTATTTCCACAACATACAGTTCTATTTCCTTGCAATTGTTACAACAAAATAGATTGCTTTCTATTTGAACTTCAGACTTCTAACATTTAAGGCCTTGAAAATCTGGAATTACTTTAATAGTTTAATAAAGCAATATATAACTACCTCTTGACGACAAAGAGAGACCCTTCAACATCCTTGCGACTCTGAAAAAAATAAATTAAAATCATGAGAAATCTAAACAATCAAATTAAAATTACAAGAACCTTTCAGGTGATAGCCGATAAAAAAACATACTTATATGTCATTTTGGCTCTACAGAAAAGTAATATGCCAGTGTGCATGGCCGCATATATATGAGGAAGAAGGAATGCAAGGCATTCCTTAGCCAAGCTTTGGCTAAGGCCTCTCACATTTCATTCAGAAAAGTTTCGTCCTTTTGCCATTTTCGTTAGTGATATTTTTATTGTTTCGCCATTTCATAAGTGAACAGAAAACAGCCCTTAATGGAAAGCCTCAGCCTTTAATTAAAGTTCAGCTAAACATGTCTTAGATTCCCTTTCTCCACACACACATGCACACATACACACACAAATATACATATATACTCTTAGTTCTCATTTGCTAAAGTATTTCAAACATTTTCTTCTGAATGAGACAGATTGAAGATGAGCATGACTCAATTGGTTGACGTTAATGTAACATTCTTACCACTCTCTTAAATTCGTAATAGAACTGCTGGGAAATCCTCACTTTTGTCTTCACACTTATTATATATATATATATCCAAATTGACTGCAGTTAGTTTCAGGAAGATACCATTAAAGATATATGTGCACCAACCTCTACTAAATTTGTAATAGAGATGCTAAGAATGCTCACTTTTTGCTTCACACTGGTTTTATATATCTGAATTGGCAGCAGTTAGTTTCAGAGAGATATCATTAAGGATATACGACCTCTGTACTTGTTACTTCTCCATATTAGATCAGACTATATTAGATCAAAAGTAATAAACAACTACTGAATCCATATTAGATCAGACTATATATCATTTAAATATTAACACATACATAAGAACATGGTCTCAATTCATGTGTATTTAGTTCTTCTCCTGCATTGAAAAATAATCAAACTGAGGGAGGATTGAAGAGAGAAAAATAGGAGGAAAAAGGAACGAAGTCATACCCATTGATTAAGGTCGATGTTGAAACCGTAGAAGGTGACGTGAGCGGCAGTAATCAAGATCTCTTCAACGAAAGGATCGATTCTTTGGAGCACTGTCAGATTTAGGAGTTTGGTGCTTTGTTGGTCCAGATTTGGCATCAGCTTTCCGCCCTGATTAGACATTTTTGTGGTTCGATTAGATTCTCTTCGGGTCGAGATCGTAATAAAACCCTAACTGGATTGTTGCGATCTAATTGTATAATTATCGTATTGTTTGTTGCCAGAAAGAAAGAGTTGAAAGTACTCAACTTCAGTTGATAAATACGTATGTATGTATATATAATTATGAAGATGTAAGAGGAATATCTAGAGAGAAATGCTTGTTATGCAAACGCAGAGATACGTGTTAGATAGAGGAGAAGTGGCTAAGCACCGACTAATAGTTCTGACTAAGGAACCAAATTAGAATCCAAATAGCAACAAAAATAGTATAAATCGCACAAACAATTTCGGCGATTTAAATTGGGTTGGAAAATTAAATTTAAAATTACACGTATAAAATTCAAATTGTATATGTAATGCATGATTTTGATATCTCTAAATGTATGACTGTAATGAAGTCAAATATGTTAAAAATTATTGATCGTACAATTAAAAGTTCCAAATCATTGTTTATTTTATTAGGATGGAAATAAATTTTATTGAAAGCTTAGACCTTATTGGAAAAATGACATTCAAGTCAGTACTAGTTGGATTATATGAGAGGTCTGCAAGTAGTTGATGACCATAAAGTTAGTCTAAAAAATAATTACACCAAGTCTGCACCAAATAAATAACCAGTTCAAGATATAAATATTTTTAAAATATGGTCACAAAATTAGAGCAGTGATACTAATTTGTATAAAAATTTGTTGTTTAAATTGGTTTTGGAATTGAAACTGCAACAAATAAAATCGCACCGCACCAATCATAGGCAATTTTATGTGCGGTTTTGAATTTATCAAATTGCACCTAAATAGTTTCGGATGTGATTTGGACTTCAAATCGCACCATACTCATAATTTTATCAATTTTTTTATGCTTGTTCCTGAAGTATAAAATGTTCCGTCTGTTCCTGAATAGCTTCAATCTCGATTCATTTCAATATGAACAAAAATTCAACCGATTCGATCGACTAGAATATAACAAGTACGGGGGAGGATGTGGTGGTAACCCCCGCAGCTTCGTCTAGAGCCGGGCTTCCAGCCGTGCATGAAGACTATTGAATCCTTCGAGTCCTTACTTGATCTAAATGAAATTGCTAATAAAAGTTCTGAAACATTCTGTAATGGAGATTGGAGACTGATGTCAATAACGTAACTTGTTTTGCTAATAAAGCAATATATTTTTATATACTCCTATATATATTCTGGACATAAAATCTTATACTTTTAAAAACTAAAATTATACTGTTTTATCCTCATTTTGTTTGTCCATTGTATTTTCCATCCTAATTTTAATATGTTAACAAATTATAGATTAAAGGATAGCTTAATGGTATAATTTGTTTTTATCATCATGTTTGATCTCATATTTTATTTATTTTTATTTGGTCACAGTTTCGGATCAATGCATAATTTTGCTATATAATAATTTTTTTAGATAGTTAATACCATTATAAGTATTGATTTTTTTTAATTTTCATTTTTCTTATGGACGTGACTTCATGAACAAATACATATATCCGAAATCATTTTATGAATTTGTTCAAATAAAGAGAAGCAAGAAATAGTCTTTGGTTAATTTTATTATCATAAACGCATAGTATTTTGTATGTTTGTGTCAGATCTAGCTAGTACTTCTTTAAAAACTCCCAAACAATGTAATACAATTTTACACTTGTTTCATTTTTTCTTTTGTCCCAAAATGTTCCTCACACAAAATAAGCACCACTGCACTAGCTGTAGGAACACCAACAAATACAAATACCGAAAAAACTAGAAAGGAAATAAATCAGGGCGCTACATCTTGTTAGCTGTGTGTCTTTGTCAAAGAGCGAAACCAGACAACACAATCATGAAGATAAAGATGGCTGCAGCAATGAAGGATGCCACCACAGCTCCACTAACCTTCTGGCAGAAATCAGTGAACTGCTGACAGATTGCCAGCCAATTCGCTCGAGTTTCCGTTATGAGCCAAATATACTATTGCTGCGGCTGCTGAAGTAGTCAGAGTAACCATCACCTGCATTAACCAAATTCATAAACTCTGTATAATTCAAGATCGATGTGAATTTTGGTTAGTTTGTGATAGTTAAACTTGTTTGTACCAAAAGCAAATAAAACTATATGTCTAATTCTGAAACAGCAGGTGATCTTACCGTGTCAAGAATGATTAGGAGGAGCCTTGGTCCTGCTGCATGTGGGCGGGCAATACAGACAATAGAAACGGGTACGGAGAGAACCAAGTAGCAACTAACTATTGCATTCACAATCACGAAAAACCTGCAATAGTAGTAGATTTTCAATGAATATATATGCACACAAACACGCACAATATCTTTCATTTTGTTTGTAAATTCTGTATAGATATTTTGTCTGGGTGAATATTTATATATATATAGACTTACGTAAAAGCAGGTAGGTCATCGTAACTGGCTTGAAATTGAAAGAACTAAGTGAAAAAGGGAAGAGTTTGATCTGTTGTTCCCATGGTGATTGTTGCAGTTAAAGCAGCTATAAGAGCAGCTAGCCTCAGAACCAAATCAAATATTGCAACCCCTCTCTTATATCCTCCTACCTTACCTTGCTCCACATTTGTAGGGGCTGCGACGAATATTGGAGCTGCCAAAAGGGGGGCTTTCCCTTTCCTTTCTTTGCTTGTTAATTCAATGTCGACTGTCGTAGCATCACCTTTCTCCATTTTATGCAGGGTGTTAAAAAGAAAGAGAGATATAGAGCTTGTGGTTTTCCTACTTGGTTCTGAGAGGCTGAAAGCTTGTGATTTAGAATGGCTGCATGGTTGAACCTTAAATACAGCAGCAGGAAATAGTTAGTCAAGGACTTGGGGATTTCCCACTTTATAAAATTGTAAAAGTGGGGTGTATTTTATTAACTTAATGGAGCAAGAAGAGTTGTTAACTTTTTTCATTATGATTGATATTTAATCAACCCTCAAACGCAAGCCAGAGGACTGTAATGGGGGCGGATAAACACATTTGGGTGGCTAATTAAACTTGAAATTAACAAATAAACCAAAATATGACGGTTATATATTTTTGCCACAAGACTTCACAAACTTTGATATATATATATACACACGCACACGCACTTTCTGAGATCAAGTAGTGGTTTGCTCTGTCTAACAAGGCTTATTTTCATAAAAGTCAATCAAACAGCTTTGTTTCCCTAATCCACTAACTTGAGGAGAACAATCTCCTCTTCACCGAATGACCATTTTTCTGTTCTTTCCAATGTAAAGGAACTCAAATTTGCAATTGTTGTAAACTAAAACAATCTATTCTCCATTTCTCCTCGGTCTGTCATTATTTGATAACCAAAATCTTTTTTATGTTTTCTACAATAATAATAATATTAATAATAATAATAATAATAATAATAATAATAATAAAAGTAGAAGAAGAACCAACCAGAACCAACTCTGTTGTCAGGCCAAGGGTATGCCATTTTCATTTTCATTTCATCCTATTGCTGGGTAAAATTAAAATCTTCCATTGCCATGGCTGGAAGCTCTAATAAGCTTATCCAATAGAAGTAATCAAATCTTCCAAGATAAATACTTCATTATTTTTTTCCATGTTCAATTGTTTTATATAAAAACACAGCCACCCAATCGTGAAGGGGAAAATACAGCAAATTTAAATTTAACAAAAAAAACTAGAGGGATCCGGCAAGCAGTTTGATATTCCTTTACTTTGCTTCACATGTAAAGCAATCCACCTTATGTCCTATAGCCTTCAAATGTTCCAAAATCAAAACAACAATTACAACATGTGCTTAAACCAAAAAGTTCAGGGAAAATTCTAGTGTAAATCAAGAAATCAATGAACAACTAACAACTCTTAGCAAAACTCCATACAAGTGTCCGACAATTGAAGGAAACAATTCCAAGAGAAAAGCAACAACTTCATGCACTATTTACAGCTCCAATCTCCATCTGCACCTGGCAAGTGCTTTGATCACTTTGCCCGCAGCTTCTGCTGTGTCATTTAGTGGAGCATAGCTCCAAGTTTCAGATATCTGGGCAATCACAACAAATTATCAGATATGTAAATGTTGTTTTATCATGATACTATCCCAACTAGTATATGTATTTGTTTATGCTGAAAATTATTATCACATCAAATGAAAGTAGACAGTAAATGTGCTACCAAATTTCAAGAGGCATCTCATTGGTGTCTGATGTCAAGCCTCTGAAGATAAAGAAGAGCTTTTGGGAATGAGTAACTCTGCAAACAGAGGATCAAGTGTTTGATGTTCATTTTATTAATTTTTGGTTCTTGTGTTCAAGCTCTGAAACTTGGTCGCCTTTTGGTATGAACACTTGGCTTTTCTCTTGAAAATCAATTTGTGCAAACCTTATTTGTCAAAGGATGCATCACGTATTAATTAGATGAAGACATCAGAACTCAAAGAAATGCATAACTACATTAAAAAAGGAAAAACAATACGAGGACTTCCTAACTACAGTTTTTTAATCTCAAACTTGGAGACGCGCGAGTAAAATAAGGGAGGGGCACTAAACCAGGAGTGGCTTCTTCAAGGAAAATGAAAGAAATAAACGTGCACTCAATCAGGATTCAGGAAGTAGGGCGGGGATTGATGAAGAAAATCATAATGTCATGAGTTTTTAGCCGCCCATCTGACCAACGATAAAGCAAGCAAGAAAAGAATTAGAGTGTGCCTGGATGAGGTATTCTTAATGTACTGCAATTATAACTCCCTTCAATTCAGAACCTCTTGTTATGAAATCCCATCGCTTCAAAATTTTCTTGTTTGGCAAAACATTCTAAATTATCAACGCAATTGAAAACAAGGGATAAGATAATGCATCAGCCACCCTCTATACCCTGTCTTTCATTTTATTCCATAATAACTTCTTCGATCAAGCTTTTCTTTCTATACCTTTCCGAATCATTTCCACGTCCTATAATTTATAAGATGCAACCTCTTCTTTGCACCTTTCCAAGGTTTCATATAGCTATATATGTATATATAGAAACAATCGATTTCATCAGAATCATCGCTACTGCTTACTGAACTTTAGATTTAAAGGACCCAACAAAGATTAAACTCTTAACTCAATAAGAATATATACATGTGTGTGTAAAGAGAGAGAGAGGAACAGGAAGACCTGTATTATTTGATATAAGCCTGCAAATAACACTACTGTACAAATGAAAGAGACAAAGCAGACGGTCAAAATATATTTTGAAAGATTTTTCCTTTTCTTTGGGTCTACTCCTTTTTGTTCTGAAAGTGCATTTCAAGATGAGAATTTATGAAGAAGCCTCTCTCACCTAGTTACTTTGAGCATGGATTTTGGGATTCAAAATCCCTTCTTGAGCACCTCCTAGAATTTTGGATATACTTTTCTACTTTCATCCAAACAAAGACTTCCTCACAAAATATTGATATTTACTTCCCCAAAATGCAACCTCTAACCTATCCAAACACACTCTTAAAGGAACTCCTTCCTGCCCATACAAAACATCAAGAGTAAGCATCTGTCAACTCGCAGTGACAGGAAACTAAAGATACAGGATTAACAGCAAGAGTTTAAAGCAACATTCACCAACACCAACTAAGCAATAGTAGCATGGTATTACTTATAACTCGCAACAATGATGCACTTGATAACTCACACTTTCTTTGCCAGTGAATGGTCGAATCACGCCTCGTTCACACAGGGATTTCTGGAAGTCAGCAAACTTCCATGTACATCGCTCCACTCCAATTACGTAAACGGGTTCCTGCAGAATATATATATAATTTAGTTGACAAAGGGAAAAAGAAAATATAGGGGTTCATATTAACAAGTAAGACGTTGACAAACATCAAGACATATCTAACATACCCAGTGCTGCATGCCTCACTCAACATACTAACGGAATCAGCAGTGATGACAAACGCATCAGCCCAAGCTAGATGCCCCATGTGCGGATTTGGATCTAAACAGTATTATATAAATGTATATATCTAAAGTCATATATTTTTCCAGCATGCAAAATGTAAAATGAGCACTTCTTAAATTATAATCAAATGGGTACCTTTACCATCCCAAATTTGAACCTTAGGATGGTTACTGAACGCTCTCAGTAAAATCGCAGATACCTGTTAAAAACAACTTTCTTTAATAATCGTCGTTCAAGATGATATTTCAAAATTGCCTTAACATGTGTACCTTCTGCGGAGTTCTTCTAGAGAAAGATATTCTGACGCTTCCACAACTTGGAAGAACGTTTCGCAGTGAGGTTGTCAACTGCTTTGCAAGGTCTGCACCATACTGACAATGACCTACAAAAACACAGAAAATCTTGAAGCTAACAGGGTAAAAGAGCAGCAAAAAAGAAAAACCACAAGGGGTAGGAGAAATGGCAGAAGCCTTAAGGAATAATCTCCAGCTCGCTGGTTCCAAGCCCTGTACTTGGGCCCAAAATTACCTATCAAACATAAATTAAAAAAAGAAAAGAAAAGAGCACCATAAAAGAACAATAGCTGGATTCTTTTCAATCTGTTTCAAACAAAAAATCACTCTTGCTGGTAATGTCATATCTGAAACAAAAATGCGATAAGTATTTTAAAGAAACCAGTTCTAGTACCAGTGTTATATTATATACTATTAAAATGTGCAACAGGCAAGCAAGTTAACTTTGGTAAAAGAGAAGCAGAAATGCATAAGGCTAAAAAAGATATTTGAAAGCACAAATTTTACTTGTAGGCCCTCCAATGTTAACCACAAGCAAGGGTTTTTCCAGTGGTGCCAACTCATCATTCCAAGCAGAAGCCGCACTTCGCAGAGCAATCGAATCAGCCTGATGAAGAGCTCCCACAGTGAGGACCTGGAATTTAAAGTTTCAAATAAGTGGGCTTTCGAAAGTTTCACCGCAAAACTTTTGGAGTAGGCCCTTTCAGGGGAAAAGAAGGGGAAAATGCATAAGAAACTCACGACGTGCTCGCCAGGAGGCTCCCGTGGAGTTATCCACCTATGTAGAAACCAAGGAACATGTTCCCGTGCTTGAGGAGTCAATGGATAGTAATCATGTCGTGGAGTAATAACCAGATCAAACCTATTAAGATTTGATCGGGGATGTTGTATCTGAAAACATAATGTGAAAGACGTAACCAAATTAGGGTAAAAAATAAACTGTGGCTAAATACCAACCATTAGCTAAATGGAAAACGAAAAATAAAATATATAATTGACCAGACACTACCAAAATGAAAGATTAACAAAACTGAAGTTTATATATTTACAAATACACACACACATAAGTGAGAATCGTCAATCATGTAATAATTACTTTACTATCAGTGCTGCATTAATAAGTAACATGAGAAAAGTTATTTATAATGAATGTACATTTCATATGCGATATTTTAGTTGATAAAAGTATAAAGTACACACATAAAATGAAAAACAACACACTTCTCCTCAAACCTGAACAACAAAAACATGTTCTGGAGCTAACCGTTTAATGGAACTTGCAACAGGAATAGTATCCCGCCCAGATGCAACCACCAATAATGGCCCATTCCTATAAAAGTAAAAGTAAAGAGTTAAAACTGAAAAGATTAAGAGACACCATAATTATATAAATCAGGTATATAGAACAAATAAGCTGTCATCCTGAATTATGCAACTTAAGAAGCTCTATGATGAAAATGGCTAGAAAGCACAATGATGCAAATTTAAATTACATAAACAATTAACTAAATTTATAAGGACAAAAAGGCATGGATTGAATAAAATACCAAATGAAACATATCATATCATATATCTACCACATAACAAATCATTGCAGAAAAGAACTAAAAGTGCCATAGCTTGGAAAAAGAAAAAAAGGAGACTCGTGAAGGGGGGGAGGGGGGAGGGGGAGGGTTTGTGGCTGTTGAATATATTCTTACTCTTGTCATCTTATATTTATCAACTGTTTTTAATGATTTGCTACTTGCTGTCAAGGTGACATTACCAAGTTGCACTGCCTTTAAAATTGACCAAAATCTCAAACATACATATATGATAGATACATATATGTCTGTATATATACATGTATATGTATTTATATATTCTTTAATTTTTGATAAAGTATGCAACATTCACAATCAAAAAAAAATGAAACTCCAATATGTGAAGTAAAGCATACTTCTCACATGCTTCATGAGCTACCATTGCAATCTGCTTTGCATCAGCTTCTAGAACAAGGGATGGGCCTGCAGTACAACCATTCAAAGTAGGATGTGACATTAGTTTCCTCACAGAGTTTTGAATCACTATTTATCAGGAAAATAATTTTCCAATGCATAAGGATAAAACTACCACTAAAGTGGGACATGTTATTCTACAGTTTAATTTGCATAGGCAAATACATATTTAGGACTGAAATGCTGGAATCACCTAATATTTCAGCTGAGGGAGGAATCAACCTTTTCCCTCTGAAAGTAAGCTGAAATAGAGAATGTCCATAGATTTGCCTAAGAAAATGGTCAATTTTTTTATGGAGAGGAACAGAGAGCCAACAAAGCCGTTCATTAAATCCTCCTCTAGGCCTAGTAACACGCTGCATAAGCAACAAAGAAAAAGAACAAACAGAAAGCTAATATTAAATGTCAAAAAAAATTGGAAATGGTAACTGCAAATTTGAAAATGGAAAATTCCAAAATTCAAGCACTGAAGAAAGAAGAAACAATATAATTTCTTACAACTTTAGGGGGGAAAAATCATCAGAAAATGTTACAACAAGGAACTTTTTTTGAAAATTAAAGAAAATGTAACCTCGAGGGTATTGTCAAGTTTTAGAAACAAGCAGATTCAAGAATTTGGAGAGATATGTAACAACCACTTTCTTCTTGCATTAAAGAATTATTGTTATGATAAAATATTGGTACTATTTTGGAATTTGGGTCTCGAGAAAGCTTTTCAAGAATAAAATCCAACACCTCTAGTATACATAAAGATGTACACATCCTATCAAGCAAATTTTCATTTAATAATCTCAGTTTGTTAGTTCAAATCGTCATTCTGTTGGTGGCTGAATTCTAGTTCAAGGGGAGCTTCATCTCTATAATCCAGATAAACTGTAGGAGTAATTCTTGGCTATCAGGCATCTACTTCGAAGTTCAAATGAAGTTATACAAGAACTCTATAAAGGTGTATAATTGAATTATTTGTGTGAAATGGATCCATAAGGACACTGTCGTGTTTTCCACTTTTCTTAGTGTTATTGATTACCACCATTAAGGCATTATAAACATTCATTAGATGTGATAAATGAACTATATACAGTAAATATATGGGTATCACTAATATCACTTGAACAGTTCATGTTCATACACATTACAAGCTTAAACTAAACAAATGCCCGTCCAAATTATTATTTTTCCAAAGCATACAAGTCCAAAATATATCATACACAACAAAAGACAAATTAAACGTAATACAAAATACTAATAATCAACAGGAAGACAAAATATAAATAGCCGTGAAAACATGGGTAAAATCAAGTTAATGTTATAACTATTTTATAAAATTCAGCTTTCTTGGAAATTAAACAGCAGCATATAGTACCAAAAAATAAGACTGATGAAAGAAAACTAACATAAAAGGATTGTCTATGCGAGAGCCCCAAAGCTCGAACCAAACCAATGCACTGATTTTCTGCACCCGCGACACCGTTCCCGATTATAGCCACTCGCCTGATTGGTCGCATTACAGTTACAGATGAAAGAGTTACTCTCCGGTGAATCCAACAGCCGCCCGCCGAAGTTGCAGCTTCACTCCACCCAGCAAATACCAATTCTAAACAGCCAAATAGGGCATCTGGGTTCCGCTCGTGGGTTATGGGATGCGGACTGCGTAAGCCTTACGCAATCCAACTCGGGTTTTGTTCGGGTTGTGTATTTTGGAGAGGAGTGTAGAGGAGAAAGAATGAAGCTTGTCGTTTTCTCCATAGTAACTTAATTTTACAAATTAATAGCAGCAAGTTAAATATAAACATGGATAATTTATCCTCGTCAATAATTTCTCTTCATATCGTGTTGTTTCATATATATATATATATATAGAGAGAAATGATCCGTAGACTACGTTCGCTAGTCAGCCTTTATCAGCTAACGCATATCCAGCCGTCCAAAATGGGAGTTAATGGCTGAGATTAAATACCAGCCGCTAGAGGGAGTAGCGGCCAGCAATAATTTTTTTTTCCTCTCTGCTGGCCGCTAAAGGGAGTAGCGGCCAGTCAAAACGTTAAATTGGGCATTAAGGGAATTTGGCCCAGCCGCTAGTGGGAGTAGCGGCCAGGCGTCCCCAGATTTATACTGTTTGCGTTTGCAGTTTGCTGCTATAGAGATGCGAGACAGTTGGGCAGAGAAAGACGGCGAACGAGTTGCTGGGCCATCTTCTATATCTAAAGACGGATACATCTTCAATTGACCATTTTTCTTTGCCAAGGTCAATATTGCCCCGCACGAGGTAGTCAACATACTTGCAAACAAATATGCCGCAATCATAATAATTGTCCTGCATAGGTCGAGCCTTTGTTGTCTGCACCTTTGGAGGTGTACGTGGCCAATCACCAAACGGGTTACCCATTCGCAATATCAACGGTATCAATTGTATCTACAATAACAAAAACGACTTTAGTACGTACATATATTGCAAGAATCACTAACTAAATGTACTAACTGAAGATGGCCCAACAACTCGTTCGCCGTCTCTCTCTCTCTGCCCAGCCGTCTCGCATCTCTATAGCAGCAAACTGCAAACGCAAACAGTATAGATCTGGGGACGCCTGGTCGCTACTCCCACTAGCGGCTGGGCCAAATTCCCTTAATGCCCAATTTTTTTTTCCTCTCTGCTGGCCGCTAGAGGGAGTAGCGGCCAGTCAAAACGTCGTTTTGACTGGCCGCTACTCCCTCTAGCGGCCAGCAGAGAGGAAAAAAAAATTATTGTTGGCCGTTACTCCCTCTAGCGGCTGGTATTTAATCTCAGCCATTAAACTCCCATTTTGGACGGTTGGATATGCGTTAGCTGATAAAGGCTGACTAGCGAACGTAGTCCACGGATCATTTCCCATATATATATATTCTATTAACACTTGCGTTTTTTGAAACTAATTATAGATGTATGTATTACAAGCACGCCCCCCAAACTTGTAGAAACTTTATCGAACTCTCTCGCAATGGTGGGTTATTACGATGGGGTCAAATCCCACAGAATTATCAAGCTTTTATTTGCTCTTTATATAAATTATATGGATTCAGTTCTTATAAAGTTGATTTCATATTAAGTTAGAGATCATCTGCGTGTCGACACTGTATTAATCAATTGAGCAAAATTAATTTTTATGTTAACTACTCCAAAAAAAACTCAAAGTTTGGCCTAGCTCAATTCCTTACCCATCTCATGTGCGCATCCCTATTTCCCAACGAAGTTACCAAGCTATAACAACAATTACTAATATACACCATGAGTGTTCTCATAATAGCCAATGTGAGACTTTAATAAAATTATAACCAACATTTACTATTACTGATTTATATGTGACTTTTTGAGTAGGATTTTATAGTGCAAGGTGGGGACCCAACTGGCACCGGAAGGGGCGGGCAATCTATATATAACAATGGGTATGGGTATGTTGTTGTTTTCATCTTTGTACAATGGTTTTGTTTCTGTCCAAGTCATATGTTAACATTGTGTTCTATGTTCACGCTAATGCTGAAATATTCATTAAGTTGCCAAAATATTTAGATTAAAATTGGTTTTAGTGTAATTGGTTATCCTGCCAATCTCTTGCTGTTGGTTAACTAATTTTGGAACCGGAGGGGTAGAGAACCTATTGACTATTTCCAGAAACAAGAAATTATTTGTCTAGGGTTGTGTTTCCTTTAGACAATTATACTAGTGACAGATTCAAAACTAGTATATCTAGTTCCCTGTTTTCCCCCATACCTGGGGCTTGTTTGGTTATAACGGCAGCTGTAGTTGGTGCAACGGTAATTGTGTCAAGTGACCAATTTATCTTTAGAAATATACACTAACAATGTACATCATTTTAATATTCCTCCTCAAATGTAATTTTATCGACATTTAACCAACTTATCTAAATACTTAAGTTATTAGAAAGATGCACCGACAATTTATATGATACTAATACAAGTTGACACGTGTACATGATTGACTTATAGAATCCTACACAAGACAAGCCCAAATAAGAATGGCACTATGGCCTTTGAAGAGCTAGAAAACCATAAGAAGTAGACTGTAAATGGGGTAAAATGGAGGACAAGAAGAGTGTTTAGGGTAGGCTCAAAGAAAGACCCGCTTTGATACCACGTTAGATTTATAGAATGGTCTCAAGTCTAGTATATAAAGATATCAAACTCTTTAACTCAAGATCAATTGGTAATGAGAAGAGAGTTGGACCAAGTCCCGTTTTTTTAAGGCATTCATTATGGGGTAAGATATACAGTATATTTTAACAAGCTGCTTATTGCAATACAGTTGAAAGTGTGCATATTTAGGCATGGTTTCTAACTTTTCTGCTAACTACAATATATATTGTTTGTTTATGCACATATGTCATACGCATGGTTTGCTTTTCTGCTAACTACAATATATTGTTTGTTTTGCACATGTCATGTATGGAATTTTCCCAATGTACCTAATGAGAAAGTAAAGCACTCCTATTAATCTTATGTGCATAAAAGGTGCAATATTTCAAACATATGGTTTCTCTTTAGTGAATTGTTATTCTAATTACACTGTTAGTTATTTGTGCCACCTCTATAACTACCCAAGACATTTGACTTAATAGTTACTCTCCTCGTTTTATTTAAATTGTTTAATTCAGTGGAAAATTCGGGATCAGATACACCCAAAGTTAAAGCATATATGCAGGAGCTGGTATCATATCCATGGCAAATGCTGGTCCAAATACAAATGAAAGCCAATTCTTCATTACCTTGGCCCCAGCACAATCTCTGGACGGTAATTATATGATCTTCTCGATCAGTTACCATTATCTGGACGGTAATTAATAATAATCTCTGGACTGTTCCATCTGCACTTGATGTATCAACATGAGAAGTGTTTCCGAGGAAATGCTGTCATCCCCATATATAATGGCAGTAAAAGTATTATCTCTAACCACATATATATCTTTGGCCGTTCGTATGTATCTACTCTTCATATTGATAGGATTATAGTGAAATGATATTGGGTTGACATCGATCTTACTATCTTAGATTAATCCAAATTAAGACGAGTTCTAATTTGGAATTGCCCTTTTCCCCTTGTGTAAGTAGAAGTTTTAGTTCAGAAGATAATAGTTTGGGTATTGCATTTCAAAAGTTATTGAAGCCTACGCAAAATATATTTGAGCTTTTCTAGTTAATTAATTGTTCGGTCGGTCGGTCGGTCGGTCGGTCGGTCTAGTAGAGCATGTTATATATAGTAGAAAAAAGATGAGTAATCAGTGTTGTGTTGCTTATTCCTGTGTATAATTAATTAAGAACTTCAAAAAAGCTTTTAATATATCTATTTATTTTAAGTCAAAATGCTAGAAACAGAGCTGATAATTGCAGAATTTATATTATTATCTATCATTTGCTTTCATTCCATGCATGCTTAAATAATAAATTCCTGCGATGTGAGAACGGATACTCTAGTTCTGACATTGAGTTTCACCTGTAACTGTTCGATAATCCCTTGGTTTTGTTTGTTTGTTTGTTATTTCTTGTCCGGGGGGAAACACGCAATATTTTGATTTGATCCAGAGTCCAGACCCATCCATATATGTGAAGATTCTTCGGGCAATAGTCAAAGTTCACTTTGATATTGCAAATGATTTAGAGCTGCGGAAATGGTGATATGATACGCCTGTTGAGGTTCTGATATTTTCTGCGATGCTAGCTCTTGAAGAATGTGGGACTATGTTAGATTCCACTAGTCATTATATAAACCATTTAAAAAGCATATATCATTTGTTATAAAATTCTTTATAACTAAACTTGCATAAGGATTAAGGAACTGCGGAAATTGTTATAAAATAGTATTTTCTTCATATGTCAAAATTTTAAACGACAATCTTTTAAGAACGGATGAAGTACTTGATTTACATGTTGAGCTTCTTGAGAATTACGTCTTGATTGGTTTACTTGGAATAAAGCAAAAGATTCAAGTTTTTTCTCCTCAGAAATATTTTAAATATTTTTTCTTCTCAGAAATATTTTTTCTACAAAATAATGCAGCTCTTCAACATGAGTTTCAAATTCAAGAATTTCATTTATCATTTTTAAACAAATACATGTTGACATATCAAAGAATGTTTTGAAATCCAGTTTTTCAGCATATATATATATATATATATATATATATATATATATGAAAGAATCACGCGCGATGTGTTTATAAAAAAAATAAGATAAGAAATCTTGATGAGACCCAATAATTAGCATATCACATAAACTACGAATTAATTTCAAAAGTTAGTTAATTATAAATACTACTCTAGTAGTACTACATTTTTTCCTTCTGGCAAAAGATTACTGATCATACTTTTTTTAATTGTTGACTTTTCTCCAAATATTAATATTTACACACAACACATTACGACATAATGTGTTCTTAATTAAAACAAATCATGCATGTCTAAGTGCGTACCATGTAAATGATTATGCTTGGCTCAACTAAACATGGAGTCCCAGTCCCAGTCCCAGTCCAACATCAGTAGATCATCACTATCCAAATGATTAGAAGGATCGGTATTATTATTATTATTATTATTATTATTATTATTATTATTATTAGAATGGTCTCCTGAGGATGAGCTATGATCATGATCATCTGCTGGTGATGAGCTTCTCATCATCATCATGTTTTGATTTTGATGATAATTAGCAGATACAGAGGTTATTCCGGCCTCAACTGCTCCTCCTTGCGCTATCGTCAGTATCCCGGAGGGTCTTCTATCAAATGATCGCAAACATTTTGTTCTTTTGTACACTCGGCACAAACTGAGTTCTTGCCTCAACTGCATATATTAATTTTATAATTAAATATATATATTACAAATTAATAGAATGAGTTAAGAAATTAATTAGGATATATTAATTATGTATATATATAGTCTCATATATATATTCATCACCTGTAGAGTTGAACTAGTAGTTGAGGAGGAGGAGGAATTAGGAGGTTGATGATGATCATTAGTGGTGGCTGCAGCTTTGTACTCGTTCATCTTCCATTCGGTCTTGGTTCCGTTTGGAGCTCTACCTTTGTAGAAAACCATGGTTCTCTTCATACCTATCACTCGGTTATCATGAGAAGAGTAAACAAAACCGGGAGATCCAGTTGCTTTCCAATGTCCTGATGATGTCAGACGGTTTGGTCTTCCTCCTCGCGCTTCTTTATCTTGTCTTGGGATAAAGAAAAACCATTGCTCAGGATCTCCCCGGCAAAACTCTCCAGCATATCCTGTACGTACGTGCGAAATTAATTCATAATCATGCACTTAAATTGTAAAATAAGTACAAATTAAAGGCTAAAAATGAGTTAACAGAAATTATGATGGCATGGCGATCGAGTTTATAGGTAAAGATGGCTAATTAATTAATTTATACATTAATTTCTTATAACATACATACATACATACAATTATAAACATATATATGTATGCATTTAATTAGAAATAACGTACTTGGAAGGTCCCATGGACTGAAGTCATAAATGTGGAGGACGGGTATAACCCTATCCAGGTCTTGCCTACTTCCGTCAAGCAGCTTATTTTGCAGATAGAAAGAAACTAACTCTTCCTCAGTTGGATAAAACCTAAAACCTGGTGCCGGATAATCCATTACGTACAATCACCCAATTGCTCTTACAACGTACGTGGATCCATATATTGTGCAGTACTCAGGTTCGGACCCGGGTCTTACAACAACTCGATCTCTCTCTCTCTCTTTCTCTCTCTCTATATATATGTATATATTTCTCACTATGGAGACTTTGTGCATATATAACTTGATTTGGGATAATATTATTTGTACGTGTTATATGTCTATATATATATGTGGGTAAGGAATAATATTTATAGGTAGCTAGTCCTGATGATCCAGTTATAGGCAAGGAGAGGGAAAGAGGAGAGAGACGAGTGAAACGAGTAAAAAGAAAAGAAAATAGAAAGGTACGTCTCCTATTATGTAAAGGCAGGTGATATTGCCTGGAAACTTCCACCCGACTATGAGCAAGAAGTTCTTCGTCCACCCCCATTTAATTCATACCGCAAAACACCACAGTAAAATTAGTCAAGCTATTTGGTAACTTATAAAAAAATTAATTTAATTAGCACATATTTTTACATAAATATTAAATATTTTAAGTTAAATTATTAATGGAGTTGTTCGAATTAAAGTGATTACGTATGTTGATAGTTTAGTTTTTGATGTTTAACGACAAAAATTATTATTTGAATTCTTAGTTTCATATTATGATTTTTATATGTTAAATTTTTTTGAGTATATATATGTCAAAATTTGGGATGTTTATGATTTTGATTACATTTTTTTAGTATACAGTAGTTGGTGTTTTTTGTGCAATGTTAAATAAAAGAAAATATAAAATATTTATTACTACCTCTATCTTGTGTAAAAAGATTTTTCTTTTAATATATATTTTTTCTGAGTAGCAACATTTGTTATTTTTACTGTAAATAATTATGCCAAAGTGTGACTTATGTTTAGTTTAATATTTGAGAAAAATAATTAATATAATTTTTAATACTTTTTTATATGAATAATAAGATTTAATTGTTCTGTAATAATAAGTTTGTTTTACGTAAATTTTGATATTTGAGAAAAATAATTATAATTTTTTTCATTAATTTATACTTTTTATGGGTATTAAAATGTTACCTTTTAATTACAAAAAAAATATTTGAATGTATATTACGTAAATTTTAATCTATAAGAAATTTAATTAGCAAAAAGTGTATGACTTTATTTTCCAAATAAAATTAGTATTTATTATTTTTTGACATTTATGTTATTTATTGCACAAGTTCACAATTTAATTAATTTGATCAAGTTAGGTAAAAATTATAATATACAAATGTATATTTAGTAGATATATTAAACATTATAACTTGAATGGTATATTAGACATTATATTAAAAGTACTTTTGAATATTAGTTGGTCAATCACATTAGGGGTAGTGAATATTTTATTTTGTAAACTAAAAAAGTACCGACTAGAGTGATTAGTTTTATTATGATTATTTACAGAGAGTGTCACACTCGCTTTTTTAACACTTAAATTTTATCTTTAAATATAAATAGAAGCAGTACTTAATATATTCTTAAACTCAAAAACCTTTATCAGTTTTTAATGTATCTCCAATATTTTTTTCATTCATTCTACACAAGTAGTGTGTGTCAGAATACTAGTGATATATAAAACCAAAATTTGTTTTTGATTAACTTCTAATAAAATTTGATCGCATCTATAAAAACAATATATTCTTTTAATTAAATTCCTCAGGCGTGGTATAACAAATAATTTTCAAATGGTAAGCACGGATCGAGTAGTATATATATATATATATATTACTCCCAGGTCAACACAAGTCGATACTAGCAATGTGAAACCAAATAAAATTCATTGGTTAATTAATTTTTTTAAATTTTAAACTCACCATCCTTCAATTCTCAAACCCACATTTTCCTATTATGAATTGAATGAGGACTCTTGTAAATTTTCCTCGCAAATTCAATTAATTCAGTAGGTCGATTAATAAATTGACTATGTATTTTTTATAAAAAAAAAATTGAATTAATGAAGTTAGTTTTATATATCAAGTCAAAGATGAGGAGTCATAGAATGTAAAGAGTATATTGGATTGATATTTCTAACAAAATAGATTAAGTAAGTTATTATTCTTTATATTTTGAATTCAAACACTTCTTGTATTCAGTATTTTGTTAAGTCTTCCTTAATATTAGGATATTTTTCTTGTATCTAGATGTAAAGTAGTTTTACCTTACCCTATATGTACAGCTCTCTTGTTTAATGAAAAACGGTGAGCTTCATGTTATGTGTTATTGTCAACATGGTATCAGAGCAGTACAATACTCTCCTTCCATTAATTTTCTTTTCTCCTCCATTTGTTTATTCTGTTTTCATCCAACCTCATCATGACCACCCAAACCAACCCTTCAGCTATTGAAGCTCCCCTCATCACAATAAATATCTCTGCTCAAGCACCTCTTAAACTCACATTCACAAACTACATCTCCTGGAAACTTCAATTTGAAACTCTATTCATTGGATATGATCTCATTGGGTATATCAATGGATCTACACCATGTCCTCCTAGACACCATCACCGCCAACAACATCACAGTAGACAATTCTGTCTCATAAATTCTGGATTCGCCTAGGATCAGCTACTACTCAATGCCTTGATTGGCTCTCTCTCCCCTACCATCATTCCATTTATTGTCCGTACAAAAACTACTAAGGAAGCCTGGACCATACTTGCAAATAAGTATGCCAAACCCTCTCGAGGCCGTATTAAACAGGTCAAAAATCAACTCAAAAACCCAACCAAAGGCACTCTTACCATCACTGAATACCTACACTCTTTGAAAGCCTGTGTTGATGAACTTGCCATACTAGGTGCCCCACTCGATCCCGAAGATCTCACAGACAAAATACTGGATGGCCTAGGAGACGATTACAAAGAACTTGTCCGTGCAGTCCAAGCTCGTGACACATCCATTTCCTTTGATGACCTGCATGAAAAGCTTCTCTCCTTCGAGGCCTCCACACCAGCATCCAACTAGTTTAGCAACACATTTACCCATTACAGTCAATCCCACACAAAAGACCAATCACACATGGCGTCCACCTAAAATCAACAACAATTGGCGTCCCTTCCATTCCTCACCTACTGGTTACTCAAATTGGCGGCCTTCATGCTGACCCAACTGGTCGTCCTCCTCTACTATCAGACACACGCTCCCAATATCGCAACAACCTGCCCTCCATCCCGCCCCTATTAAGGTTTTTGCCAAATCTGTGGCGTTCAAGGACACACAGCCAAGAGATGTCCCTCCTTCCAGGTGATACCAATTCAGTCCTCTACCATTGCGCCTACATCATCCAACAATCCCACAACCCCTTGGCAGCCCAGAGTCCACTTTGCAGCCAACACCACAGCCACCAACCCGACATGGTTACTTGACAGTGGCGCATCTCATCATGTCACAACAGATTTAAACAATCTGTCTCTTCATTCGCCTTACACTGGATCAGATGATGTTATTATTGGAGATGGTATAGGTCTCTCCATCACACACACCGATTCTACACATCTTTCTTCTCCCAACTCAACTTTTAAATTGTCTGATGTACTCTGTGTACCATCTATGAAAAAAAATCTGATTTCCATTTCTCAGTTTTGCATCACTAATAATGTATCTGTTGAATTCTTACCCTCTTCATTTTTTGTAAAGGATCTTCGCTCGGGGGAAATTCTATTTCAGGGCAGTACTAAGGATGGAGTGTATGAATGGCCGGTTACCACACATGTGCCTTCCCCGATTCTAGCATTCTCTACCACGAAAACAACATCCACCAACTGGCATCATCGTTTAGGACATCCAACTTCTCCTATTTTACAGCATGTTCTATCTAGATACCACTTAGAATCATCTTCATCCTTGACAAAAGATTTCTCTTGTAATGCTTGCCTATGTAATAAAAGCCATAAATTACCATTTTCTGTTTCATCTCTTGTGTCTACACATCCTCTTCAAATTATTTTTTCTGATGTATGGACTTCTCCTTTATGTCTTTTAATGGCTTCAAATATTATGTCATCTTTGTCGATCACTTTACCAAATACATCTGGTTTTATCATCTCCAACAAAAATCTGATGTTCACGAACTATTTCTGAGATATAAAATCATTCTTGAAAATTATTTTCACCACAAAATCATCACTCTCTACTCCGACAATGGGGGAGAATATCTGGGCCCCAAAGAGTTCATTTCTAAAGCTGGTATCAATCATATAACCACGCCACCTCATACACCTAAACACAATGGCTACTCTGAACGCAGACATCGTCATATTGTCGAAACTGGACTCACCCTACTCTCTCATGCCTCCCTTCCATTAACCTTTTGGTCTCGTGCATTCACTATTGCTGTTTATCTAATTAATAGAATGCCCACCCCAAAACTAGAACCCAAATCTAAACCATGTGTCTTTCTAGGTTACTCATTATCTCAGAGTGCCTATTTCTGTTTTGAACCATCAACTTCTAAAACCTATGTCTCTCGCCATGTTCAGTTTGTAGAATCCGTCTTTCCTTACACCACTCTCCAAAATTATCTACCTAGTCCAAACTCCACTACCGCTTCAAAATGGCTTCCACCGGTTCTTACAGTTTCCATACCTCTTCAAGAACAACCGCCTTCTCACACTTCTGAAGTACAAGTTCCTGACTTACCCCCTGCTGCAGATCCCTCTACAACAACACCATCCACATCCTCTCAAGTAGACTCTCCCCCACATCACTCCCCTGCCTCACCCTCCAACACTACACGACCCCCTCGCCATTCAATGACTACCCGATCCAAAAACCATATCACCAAACCAACTCAAAAACTAAACCTTCACACTCACTTAGCCCCTTCACCTAGCACAGAACCATCATCAATTACCCGAGGCTTTAAAAGACCCAAATTGGCGAAAAGCAATGTCAGAAGAGTATGATGCTCTTGTTCGTAATGGCACATGGGAACTTGTTTCACCCTCTAGTATCACCAATCTTGTGGGTTGTAAGTGAATCTTTCATATCAAAAGGAATTCTGATGGTTCTATTGACAGGTTTAAAGCTCGTCTTGTGGCCAAAGGCTTTCATCAACTTTCGGGTATGGATTATCTTGAAACATTCAGTCCAGTAATCAAGCCAACTACTGTCCGATTGGTGCTTAGTCTTGCTGTCAGTAATGGTTGGTCCCTTCGCCAATTAGATGTCAACAATGCCTTCCTTCAAGGTCATTTATCAGAAACTGTGTAAATGGCTCAGCCTCCTGGCTTCATTGACTCTGATAATCTCACTCATGTATGTAAACTTCACAAAGCCATTTACGGCCTCAAACAAGCTCCTCGAGCGTGGTATCATGAGTTGCGTCAATTCCTCGTTGATTCCGGATTTAAAAATTCTCATTCTGACACTTCATTGTTTGTTCTCAATATTGACACCAACTTGATCTACCTCTTGGTCTATGTTGATGATATTATACTAACTAGAAACAACAATGACTTGGTATCTCAATTTATTGCTTGTTTAGCTTATCGGTTTTCTCTCAAGGATTTAGGTACTCTCTCCAATTTCCTTGGTGTTGAAGTTGTTCCTCATCAGCATGGTTTCCTCCTTTCCCAACGAAGATATATACAGGATCTACTTACTCGTACACATATGCAAAAGGCTAACCCTGTACTTACTCCTTTACCAATCACCTCGTCATCACTCAAGTTATCATCTGGATCACCTCTCTCGGATCCCACTAAATATAGAACAATCGTGGGAAGCCTTCAATACCTGTCTCTCACACGTCCAGAAATTTTTTTGCTGTTAACAAGATGTCTCAATTTATGCATCAACCAACAAACGAACATTGGACTCTTGTTAAAAGAATTTTGCGTTACCTCAGTGGTACCTTAATGATGGTCTTCTTCTTCACCGTAATTCATCGCTATCTCTTCATGCTTTCTCCAAATCCCTTCATGCTTTTTCCGATGCTGACTGGGCAGGTAACAAAGATGACTACTCTTCAACTGGTGGTTACCTTATTTACCTTGGCCGCAATCTCATTTCCTGGAGCTCTAAGAAGCAGAAAATTGTGGCTCGTTCTTCTACTGAGGTTGAATATCGCTCAGTTGCTGCTACTGCAGCTGAACTATGTTGGATTCGCTCCTTGATATCTGAACTTTGCATCAATATGATCAACCCACCAGTTGTCTACTGTGATAATGTAGGTGCCACATAGTTAAGTTCAAATCCAGTCTTTCATTCTCGAATGAAGCATGTGGCAGTTGATTATCACTTTATTTGTGATCAAGTTCAATCTGGTGATCTTCGCGTAGCTCATGTTTCCTCCACAAACCAACTTGCTGATATTCTCACCAAACCTCTGCCTCGTTCCCAATTTCAGAAATTACGAGACAAGATTGGCCTCTTTACACGTGGCCTATCTTGAGGGGGCATATCAGAATAGATTAAGTCAGTTATTATCCTCTATATTTTGAATTCAAATACTTCTTGTCTTCAGCAATTTGTTAAGTCTTCCTTAAGACTAGGATATTTTCCTTGTATCTAGATGTAAAGTAGTTTTACCTTACCCTATATGTACAGCTCTCTTGTTTAATGAAAAAGGGTGAGCTTCATGTTCTGTGTTACTGTCAACAATTTCTACGTAGAAATATTAAAAAGTATTGTGAAAATATCAATTTTTATTAATTAATGGCAATATAAATCTTTGTTTCGAATCTTGATTGTTCAATACAAATTATACATGCATGTTACCATGCAACATTACTTAATTTCACAGGCTTTTAGTTTGTTTTTTTTTGGTCTGTTAATTTCTAAAGTACTATTTCTTATTGAATTGCAATACAGAGTTTTATTTATAAATAATGTCAATGACCTAATAATAACATATATATATATATAACAAAATATAATTGATTTTAAATTTCTCGTTCACTCTATTAAATTATTTAGATCGTCCAAAATTTAAAATAAATTTCATTGTATATATAATATCGGAGACACGAGACAAAACTTTTAGTGTGTATATATATATATATATATGAGACAAACTAAAGACTTTCACGGCGGGCAGAGATTTAGATCATATCGGAAACTTAATATAATTTTCTTAGTAACAACATACATCCTTGTCACTAAAGTTTATATTTCAAGTGTCCATTCATGTGATCAGCCTAAAATATTCACCTTCGTCTTAACTTAGGCCTTTTTTCATTATGAGCATTGACCAGTTAGCCCACTCCAATAATTGAAGTCATTATATATATATTTTTAATTTATATTATAATTATTTTAAGTCTCTGATTAAGTCAAATTTTTTTATGTTGATCGCTACTCTCCTTAGCGGTCACTCAAAACGATTGTGTTTTGACTGACCACTAGAGGGAATAACGACCAACATAAAAGAATTTGGTTTAATCAGAAACTTAAAATAGTTATAATTTAAATTTAAAAAATATAGCTAATTAATACTTCACTCCCTAATTAGTTGACAAATATAAAGAATTATAATAGTAGAATAATATAAGGAATAATACTTAATTAGATAATTTGAAAGTAGTAGTTGAATACGTATTTATTTGAGTGGGAATATAATATAAACTCAATCACTATTTCATATTTATAATTAAAAATTATAAGGTCATAATCAGTAATTATCTTTATACATACTTATTTTATTAATTAGTATTACTGATTATGACCTTATAATTTTTAATCATAAATAAAAAATAATAATTAAGTTTATATTATATTTCCGGATCGTAAAATATTTCCAACATAGCGCGTATGAACTGAACGCGCCTTTTGACTTCTGTCTGACCGCATTGAACACTATACATATATCGTCTACCTTTTCATACGATTCTAAATAATTTGGAAGTTCTAATATATACAGTACTCCTTCCGTTCGTTACCATGACTAAAACGTGTACTTTTTTTTATTTATAAAAAAATAAAATATATAAAATGAATGATAAATAATGGGATTTATTAAAATAATGAGTACTTTTATTTTTTATATTAATGAATCTCACTGTACTTTATTTTGTTTTTTTATGAACAAAAAAAATTATAACTCTAATCAAGGATGGATCTATATATATATATATATGGCAGCATAGGCTGTTGTCTCTGTTGGATTTTTTTTTATAGGTATAAGGGTATAGGACAGATACATAAATTAATAAATTCAAGGGGATGAATTAAACTTGGAGGCAAAAAATTTCACAAACCAATTCTAAATAGGAAGTACAAAAATTTCTTCTAATCAGACGTGTGAAGTCTATTGCATGTATTTTTCTGGGGAAGATAATCGGGTTCAGAATTTGGAAACTTGCACATGGAATCTGAAATTATAGGAACAGAAGGAAGGAGAAGAGAAATTACGAGAGACTTTCTGATAGTAAGATATGTCTTCTAGACACTCCTGATACTACTTATTTTACGGTTAAATCAAATTATCTGACTTGACTTATATTGTTTGGTTACTTTTGTTCTCATATGCCTCTCAGTTTTAATTATACATTATGTACGTTAAACAATTAAGATTAGAAAACTATATATGATTAATTACAATATTAACTTTTCATTACAAAAGCGATGAAGTATCTTATTTATTCATTACATTATCAAGGAGAGATAAAAAAAATTAAAAAGATTAGTGGCATACACATAATAGCAACGGATAGTCTAATTACGACATTACCCCTCATATATGTTAAATAAAATAATCACATCCACTATTAATACTAGCTAGCGGATGGACATAAGAAGGATTTAGACGTATGGTTTAAGGTTTAGTATTTGGGGTCTAAAGTTTAGGATTTAGTAGGGTCTAGGGTGTATTTACTATTTTTTATTTTATTCAATATACAAGAGAGGCATCTTGGTAATTATTTACTCCTTCCTACTGGAAGAACTATGCAATATGCACGTGGCTAAAAGGTCAATATAAAAATAAATAAATAAAAAGAAGAAGAAGAGTATATTTTTTATAAGAATGAATTTACGAAATCGATCAAACCAAACTATTCTTCTTTTTTGTGTCTAAACAATTTTATCTGTATTTAATTTGATTTGATTTTATAATTCACGGTCAAGACTTTCATTTTCTTTTTTATAAAACCTATTTTATTACAATTTGATTTTGACGTAGGCGGTAGGGCTTAGGGATAACATGGGGAATGGGGCTAGAGGAAGCACCATGGTCAAGAGTACTATAGAATAGAGAAGTCACCTTACTAGCTTATAAAGCTCCATTCTTGTAGTTGTAGTTTCACAAAGTGTTTCTACTAGTACTGATAAGAAAAAAAGTTGACCTACCAATTTAAAAAGCACTTTATAGAAAATTGACCAACGCTTTTAAGTTTACCCTGGGAATAAGCAAGAATCTGGATTCTGAGACTCAGACTCGTCTGTCTAACACTTCCAACACCAATATTGAAAATGCATCCTCAGTTGACATCATGTTCCAGAAAGTAGCGTACACAGCAACAATTAAATAAAAATTAACAGGAACCACATATAGAGTTTAAGGATCACACCCCTATTTGAATTGATCAGACGCTAGTTTTTGAGCTTCTATCATCTTTTACAAGTGAATCTAGCGAGATTCAAGATCCTGGGAAGCAACATCTCTAATAATCAATCAGGTAATAGACGCCCAAAACAATTAGATCAGAGAAGAATCTACATTTTACAATAAATATGGAACCTAAGAACCGCTGCACAATCTATCCATCAGTCAAGTTTTTTTCATTAAAAAAAATCATTTTTCCTTAGCTTCAAACAAATTAACAAATTTGAACAAATATTCTTCCAAATTAACTATATGCCTTCCAAATGCTTCAGAGGTTGCAAGGCCAATTTTGGCTTTTCTGGAGCCATTAGCAGGTAGAAATATAAGAAATCAAGTTTAAAATGCATGAAAAAGATCATCTGGAATATCAAATTCAGATTCCTTTCTAAAATTTGCTGCTCAACTAGACCCACACATATATTTTGTAATTTGTTCATCCAAAATACATGGTGCCAAGAAGGGCTTACAAACCCTTCCCCAGTATAAACATTTTGTATCAAACTCTAAAACCAACACCAATTAGTTGACCGTGACTACTTATTTCCTTTCTTGAGGTGTGTGTGAAGATGTGGGTTTCCTAACCACTTAACATTAATCTTACAAGTACACCCCCCCAAACCACCCTCACCCAAAAAAAACACTAGCTTCGCAATTCCAAGCATAAGCTTGTTTGGACAGCCCTTGGAATTAGCAAGATTTGATCATGTTACCTCCCCTTATCATTATATGCTGGAGCACATGCCATTGAAGTTTTGAATCAATGGATAGATGACCACCTCTTATAGTTTGCCATACACATTCAAACTCAAATTTGACGACAGTGATGATAAATGGAGTAACCAGAATTATAGATTTCCTCTCCAAGAAACATATGGACAAAATGTACTGGGAACAATGCTTTTTTACCAGGCAAAACAAGCTTAAAGTTAAAAGCTAATGAAATAGAGAAGGGCGAAGGAAAGAATTGAGGGAGAAACATAAAACAAACAGACATACCCAACTTCTTATATTTTGCGGTAATGATAGATTCATGTTCAAGTTCTTAAGATTTGTCTATAATAACAAATGAAAGGTAATTAGCATGAGGGGGAAAAGGTATGAGATACTGAAAGGAGCACCTGCCAACTGATAGCAGTTTCTGTGATCAGTTGTAACAACAAATTGCTAACACTCATAACAGTAACCCTTGTTCCCAGTATTAAAATTAATTAGAGCTCTGAGCAATCTATGAATAAAAGTAACCATTCGGCAGGAAATTATTAATGATTACTATATATACCTAATATCAATATCCATTATCCAATCATTCACACTTGTAAGTGTATGCAGTAGTGTAGTATGTTTCATTGAACCAGAATAAATTTTGGGCATAAATGATAGCTGCATACATAAACTATTACAAATCAGATTCCTTTCTTTTTTTCTTTGTTACTAATAAAACTCAAGGACCAGAGGTTAAGAATTACTTGTGAAATACTTCCAACTATCAACTAGCAATTTTTAGCAAGCAAAATGAAATATAAACTACTCTGATACTGACTAGATTAACATGTTCTGTGGTAGGTTAGACCAAAACTATGGCCAAAGAAATACATACTTAGATAAATATCATTGACACCAAAGGATAAATGGAGATTGAGTGCATTACAATGCAAGTTTACTAGACAATAAACTAAAATTTTGATGTATTTAATCCCAAAAGTTTCAAGGCAAAGATCAATCCTCTGATCTACATAATCAAACAGAAAATGAAACAACAAACAGTACAGTAAGGTTATCTTAACACAAACAACACCAGATTCAATTAGAAAGTACAAATTATATATAGTTGATTAAATTAAGGTACTAAACTCACTTCTTTCAAAGTCAACAATAAAGCAGTCTCTAATTTAAGTAAGCATCATCTCTATTGCTTTTCCCCGTACCGAATTCATTTCAAATTTTCACACAAATACATCTATTTAGGGATCATAAGTAAGATTTAAGATAGTTCATAAGATTCTACATTAATTACAACATTAAAGTTGAAACCACACCATTAGCATATTATACTTCTATTCAAGACTGTTAAGCTCACAAAAACTTACTTCTCAGTCCCAGGGAAAAAAAGGGGCGAATTATGTTCTCAATCAAGAAAACCTGTTTTGCGCCACACAGCATTGCGAACGAGACGAAGATCTCTCCCTTTCAGAGTTCTTCCGACGCCTTCGAGCACGGAAAACGTGGTTGTGGGTGCATTCCCGGATCCTCTAGCAACGATCTCGTGCGGTGGCAACATCTCTTCGTCCTCATCATTATCGAGGTCCACGTCAGTCAGTTCGCTGGTTTTCACCTTCCTCGGCATCATCGGAACGTTCATCGGAGCCGATTGCTGGAATTTTCTCGCCGGCATGGACTGGGAGTAATCTCTTTCCTGCGGAGGTTTTGGTATCGCTGGTATTATCCTTGAAGATGATGCAATTGAAGGTTTTCGATACAAAACTGGACGGTTAGGCTTCCGGTGGTCTTCTGATAATGCGGCAAGGATGCCAGACCTCTCCGGCAGCCGGAAAGAGTTGCGGTTATGGTTTAGGTTTCCGGCCGTCGGAGGACTTGAGGTCGATCGCTGGTTTGGTTCGGCGAAATCGCCGGTCCAGAAGACATCGTCTTCATTGAGCTCATCGCCGGCACCGGTGATGATGTCAGATGACGTCGGTGGAGAGAAAACGTTAAGGAATCGGTCGGAGGAGGGTGTGCGACGGTGGCTACGGAGGTTAACGATGCTGTTTGGCTCCATGGAGTTATAACTTATACGGCTACAGATACACCTCGACTCGTTACGTTCTGGAAAATGCAAGACTTCTAGTCGCATTTGTATACATATAGATGCAAAATTGTCTCCCAAACAATCAATACATCTATCTATTTAAAAACAAAATTTATGTTGCTTTTTGTCATTCTAACCAAATATTTTGCCCAAAAAAAAGGTACTTATCAAAAAATTAACTAAATTATACGAATTAAATACGAATGTTTACGTATTTTGTATTTCATACAGTGTGGTTTTCTATGTATATAAATTTTATAATTGTTTTCTTTGTGTTTGTGAGTTTAAAATTTATAGGAAAAAAATAAGGAATAGATTATAAAAAATATTTGTGAGTTTTTTTATAAGAAAAAAAAAAGAGATGGAGAAAAGCTTCAAAAAAAATTCTTCTAAATTTATATTGAGATTTGTTATTTATAGATTTTAAGAAAACATTAATGACTTAAATTTACATATTATCCCTACGTTAAATACTAACGTATTTCTCTTTTATCTTTTTTAAATAAATTTACAAAGATGTCGTTTTAGAGAAATATTTGTGTCTTAATATTTGTCGTTTATAAAATTCAATTAAGCATTAATTGCTTAATTTTTAATAGTATCCCAAATATTAAGTATAATTTTAATTTTTTAATCTATTTTTTATCCAATAAATAATACTCTAATTCTAATGTAAGGACAATATTGACATTTAAAATTATTTTTAACTAAAAAATATAGTATTAGTTGTTTTCTTAATATATATATATATATATATATATATATATGTGCTAACTATTAAAAATATAAATAATAAAGGACGGAAAAATATTAAGATTTTATATAATTATTTTAGTCAAGTAGATAAAATATTAATTATATTTTTAGATTTGATAGACTAGAAGGTGAAGAGAAAATTTAAGATTAATGGAATATTTAGTTGGTTATCAATGTCAGCGTGTTAAACAATGTGGTGACTCAAATGGTGTGGCGAGTGGTAGTCGTTGTGTAGTTGGTGGAGTATTATAATATGAGAAAAAGAGTACTCTGTTTCAAGCCAAGAGAAGATAGAGAGAGAATCCGGGGTAGTACATTGAAAGTCTAAACTGTGAACCCCACAAGTCATGCTCGATTGTAACGTGCTGACGTCTTTCTTTTCCTCTGTCTTTTTTCGGAAGTGGTTAGCATCAAATTTATTTATGAGTAAGTTATTCAATTAGTGAATAAAATATTGTTGATACGCAAACGAGGCTATATGTGTATCAATATTTTACTGATCAATTATCCAATTTATCAAAAAAATAAATTTCATACTAACCGGATCTCTTTATTTCTTTGTGTGGGTCCCGCCACATTCAATACAGACCTTATCTAAGAAAATTGGAGTTAATAAGTACTACTAATATATAGAAAATTGATATTTTCATACGTTAAAATAATATTTTCATACTAGCAGTGTCCCGTGCCTCCGACACTGTATGCTGTATGGACGACGGAATTTATCCTTGGACGGTCCAGATGATTTATTGAGTGAGCGAAAAATTCAAAATTATTTGTATTTTATTAGATAGATTAATCTCTCTCTCACGGAGTGAGATTCACTCACTATTTATGTGAAAGGAATCGTGTGAAAATATTAATTTATTTATGTGTAAATATCAATTTCCTATTTAATACTCGTTTTATTTCCATTATCTATGACGTTAAAGATATAATCACACGTATTAAGAAGTCTCATTAATACTAATGTTATGTAATTAATGTTGATTTGAAATTTCATTATTACTCATTCATTCTTAAAAGATTGTCGCTTAAAGTTTTGGCACATGGATTAAGTAAGTACTCCCTCTGTCCCAAATTATCTGCTGTTTTAGTAAAAAAAAAATTATCTCACAATATCTGCTTTTTTAAAATTTCAATGTATTTTTTCCCTTTATTTTTTAAGTTTGCCCCTTTACCCTAATTGTTGATAATCATTACTCTCATCCTCTCTCCACGCATATATATGCACTCATACTTTCTCTCTCTGCAGACTATTTGTCTATTTAATGCACTCATACTTTCTCTATCTTCCTCTCTCCACACATATATATGCACTCATACTTTCTCTCTCTGCAGAGTTTTTGTCTATTTAATGCACTCATACTTTCTCTCTCTTTCTGTGAGACCCCAGATTTTATGAATAAAGATTTTATTTTCTCAAAATATTTTTTTGAATATTATGGTGTGGATTTGATATAATGTTATAGTTGTGGGTAGTATTTATAAATTTTGTAAAGTACGCAAGTTGTTATATAATATTCGATTGGTCGGGGAATATTATTTTTCTCGGGGAATATCTGTACGACGGTACAATCATTGGTGGACCACGCAACGGAATTATTGTCTGATTGAAAAAACGACAAAAATATTTTATGAAAATAACGACGGAAATTTTACTGTTAATTGTTGAAACACCCGGTGTTAAAAGTACAGTAATACGTGTGGTTGCATAGTAGCACACAGTATTGATTATTGATGCTTACGTGAGAAGTCACTCATTTATACTCAATTATTGTTGCATCATATCTTTCATATTATTGATTTAATTATTGTTACAGTATCATCTACATAATATGATATATTATTAAATCAATGATTGAGACGGCAAAGTTATTCATATTATTATTTGCAATATTGACAATGTCTAGAAGTTTTTTCAAGGAGAGGTTTGGTCACCTAATTGCGCGCCAATAAAAAGAAATCTTTATCGGAAAGTCTTCTCTTTCCTAGGAATGACCTGGTTGTTAAATATTGTGAGTTATAATATTAATGATGAATGTTATTAAAATTGAAGCTGTGTTCGGAGTTGAATTTGGAGACGCGAACGTGATATTTGAGTCCGAAATGATGAAATTAGTAAAAATAATCTATAAACATAAAATTTTCCGAGATTAACTATTTGGTCAAAAAGTCAATAGTTGACTTTTTTGGTAAAAGTCAAACTTCGAAATTTCAAAATTTATATTATTGATAAAAATAGTTTCATTATGTTGAAATTATTTGTGTTAGTAAAAATCGACATCTATTCCGATTATAATTGATGTCTGGGGGTTATATTGATAAATCGGATAATTTATCGGATAAATGAGCAATTAATTGCTACTAATTAACATGCTTATATAACTATTTGTTCACATATGTGTACTATTGAATCACATTTTTGTACTATTAGGGGAGTTGGTGCAAAATTGATAATACTTGCATGACTAAGTTAAAAATAGAGGTATAGATGGAGGTGCTATATTGTAATTATTTTTATCACATGATTAGAACTATTGAGTCACATGATTTACTATTGATTCACATTATTTACTATTAGGGGAGTTGGTGCAAGTTTGATAATACTTGCAGGACTAAATTAAAAATGAAGAAAAAGATAAATGTATTATATTGTAATATTTTGAGTCCCAAAATGTGCAATTATCGAAACTATATTTTTCTATAAATAGAAGCTCATTCTTCCTTCATTTCTCATCAATTCACAAAAACTTTAGAACAATTATTATAGAGAGAAATTATAGAGAGAAAGAAGAAGAGAAGTCTGCTACCTCACTATTCTAATATCCAATTTTTTTAAAGTAGGAAATATTATTTGTTGTACTCGTAAGGGGTACTATTTCTTTCTTATTTATGAAGAGAACTTCTATTATTCCATTCTTTATTATTCTGTTGGAATAACCTGTATACGCGGGCTACCCTATACTTGGTGAAATTCTTCTATTATTCCATTCTTTATTATTATGTTGAAATAATCTGTCTATGCAAAGTACTGCATACATGGTGAAATTCTTCTAATATTCTATTCTTTATTATTCTGTTGGAATATCCTGTCTGTGCGTTTTACGTCGGACCTGGTTCCGTTATTTATTATTCTGTTAGAATATCCTGTCTGTGCGTTTTACGCCGGACCTGGTTTCGTTATTTATTATTCTGTTGGAATATCTCGTCGGTGCGTTTTACGCCGGACCTAGTTCCATTCTTTATTATTTTGTTGGAATATCCTGTATGTGCATTTTACGCCGGACCTGGTTCCGTTATTTATTATTCTGTTGGAATAACCTGCCTGTGCGGTCTATCGTATGCATGGTGATTTCTTTTGTTATTCCATTCTTTATTTTACTCAGTTGGTTAAAATTTTGAATTCTATACTCCATGAAATTAGTGGAATATCCTTGATATTTGCGCTTCATCCAAGTATCTTTTCATGAAAATATTCTTCTGAGCATTCTTGAATTTTACTCTATAAAGCAGTATCATGTTGACAATTTGAACGTTATCAATTCCTAGATAAATTAATTCTTGAACTTATTTTATTGAATTCTTATATCATTGTCATCATCCTCATGTTTATATTATGTTGAAAGTCATTTGTGGCCTGTAGTGCATAGATGGACTTGGTATGATTATGACCAGGGATTATTCGGTATAATCATAACTGTAATGTTACAAATGATGTAAGAAAAAGTTCTTATTGACCCGTAGTGCATTGATGGACATTTTTTGGATTCACTTTGGCCGTAGTGTAAAGATGAATTATTTTATGGCATGATCAGGACCATTGATGAAAACATGATTATCTTAAGGCGTAGTGCATGGATAATTCGTGGTCGTGATACTAAAGAATATCATTGGCCGTAGTGCAGGGGTGATTCGATGATTTGAATTATTTATTAAGCTGAGTCCCAGCGATAAATGTGATGAAAAATCTTTTAAATCATAGAACATATTAGATTTTATTCCCTACTTGACTCTTCTAATGGATTGCTTGTTCCGCTGCAGTTAAACTTGATGATTGTTATATTTTATCAATTTAACACTGTTGAAGGCTAACGATAAATTATTCTGCATTATCTTAGTCATAATATTTTTTACTGGGCTAGTTGAGCTCATCCTTTCTTTCACTGTTCTCTTTAGGAAATGAGAACGTAGCTGGGACTAGTCGAAGAACAGAGTGATGGTCTTAGATGGTGCATTAGTAGTCCTCACTATTCTGTGAAATAGTGTGATAATAATTATAAGGAGGACTCCTTTTAAGTTTGTATACTCTCTAGTACACAATATTTGTATTTAAACTCACAGTTTATGTTTTGTCGTATTGTACACGACAATTGTATTATTAAGTTGTATTTGAATTCTGTACCATGTATCTGGCGACTCAAGATGGGTGATGTATTCCTGTTTTGGGGGCGTCACAGTTGGTATCAAAGCTTAGGGATATGATCCCTGGCTGAGATGTGAGACAAGAACTAGGAGGAGAGAGATTGGAAATTTCTTCGCTAGTATGACCTACCTAAGTTTAATTGGTCGGTCAGAATATAGGGATAATATGTGATATGTTAATTTATTTAATTAACCCTTGTTTTGTGACAGTATTTGAGAATAACATCTAAAAATTTTTGAGATGTGCAATGGAGCAAAATAATATGAACGTGTCGCATTACGAGGCTAAGTTTGCGGAGTTATCCCGATTTGCATCCCATTTAGTCGATAATGAGGAGAGAATGACGCGAATAGGGCTCAGTTATTGGAGCGCGATAATGAGTTAGCTCAACCAAAAGGTAACGACCAACAACACGATAATAATCATACCGGTGGCAACAGCCATCGGAACAATGATAACCATCGTGGGGGAAATTATCATGTCAAGAATGGTAACCACTTCGGTAGTAATTATGGCCAAGATAATAGAAGTGGAAATTTCAAGAAGAGAAGGTCATTTAGCTCGATTTTATCGTATAATGAAGTCAAGTCCAGCTAGGACGGTGGCACCAAAGGCGGATACGGACAAAACAAATTTGGTAGTTTAAGGGAGAGCGTTTTTCGTGACGAGGAATCAAACGAAGTTATCACGGGTTAGTTAATCATAAGCTCTTGCGAAGTCTATACCTTATTCGATACCGGTTCTACCTATTCTTTTATCTCTCTTGCTTGCGTTCAACGTTTAAATTTAACTCCGAAGAAGTTAGACTTTGACTTATTGGTTGAAACTCCGTTAGTAGAAATCTTTATTACCTCCATTGTTTATAAATCTTGTTTGATTCAAATCGACACTTTCACGTTACCTGTCGATCTTATCTCTTTGAAAATACTTACCTTTGATGTGATTTTAGAAATCGATTGGTTAACTACTCATCATGCTTTTCGTAAGGTTGTTAGCTTTCATATTCCTAACCAACCTGTTATGCGAATTAGTGCAAAGATGTCTTGTTGATGAATATCTTTGGCCCGTAGTGCAAAGATAAATTTATTAGTATGATTATGAACATGAACTGTGATTTGGTATAACCATGATCTTTGATGTTTCAGGTGATGAAAATTATCTTTGTCTTGGACGAGAAAAAGAATTTAGAACTACAATTACGATTATGAGTTATACATGTGATTGTGGACAGGAATTATTGATTGATGTTACAGGGATAAAACATTGTTGGTGGACTTTTAACATGGAGAAGATAATACATTTTATGGTCTATTTGACTCTTCTAATGGATTGCTCGTTCCGCTGCAACTATGGTTGAAAAGTTTTATCATTTACCATATGTTCTAAATCTCTGATTTATTACTGAGGAAAGCTATTGATAATTTAATTATCTTTAGTCATGATATTCTTTACTGAGCTAGTTGTGCTCACCCTTTTGCTTCACAATTCCTTTCAGGTAATAAAAGTGTAGCTGGGTCGAGCGGGGGATAACAGAGGAATAGAATGGTGGTTTATAGCTGTTGAGGTTCTCCCTAAATAGTATGAAAATAATTTTATTAAGACTTTAGATAAGTGTGTCGTATTATATACGTCATTTGATATTTAATTTTGGTGAACCGAATAGTGTGAGGTGAACTTAACTTTGGAAGGGTGTTTTGCCACTATCATACAAGATGTCTAATGACATACAACCTCGTGTTATCGTAAGACAGGGTTGTGCACATCCACTTGCTGAGTATATTTACGAGCACTACCTATATAATCTTGGTGTTTGTTTGAAGTATAATTCATGATTAGAGACAGTGGAGATAATGATATGTCAAGAGAAGACTCACCATTGGAAAGAATATGATAGTAATTTTTTCGTTTTTCTTTGGGGTCTATTGGGTCAACCAAGGATAATTCTGTGGCCATATGATATCTATCATAACCTAGACGCATGGCCTCCCATGTACGAAGGTTTCCTTGAGCACTTTTCAAAGATTCTAATTTCTAAAACAGTTTTTGACTGTACCTTATGTAATGTATCAATGTGAGGTGATGTCCATAGTTGGGACATGAGTCACAGTTGGTATATATTTGTATCCAAACTCACAGCATATGTGTTGTTGTATTTTGCACGATAATTATTGTAATAAAATTATAGTTGTTTTCTGTACCATGTATTTGGCGACTCAGAATAGGTTGGATGGAATGGACCTATTTTGGGGCGTCACATTTGGTATCAGAGCTTAGGGATATGGTCTCTGGCGGAAATCGGGGAATAGAACTAGGAGGGGAGAGATGAGTAAATCCTTCGCTAGTGTGTCCTACCTAAGCTTATTTGTTGGTTAGTCACAATATCGGAATATTATGTGATATGTTAATTTGTTCAATTAACCCTTGTTTTGAAGCTGTATTCTAGAATGATATCTGAAATACAGGAGATGAGCAATGGAGAAATCATGATGACAGGGAAGATGAAATCTAAAATGAAAGCAAGGTATTCTCAACTATTTGAAATACCAGGCACGTAAATTTCGGGGAGGAAATTTCATAAGGAGGAGAGATTGTAAGACTCCGAATTTTATGAAATAAAAGTATTCAATTTTTTTTATAATTACTATTCAGGAAATGGTTAAATTGATAACAAATTAAAGTTAAGGGTAATATATGAAATTTTTCAAAATACGCAAGTGGTTATAAAATATTCATTTATCGGGGTATTCGTTTGGTCGTAGAATATTCTTTCTGTCGGGGAATATTCTTACGACGGCGCAACTATTTGTGGGTCCCATAACAGAATAACTGTCGGATGAAAAAAATGACAAATTTGAGTTTTTATAAATAACGGCGTAGTTGTTACCGTTAACACTGTTAGAATACCTGGTGGTTAAAATACAGTAATACGCGTAGTTACATAGTTGCACACGATATTGCACAGTATTTTTTTCAATTATTGATTCTTACGTGAGAAGGCACTACTCAATAATTGTTACAGTAATTACTGTTCAATATTTTATTTTATTGAATCAATAATTACTATGTTGATATTTTATATTATTGTTGTTTCAATAATTGTCACTGCACAATATCTCCATTATCAGATCAATAATTCATATTATTTGAATAATATTATTAGATAACATTATTGGCAATATCTAGAAAGTTCTGTCAATGAGAGGTTTGGTCATCTAATTGAGCTCTAGTAAGGAGAAATCTTTATCGAAAAGCCCCCTCTTTCTTGGGAACGGCTTGGTTATCATAATTGTGATTCTGTAATATTATTTGTGAATAATTAATTATTGATTTATATGATAAGGAAATATTTATTTGATGTGGATATAAATGATGGATTTATTTATGTAGTTATTAATGAAGGAATTAATGTTGATGTATTTTATCAGTATTTTATCGGATTGGAGGTATTAAAAGATTAAATCAGTGTTTTTACAGCTTTATAGTGTGAATTATAATTTTTAATCTGACCATTGGATCGTTATAATTTTTGGATAGGTTATACATATATAAGTTGAGTATATGTCCATAAATTTTGAACCGTTAAAAATGAGTGTATAATTTGTTATGAATTTTAAGAGTTGACTGATTCGAAAATTAGGTTATAAATGATTTTGGTGGAAAATTCTAGAATTGGTGGGCCCCACTTTTGGTTGGTGAGAAATGTGGTCAATTGAATTTTCAAATGTGGTGGGTGGAATAGTAGCAGGTAAAGCCATCAGGCAGCAGGTCAAGTCTGCTTCGGCGTGCTAACATTTTTCTATAAATAGAGGGCTAAGTTAGAATTGAAAATCATACCAGAATTCATAAGTTTTCTCCCCTTTTCTCTCTAGATTATCGACTGTATTTTGTGAGTATTTAGATACTTGGTGAGTTGCTATTCATCAGTGCAAGTTTCCTTCAGCGTCATATCTGATATCTAGTCAGAAGTGCTGCTCTTTTGAGGTAAGGGATAGTAAGGGATGTTATATTCTTCATAATGATGTTATTCTTTCAATATCATTATACTGACATATTGGTATGGATCTTATTGTGGAATTTCTACCTTTTTGAGTCGGGGTTACTATTCACGTATACGACACTATTCACGTATACGGCACTATTCATGTATATGGCACTATTTACGTATATGACATTATTTACGTATACGGTACTATGTACAAATACGGAGTACTATTCACGAGTTACTATTCACGAGTTACTTTCACGAGTTACTATTCACATGTTACTATTCATGAGTTACTATTCACGAGTTACTATTCATGAGTGTAGTCTACGTTTCTGTCTTGACTTTGGCAAATGACCGGTAGGCTCGTAGGCAGGCTGTCTCTACGATTCTGAACATGACTTCCTCAACACACTACGATCCCGAGTAAGCTCTACTCGATACACTACGATCCTTCTTCGTTTTCCCTGACAGTTTACGAACTCTGAGATCTACTATCTTGCATACTCCTATTCTGCATTGATAGCTCTCGAGTTAACCTTGACTCACCTGGCAGACTACGACTTCTGGTACAGTGCTCGACGATCAGACTAGCCTATCTATTACATCATAAAATCAACCTAACAAGCTTGATCTTTCTATATTTATAGTTCTTGCACATTATTTCTTTTTAAGGACTTTACAAAGCTGTTTTGCTTATGTAGGATCAACCTAACATGTTTGATCAATTCATTCTAAGCCCTTGTACATATATTTCTATTATCTAACAAAGGACTTTACAGCTTTTCTTAATGCAAGCATACTTGCATATTCATTCATGTATATCATAATCAAATCATATATTAAATAGGAATATCATTCACATGTTTATTCCTGACACCCTTATTTAAAGCTTTCTCCTATTTAAAGTTTTCTTCCCTTCCCAATAATTTTTATTCAATTTAATGCTATAATCCAAGTAGTAATTGGTTGAATAAGAAATAATTGGTTGAATTGAATAAGAAATATTGAGAAGAAAATAATTGGTTGAGACAATTAATAAGGGTAATATAGTATTTTTGCTAGATATTAATTACATTCCTTAATCTGTGTGCATTAAACTTAAACGACAATCTTTTAGGAACAGCGGGAGTACTTCCTTTGTTTCTAAAAGATTGTCGTTTAAGGTTAATACACACAAATTAAGGAATATAATTAATACATGGCAAAAATACTATACTACCCTTATTAATTGTCTCAACCAATTATTTCATTTCCAATATTTCTTATTCAATTCAACCAATTACTTATTATTTAACCAAATACTATTTGGATTATAACATTAAATTGAATAAGAATCATTGGGAAAAGAAAAAAGTTTTAAATAATGGTAAAGTATTAAAAAATAGCTAATGTGTATTGATAAACTCAAAACAACAATCTTTTTGGAATAAAAATTACTTCCTAAAACGATAATCTTTTAGGAACAGAGAGAGTAATACGTTAATTTTCTTTTAAACTTAAGTTATTAATTGTTATTATTAACAAGTGTGCATGCTCTTATAGTGACATATAATATGAAATGGATGGAGTATTTGTTAGGAGTGTTTGTTTTGGTACTTATCTTGCATTTGGATTACAACAATTAATGAGATAATGAAATAATTCATTTTAATATGATTACAAAAAGTTTGGTTGATCTATTAGAATCAAATAAATCATTCATATTTATGACAAATTAATAATTTTCATTTATTATGACTATTGTAGAATAACTCATTATATTTCACTCATTACTTTGTTTGTTCTTTTTTTATTTACTTTTATCTTAATTTTATCTTATGGTAGAAGGAAAACAAACTTACTTTGAACCAAGTGCGGATTTAGAAATTTTTTTCAGTAGGGACAATTTTTAATTAATTTTTTGTTGAAGTTAAATAAAAAAACCTTGAACTAATTATAATATTAAGTAATCATAATAATATTTATAAATTATAATTCAATCATTAGTTATTTGAATAAATATTTAACTATTTAATAATTGTAACAATGTTCTCAAAATCACAATTTTTAAAATATTAATATAATAAATTATTATTTACATTCATGCTTGATGCTTCCCTCGGTGTTGGTGACTTGTTTCAAAGAAAATAAGAAATAAGTCATCATAGACGCATAACTTTGAATAATTATAATTTTGAGCAATTATTTGGTTAAATTTAATCGGTAATTTCGATACATTGTTAATACGCCAAGATTTTCACTTTTTTTACGTAGGTGAAGATGAGAAACACTACATAAGAGCTAAAGGTGATTATGAATTAAAGGGTGCTTTTGTCCTAAACTGGGGAAGAGAAACAAAAAGTTACACTAAAACCTCCGCTGTAAATAGTTGATAAATATTGCGATTTTATCAATCGACTTTTTATTGTGAGTTATGCACATAAATTTAATGGATAATATTTTTATATTATATTTGATATTATAATAAATTAGAGTAAAATACAGTGACACCCCCTCTAGATAATCATAATAACACTTATCTCCTTTCTAATTTCTTAAGTAACACCTGCAAGTTTTTAGGATTGACTAAATTGATAAAGTTACATATTTACCCTTGTATTTTATCAAATTTTAATTACTAAATAATATATATATATATATATATATATATATATATGTGTGTGTGTGTGTGTGTTTAATTATCCTTTTTTTAATACAATACATTTTAATTATAGTTTTATTTGTAATTAAAATTATCTCATTTAAATTGTTGGTAACTTATAAAAAACCAATTTAGTTTAATTAACACATATTTTTACATAAGTGATACAAATATTAAAAAAATTTAAATTAAATTATTAATGAAACTATTCTAATTAGAGTGATTGAGTATATTGATAGTTTAGTTTTTGGTGCTTAACAACAAAAAATATTATTTGAATTTTTAGTTTCATATTATAATTTTTATATGTTAAATTTTATTGAGCATATATAAAAAATTGGGATGTTTATGATTTTGATTACATTTTTTTAGTATACAGTTGACGTTGTTTTTATGCAATGTTAAATAAAAATATATAATTATATTTATTACTACCTCTATCTTGTAATTTTTTTTTATTTTACTATATTTTTTCTTTTTTCAGTAACAACATTTGTCATTTTTACTGAAAATAATTATGTTTAAGTGTGACTTATGTTTAGTTTAATATATGAGAAAAACAATTAATATAATTTTTAATACTTTTTTTATATGAGTAACAAGATTCGTCTAAATTGTAATAATAAGTTTGTTTTAAGTAAATTTTAATATTTGAAAAAAATTATTATTATTTTATTGTGTTAATTTGTAACTTTTTATGGGTATTAACATTATACTTTTTAATTGCCAAAAAATATATTTGAATATATATCACGTAAATTTTAATATTTGAGAAATTTAATTAGTAAAAATTGTATAACTTTATTTTTCTGATAAAATGAATATTTATTATTTTTTGACTTTTATGTTATTTATTGCACAATTTCATAATTTAATTAATTAGATCAAGTAAAGTAAAAATTATGATATACAAATTTATATTTAGTGAAGAAACTAAACATTATAACTTGAAGGGTGTATTAGACATTATATTAAAAATATTTTTAAATATTAGTTGGTCAACCACACTAGGGGTAGTGAATGTTACATATTGTAGATTAGAGGGGTACTGACTGTTACTTGAAAAATTAGAAGGGTGGTGAGTGTTATTATAGTTATCTACAAGGGGTGTCAGTGTATTTTACACAATAAATTAATTTTATAAACATATTCAATCACATTTATTGTAACCCTAATTCGATAAAAATATAACCAGACTCGTAATAACAAACCAAAGTTCATAATTATCCTCCAATAAGCTTTTTCTTCATCTTTTGTAGTGTGTTAACAATAAATGAATTACAAAAAAATGAATACAAATTAATGCGTTAGTGAATTTTCTGTCATATATGATCAATAATCACCATCAAACTCATTTTGTATTCTCTTTTTTAGGCAAAACTAATTATTTAATCACTGTAGTTGATAAATTTTACTTAATACACTACTGAATTTTTAATTTTTTAAATTATCTCATTGAATTAATTATTATTTTCAAATTGGGTCACTCCTTTAAAAAAATTAGACATACGTTAACATTTTATCTACTGGGAAAAAAATACAAAAGTTAAAAATATTAGACGTGGTAAAAAAATAATAAAAAACTTACAAGTAAAAATAAAAAGATCACTTTGGTTAAAAACTATCTCATTACACGAGTATACATAAAACCTAAGACAACATTTTTTTCTCTTTCAGCTTGAATCGAAAAATACAGACAACTCTAAAATTATTTATCTTGGAATCGAAACCAAATCCCACAAAAATTTTATCGGCGTGGCGTTCCTTTCGGAGTAAATGGAATTGATTTGCACATTCGGGTAATCGGATTCCACAAAACAATTATAAATCTATGCAAAAGACAGATTAAGCCATTAATCGAAAGATTATAAGCCATTAATCAAACCAACTAGCTGCATATTGAAGAAGGTTTCGGGGAATAGATAATCTTCCTTGATTATTAAATAAATAAAAATAATAATATATTGTACTATCTATATTTTAAACTATTTATTAATATTGAATTCTTAAAAGTCAATTTAATTTTTTTAAATTTAAAATGAGCATGAATTTATTTAGTTTATGTCAATATAATTATGAATATCATAAATAACTTAAAAAATATTATTAGTTATATGTTGTTCTTAAAATTTAAACAAATCATATTAATTTTTAAAATTTAAAAATGTTTCGTATTAATTTTTTAACATTAATTATTGATATTATATTTCGGAAAGAAGAGAGTATTTTTTTCAATTAAATACTTAAATGCGTACTTGCGAAAGTTTGTTGATATCAGTCTTTTCTTCCCTCGCGAAGACTCGCGGGTTGCCGGAACAGTAAAACTGTGCGCAGCGGCATACTTTATAAACATATTTACTACGTTCTCGATCTCCTCTGCCTGCCAGAATATCTCAGTCCTCCTCTCTTTCAGAACAAGAAACAATCATGATCACCACGGTAATTACGAATCTGCCACCTCCCACATCATTATTGTTCCTTTTTCCAATTCTAAATACAAATATAATATATACACACACACATACAGAGCGCACGAACTTATTTAGATCGAACTTACTGTTTGTGTATATGTATTTCTGGTTTGACATATTTGTTGTGAATTATATATGCAATATGCAGCAAAGGAGTTTCTCAGGGGGTTCTTCACAAAGCCCCAGATCCCCATCTTCTCGACCTCCATATTTATCAGTATCAGTCACTGATCCTGCTAGAATGGGCAATGGCGTCCAAGCTTATATATCCTATAAGGTTATCACTAAGGTAAGCTTATGTGTACATATGTGTATTTATCAATTTCAAGATCATTGGGTTGGGGATAGCCGTTAGAATTTTTTAATTGAATTAGACAAACCTTTTATAATTGGGCTTATTTATTTATTTAATTTCACTGCTTGATGAAGTAATTCTCCTCTGGTAATTTAGATGGGTTAATGCAATTTGGATTGAGAGGTTTGTTGCATGACCTGAGACCTATCTGCACTGCTCTCAAATCAGTGATTTTTTTCTGAAAATATAAACAATGAACCTGAACTGCAGTGAGGCTCTCTGCAACTGCTTCACTTTAATGAACTGCATCCTTGTTTTTCTTTTTGATAGGTAATTTTTGATCCAAGTAACAAATGTTAAATATTATCATGTTATAGTATTTTGGTTTCCTTGTATTAGATGCATACCTTCATAACCAAATCAAGGAAAAACAGTACTTCTGATGGGTATCCTTGTATTAAATGCATACTTTTATAACCAAGTCGAAGGAAAACTGTATTCTTAATAGCATGATTTATGAGCTAAGTGAGAAGATATGGAAAGGAGACGAGGTGTAGCCTAGTTGGTTGGGGATCCCCTCCCATTTGCACAAGAGAGAGTGGTTTGAGTCTCGCTGGCAGCTCCCTGTCTTTTATATCGGCCGATACTGTTACGTATCGGTCACTACTGATATGATATGTATCTTCCGATATGGTATCAGCCAATACTTTGAACCATGATTTCCATTTTCCATGTATACTTGTCAAAAAAATAAAAGAAAAATGCATTCAATGGAAAGGCCTTGTATATCTCTCCTTATGTTGATTGAGAGGGAAGGATTTAACAAGAAGAGAGTGTTTAATCTTACCACTATACGTTTAATCAAAGAATGGAACTTTTTGGGATAGGCAAGGATGGTGTTTTTGGGATTGACAAAAAGATGTGAAGTAAAAGTTTTACCCATCCCCCTGTGTAACCCACTTTTGAGAAGAAAGAATTTGGTGGGTGGAGAGACAAACCTTCTTTGGTTCATTTTCTCCCATTTCCCTCCTACTATCCATCTGTCCCCTTTTTCATCCCAACTCTCTTGACTACCTTATCAACCCTCCTACCAAACAGAGACCTCTCCTTGGATTTAAAATTTTTAATTTACAGGAATTCTGTTCACTTACTTTTGTGTTTGTGCTAAATTATAGAATTTGATTGTACAACTCAACTAAACGACGTCTTTTATCCCAATGTAGGCTGAAATGAATCCCACATGCAAGCAAATTGGGTAGAAAGGCAAGATGAAAGCAAAAATATAAAACAAATGTAAAAAAGAATAAGATAAAATAATTAAAAATATAAGAGGAAATGACTCCTGCTATTTGGTCTGACTGTTCTTTTTTACTTGTTTTGGCAGACAAATTTTCCAGAGTACCAAGGGCCAGAGAAGATAGTTATTAGACGTTATAACGATTTTGTTTGGCTACGTGATCGTCTCTTTGAAAAGTTCAAGGGTATCTTCATTCCTCCTCTTCCAGAGAAGAGCACTGTAGGTAACAAGCCAATACATTCCTCTTTTTTATCTCAAAGATCAAACATATTATGATGTGCTAAATTGTTAAATGCACAACATTATGGACATTCTGAGGACCGTTTTGGTTGCATGAATATTTAATTTTCGCCCTTCCTTCAATTTCTTTTCTGCTTACTCGTCAATCACACATGTTGAAATTTAAACTCCCCCCTCCCCTTCCCCCCAATATATATATATATATATATATATATATATATATAATGGAATGAATATATTTATGTAGAAAAAACATTATACTGATTAAAAAGAAACTCCATCATTAAATAATTACCATTTATTTGACTTGGTCATTAATAATTTTTCATGATTAAAGATCATGCCTGTATAGTCTTTGTAATTCTTATTATTTTATTGTAACAAGTGGGTCATGAACAGCTCTTGGTGAATGGGAAGTTATAAATGATGGAAATGTTTGTTCAGAGCAAAAACAATTTTACCATATTTTGAGGGAAAACTTGCAAATGTAATTTTTAATATTGGCCAAGGATTAAATTTTTAGTATGTAAGACTCGGTTAGAGGTTTTGCCACATAATCCCACAATTAGACCATCTTAGGGTGCTACACAGCTATCCAAGTCAAAGTTACTTTGATTCAGTGCGGAATTTCTACCCCTATGCACAACAGTATTATGATTTGTGGCAAACATGTCCATGTGTATAATTGCTTGAAGCACTTTGAAAGGACTAACTTCTATTTCTGTCATGCAGAGAAATTTAGATTCAGTGCGGAATTTATCGAGATGAGGCGTCAAGCATTGGATATATTTGTTAACAGGATTGCCTCACATCACGAGCTTAAGCAAAGTGAGGATCTGAGAACCTTTTTGCAGGCAGATGAACAGGTATATAAGCTTAATGGTTTAATAACTTAGTTCCTTTTCTGCTACTTCTGAAAGTAAATTTACTTTTACAGGCATGCCCATCTACATTACTGAAGGAGAGTGAAAAGTAATAAATTTGTAGGGACAAACAGGACAGTTCTGGTACATGAAAGCTTCATAGCAAAAACTTCCTCACAAAGCTTAAAAGCATGCATGCGAAATAAACTGCTTTAATAAGTTTTAAGGAAAAAGAATTGACTTAAGAATTTTACGATTTAATGTTTAATAAAAAAGATTTAACAAAGCTGATGCAGTTGCTGTTCTGATAGTGCTACTTAGCTTTGTTCCTGAAGAACTTCATCCCTTAGTGGTGTATCTAGGAACTACACATTGTCCCTGTACAACACTAGTGGCAAAGTAAGTTATGGTTTTTCTTTATTGAGAAAAGAAGTTGATGATAGATGTCCATGCAGGAAAAGGACGATTTTTACTAAATAAAAGGATATTTCCCATACAAGATGAATGGCCTTGAATGGTACTGTAAAAAACTGGAGTCATCACCTAATGGTTTCACAACTTCTGACTCCAATTAGGGAACAAATCCTACAATAGCAGTTATTGGTACAAGGCCTTGAAGAGCTACCTAACATGGCTTCCCTAGAGACCAATTTTTTCAAAATAGCAGAAACATTCTCTTTTCGAAACTATTTTGAAATTTTTTCTTTTCCAATTCAACACATTGAAATAGGATTTTGATCCTTGCATAAAGAATAAAGTAACATTTGAAGTTGAATCTACAAACATCATATGATGTTGCAGGCATATTTATCATCACTTCGAAATAAACTAATTTTTGAAGTAGATTCATGTATACATTTGCGTTCTCTTTCTTTGAATGCGTATTTTTGTGTGGTCCTAGAACTCGAAGTGTTGACAATTTGTTTGAAAAGAAACTTTTGTTTTGTCTAGTGTCTAGAAAGAAGCTCCTCACCAAGGATTAGTTTCTTTTAGTTAGTTGGAAACATAATTGAAGGTTGTGTACACTGGTAGCTGCTACTTGAATTCAAGAAAGGGCATGGCCCTTGATAGAGTTGACTGATGTAATAGGATGCATGTAGTCAACTCAATTGAGGAATAATGATTTGCTGAGTTGAGCTGGTTTTTGTCAATGAAAAACTATCCTCCATGCTTTTAACCTTTTTCATAAGTACATTTATGACTGGTGTAATAGGATGCATGTACCCTTTTTTTAATATATATATATATATATATATTTATATTGATAAGTAGGTGTAAAATTAGAGGAAATCACTATACTTTGTACAGCGTGAGATGTACCTACGGGGAGCTATTGTAACTATTGTTGCATCACCTCACAAGCCTCTTTATTTTAAGAACTATGGAGGTGTCAAATTAACAATAACTATTATATACCTTTAGTGTAGTTCTGGTTACTACTTTGAATTAAATTCCATAAAGTCTAGGGCTTGAGGGCCGTGGTATCATGTTGTTCATTATAAAAAAGAGCCTGATTTTATACTGAATCAGAATTAGTTTAGAATGACAATAAAATTTTAGTTTAACTAGAGGGTGTAATTGAGATAGTCCAGAATGTCATTTCTTTTTAAAATTTTAATTTTACGAATTCCATTTTGTTTAAAGTGCCGTTCAGACATCGACCATTTTTTGTATTTCTTGTTCTCTTTTCATACCTATGTATGTGCCTTTATCATATATATTCATATACGAATATTTGTTATGCATATGATGCTATTATGTTGGTTGTTTTGCAGACAATGGACAGAGCAAGGTCCCAGGAAACTGGAATATTTAAGAAGAAACCTGCTGATTTGATGCAAATATTCAAGGTAACTTGGTGGTTTTCAGAGAATAAATGAACCAGCGAATTATTTAATGCTTGACTATGACATGAGCTGCATTAGGGCTTTCGAGAGGAGCTCCTCATGAAGGCTAAAAATGATCCTGTGATGTGCACATGATAAAAAACCATGAGCTAGAGGACAATTTAACTCTGCGAGCTAACCATGAACTCAAGCTTTAGGCTTCCGAAATTTCATTCTTATTACACTAACTTATCTAAATATTCGACAGGATGTACAATCTAAAGTGAGTGATGTTGTTCTTGGAAAAGAAAAGCCAGTTGAAGAATCGAATCCTGAATATGAGAAACTGAAGCATTACATTTTTGAGCTTGAAGATCACTTAGCTGAAGCCCAGAAGCATGCATTTCACTTGGTAAAGAGACACAGAGGTATTATGCCACCCCCCCTCTCTCTTTCTCTCTCGCTCTATATATATATGTATATGTATCTCAGAAAATGGGTTTGGACATCTTTTCTAAATCTTGTTTTCAGGAAATATTTCTGAAAATACAAGCATTTCAAAACGGAATATGAAATAATAGGGTTAAAAGATTAGGATATATACTAAAGTTTATTATGCACAACTCAACTCAACAGTGCCTTATATCCCAAACTAATTGTATAGGCTGAGAACAATCCCATATGTAAAAATTAATGTTTATTATATTGGAAATTTTTATGTAGTTTAGAACTTAGATATAAACAAATATGTTTTCTTCTTTAAAATATATTTTCAAATTATTTTACTGAGAACTTTTTTTTATAGTATTTTTCAAAAATGGTAGCGAAGCAGAGAATTGAAGAAACAGAATAGTATTGGAAAAACAAATACTGAAAATGAAAGCAGAAAACAGAGATGGTAACCAAATAAGCCCTACTTTTATGTCATATCATTTCCTTTTACATGTAATTTGTATATCACATTTTTTTCCCCTTCCTCCATTCATATATTCAAATGAAATTGAAATGCATTACATGTTTTTTTTTATTCACAGAGTTGGGACAATCTGTATCAGATTTTGGAAGGGCTGTCAAGCTCCTAGGTGATTGTGAAGGAGATGCACTTGGGAATGCATTCTCTGAACTAGGGGCTAAATCAGAGATTTTAGCAGTAAAGCTGCAAAAGGAGGTTAGTTTCACGTGGAAGATATTGTTTTGTTTACATTTTGTGAATCCTAAATTTCAGAAGTTGTTATTGATTATGTCACTTACTTTTCTCTCAATCAGGCCCACCATCTCTTAATGTACTTTGAAGAACCCTTAAAAGATTATGTACGTGCTGTACAATCAATCAAGGTGATTATTTGGCGTCCTTAACTTTCAAAAACCCAGTCATCTACCGATTCTGTGCTGAACTGTTCTTCAGCAATCAGCAGTCTTCTGAACTACTTCAGAGACTGCTGGTCCTATGTACTTTAAGAGACTGAATCAAAGGATCAATATTCTTTCACTTCAGCATTCACACGTGACATTTACATAATCATTTTAGTTTCTTGTTTCCTCACTTTTCCCATATTACTATTTTAGTTTTTTGAACTGGTTCTCATGGTTTTGTTGTTTCCTAACAGGGAACTATAGCAGAAAGAGCCAATGCTTTTAGGCAGCAGTGTGAACTGGCAGAAACAGTGAAACTGAAGGAAATAGATCTGTATGGTCTCATCAAACAATTTTGCTTCTCATTGCCGATCCATTTTTCATTATGAACTATAATTTGCAATCACACTTGAATCCAAGTTTGAGCATTCAGGCAAAAGTGAATCTTCTTTCGCAGCCTGCACCACCACCCCCATCCCCGCCAAAATGAAATAATATGCTGATCTCTCTGCCAAGTCATTGCGCAATCATTTTGAAGTTTGTTTTTTGGCGAAACATCGCAAATGGTTTAAAGGTTCAAAATGATTACCTCATTGTTATAGACACCCAAGTATTTTACAATTCTCACAAAACACATTTAAATTGACACATGAACATAGTTACAGGCAATTTTTTGTTTGGAGAAAACCCCTCTAATTAGTGGAACGGAGTTGTTGTGATGAAGTTTATGTCAATTCCTTTCCTCGTTGTCCTGGAGTGTATAGTTTATATTATATTTGTTTTTTTTATGCAGCAACAAACTGAGGTTAATGCGATCAGAAAAGATGGTAGATGCTGAGCATGAGTATGAAGAGGTAAGTAAAGCTTATGACGGCCCAGTGGATTTCTTCTTTATTTAAGCTCTAATAGGTTTGTGTGATGCAGCTTAAGGCTGACAGTGAGGAAGCAACAAGAAGATTTGAGATTATAGTGCGGCTAATGAATGAAGAGATTGTACGCTTTCAAGAGCAGAAAACAATAGATATGGGGATTGCCTTCCATGAATTTGCAAAGGGACAAGCTCGCTTAGCAAATGGTATCGCTGATGCCTGGCGAAGTCTCCTTCCCAAGCTCGAGGCTTTGTCTTCTTCGTAATAAATTAGACAAATTAGGTAGTTGTTGTTTTGTAAAGACAGACTTACATAGCATAGCTTTCTCCCATGTTGTACGAACTGAACTGTAGTGAATTTTCATTTTGTTACTTGTACAAACCCAAAGCAAACTGTAAAACTTGTTGCGGAGAAGGATTAGTTTATTTTCGAGCAACAAACAATAACAATATATGTACCAATTAAAACCACTTTTAGATTCATATCAGCATTTTACTTAATTAAAGAAATGTTTCTTTCCTTTTTCATATTGTCTTAATGTGCCAATTTTGTTATTCAGATTTGTTCGAGGCATGAGACTCTTATTATTATTACTATATTTGCATCTAAAGATGCTCATAATCCACTAATTGATGTTATTTAATTTTAATTTCTTGATTTAACAAATAAATAAATTATTTTGAGTCAATAACAGGAAATTTGTCTCGGCAAGGGTTTAAATTAGCAACTAATAATTTTAGTTTACATAAATGTTAAACATACATGGAATTCATTCAATGGAAAGTGAAGTCTATTTAAAAATTTGGGCTTGGGTTTGGGTTTGTCAATAAATAAAGTCAATTCTACTCCTGTTTGGGATTGGGCGAGACAGCATGAATAAAATTATTAGTTTGAGAGCTTTTCAAATTTAAATGAGATGATTAATTAACAAATATGAAACTAAAAATATTATTAGTATTTTTAAAATAATTTACATTATAATTATTAGTATTATTAATAGAACGAGTGAGAGTATTACAAATGCTTTTAAGGACACAAGTGAAAGCCAGTCCTCCACCTCATAATAAACTTACAAATTAAAAAAAGGAAAGCTTATCCATCCTATCCACTTAGTTTCACTCTCTCAATCCTCCTACGCACTACAGACTACAGAGTTGAGTTGAGTTGTTCCAATTCAAGCCAGCCATGGCTTCTTCTACTGTGAGCATTGGGCAACTCTTGAGTGTAAGTGGAGCTAATTCCCACGCCCATTTCTCCTCCGCCGCATCCCGGTTTTGTCCCCGTTCACTTCCCTCTATTCAAAATGATGATCGGTTTTTTAGAGTCGGTGATCAAAGGTTCTGCAGCCACCGGAATATAATGCCTGTTTTCAGAAGAGCGACATCTGGCATTTCACCTGCTGCTAACCAAGAGGATGAAGATGGAGTGTCTTTGGGAACCATGAAGCTGCCATCGGATACTGACATTCCTAGATTCGAAACCTTGCTCTTTCAGGTATGTATTGTCTCCATTGATTATAAATTACGGACTGTTGGTTAGATTCAATTCCCTAGGCCCTAGGCCCTAGCTAGCTGCGTTTATCATCAGTTTTACGTTTAACAAGTTTTTATTTTTTTTTACATGCATGTTTTTTAATTCATGGTTACAGTGGGCTAATAGTCTCTGCCAAGGTGCTTCTCTGCCACTTCCAGTTCCTTTGAAGGTTGGTCATGCCCAATTTATATATATATGTACTTGTAGCAGTTTTGAAAGGAAATATTTCCTTTTCCCTCACTAATCTAGTTAGGATTGTGGTGGTCCAATCCAATGTTGATTGGGTATGAGTGAATATAATAAGTTTAGTAGTATTTGCAATGAACATGTTATATATAAAAACAAATTAAGGCTAAGTTTATTATGTATTTCATGAATTGAACAGGTTGATAAAATTGCTGGTGGAGTTAGAATTGGGTTCGTTACCATCAGAGATGGAAAGACTGAAGTTCTTGTGCATATAGATTGCTTAGTTTATCCCCCGTCCGCCGGCGTTCCATTTTTCCGAGCTATAAGAAATGGAGCATTGAAAGAAAAGTCACCTCCTGGGGAGCCAAGGATCATGAAAAGCCTTCTAGCCGCCCTTAAAAAATCTGTTGAAATAGCCAGAGTTTAAAGCAGTGTGTGTATTCTTTCTTAAAACATAGATATCTTTCCCTGTAATTAATATTATTATTATGTTACCTCCTACTTTATGAATTATGATGATGGATATATACTTTACTTTTCTTATAAACCAGTATAAAAACTTGACTTTAAACAGTAATCAACACATAAGTTGTTGAGTTAAAAAAAAAAAGCTTATATCCCAATGATGATCCCACGTATGTAGATTGATTGGAGGGAAAATTTTGGTATAGTTAAGGAATTATATTTATTCTATAATTCCACTCCTCCCAAAAAAACATTTTTATATTCTCTCTCTAGAAATAAATCAAATTATCCCAAAAAAAATTAAAACAGAATAATCTCATTTCCAATCAAAATCACATATAATTAATCAAGAAAATAACATATTGTTCCCAATGCCTCAATCCACAAATCTCTATTAAAATTTCTAATTAAAAATACATGTTCCAACCATGTATATTCTTGTTTGGATTTCTACTCGAGGTGGTTTATCATCTGTCGCTCCCGCACCCTTTGCCACCACCGTCAGCGCCAATTTTTTCCAACCAGAATTCCCTAATTACTAAACAAAGGATTAACCTTTAATTGGAAATAAAATACAATAAAATAGACAAATCTCAGCTCAAAGAGAAACTTAATTTTGACTACATAAAAGCTAAAAGCATAAAGAAATGAAGAAATTTACAAAACATTGCCTCTGTACCCAAATGAATGCATCTTTTTCGCATCTTTCTCTCCCCTCTGTAAAACCCCTTGAAGAATTTCTCTTCTTAGGTTAAGCTATTGACGACTTATTACTGTTGATCTATGGACCACTAATCCCTCCGCCACTCCCAAAGGTCTCGCTCCTTTCGTCCTCAAATCATTCCCCGCCTTCCTCTACTTCGTCGCTCACGACAACCCGCCGCTAGAATGCACCGTATGCTTATCAGAATTCAAAGATAACGAAACGGGTTGGATCTTACCGAAATGCAAACACGCTTCATCATCTTCTTCTTCGTTGCCGCAATTACTGAATGTTAGGGACGGTTTGTTTAGGACTGATGAATGACTTAATTGGTCAGGTGCGTTTGTTTTGGACAAAAAACGTCTGAATGTTTGAATTAGTCAAATGATTGAGTTGAATGACTAAGTTCAGATTATTTTTGCTGAATGAGCAGCTGAATAAGATATAAATTTTTTAAAAAAATAATAGTATTAACTATTATATTAAGTAATATTAAATAAATTTACAATAACTTTGAATTTTTTCAGAGGGATAAAATAATAAAATTATGTCATTCAGATGTTTCAGACATGTTAATTATTAAACAATTTTTTTCATTCAAATTCATATTCATTCAATTTTTATCAAATAGCTCCTAAGTTGAAAATTTCAATAAGAGGACTAGATATTGGGACGACGAGAGCAAATGGGTTGAAAACCATGGGCGGTCCATCTTGTAACAAGTCTTATAAGTTTGAATTAATTTTCTAAATTTCTGAGAGAAATTTTCAGAGTTTTGTTTCTTAATTACTTGAATTACTTTTTTACCCTTGAATTGTTTTAATATTATAAAACAAATTGATTTATAGTTGAATTACTTTTTTTACCTTTAAAATTGGAACATATTAAACTACGTCATGTGTCATGTCAATTTTTTGTTAAAAAAATTAATGTCAAAGACGGAATTTGAGATTTTTGTTAGTAAATTAAAGTTTAATAAGTTGATTGTAAGGAGAAAAAAAAGTTGAGTTAATTGAAGTAGAATGATAAAAAAACATTTAACACTCGTTTTCTTGCTTAGTCGTATGCCAGAACTTTACGATCAATTAGTAAAGAAAGAAAGGACTCCTATACTATATATAGAGAGGATTAGAGGTTAATGGAATTTACAAGGTAGAAGTAGCCGATTGGATTATAATAAATATGCACTTGAATATTCCCTTTTTTGTCTGCAGGAATTTGATGTAAGGAACAAAGTATGAATCTACAACTAATATACGATTCACCTGTCAATATAAATATATTAACCTAGAGATTCACTACCATGCCATTGATAATAACTCATACAAACAATATTCTACAAGCAAAGATGGAGAAAGTAAAACCACAAAGTATTCTTAGTACTAATGGGGAGGAAGACGGTTATGACGCTGTGGTTGTGGGTTCTGGATATGGAGGTTCAAGGTGTGTTTGGTGGAGAAAGGCCGGAAATGGGAAGCTCACGACTTTCCAACCGACAGTTTTAAGATGGTATCAGCTTTCAGGTTTGAAAATAGGGACTTGGGATTCAGCTTTGGCCCCAAAGACGCTTTATTTCAGGTCTTTTTCTTTCTCCCCTATCTATACTTCCAATATACATATTGTTCCCCTCCTATCAGGATGAACAATTCATTCTGATGGGGCTCACATATGAGTTGGAGGACAACTTTACTGAATCCGGATATGCAATCTTCATACATAACTACACCTATACACAACTCAGTTACTGAGAGACCTGACACTTATTTCGTTTGAAACATTTCATGCTAATAAAATCTCAAGGCTACGCCGACGCGGCTAGTAAATACTAGTAGAGCTGTAACTCAAGTATAACTGTACTTTAAATACTTGAGTGAATTTTAAGTTTGATTAAGTGTATATTTGAGAGTACAGGTATATGAACAAGAAGATTCTTTAGCCGCTATGGCCTGTGGGCTCGGTGGAGGTTCATTAGTTAATGCAGGAGTGATGATACCAACCCCTAGTTCGTGCAAGAAGGAATCCCAAATGGCCAAAAGAATGGGAAAAAGATTGGGAATTCTTTGAAGCTTCTGCTTCCGCCATGCTGAGGGCTCAAAGTGTTCCCACCAAGTTTCCGAGTGCCAAAGTTATGGAAGAAATTATTGGAGAAGAGTATGAGGAAAGTAAAAAAACTCCCCTGAAGCTGAGCGTAAACTTTGATTTGGAAGATCAACCATCAAATTTGAAAAAGTCTGCCGAAATGGGTAGTTGCTTAGCCTGTGGAAATTGTCTCTCTGGCTGCCCCTACAATGCCAAAAACTCTACAGACAAGAACTATATTTTCTCGGCAATTCAGGTAAATCCCTGTCCCCGAGGGAAAAACATGGAGTGGAAGTATTAAAGTAATGTTTTCGTCTGATGCAGGAAGGATGCAGTATTAAAACAGAATGCCAAGTTCAGTATGTGGTCAAAAACCCAGCTGACATTTGCAATGAAGGAAATATTAGTAAAAAAAGGCGACAGGGGCGGCGATGGATTGTATTCTTCAATGAGATTGACCGTGTGGAGTGTGATTTTGTAATCCTATCAGGTACAACAAATTAGCAACAGATCCAAGGATTTTATTAGAATATTATTGGATATGGAACCACAATAATGTTTGTCATTTCTTAATGTTTTCTTGAATTTTTGTAGCTGGAGTTTTTGGCACAACAAATATACTGTTCCAGTCTCAAATGAGAGGATTGAAACTATCAGATTCGCTCGGATCAGGGCTATGTTGCAACGGAAATAATGTTGCTTATCTCGCTGGAAGTTCAGCACCCTTGAATGCCTCTGGCTTAGACAGAAAGCACTTCTCAAAAATACCATTTCAAGAACGGCCTGGACCGGCCATTTCTTCATCATACACTTCTTCTTTAGGGTTCACAATTCAGGTTCAAGGCTTTCTCCTCGTTTTGCCGAAAACTTGATACTTGGACCATATTATATCTTTTAGCTAAATTTGTAATTTTATTAATTAAATAAAGTTTTGAGAAATTAGAGTTGGCTCTACTAAAAGTGAAATTACCTTGTAACTAATATTTTGATTCAATATAACATAATACTCCCTCCGTTCTTAAAAGATTGTCGTTTAAGGTTTTCGCACATGAATTAAGGAAGTGCCATTTACCAAGTAAAATTTGTTTGAAATTCCATCACTACCCTTTTATGAGAAATTGAAAACTATTAATACAAGGGACAATTTCTTGGGACAATGAGAGAAGGTAGGGATAATATAGGAAAATAAATAATTTATTCTTCTCGAAAGTTGTAAATGACAAATATTTTGGAACAAATTTTTTCTCCTAAAACGACATCTTTTAGGAACGGAGGGAGTAGCATTTTATCATTTCCAAGAAAAGCTATCGACTTTGCCTAATCTGCCGAGCTGTTCTAAGATTTCAGTTTGCAATTAATCTTTGACGTTCTCAACTCTAAAAAACCACTTTGACATTCCTAGACATGCTTGAAAAATAAACTCTTACGCACACATAACTATACATATGGGACTTCTTACTAGAATTTAATGAAAAACAAAAAATCATAGTTCGAAAAGTCGGCGACGACTAGGGCCTAGTCCTTTGATTTAGTCGTTGGCCGACTTAGTCAGGCTTCAGTCGGCGACTAGTCGGGAAAGTCACCCAGTCGGAGTAAATCAAAAAATCGGAACAAGTCGGAGAAAATCAGAAAAAATGGGAGCGGATGAGGTCCTTCTACCTAGAAGAAGTGGTATAAATGTGAGAGAACTAGATGAAGACGAGTTTATGTCGGAAGATGATGACAACGAAGAGGAAGATGATGATTATGAGTTTGAGTCCGATGGAGAGCAAGTCTTGGATTGATATGGAGAGGAGGAGGAGGAGTGATTGACTATTGATTTTGTGCTACTTAGTTTCATTTCGTTAATTGGTTTTGAACTTAGAATGTCAAACTATTTGGTTTTACTTAGTTTCCATGTTTTTATTTGATTATTTGTGTTACTTATGTTATTCTACTTACTCATAACTTATGAAGGAGGAAGGATAATATATATTTTAAAAAAATAATTGAAAATCCGACTAGCCGATTAATCCCGACTAATCCCCTAGTCTCTAGTCGGTAGCCAACTGACCTGAGATCAACTAGCGACTTTTAGAACACTGCAAAAAATGATAAGTATGAGTTTTTACTACTTCATAGTATAAATTTTCAGTATTTAATACTTTTTTCCTCTTGCTACAGAGCGCAGTGCTTCCAACAGCTTATGTCTACCTGCTATTCAAAGGGATGACAACTTATGGATGGCCACCAGGCTATGGGATTTTACATGGAATTTTGGGTAAGCTGAAGTGCATTTTAGGAATGAAGAACTGCCAGTCAATGATTCTTAATGTTATGGGATATGATGAGAGTGATGGGAAAATTACATTTCAAAAAGACACAAACAGGATCTGCTTTCGGCCACCCCAAGATCCTTTACTACCACGAAAGATCGGAGCCTTTCAGAAACTCACAAAAAAGTTGGGCGGAATTCTTTACATGTCAAGGTATAGGAGCACATCTGTTCAACATTTAGGTGGTTGCAATGCATCAACAGATCCTTCACATGGTGTTTGTAATACTAATGGTCAAGATTTTGACACAAATTTTTCTAACACCGTGCATGCTGGTCTCTATATTTGTGATGCTTCCTTAATACTTTGCTCTGTAGGCATAAACCCGTGTCTCACTATTGCTACAGCCTCTGAGCATGTACACCTTGTGCAGGATGTTCTCGAGTACAAGAACAAAGATGGTGTAAGATTTATTGACAAAACTTTTGATCAAAACCCTGGTTCGGTCAGTTCTGAGAAATCAGATAGCAGCCAAAGATCTTCTGTTGTGTTCACAGAAATCATGAGAGGGCATGTAGGGGGTATGCCATGCACTGCTTATCTCAAAATAAAGCTGAATTCTAGGACTTCTAAAGATTGTGATAGAATGAGTATGATTATTGGAAAATCTCATCCACTTCTCAGAGGAAAAGTAGGTGGATATGTTGTATGTATAGCTATAGAGATGGATAAATTACATGTTATTGATGGAGAATTAGACTTGTGTGAAGTAGATATCAGAAGTCCTTATACACAATATATGCACTGTCATCTCATCCTTGCAGCTTCTTCTGGTTCAAGGTTTGATGATATTTGGTTGTTTTCATAAATATTAGTCCATTTTTTCTTAGTTTATATCTTGTTACTAACAAAAGGTCCTTCTCTTGTAGATATATTCTTGAAGGGAAGAAAGTAATGAATCCTTTTCTATTTGGATTATATCTATGGAAAGAATCAACAGTGATGCATGCTACATTCAAAAAGGTTATTGGAAACAGTATGAAGGATCACAATACCATCAATTTGAGGGGAAATCTTCATATTTCAATGATCGACCTCCTAAGGAGCGTGATCAGTATGAAAGGGAATAGCAAAGGGAAGTTTATATGTCTTTTGTTACAATCATTCCTCAGAACTTACATATTACAGATACCACGTGGGAGTTACAAGGGCTTCCCCAATTCTGAAGGTTACCAAAGACCTTATCCAAGCAATAATCTGCTCAAAATCAAAACAGGTATTTAGGATTATGCCTCAACTTGATTTACATATATACTACTAATTAACAATTGGATGTCCCAACTCTGAGTCAAACCTCGATGGGTTTACCAAGTGATACTTTTATTTATTGTTTGTGGATTGCTGCACATTCCCAGCAATATTAAACATAAAGATAATTCCTTGTATGCAGTTCTGCCTTAAGCAGACGTGATCACAGACATAGTGGTGGCCTATCTAAATTACTACACGAATATTATGTTACTGACCAAATAGAGAAAATATTTCAAGAAGGGTGACCAACCTAGGGAAGAATTCAGTCATCAAAGGGACAACTCTAACTAAGCCATTCAACTTGGCTTTGCTTTTCCTAATTATTTTGTAGTGCGGTACTAAAATTCATAATGTGGGTGCTTTCTGTAAATTTTGCAGAAGACGGTTTCATCATCAGTTGCAAGCAATGGAAGTGCAGTCAGAGTCCATTGGAGCTTGAAGGAGAAAGAAAATTGAATCCAGTCCTCCTTATTAATGGGTATTCAACAGAGAGTTATTGGCTACCAACAGAACCAAATGATTTGGTAAGAACTTTACTAGAAGAAGGGCATGAAACATGGCTACTTCAACCAAGATTACACCCTTCAAATTCTTCAAACAGCTTCTCAATTGAAGATATTGGCAGATATGATATACCCGCGGGTAAGATTGGAAAAAAAACGCAATTGAAATTTTATGCGCAGTCAGTTACCTTATGAGCATTTTAACTATCTCACATTTCCCTATTATCTGCAGTAATCAACAAGATATTTGAGTTGAATGGAAAATCCATAAAAGTCCATGTGGTTGCACATTGCTCTTATGGGACGTCATGTCTCACCCTCCCAAATAGCTTCTCTCTCTTGCACCAACTCTTCAATGTTCTTCAAGCTCACAGCTTTACCCACCTTCAAAATGTGGCTTCCCCTTTTGCCGGTACACACTCTCTACTTGTATTAAATCTAATACACATGACTAGCAGAGTACAAAAACTTGTGATTGAGAACCATTCTCTCAACATAGAATTATTTTTCGAGAGTTAATCGGAGCACAAGTTTCCTTTAGTCTTTTAAATAGGCCAACAATATGAAAACAACTTTAAACCCTTTTTTCTATTTTTGGTGTCCTACCTAATGTTTTAACTTCAATCAACATGCAGATATCAATGGTAATACTAGGAAAAAACAAGACATTACCTCTGTTCAGAAAATTGAAGACCAGTTCTCCACAAAGATTTTTAAGATTCATAGCTCGTTTTATGCCACGTTACGAGAGATGCATCTGTGATGAATGTGAAGTCTTTTCAGGAATATTTGGGAACACATTTTGGCACAAAAACATAACCCCCAGCATGCACTATTGGCTGAACAAAAAAAGCTTACCAGCACTTCCAATGGCAGCATTTCCTCACCTTAGGAAAATCTGCAACTCCGGATTTATAGTTGACAGCAACGGAAAGAACTCATATTTAATCCATCCGGAGAGAATGGCATTGGCAACGCTATATATATCGGGTGGAAAAACTCTTCTAGTGACTCCCCAGACTTCTTTTCTTGCTAACAAGTACATGAAGTTGCACCAGCCTAATTACAGACATGAGAGAGTAGTTGTGGAGGGTTTTGGACACTCCGATTTATTGATTGGAGAAGAGACTTGTATGAAGGTTTTTCCTCACATTATCTCTCATATTCGATTGGCTGAAAAAGAAAGAATTTCATCAGCAGTTGATAGCAATGAAAGGCAGTACTACAGTAAAGAGGCCTTGACTTGGGGTGATGATCCATATGAGGAAAGAAAGGGAGGAATTGGGAGTTGGATTTCTCCTCTGATCTATGTTTGGCTGTTTCTGTTTCTTTTGGTGTTAGTTTATTTAGTTATATGATCTCTTAAGTCCCTTCCTCTATGTTTGGTTGCTGGAATAAGAAAATGTAGAGATCGAATTTCCGAGTTAAGAAGCCAGCCAAGGGGGTTTTGTTAGCTTTTTCTTAATTAGTTTTTCCGGCACTAAAAATGGAGTGTATAGAAAATCAAAAAGAATTGTTGCTCATATTGGTTGATATTTCCACAGTGGTCGCTACCATTTTAACTAAATTTATACTTTCTGTCCAATTTGCCCATCTGAGACTACTACCCAGTTCCCCTCTCTCTCATCCTCCCTCTTTCTGCAACTCAACTTCGCACTCAAACCCTTCACCCATCTCAGGCCGCTCCCCGGCTAACCCCAAATCCCCTACAAAATTTCCCATCTTTTCCCCACTTTTTGAGAAAGTTATATGAATTGATTTCGATTTTTCAATGCCTTGTATCAAGATGTAATGGTAGAGCGTTTCTAAGATGCTCTTCTTCCTCTTCAATATTCAATAAAATAGAACTCAAAAGTGATTCAGAGCTATCACCTAGTCGACTGTAATTTGGATAGACAAAAAGGTGGCTCCAAATGCAACGATTCGGATAAGGAAACGGAGAGAAAACCCACTAAAGAAAATCATTTATATCCCCCTAAATCACCATCTGCCTCATCCTCCCAACCAAAAAGGCACTACAATCTATTACCCAACAAAGCAGCATAATTCCGATAAGCACAAACACTAACTCAATTAAAGGGGTGCTAGACGAAATTTGAGGATAAGAAACGGTGTTTCGTGGCCATAGGATGATTAACGAGTATCTTTTTTGATGGCACAACGGATGGTTATGTTGTGTGTGGTGGGGATAGAGGTTTGCAGCAAAGATGAATTTAAATTTTGAAAGAAGCTGGTCTGATGTTGGTTGGTAACAGAGTTTGAGAGAGAGGGAGAGAGAGGGCAACTCGGTATTGATAAATTGAACTGTGATGTTGGCGGAGAACAGAGTTTGAGAGAGAGCACGACAGAGATTGACCCAACGGGGGCAAATTAAGTAGTTTAATTAGAAGGGAGATAACCAGTTTTCTTACCAACAGTTATAAAAATATTTAAGGAATGTGTATTTAATTAAGATTTTTAAAAAAAATTTAAAATTTATATTTGTATTCAATTAAAATATTTAAAGATATTTAAAGAGTATAAAAATTTATTAGTAATGTGTTAATGCGTTATAAAACTGAAAAATTAAAAAGATGCAAGATAGAAGTTTTTAATAATTTTCTTAGTAGTGTTCGTTTCGTATGATAAGTTGTATTTTATAAATAATAAAGTTGGAATACAAATTCTATAAGAATAATCAAATCATGAAGTAAAATAATGAGCTAGATATTTAGGGAATCATATGGAGTAATATTATATTAGTACTCCCTCTGTCCCAAATTAACTGCTCAATTTTGACCTTTTTAAGTCAAATTGACTTTTTTTAGAATTAATAATTAAGCATATATAAATATATTTCTAATATTATAAAAATTGGGATTAGTAATAAATTGTATATACTTTCTTTTGGTTATAATCTCTTCACCTATATTTTAACAAAAATAGTAAAAAGATTATTTTTAAAAATGGTCAATTTGACTTTAAAAAGTCAAAACTGAGCAATTAATTTGGGACGGAGGGAGTAGTATTTTTATCTTTGAAGACTGATTCTAGGCAGCCCAGTCAATGATATATGGATGTGATTGAGTGTCACGATATTTAACATTTTACATTCCTAAATCATAATTAAAGTTTAGATCACATGGATATTAAATGTCGTGTCGTGTCGTGACATTCATTTTTTGAATTATTCTTTGTATAAAATTCGTAGTTGAAAATTGTCAAAATCTTAGTATAGAAATAGGGTCTCCATCCACAGCAATCGGTTGTTGGGGAGCAACCCCTTTTATCCATCCGGTACAAGTTGTACCGGCCTTAAATTTTTTTTTTATAAGCCGGTACAGCTTGTACCGACTGGATAAAAGGGATTGCTCCCCAACAACCGGTTGCTGTGGATGGAGAGCTATATATAGTTTAAAAGTTAGTCGCCATTAATGGATGTCACTTTTTATTCAAACAATCATTTTCTTTCAAGTTGCTTCAAAAGCTGAATTTATTAAAAATATATATTTGATTTTGTCCAAAATGAGATATAATTATCATATTGAGCTAGTTTAATATGCATTTGTATTTGTAATAATTCTTAATACCTTCATCTTTCAAGACATCAACATTTGTGATACATATTTATCATGGGAAAGAAGAAGAAGAAGAAGAAGCATCGATTATTAGAACAATTATGATAAAATGTGGGGGTTTTAGATTAAGACTTATGAATGAATTAATTAATCAAGTTCTTATCGAGTTGACCCACTTACCAATTGAGACAACTCAGTACTACCAAAGCTGACTCAATCAACTGTCACTAAATTACATTATAAAACAAACAAAGTTATAAAATTCCAACCGAGATGACTCGGTTATTTAAGAATTTTTTAAAAAGACTATTTGTGTTGACTCACTATACACATTAATAGTCTTCCATTTATAAGGAGTATTATTCTTAAATTATATATGGTAAACAACAGTCACTAAACAACATTATTAAACAAACTAATTTTTAAAATTCCAACCGAGATCACTCAATTATTTAAGAGGTTTTTAGATGACTATCCGAGTTAACTCACTATATGAATAGACAATCTTCCCTTTATATATAAGAATAGATACTACCATAATTGGAGTTTATTTATGTTTAATTATTAGCAAATTAAATTGGTAATCTGTTTTAGTACACTTTCTTTGAGTTTAGCTAAATAAAATTTAAGCGCTAAGGTCAATTAATAAAAAAATAAATGTTAAAAGTCGTATTTATTGTGTATGATCACGAACTTAATTTTTTGAGCTCTTCTAGACGGACATAAAAATTGGATATAAGTGTATTTGAATTTTACATATTTGTATTTTTACCCACCGTTGAGGTCAAAATACAAATGAGTAAAATTCAAATACACTCATGTCCAATTTTCATGTTCACGTAGAATTATTATAATTTTTTACACACAAATGCGCTACTGGAGTGTAACACGTCCTCGCCTAATTTTTTCTTGCTATCGCTAGATTTTAATATTAAATGGCAAAACTAATGATTTAACAATTGTAGTTGGCAAGTTTTACTTAATACATTACTGAACTTTTAATTTTTCGAATTACCCTATTGAACTAATTATTTTTTTTAAATTGAGTCATTCTGTTAACTCTGGCTTACCACCGTTAAATCTTTTCCTACGTGGACATATGAAAAATGTCATGTCCTATTCTTTTTTTTTTCTCTCTCTCTATCCTCACATCTGCCTATCCCTTCTTCAAACATATGAGCTGAACCTGAAGGAGAGCTTTTCTACATCAGATCTCGATCCATAACCAACAATTATACTTGACGAGATGAAAAGGTAAATCATTAATTTTCAAAAAGATTTCCCAACTTCTCTCAATTTCAAAACCCCAATTGAGTCCAATTTTTAAACTTTCATACGTAAAAGGGAATTCCAAAGCCCTAAAAGAGTCCAATTTTAAAATTTACATATTTACAAAAGAATTAGGGTTCCAACCTCTGCTCAAAATTTCAGCCAGCGCTAGAAAAATTGAGTTTATTTTAATATAGGTGGGTGATGGCGGTTGATTGATGATTTCAACCATAGCCAACAGAAAAAATTAGAAAATAAGTTTGAAAGAGTTTGTTGGAGAAGTTCCCCAATTCAATGAAAACCTTCATGATAATCATTTTTACTCTAAAGTTTTAACATACCTCAATTCTTTAGCTTCCGTTGAAGAGTCCGATTTCACTAATCTCTTCTCCGACAAGAAATTCAAACGATATTATCCTCTGCAACTTTTTGATTTATTTGGAAACGGTAGTTCGGCACATGAACTTCTTCGGGCTGAACTATGAGTGGTGGGTGAGCTATACGTCGAATCGAGGTTGGCTTGGATGAACAAGATATGGTGGTCACTACCAGAGGTTGTCATCGTTGGTGCTCTGGTCAGCTATGGTGATAATAAGAAAAATACGACAGAGCTATGGAAGAGGAATGAGAAAAGGGTTTTGACTCTTAATCCAAGTAGGACAGTCAATGTTATTTTTCTGTTTTTTATTTTTTTTACTTGCCACATGTGAAAAAAATATTATTTTTTTGCCACATAGTAATATTTTTTATTTTTTTATTTCTTTTCCGAGCCACGTAGATAAAAATTTAACGTCTGTTTAATTTTTTTTAACAGACTGGCCCAATTGTAAATTTAAAATTAGTTCAATTGGGTAATTTAAAAAATTAAAAGTTTAGTAATGTATTAAAGTAAAACTTGTCAACTAAGTGGTTAAATAATTAGTTTTGCCTTTATTAAATTGTAACAATATAGGTTATTATAAAAATAATACTAATAAGAGGAAGAAATGAAGGACTCGTATACTATATTCCGGTCAATAAAAGGTGTCGATAAGCTATAGAGTCTAATTTCATTGTAGTTGAAATTTGACTATATATATTTTTTTTTCTCTTTCTTGTGCACATTTACTAAAGAAACAAAAGTTGAATCTACAAGTAATATACAATTATGTGGTTATAATAATTGGTAATAATATTAATGAGATTCAGCAGTTACTATAAATACAACTCGATCGGAGAAATTCATAGCCTCACCATTCCTACAAATTAACAACATTTTCTTGTACAAGTAATTAAAAATATAATGGAGAGCGTAAAAGCAGAAAGTAGGCTTACTACTGATTGGGAGGAAGGCGGTTATGATGCTGTTGTGGTTGGCTCTGGATATGGAGGATCTGTGGCGGCGTGTCGGATGTCAATGGCGGGCTTCAAGGTTTGTTTGGTGGAGAAAGGCCGGAGATGGGAAGCTCATGACTTTCCAACTGACAGTTTTAAGATGGTATCAGCTTTGAGGTTTGAAAATAGGAATTTTGGATTCATCTTTGGCCCCAAACACGCTTTATTACAGGTCTTTTTCTTGGTCTATCAAACTACTTGTAATATACAGTATTTTTTTGTTTTTATTTCTAAAATGAGAAGTATATTTTTATTTTTTAAAGTAAATTTATAAAAATTTAAACTTTAAAATTATTGATTTATTTACTTTGTACATCAATAATTTTTTTTTTTATCAGAGGACCGAGAGAGTATAAATATATGTACCTTTATACATGTTTTTGACAGCGTAGATAGTAGTATTTATATTTATGATTTTATATATGTTAGAATTTAAAAACGAATAATATTATAATCACATAAATATGATATTATATAAAAGACCGAAAAATAACAACACTCAATATATTCTTCTCTTGAATAGCTAATTTTTTAAGAGAAAATAAATTGGAGCCTATATTGTAACATTTGGTATCAGGCCAGATTAAAATATTGATGGTCGCCACTACCTCTTTCGTATACGAGCGCCCGGACTACCTTTAATAGAGAAATGAAGACAGGAATGAAGCAAGAACAAATAGTAGGCGGTATGTATAGAATGGGCCGACTGGGCGTCTGTGCTTGGGTTTAAATTAATGGTTTCTCCGTGTGTGGCCACCATATAGTTTAGTAGAATCAGTTAGTAGTATTGTTTTTTAGAGAACTTAATTGGGTACCATCACCCTATGTGCTAACTGCTCACTTTTGACGATGAGTTTGTTACATGATCCGACCAGAAGTATTAATTTTCAATTTTCAATCTGTTATTTTAACATATGTTGGTTCTGAGTGTCCAAAGCTTCAAGTGGTCCCAACTCTCAAATCCATTTTTTGCACTTCCTGACTTAAAATCTAGGACTTGAATCACTAAAGAAAATTCATAAATTATAAATTTAGATGTTCTTTTTTTCTATTTGACTAATTATTCATGGGGAATTTCGCAACACTTCAAATCATACTATCAATTTTCTGCAATGCAGCAATATCAACCGTTATTGTTTATTTTTTACTTTTTCCCCATCTCTTGATGAACTAGAAATTTGCATTTTGTGCAGTTGATTTGTATTCATCGTTACATTTGCAAAACTTGTAAATAGTGAGGATGTATTTTTGTTTGGTGTTTAGTGTTTTAGTGATGACATGCTAATGAAATTATAAGGACATTTAGCCTTTTTTTTTTTTACTACTATCTCTTTTTGTGTGGTACAAAAAGAAAATGATAAGTTTGGGAATGGAGGAAGTAACATTCTAATGAATTTCATTTAAATATACACTAAATTTTTTATTAAAAAAAATTGACATAGAAATAATAAGCACATTTTCCCTGCCCTTCTTGTTCAAATCTATTGGTGGTGTAACTTCTTAACATGTTACTTTTAAGTGGGGTGAATTCTTAGTTTGATGGAAGTGTATTATCAAAGTACAGGTATATGAACAAGAAGATTCTTTAGCCGCTATGGCCTGTGGGCTCGGTGGAGGTTCATTAGTTAATGCAGGAGTGATGATACCGACCCCAGTTCGTGCAAGAAGGAATCCCAAATGGCCAAAAGAATGGGAAAAAGATTGGGAATTCTTTGAAGCTTCTGCTTCCGCCATGCTGAGGGCTCAAAGTGTTCCCACCAAGTTTCCGAGTGCCAAAGTTATGGAAGAAATTATTGGAGAAGAGTACGATGAAAGTGAAAAAACTCCCCTGAAGCTGAGCGTAAACTTTGATTTGGAAGATCAACCATCAAATTTGAAAAAGTCTGCCGAAATGGGTAGTTGCTTAGCCTGTGGAAATTGTCTTTCCGGCTGCCCCTACAATGCCAAAAACTCTACAGACAAGAACTATATTTTCTCTGCAATTCAGGTAAATCCCTGTCACCCCCCCCCCCAAAAAAAATACTTTAAAGAAATAAGATCGAGACTGGTAGTATTTTGAAGTCTACATTTCACATCATATATTTCTTGTGATGCAGGAAGGATGCACCATAAAAACAGAATGCCAAGTTCAGTATGTGGTGAAAAACCCAGATGACCTTTGTAATGAAGAAAATACTGGTAGAAAAAGAAGGCGGCGGTGGCTTGTATTCTTCAATGAGATTGACCATGTGGAGTGTGATTTTGTAATCCTCTCAGGTACGTCAAATTAGCAATGGATCAAAGGAATATGTTAGAATATTACTGGATGTCGGAATGTTATCAAATTATAAAGTCATTTTGCCTCTCGTTTTTCCTTGGGATTTTGTAGCTGGAGTTTTCGGCACAACAAATATACTATTCCAGTCTCAAATGAGAGGATTGAAACTTTCTGATACGCTTGGATCAGGGCTAAGTTGTAACGGAAATAATGTTGCTTATCTTGCTAGAAGTTCAGCACCTTTGAGTGCCTCCGGTTTAGACAGAAATGACTTCTCAAAAATATCGTTTCAAGAACGGCCTGGACCGGCCATTTCTTCATCATACACTTCTTCTCTGGGATTCACAATTCAGGTTTTTGGCTCTCTCTTTCTAAGGTCATCTTTTTGCCTTGAATCTCTCATGAAATGTCTCTTATATACACAAAATATATCTTCTGTTAGATTTATAAAATGGGCTCGAAGTTATAAAAACATTAAACTCTCTAACTCAGAATCAATTGGCTATGAGAGGAGTTTCCCAAGTAATTATATACTATAAATATTTTCTCAAGTATTCAATGTGGACAAGATATATACTCTAAAAATAACATATGAGTTTATGCTTTTTCAGTATGGATTTTCAACACTTAATATCTTTTTCCTTGGCAACAGAGTGCGGTACTTCCAAAGCCTTATGTTGACCTGCTATTTAAAGGGATAACAACTTATGGATGGCCACCCGGCTATGGGATTTTACATGGAATTTTAGACAAGCTAAAGTTCATTTTAGGAATGAAGGATGGCCAAGCAATGATTCTTAATGTTATGGGATATGATGAAAGTGATGGAAAAATTACATTTGAAAAAGACACAAACCAAATCTGCTTTCAACCACCCCAAGATCCTTTACTACCACGAAAAATCGAAGCCTTTCAAAAACTTACTAAAAAGTTAGGCGGAATACTCTACATGTCAAAGTATAGAAGTACATCTGTTCATCTTTTAGGTGGTTGCAATGCATCAACTGATCCTTCACATGGTGCTTGTAATACTAATGGTCAAGTTTTTGACACAAATTTTCCTAACACCGTGCATGCTGGTCTCTATGTTTGTGATGCCTCCTTAATCCCTTGCTCTGTAGGCATAAACCCGTGTCTCACTATTGCTACAGCCTCTGAGCATGTAAGTAAGCACCTTGTGCAGGATGTGTTCAAGTACAAGAACAAAGATGCTGTAAGATTTATCAATACAACTTTAGACCAAAACCCTGGTTCAGTCAGTTCTGAGAAATCAGATTGTAGCCAAAGGTCCTATGTTGCATTTTCAGAAATCATGAGAGGGCATGTAGGGGGTATGCCATGCACTGCTTATCTCAAAATGAAATTGAATTCTAAGAATTCTAAAGATTATGATAAAATGAGTATGATTATTGGAAAATCTCATCCACTTCTCAAAGGAAAAGTTGGAGGATATGTTGTATGTACAGCTATAGAGATAGATAAATTACATGTTATTCATGGAGAAGTAGACATGTGTGAAGTAGATGTCAGAAGTCCTTATACACAGTGTATGCACTATCGTCTCATCCTTGCAGCTTCTTCTGGTTCAAGGTTTGATGATATTTGACTGTTTTCATAAATATTAGTCCATTTTTTCTTAGTTCATATCTTGTTACTAACAAAAGGTCCTTCTCTTGTAGATATATTTTTGAAGGGAAGAAAGTAATGAATCCTTTTCTATTTGGATTATATCTATGGAAAGAATCAACAGTGATGCATGTTACGTTCAAAAAAATTACTATAAACAGTATTAAGGATCAAGAAGCCGTGAATTTAAAAGGAGATCTTCATATTTCAATGATTGATCTCGTAAGGAGTTTGATCAACATGAAAGGGAATAGTAAAGGGAAGTTTATTCGTCTTTTAATACAATCTTTCTTCAGAACTTACATCTTACAAATACCGCGTGGAAGTTACAAGGGGTTCACCACATCAGAAGTGTACCAAAGACCATATCCAAGTAGTAATCTGCTAGAGATCAAAACAGGTATGCAGAAATATACCTGGACTTGATTTTCATTTATATTGCTAATTAATTATTGGATGTCAGTCACTTTACCAGGTGATACTTTTAGTAAATGTTTGAGGCCTGTTGATAGCGGGCTGCCCACTCCTGGAAGTATTAGACACATGCCCTTAATTTAGAGTTTTATATAACTCCTTGTTTTGAAAGAAAATGCAATTCTGCTTTAAGCAGACATGGTCACAAACAAGTATAGAAACCTTTCGGAAAGGTGACCAACCTCTAAAGGATCAGCCATAGAAGGGACAATTCTAGCTAAGCTATTCCACTTGGCTTTTAGTTTTTCTTAATTACAATGTTGGTGTGTTCTGTAAATTTTGCAGAAGATGGTTTTATCATTAGCTGCAAACAATGGAAGTGCAGTCAGAGTCCATTGGGACTCGAAGGAGAGAGAAAATTGAATCCAATCCTCCTTATTAATGGGTATGCAACAGAGAGTTATTGGCTACCAACGGAACCAAATGATCTGATTCGAACTTTACTAGAAGAAGGGCATGAAACATGGCTACTTCAACCAAGATTACACAATTCAAATTCTTCAAATAGCTTCTCAGTTGAAGATATTGGCAGATATGATATACCTGCAGGTAAAATTTGGAACAAAAATGTAATTGAATTGAAATGCATAGTCAAGTAGCTAATTAGCATTTGAAATGTTTAACGAATCTCCTGTTTCCCATTACCTGCAGCGATCAATAAGATATTTGAGTTGAATGGTAAATCCATAAAGGTCCATGTGGTTGCACATTGCGTTGGAGGCCTAGCTATTCACATCGCTCTTATGGGAGGGCATGTCTTACCCTCCCAAATAGCCTCTCTCTCTTGCACCAACTCTTCAATGTTCTTCAAGCTCACAGCTTTTCCCACCTTTAAAATGTGGCTTCCCCTTTTGCCGGTAAACACTCTCTCTCTCTCTCTCTGCGTAGATAGAATCTGACACCTATGGCTAGCAAAATAATACTCTACGTCCCACAAAAATAGTCCAATTTGCACCCCCAAAATAATACTGGACCACAAAAAGTGTCCTCTTTTTATTGGTTGTAGTGTAAAATGACACAATGTTCTTAAGTTTCATCATAATTTTAGTATCATGCTACCATTACTTAACTACCAACTTACATTTTTAGGGGTAAGCATGAAATAAAAACACATCATTAATATTTTGAAAAAATTGCAAATGAGTCTTTTCTGGAACATAGGGAGTAAACAAAAAGATTGAGAACCATATTCTGTCAACATAATTTAGATTTTGAGACTTAATTGGAAATCCACGGTTTCCTTCTCAGAATAGGCCAATCATATGGATACTGGTTTAAAGGTAACTTTCTATTTTGGTGTCCTACTTAAAATTTTAACTCCAATCAACCTGCAGATATCAATGGTAATACTGGGGAGAAACAAGACATTACCTATGTTCGGAACATTGAAGACCAGTTCTTCACAAAGATTCCTAAGATCCATCGCCCGTTTTATGCCACGTTACGAGAGATGCACCTGTGATGAATGTGAAATCCTTTCGGGCATTTTTGGGAATGCATTTTGGCACAACAACATAACCTCTAGCCTGCACTATTGGTTGAACAAAAAAAGCTTACCAGCACTTCCTATGGCAGCATTTCCTCACCTTAGGAAAATCTGCAACACTGGATTTATAGTTGACAGCAACGGAAATAACTCGTATTTAATCCATCCTGAGAGAATGGCATTAGCAACGCTGTATATATCAGGTGGAAAAACTCTTCTAGTGACTCCCGAGACTTCTTTTCTTGCTAACAAGTACATGAAGTTGCACCAGCCTAATTACAGACATGAGAGAGTAGTTGTGGAGGGTTTTGGACACTCAGATTTATTGATTGGAGAAGAGTCTTATAAGAAGGTTTTTCCTCACATTATCTCTCACATTGGATTGGCTGAAAAAGAAAGAATTTCATCAGCAGTTGATAGCAAGGAAAGGAAGTATTACAGTAAAGAGGCCCTGGCTTGGGGTGATGATCCATATGAGGAAAGAAAGGGAGGATTTTGGACTTTGGTTTCTCCTCTGATCTCTGTTTGGCTGATTCTGGTTCTGTTAGTTGTTTTAGTTTCATATTCTGTGATCTCCTAAATAATTTGTAAGCATTTTCCTTGGTTTTATAAGGAATCAACTCAAACGGTAAAATGATTTTATTCTTTCGATTTAAACCAAATAAGATGATTAAAGGTACGTCACATTGTTTTCTTATGATTTTCGAGTAATATAAAAACATACCTAAGTTGATTAATCTATTTAATGTGGAGTCTATTGTGATAATTTTATGTCCAACCTGCAATTGCAAACTAGTTTAATGTGGAGTCTATTGTGATAAATTTATGTGCAATTGTCTGACATGAGTTATAAGAGGATCCTATTTATTACACATTTTTTTACAAAAGTTACCATTAATATTTATCTACGTAATTGACATGCATAAAACATTATCAATATAATATATATCATTATCTTTTACTTTGTATGGTCATGTTTGAGTCTATTCGTGATAAAAGTCATGTGCAACATAGTAAACTCCTTAGTTATATTTATTTGCAAAAAATATAGTTGGGATTGAATTATTTGTATTAATTTAATATTGTTTCGAACTATTTAATGAGGTATTAATAGTCATAGGAATTATTTTTTGTCATTTTTAAGGTTATTAACAAGAAATTATATAATCTCATCATAAATGTAACATTAATAGTCCCTACATTTTAAATTATGAAATGACTTTATAAGACTAATAATTTCACATTAGAAAACTAATACTCCCTTGTCAATTGATTAAATAATCGGAAATAATATTAAGTTGAAACAAATACTCCAATTACACCCATGTTTTTTTTGCAAACACATGGCCTTTATAGTATACAAATTAAGGTTGTAAAATGAGCAAACAGTTCAGGTTCGATTCATACTCGCTCAATTAAAAGTTCAATTCAAGCTCGATTCGAAATAAAAATGATTCAAATATGAGCAAATTTTAAAGTTCTATAAATTATTCGAACCTTGTTAAATTGCAACTTTCTATTGATACTGGTTCGAAAAATTCAAACTCTTCGGACTAGATTCGAGATCGTGCTTCTCAATCAAACCTTATTTTATACTCGATAAATTTTGTAAACTAACAACTAGATTCATTTACACTCTTAATACAAACGAATGTTAAATGGAAAAGCTTTTCTAAAATCAAATATTTTTATCAACAAGATTGTACTACAGTTATATATAGGAAATTATTAAATGCACACCACTTTTTGTTATTTTAACAATAAAAGTGTCGTTGTAAGTATATAGCGCGACGGTGAAAACCGTCGCTACTGGATCTATAACGACACTTTTGTTGTGGAAATGACATTTCTATTGTGAATTTAATAATTTCCTATATATATATATATATATACATATATATATATAACAAAATACAATTGATTTTAAATTTTCCGCTCACCTAATAAATCATCTGGGTCGTCCAAAGTTTGGGATAAATCACACCGTTCATGTAGTGTCGGAGGCATGGGACACAACTAGTATATATATATATATATATATATGTCATTTAAAGGAAGAGACAGTTTAGCCGAGTGGTCTAAGACGCATGGGCGGACCTATGCTTGGGCAACATAGGCACCTGCCTATGCTGAGAATTTTTTTATATATATGTATAGGGGAAAGGCATATATATAATTTATTAAACTTAAAGGGGACAGATTAATAGAATAGTTATACTTAGAGGAGGTAAAAAAAAATATTTTACTCTTAATTTTAAAATTTAAATGAATCCTGCCTGCTGATGAAAAAGTAGGTAGTAGATAATTAGACAAATATATTTTATATTAAAATATTTTAAACTGACTTCAAAAAGTTAAAATTGAAGAGAATATATTTTATTGTTCCAATGAGATGAAGTAGTTTTAGATAAAATGTACTACTCCCTTCGTCTTATAAAGGATGGCTAAATCTACAATTTTTTTGTTTTCAGAAAAAGAGAGAAAATATATAAACTGAATGGTACATTGTTATAAAATATTACTAAAATTAAGAACAAATATGATTAGAGGAAAAAGAGCATTCTCATTATATTTTCATGTGTCTCACTCATAAGAACATCAATACTAGGAGGTTACAAAACTTAAAGGTCATGAGTTTCATAACTCAATGGTCGTGAGAGTTTCAAAATCATTATAATCAAAGACAAGAAGAATGAATCTAGACAACCATTATAATTTTATAACATTCCCCCTTTGGATGTCTATTGTATAGCCATACGCATTGAAAGTTGTCTCATTAAAAACCTTACCAGAAAAAATCCAATGGGAAAAAAAACCTTGGTTAAGGGAAAAAGAGTGCAACGCGTATTAGTTCCCCCTCATGAATGTATCCTTAAGTCCTTCAGTTGTCGTATTCCAATATTGCGACGCAATCCTTCAAACATTGTAGTTGGTAATGCTTTGGTGAACAAATCTGTTAGATTATCTTTTGATCGAATTTATTGAACATCAATATCACCACACTTATCAAGGTCGTGTGTGACAAAGAATTTCGGTGATATATACTTTTTTCTATCTCCTTCGATGTATCCTCCCTTTAATTGAGCTATACATGCAGTATTGTCTTCATACAGAATGGATGAAGTTTTTTATAGTAATTTTCTAAGAATATGCCTCATTAAAAACCTTACAAAAAAAAACAGTTAAAAAATTTTTGGTAAAGGAAAATAGTATAATATTCTTGTATAACTTCTAGTGCCTTGGGATTGCCTCATTAAAACCTTGCAAAAGAAAATCCAGTGAAAAAAAACCTTAGCGAAGGAAAAAGAGTGCAATCAGCACATATCTTTTTACTCCCCTTCATAAGTACATAGAATTTTCATTGTTTATGGTAAAAATATCATTAAGTCGAAGCATGCCAATGTTGTGCACCATCTTCTTCAAAATCATAGTTGGTAATAACTTAATGAATATATCAACCAAATTATCACATGATCATATATGCTTGATATCAATATCGTCATTCTTTTGGGGCTCATGTGTATAAAATAATTTTGGTACAATATGCTTGGTTTTATCGCCCTTTGGATAAAATAGTCCCAAATCAATAGTCTCACGAAGATAACGTAAAATATGTTTAATTTCATTACAATGTCTTCGAGTTGGTGCATAACTATACATTGTTAGTAAGTTAACTACAAATGCTATATCAAGTCTTGTCAAATTTGCAAGATACATCAAAGTACCATTTACATTAAGATATAGTACTTCAGGACCAAAACACCAATTTCACGAAGATATGGCACTTTAAGACCAAAAATTTCTTCATTATTTTCTTGTGGTCAAAACGGATATTTCTTGATATCAAGTGACCAACCCATCATTGGAGTACTCAAAGGATTAACATTATCCATGTAAAATTACTTCAGGACTTTTTCTGTGTATGTTGATTGATGAACAAGAATTTCATAGTTCAATTTGTAGGCCAACACAAAAATTTGTCTTACCAATATCTTTCATCTCAAATTTGTTATTTTTGTCGACTCATCTGGAGCAAGATCATTCATCAATAAATATAATAATAATAGCAAGTCCAGATTATGTTCTTTTGATAAAAATACATGCACAAATTGGATTATTCTTAAATCCTTCATTCAAAAGATATCCATTCAGGCGATTATACCACAATATGCATCTGGATTGCTTTAACTCATATAAGAATATGTGTAGCTTAATAGAATACATATTTGCAAACGTTGAAACATTCCAATTAATCTCCCGTCGTGCTTCAGGCAACGATCTCATGTCATGCTTCAGGCAACGATTTTTCTCCTCCTAATGGTGGGAATTAAAACTGTTTCATTAAAATAACAATCCTCAAAATATACCTTAAAAATATCACTTATTGAGGTTATGATGCAACATGTAAAATAGCATGACCCTAAGCATAAATTGGTAATTTTGATTTCATAATCAAATGTCGAGCAATAATTTAAAATCTCTTAAAAATTGATTCAGCTATACCATTTTGAGTATGTTCATGTGCAACATGATGTTTAACATAAATTCCAATTAACATGCAATATTCATCAAAAACTTGAAATGTGAATTTTACCAGCATTATCTAAATAAATAATTTTCCTAGTTATAATATCAGGAAATTGTACTCGCAACCTAATTATTTGAGCAAGAAGCATAGGAAATGCAATATATTCTAGTTAAAAGTAAACATACATGTGATCATCTGGTTAATGCATCAATTAAAACCATAAAATACTTTAATGAACCACACATGGTGGGTGTATTGGTTCAAATAGATCACCTTAAATTCTTTTAAGAAACATGAACACTAAATACCAATAATTAAATGTGATAGTTTGGTAATTAATTTACTTTGATATAATCAACATGTAAATGAATCTTCTGGTTCTTTAAGAGATGTTCATGGGAGTTTTCAATAATTTAACGCATCATTATTGATCCTAGATGATCATGCCAAATTATAAAAATATTTGGATCCGAACACTTCTGGTGTATTACAACATTTGTTTCAATTATTCTCATTTTAGTATAATATAACCCATAGGAGAAAATATACAATTTTTCTAATATGAGCTTCTGGCCTAATACTATTGAAGTAATATAAAGAACCATTATAACGTATATCCTTAAAGCTGAGGAAATTTATGCTTGTCTCAGAAGAATATAAAGAATCATCAATACAAAGTTTTGTGCCATTTGACAACATTATAATCGCGCGCTCTTTCAGAGACTTTAATTAAGTTTGATGAATAATCGCTCTTCCAGAGCCTTTAATTAAGTTTGATGAGCTTTTGGCCCATACATCTTTATATATACAAAAACATAAATTTAACTTTATTACTTGAAACCTAAATAAAACATATAATAAAAATACTTATTATAATGTCATAATACAATGAAATAAAAATAATTAATTGGTATGAATATTTCTATCAACATCATCAAGGAAATTATAGATATCAAAATTAGTTAGTTCCATTCCATTTGAAAAGTCAAAATAATTCATGGGATCTTCATGATCATTGTGATCAATAAATTCTATTTCAATTCCATTTCCTTTTCTTTTATGGAGTCTTGGTACAAATTTACCAAATGTTTAGAAGTACTACATTTACATTCTCTTTTCTATATTGATTGTTCCTTTCACGCCCACGATCATAACCATAATTTCCTCTATGTTTATCAAATGAGGTTCCATTCACTTCAGGGAATGGAGTAGAACCTGTCAGACGAGATTGATAATTTTTCAGTAAAAACTTGTTATTTGTTCAGCTACTAGAAGAAATTATATAACTTCTAGGAATATAATTTATTTTTATCGCTTTACACTCACAATTTTGCTACTGCAAGAGCATATTCGAGGCATGAAATATAGTAAATATTTTTCTCTAACATGTCTTTATCAATATTTTTTTATGGAGATGATGGCGAATAAAAATAATTGATTTTGCATGATTATGCAGTGATGCATGTTTGTTAATCTTAATTATATCTCCAAAGTTGTCTTTATATGAATATCAATATCAAAAGTTCATGACAATTAATTCTTTCTCAATATATATCAAAGATAACAAATTCAAATTCATAAGATTTGACATCTATATAAATATATAAATACGTAAGAAATTAAATAATTAAATATAAATTTATAAGAAGACAGTAAAAATAGGGAATTGTTAAATACACACCATTTTTTGTTATTTTCACAACAAAAATATCGTTATAGATGTATAGCGACGGTAAAAAGTGCCGCTATAGAATCTATAGCGACACTTTTGTTGTGAAAATAACAAAAAGTGATGTGGATTTAACAATTTCCTAAAAATATTACCCTTCTCAGTCACTTTCAAAGTGGGAGAATTGAGAGGTGAAATGATTATTTGTTTATACTAATACTACTACATCACAAAAGTTACTTGTGTAATTTGTATTCTCAGAAATTTTAGAGTTGTTCATTATCATTATTGTCTCGTGCGTCTTTTGTTAAACAAAATGTTTATATGTATATCAAATTTAATTGTAATAAAACAATAGTTACAGTGAGTTGAAAGAACTTTTTTTTCTTCCCAAAATTGGATAGAGAATCGAGCTGATAACGTGTTATAAAAGATTTCTAAAATTAAAAACAAAGATGATTAGAGAAAAGAGAACATTCTCATTATTTACAGATATAAGAACATCAATACTAGAACGTTATAAAATTCAAAGATCATAAATTTCATAACTCAATGATCATAAAAGTTTCAAAACCATTATAATCAAATATAAGAAAGAATGAATCTATATATTCATTATATGAATATAGACATTCATTATAATTTTATAACGTACTTATGTTATTTTGTTTAGTGGGCTCTATTAATATAAAAAAAATAAAAGTATTCATCTGTCAGAATTATTTTCTTCCATCATCACTCTCGCAGTCGATCACACAAAGTTGGAAAACATCAGGCAGAAGAAAAAAGGGCTGCACATCAATGGCGAGAACCATAGGAAACAAACCCGGTCTACACCTCCTGACCGGGTTGCTGAACCCGCTCATCCCGATTCTCTATCGGCCTATGAGGTTCCTCGAAACCATAGCTTTCGAAGAGGTTCGATCATCCACATCTGAGAAACCTTACAGTTTCACAGCATTCGTTCTTCACGGCCTATTGGGTTCCGCAAGAAACTGGCGATCTTTCTCTCGCAGCCTTGCTTCCTCTCTCTCCACCTCCAATCCTCCTTCCGGTATTTATTTTTCCTACATTTAATTTTGGTTATTCATTTCTAACGAGGAAATATGATTAACATATGAGGCTATAATATAACTTCAAGAATCTTACTTAGCAAATGTTCTCAACCACTAAAGGAGGGTATCAATTTCCCGGGATTACTTGGTATTTATAAATGTCTTGATGTGTTTTTCTTAAATGAAAATTGGGTTCATGTGCCTATATCATTTTCTCTTGAGGTGCTCTTATAAATGAAATTTTGAGGACATTGGTCCTTTTGACATTTGTGGATTATGGGTACTGAATTTTAATGTTTGATGTGGCTTATATATATATTAAGTATTCAAGTGTAGGTGAGCGTACGCGTGATTTGATTATTCGAAACAATTTATGTATGTTTCTGAAGTCTAGTTTACATGTAGAATGGAAGATGGTTCTTGTGGATTTGAGGAATCATGGGAAATCAGCTGAATTAGAAGGTTTGCATCCACCTCATGACATTGCCAATGCTGACAAAGATCTGGCAAATCTGGTAAAGTCTCAAGCTTGGGCTTGGCCTGATGTCGTTATAGGGCATTCCATGGGTGGCAAGGTTGCCTTGCAATATGCGCAGAGTTGTGCTCGTGGTGACTATGGTGATTCAGTTCAGTTACCCAGACAGGTATTCCCTTATTTTCCTTTTGATTCTTGTGATAAATGTATGGTCATCAACAACCATACTAGTCATGAGTTCATGACTTTTACCTTGTGTTGAGTTTCTCAAGTGAGAAGCCAGTCTAATATGTAAGCACGTTTTCTTGAAATTTTGATGATATTTTAGGTTTTAGAATTTAGATGATCTGAGACCTAAATTTCTGCGAAGAGTTTAGTAGTTCAATTGAACAACATGTTATACTTTAAATGACAGCTTTTAGAAGATTTAGTCAGTAGCATTAGCTCAACTGCTTATGAAGGACAATATGTTTCATTGCATAACAATTCAATTCTTCTTAAATAATTATAAAATTTTCTGTGACTTTTGTGATGAATATACTGGGATATAGATTTGTATTAACATGTGGAGGACTCTATATTGTGACTCTGATTGTTTTGTTGAATCTGATTCTGAACTTGTTCATGTATGCTACAGCTTCTATAAGTAGGGTTGTAGTTTACCCCTACCAGGTTATATTCGTAGGGGTTATCATTTGAAGGTTATAAACACAATTCTTCGTCTATTAAAATAAGTATGTGGATGTGGTTTCCATGTTTTGACTTGTTAAAAAGTTAGTGCTTTGACTTTTATCAAAAATTCAAAATTTTAATTAGACTTGGCAAAGGAGCAGGTACGTTCCATGGGACCATTTCCCATACCCGCCTAGCCTAATAAATCTCCTCTCCCGCACCCGCCTCGTCCCAAATACTTAGAATCCTGCCCTGCCTCACCTCTGTAAAAAGATATCTCATCTGCCTGTGCGGTTGTAGGAGAAGATAGTGGAGAGAGAAAGAGAAATTATGTGTTTCGTTCATATCTCATGTAATATTCCGAAATTTTTATAAGGCTTGTAAATGTAATGTTATATGATTAATAAAAGATGTTTTGGTGATTTAATTTATGTGTTATGTGTTTGAATGCGTGTGGTTTCATTATAAGTATAAGTATAGAAGTTTTTTGTAAAACTTAATTAGGAAATCATTATTCATAAAAACGCTAAATCACTATTCATAAAATGTGAAGTCAACTTTGAGAAAGTTAATAATTTTTGACTAACCGGATTAGTTAGGAAACCTAACTAGAAGATTAACTAAGTTGGATTAACCAAACTAAGTGGAATTTGGTTAGGGTGTAGAGAAAGTGAGGGCTTTTTGGCCATTATGGAAGTATGTAATACTTGCAAACTTGCAAGTATTGTTACTTGCTTTGAAGAGTTAGTCATCAATTTGACTTTTGCTTGCTTTAATATGTTGTCAAGCCTAGGATGGTGATATGTGGCTTATTAATTTGCTTGTGGTGTTGGCTTGTTTTAAGAGGTGAGATGTCGCCTCATTTCTTGCTTGTGGCGTTGGCTACTTTGGTTGGTTGTGGTTAGATGACCCTTATGCTCTAGATTTTACTTGCCTATAAATAGAAGTCTCATGCCATGTTATTTTCCTTCACCAATTCACAAGAATTATAAGAAAGAACTATAGTAAAATCAATTGCTAATTGAAGGAAGGAGTTTAAGGTCTTCCATAATCAAGTTAAACGTAATGCTTGCCTCTTTAAGAGGCTGTACAAATGACGAAATTTAGCATAAACATATTATCCGTTTTCAGGCTAGTTTTTCGAACTATGTGCTAGTTTCTAAGTGGTTTTATGTGCAACGATGTGCTATAAAACTGTTTTGAATTTCAGTTGTTGTGTGAAGTTAGTTGTGATATGTGAATTACTTGTATTACTTTGAGTATTGTAAACTCTATAACTTGGGCAGTGTGAACCCTATAACTTGTGTAGTGTGAACTCTATTATCTGTATAAACTGGAGAAGTGTGAAATGTGACGCCCCCAAAATTAGGTATACATCACCTATCTTGAGTCGCCAGATACATGGTACAGAATTCAAATACAACTTATTAATATAACTGTCGTGTACAATACGACAAAACATAACTGTGAGTTTGAATACAATTATTGTCTACTAGAGATCATACAAACTCAAAAGGTGTCCTCAATACAATTATTGTCACACTATTTAACAGAATAGTGAGGACTACTAATACTATTCTCTGGTTCATCACTCCGTTCCCCGACTCGTCCCAGCTATATTCTCATTTCCTGAAGAGAACAGTGAAAGAAAGGGTGAGCTCAACTAGCCCAGTAAGAAATATTATGACTAAGATAATGCAGAATAAATTTATCATTAACCTTCAACAGTGTTAAACTGATAAAATACAATAAACATCAAGTTTAACTACAGCGGAACCAGCAATCCATTAAAAGAGTTAAGTAGAAAATAAAATCTACTATCTTTTATGATTTAAAAGGTTTTTCATCATCGTTATAGCTGAGACTCAGCTTAATAAATATTTCACATCATCGAATCACCCCCGCACTACGGCCAAGGATATTCTTTAGTATCACGACCACAATTATTCATGCACTACGGCCAAGAATATTTGTGTATTCATTAGTGGTCATGATCATGCCAACAACTGTCCATCAATGCACTACGGGCCAATGAGGATTTTTAATTTTTACATCATTTGTAATATTACGGTCATGATTACACCGAATAATCCCTGGTCATAATCATACCAAGTCCATCTATGCACTACAGGCCACAGATGACTTTCAACAAAATATAAACATGAGGATGATGACAATGATATAAAAATTCAATAAAACAAGTTCAAGAATTATTTTATCCAGGAATTATTAACGTCCAAATTTGTCAACACGATACTGTTTTGTGGTGTAAAATTCAAGAATGATCAGAAGAAGATTTCCATGAAAGGATACTGGATGAAGCGCAAATATCAAGGATATTCCACTAATTTCATGGAGTATAGAAGTCAAAGTTTTAACCAACTGAGTATAATAAAGAATGAGATAACAAAAGAAATCACCATGCATGCGATAGACCGCACAAGCAGGTTATTCCAACAGAATAATAAATAACGGAACCAGGTCCGGCATAAAACGCACAGACATGATATTCCAACAGAATAATAAAGAATGGAACCAGGTCCGGTGTAAAACACACAGACAGGATATTCCAACAGAATAATAAATAACGGAACCAGGTCCGGTGTAAAACACACAGACAGGATGTTCCAACAGAATAATAAATGCGGAATAGTAAATGATGGAACCAGGTCCGGCGTATAGCACAGACAGGATATTCCGACAGAAATGTAAAGACGGAATAGTAAATGAATGTCACCAAGTATAGGGTATTCCGCGTATACCGGTTATTCCAACAGAATAATAATGAATGGAATAACATAAGGATTTCACCAAGTATAGGGTATACCACGTATACAGGTCATGTATAGGGTATGCCACTTTTACAGGTTATTCCAACAGAATAACAAAGAATGGAATAACATAAGTTCTCTTCAAGAAGAAAGAATAACACCCCTTACTTTATTTAGGAGATTGAATACTGCAGCAGTGTAATAACCGAATACTCTTCTTCTTTCTCTCTTATTCTCTCTATACTTTCTCTCTCTATAGCTTGAGCGAATTCGTGAAAAATAATGAAGCCCTAGGCCTCTATTTATAGAAGATTTATTACTATTTACGAAAGTATTTACTATTTACGAAGGTAATTACTATTTACGAAGGTAATTACTATTGACGAAGGTAATTACTATTTACGAAGGTAATTACTATTTACGAAAAAGACTCTTAGATGATGACATATGACCCCCCATAAATAATTAAACTTACCACAAACGTCTAATAATAGACTCTTTATATACATCAAGGATTGAATAAAAATTACCAAAAATCATTTTATTTTTAATCAACACATATTTAATCTTTCAACAATTATTAATCATTTATAACTTGTCGTCTCAATTATTGTTTAAATAATATAACATATTATACAGATGATACTGTGACAATAATTGAATCAATAATATAAGAGATATGATGCAGCAATTACTGTAGCAATAATTGAGTATAGCTGAGTGACTTCTCACGTAAGCATCAATAATCAATACCGTGTGCTACTATGCAACAACGCGTATTACTGTACTTTTACTACCGAGTAGTTCAACAGTTTTAACGGTAACACCTCCGCCGTTTATTTTATAGAAAGCTAATTTTGTCGTTTTCTAACTACGACAATACTTCCGTTGTGGGGTCCACCAATGATTGTGCCGTCGTACGAATATTCCCCGACAAAAAGAATATTCCCCGACCAAACGAATATTTTATAACAACTTGCGTACTTTGCAAAATTTATAAATATTATCCACAACTATAACATTATATCAAATTTATTCCATAATATTCAAAAATAATAATTATGAAAATTCATCTTTATTTATAAAAACTGGGGTCTTACATGAAATGTGTTATCTGTTAGACTTGCTGAACATTTGTGCTCATTCTTGCAAATAAAATCTTATTTGCAGTTAAGGAAGAATTACCAACAGAATCTGGCAATAAAGAGAAAATGAAAGAAGAATAATTAGGTCAAGAGAGATTATTATTGTTTTCTTTTCATGCAATAGAACTTAAAAGTTGTAATAACTTTAGAGATATGATTAAAAGAGTTGGGAATTATTATAAGAATGCATTATTTGTGTACTGTACATTTAAGCTAGTGGATGTAAGAGTCATAACTAGATTAACATTATTGACAATGTCTAGAAAGTTCTGTCGAAAAAAGGGGTTAAGTTATCTAATTGCGCGCCGATAATGAGAAATCCTTATCGGAAAATCCCCTCTTTCCTGGGAATTGACTTGTTGGTAATATTGAAAGTGTAGGATAGATAAATGGCGATGAAGGGTTTAGTGTTAGATTGAAGTTATGGAATACTCTAGAGGAAGTAAGGTTGGAGGAGTTGGATATTTAATGCATTATAATAAGTTGTAATTTTTATGACTTTGAGATGTAATTTTTATGACTTTGAGATGTAATAGAAAATTGTAGAGTATACGATTCTGGAATAAGATTATGTAAAGTTTTAAATAAATGAGTTTTTACCAAGTATAGTATTAGTAAATATTAAGTAAAGATGTTGCGATCTAGGGATGGAGGTAATGAATTGATGAAATGTTTGTAATAGATTAGTTAAACCAATAGAATTATTGATAGATTTAATAGATGAAGTTGTATCGTCAACACCAGATCAGAGGTTGAAGGAGACTCGTATTTGGGGGTGTGACATTTTGGTATCACAACATTAGGTTACAACTCTATGGTAAGAGTTGTAGGTTATAAAATATGAATTAAGAAAATTTATATTTAGTGCAAAGAAGATTAGAGATAATTATACTGTAATTTCGGTGACAAAATTCTTATAAGGAGTGGTGAATGTAATATTATTAAATCTTTATAAGGCTTGTAAATGTAATCTTATATGATTAATAATAGATGTTTTGAATGTGTGTAATTTCATTATAAGTATAAGTATATAAATTTTTTGTAAAACTTAACAACGAAATCACTATTCATAAAAATGCTAAATCATTATTCATAAACGTAAAGTCAACTTTGGAAAAGTCAATAATTTTTGACTAACTGGATTAGTTAAGGTCTAACTAGAAATTAAACTAAGTTGTATTAACCAAACTAGGTGGAATTTGGTTTGGGTCTAGAGAAAGTGAGGGCTTTTTAGCCATTATGGAAGTATGTAATACTTAACAACTTACAAGTATTGTTACTTGCTTTGAAGAGTTAGTCATCAATTTGACTTTTGCTTGCTTTAATGTGTTGTCAAGCCTAGGATGGTGAGATGTGACTTATTAATTTGCTTGTGGTGTTAGCTTGTTTTAAGAGGTGAGATGTGGCCTCATTTCTTGCTTATGGTGTTGACCACTTTGGTTGGGACCCTTATGCCCTAGGTCTTGCTTGCCTATAAATAGAAGCCTTATGACTTGTTATTTTCCTTCAATTCACAAGAATTATAAGAGAGAACTATAGTAAGATCAATTGCTAATTAAAGGAAGGTGTTTAAGGTCTTGCATAATCACGTTAAACGTAAAACTTGCAACTTCAAGAGGCTGTACGAAGGACGAAATTTAGCGTAAACATATTATCCATTTCCAGGCAAGTTTTTCGGACTATGTGCAAGTTTCTAACTATTTTTATGTGCAAGTTTCTAACTATTTTTATGTGCAAGTTTCTAACTATTTTTATGTGCAATGATGTGCTATAAAACTGTTTTGAATTTCTGTTATTGTGTGAAGTTAGGTGTGATATGTGAATTACTTGTATAACTCGAGTATTGTGAACTCTATAACTTGGACAGTGTGTACCCAATAACTTGTGCAGTGTGAACCCAATAACTTGAGTAGTGTGAACTCTATTATCTATATAAACATGAGAAGTGTGAAATGTGTTATTTGTTAGACTTGTTGAGCATTTGTATTCATTCTTGCGAATAAAATCTTATTTGCAGTTAAGGAAGAATTACCAACAAAATCTGACAATAAAGAGAAAGTGAAAGAAGAATAGTTAGGTCAAGAAAGATTATTATTGTTGTCTTCTTTTCATATAATAGAACTTAAAGTTGTAATAACTTTGGAGATATAATTAAAAGAGTTGTGAATAATTATAAGAATGTATTGTTTGTGTACTGTACATTTAAGCTAGTAGATGTAGGAGTCATTTAACTATGCTAGATTAACATTATTGACAATATCTAGAAAGTTCTGTCGAGTAAAGGGTTAGGTTATTTAATTGTGTGCTGATAAGGAGAATTTCTTATCAGAAAGCTCACTCTTTCCTGAGAATTGACTGGTTACTAATATTGAAAGTTTAGGATAGATAAATGGTGATGAAGTTGAAATAAAGGGTTTAGTGTTGGATTGAAGTTATGGAATACTAAGAGGAAGTAAGGTCGTAAGAGTTGCATATTTAATGCATTAGAATAAGTTGTAATTTTTATGACTTTGAGATGTAATAAAAAATTGTAAAGTATACGATTCTGGAATAAGATTATGTAAAGTTTTAATTAAATGAGTTTTTATCAAGTATAATATTAGTGAATATTAAGGAAAGATATTGCGATCTAGGGATGAAGGTAAAGAATTGATGTAATGTGATGTTTGTAATAGACTAGTTAAACCAATAAAATTATTGTAAGATTTAATAGATGAAGTTGTATCGTCAGCACCAGATCAGGGGTTGAAGGAGACCCGGATTTGGGAGCGTGACATCTTCAATCTTCTTCCTTACTTCGATCTGTTTTGTGAGGCTGGTTTAAGTAATTGAAAATCCATGGAAGATTGGAAAGGGTAGTAGAAGAAAAGGGGTTGACTCCATGGAAATTGGAATTTGTAGATTTGGGTGTTGAAACTAGAGTCGAGAGTCAACTGTCAATATTACAGGGAGTGAGAGAGAGAGATAGAGGAAAAAAAACAGTTGGATGCGGTTTTAAATTAATAGATATATGTTAACTGACATTGTAATATCTGACTCCAACTATGTTCATATCAGTTGCTACTCATTCTCCTTGATGCCAACATTATGATGTATGATCTAGCAATTGTGGCTTTGCCTCGTCTATGTGTCAGTTTTCTTTTTCTTTATCATGTCACTTTGTCTATACCATCTAATATGGTATATTTATGCGGTTCCATAGATTCTCCATATAACTGCAGTATTATTCTGTTCTATTAAACTTTCGTATAAAACAATCAAATTATAGATGCTTGAAATGTCATATTCCTCAGCTGAAACATTTCAGTATTTATACAAAAAAAGTCTTTAATTTGTACTTGTTAATTGATTTGACAATTTATAGCTCACTCACAGATGAGATACCTGATGCATAACAGCTGTGGATACTGGACTCTGTACCTGGAATAGTGAACCCTGAATCCAGTGATGGAGAAGTGGAGAAAGTTTTGAAGACTTTGCAGGGTCTACCTTCATCTGTCCCTTCAAGGAAGTAAAGCCTCTTTCAACTTTGGCTTGATTTCTGTAGTCATCAATTGTCTATATGAAGTATTGAACTACTTAACTGTGTTTAATATATGATTAGAATCAGTGAATCACTGTCTTAGAAAATGGTAGCCATTAGGATTTAAGTCAAATGATGGTGTAGATTTAAAATGGTGGTCTTAGATGGAAGTCATGCTTAGTTTTCATGGTGTCGCTACGGCGTCGCCTAGATGACAACTAGGCGTCTTGGCGCTAGAGAAGGAAAATGCAACGCCGTGGACGCCGAGCTGCCAAGGCTCTCGCCTTTCATTTTGCACCCATTAACTCTTCATAAACCATTGACTTGCTATGTGGTGTATTTTTATTACTTATTAGAATTGTAATTTGTGATGGTTGTTCAGCTCTCCTGATCTTGATAGCAGCACGGGAAAGAAGAACTATAGAGTTAGAGTAAAGGGAAAGCCCAGGTCCTATCGAACCTTTCTATGGTCTCTTTTCTTTTTTGGTGCTGATGACAAGTTGTTGTACTAGTTTTCAAGGTCAATTGTTTTATTTTTTGAATTTGTGAAGTATTCATAATTGTATTCCTTAGTGTTAGTTACGTGTTTTGAGTTTTAATGTATATAAAATTGTATTGTTCAATACTTTTTAAATAAAATAAGCAAATGTATAAATTTCACATTGTTAACAACAACAAGTAACCATACGGACGCCATGGCCGGCACCTTATTGCCTAGTCGTTTTGGCGGTCCACTACCACCGTGACAACTATGAAGTCATGAGCTAAACCCTCACCGCCATTATGTTTGTGGATTCCTTGTTCCATGCATGTCAAATTCCTTTTTAGCCAACTACATCAAAAGAACATTGGATGACAAAAATATTAGGTATTATGACTATTATCATCAAATTATCGTCAATGAGCTGGGTCTATGTATTTTAGGTTGCGTTGTTAACCTGAAGATAAAAAAGGGAAATCTCTATTCTTGTTGTGTTTTGGTAACCACTTTAATAAAGCTCTTGGATTAGCATTAGGTTTGAAAATTTATGCTCTCACTTGTTGGATGACTGGTAATTATTGGCATTTAGGCAGTTTAGGACCTGTGAAGCCATAACATGTCAAAGAAGGTGTAACCATATTTAAGCAAGTTATGGAAGTTCCATGAATAACTATCTCTAGCTCTTTCTACAATCAGAATTTCATTTAACTAGCTGGAGAAAACTGAATCTAGTTCAGGAGGTTTTTGGAAGTTGACCAAGCCACTTGGGCACCAATTGGTGCCATATTAGAGGCTAATATTACATTTGCTTATGCTAGCACCTTACTGATATATGACAATCTATGCTAGCTACATGATTTAGTTAGTACAAGTGAAATAAAAAATGAATATGTACTCTGCTGGGAGTTTTTGCCCATGTCCAACTCTGCAATGTTTGCACTTAATGAGGATTCTGTCAAACCTTGCATACAATATCTTTTGTATGGGAAAAGGCTGTGGTTTATTCATATGACTATATTAGTATGTCATTTCTTGCATGCATTAAATTTTGTTTGTGGCTGTAGATGGTTAGTCAATCACATGATGAATCTTGGATTTTCGAAGTCATTGTCTGATTGGATGGGCAGCACCTTAAGAAATCAGAAGAAGGTGAGACCTGGGCTTTTAATCTTGAATGTGCTGTTCAGATGTTTAATTCTTACAGGTAAACTTCAAATTCAACATGCAGCTGGATTGACTCATAATATGTGTAGTTATGTAAATAGTTTGAATAATGTGTACAATGTTCTTCATTCTTTTCTGATGTTGGTACCGGAAATCTTCCAGGGAGACAGATTGTTGGCCTATTCTGGAGCAAACACCTAAAGGGATGGAGATAGCAATTGTGCGAGCAGAGAATAGTGACAGGTGGGACCCCGATACTGTTCAGCGGCTTGAAAGCCTTGCCAGCAGGAAAGTTGATGGAGCTGGGGGAAAGGTTTCAGTTCATGTTCTTCCCAAGTCTGGCCATTGGGTTCATGTGGACAATCCCAAGGGACTTATAGATATTGTCACACCCCATGTTGCCACCCTGGTTTGAACATGATTCTATCATATCTATTATGCTCAGAGGAGGAGTTGGCTTCGGGGTTCTAATTGAAATACTAGGAATTCTGTTTTTCCATTTATTTTGCATGGTGAATAATTTAATTGCAACAGAAAAAAGTTTATGGTGGAAGACTGGATATAAAACTTTGATTGTTAAAGCATTTGTTTCGATTTTTCATTGTAATTCTACTTTATAACATTTTCTGCTGCTACTATTTCCAAATAAGTTGAAAAGAAAAAAAGAAACCCACAATGGTTGTAAATGAATTTGCCCTCAACATTGGGGAAATTAAAGTTTACTAGTAGTATTTTACAAAACAAAATTAAGAGTTGAGATTTGCAACAGATATTTTAAATCTAATTGACAAATTTAGATATTTCAAGTGATTTTTTTTTTAATTTTTACAGTAATCCTAATTTCTAATTCATCCAACTGCAAGTACATATTTTAGTTTTTAAAATTTAGATATTTTAAAAAATTAAATAAAAAAGAGAGTTAGTTATATATGGAGCATTATTTTAATTTTTAAAAATTGCAATGAGTTAACCACTTAACCTAATTAAAGACGGAGGAGGGTACATACGGTATTTCAATAGTGATTCACATTCAAAACCCTACCTATAAATTGGATGTTATATTTAACATATCACCGCATTCTCTTCTTACCCAGCCACTCAGCCAGTACCGTCGTTCAAGCCTGAGAAGCGGAAGAAGAGTCATCTCATCTGTCATCATTTGCGGGTAAAAATGGTACTCATCTTTCTCTCTCTATATAGATACATCTTTAAGAATACATATATTTTCATTTACAAAATGTGTATGCTGTGTGTTTGTCTGCGTGCTGTTTACAATGGGATACTTGGATCTTATTGTTTGCCATTCGTTATGCCATCGATTCTTGAACGAGCCCTAAGCCTAATTTTGTATTGTTTTTGTTTGTTTTAAATAAAAAAAATAAGGAAGCTAATTTCGTTGTGATTTATTACTTCTTTTATATGCTATTGTTTCATTTAATTCGTCCATAACGAAAGGGTTATGCGTGCGTGATTGTTAGATATCTAGGTATCAATGAATGTTATGCCAATTTTATGAAATTGCAACTCTTGAAAATGTAAAATGAATATCTTCTAATTTGATCTCCCATGAGAGCAATGTGTTAAAAGTGATCTAATAAGAAAAATCTCAAATCTTATTTCTTACTAGTAAATGAGGTCCTTGAAGCTCCATTTGGCTTTATTGCACACATAATTTAAGTGTGGTGACAGTGCTGTTAGATTATTTAGAGGCCTATTATTTCTTACAAAAAAATGATCTTGGAATGAATTCTTTTCTGACTTTGGAGAAGTGTTGTAGAATGATGCCACTCAATATTGAAGGAAGGGTTACTCTTTGCCTCCTTTTAAGCCCATTGTCACGTTGAGAAGTTTGGGTGTTTAATGTCCAGTGACTTGGTTGCCATATACCTACCTTGGAAACATTGTACCTCTGTTTCTAATTAATGCCCTAGATGCTGTTATTCCATTAGCTCTAGTGAGGAAGCTATTTAACACTGGTAATGTTAAAATATACTCCCGTCGTACCAACATTAAAAATACTTTTCTATATTAGCCTTTAGGTGTATAAGTGGGTATGATATTTGTAATTCACTGTTACTTTTTGACTATCGTTTCTGGCATCACACCACCATTACTAAATTCTCAAGTAATATTAAGGATACTTTGGGAAACGTAAAATTATTCTTAATAGTAATTGTTTAAGAAATGTAGCTCAAGTTTTGGAATAGGGAGTAAAGAATATAACCTGCCAAAAATAGTTTAGTAATACAAACATGCTTTTACAGTTTGATATATTGGGGTTCTTTTTCATCATGGTCCTATACTTCTGCTATGCTTAACAGTCGAAGAGGAAGACCAGAGAACCTAAGGAAGAGAATGTGACCCTTGGACCTGCTGTTCGCGATGGCGAGATTGTGTTTGGCGTGGCCCACATTTTTGCTTCATTTAACGACACTTTTATAGTGAGTACTTCCATATGCATACACATATATTATATATATGTACATTATTTCAGTTATCTTGTTGTTCAATAATGTTTATGCTGTGTATTTAAATTGCAGCATGTCACAGACTTGTCTGGAAGAGAAACCATGGTTCGCATAACTGGTATGATTGCCTCCTTCCAATAATTTTTTTGGGTTTACAAATTTGATGTGTTTTTTGTTCACGGGGCATGTTTATTACGGGTCTTGTGTATATTTAATTTTTTTTTGTTATAAATAAGTGTATGAAGTCGAGTCCTTCTAAAATAGAAGGAAGAGATGGAGTAATGGTATTTGAACTTGATTATGAAGTTTGTTTGTCATAACTGTACTTTCATATGTTTAGTCCCTTATATTAACTTTTTAATATGCTGATACTTAAAAGTTACTCACCACAAAATGATCTAAAAGTAATAATGATATTGGCTTAACACAGTATGCACCTACACAATTACCTTGACTGTTTCTGTAAAATGATTTAATATTACATATGATTTTGTGACTAAACATAATTCATTATTAACCTTGTGGATTTTGTGTCCCCATATATTAGGATAAACAGATTTCAGACGTACATGGATGCTGGCACATACAAAAATGTAATGTACAGACTAGGTTTTCAGCAAAATATGTATTGAATAAAAATAGTTTCTAGTTCATTTTTAAAGAAAAGAACATCTTTAAGATAATTGTCGGTTAATGAACTTGATTACTTGAATACCAAACAAAAGTTTAAGGCTTTGTCATGGAATATACAATTGAGTAATTGTACATTTTGTAAAACTTCTTATGTTTGCCACTTTGTAAGCCGTGTTTCAGTTGGTTTTTTGGCAAGTTACTATTTGTTAACTATGTCAATGGTATGTATATACTTGGTTTTCTCAGGTTGTTGGTCAGATTAAAAATTTATCTTTTAGTTTGAATTTTTTCCTACCTAACTAAGCGGGGTGCTATTTGGTGTATACAGGTTAGAAGGTTGCTAATTCAAAATATATCTTAAACCCACAACTTAATTTTGTAGTAATATTTATCAGGAAGCTCTTTGTTTTGTAGAGAGCAATTACTGTTTAGTGATTAGAGAGTTGGGTTGTGATATTGCTCATCTAGCTTTGTGTTTTTCTTTTTGGGAAGCTCTTTATTTTATAGAGAGCAATGATACCATAGTTCTTACTTGTTCACCAGTTAAGGACTGTTAAATTTTCTGCTTCCCCAAGATGACTGCACCTGAATTTATGTTGCTAGTGGAAGCTGTTTTTGTAGCCGTGAATTATTTACCATTTGTTAGTCATTACATGTTTTTGTACTTCTTTGAGTACAGGTGGCATGAAGGTAAAGGCTGATAGGGATGAGTCTTCACCGTATGCGGCCATGCTTGCTGCACAAGATGTTGCACAACGTTGCAAGGTTTGATATTGTTTTAAATATTATGTCAACTAGGTTTTCAGGCCCATAATATTGTTTCCTCAACTTCTACTTCAGTAGGCACTTTTGTTGCCAACTTAAATTGAATTCGTACCCCATAATTTGCAGGAACTTGGCATTACTGCTCTTCACATCAAGCTGCGGGCCACAGGAGGGAACAAGACTAAGACCCCTGGTCCAGGTGCCCAATCTGCTCTCAGAGCCCTGGCTCGTACAGGCATGAAAATTGGTCGCATAGGTAAATTTTTCTTTCATCTGTAGAATATTATGTCCATTGCTGTTGATGGTTTAATATTATATGATTCTTCAAGTGTTTTATTTTCTTTCCATTTTCCCCATTTTTTGTTCATATAATATGTTAAAGCAAAAACTTAATCTGGAATGAGTTCCACAATAACTATTTGCTTTGTTGCATACAAGTCAAGTTCAACTTTAATTTTGGACATGTTTTTATTAACAATCCTATTAATTTGCAGAGGATGTAACTCCAATTCCCACCGACAGCACTCGCAGAAAAGGTGGTAGAAGGGGACGACGGCTGTGATATTCTTCTCATTGTGTTGTCAAAAACATGTTTGCCCTTGCCATCAGATTATCTTAGTTTATGGTTTGTTTGAATAATTCTCTTGTTTGGAATATGTTTTTGCTGACTTATGTTGATTTTAAGCTTTTATGTAATTTAATGATACTAAGTTTTGTGATTGCATCCAAATTCAATACATTATTACTGCAGTTATTTATTTGTTAAAATGATTCTTGCATGCTTTATTTTTACGCTATTTACATGCCAATGAATATTAGAACATGGTAAGATTATCTGAAACTAGTAAATCATTGGACGACCATAGCTGGAGTGGATAGCTTTATTGCCGTGTGACAACCTCATTATATAATGAGAAATTAGAACACCGTGATGCGCTAGTGTCTTTGAGGACTTGACCAACTAAAACAGTTTTAGACTACAAAGTTCTTGTGATGTCAATGTTCCCTTGATTCTGATTGCTATGTAGTACGATTGAGCCAATTTATCTATGTACTTGTTTGTTTTCCCAAGTTATGGATTGTTTTTTAAAATTTCCTGGTTCTTCAAATTCAAGTTTCCCATGCTCTTTTCGAATTAGGTTCTACTTGTTGCCGGTTTGGTGGAGAGGTGAGATGAAACATATTGAATTGTGTTTATGATAAAAGTTTTTAATAATAGAAAATTGATACTTTTACGGGTAAAAATGGTAGTTCTCTCATGTGATAGTGGTATTTAATCTATATAACAAAATACAAATAATTTTGAATTTTTTGTTCATTCTAATAAATGATTTGGGCCGTCCAAGATAAATCTCACCGCCGGCAGTTGCCAGTAGTAAATATAAGTGGAGAGTCCAACACTACCCTCCTCGTGCAACTCGTTTGTTCATCAAATCCCGCATTCTTTTTGTTCTCCACTTTACATAAAATGGGGAAGAAGAAGTCCAGATTGAATCGAATCGAGTGATCTCTAAATATTCTTGAAACACGATGCCATTGGGCTTTTTTTTGTTCTCACATTCGCACTACATTGGTCAAATTTATTTAATATTGTCTAAATTCAATGGAGCAAAAACTGATTCAGTCTCTCATTTTCCATTCAAAAACTGCGGATTACGTAATATTCTAATTTCAAAAAGTCAAAAACTGCAGAGTATTTAACAATTATTTTAAGAATTTTTGTAATTATTTTTGAAGAGAACTCCATCAAACAAACGTTATTCGAGTATGTATTCTATTCTATTTTTACTTTCTTTAAATTTTGTAATTTATTTTGTAATGTTACTTGTTACTTGTTAGTGATTTAATTGAGATTGTTTATTGTTGTTACTAATTACACTTGACTATTCATATTATATATTGGTTTTGTTTTGAAGTTGAATTAATTTTTAAATATTTATTGATTGTTAGGCACTAACTAAACGTACAAAATTTGAATTTATTCCTGAGAATGTTCAAGCCGAAAGGACTAGTGACGAACCTATCACTGCTAATATTTATCAAGAAACTCACCCGCAAAATATTAACGGTTAACCCAAACCCAAACCCATAACCATACACCGGTATCTCCTTCTCTTAATTAATATTGAGGTGGATCTCGGTAAAAGACAACCAATGTGTTCTTATCCCGTTAGTGAAAAAAAGAATTTTAGAAGAAATTATTTACTCAGAAGCCCGACTTAACCAATACTTCACAAAGAGATAATGTAATTGTAGGATTGTTTAGTTTTGTAATTATTTTATTAAAATTTTATTTTTAAAAGAAAAATTGAATTTGGGGCGAGGCGGATCCGCCCCTATACAAAGTGTACACTAAAAATAAGACTGTATATTGTTTATCAATAAAAATGTGTAAAATGTTATAAAATTATGTCTAGATTCATAATTTAATGGATGTCTAGTAACTCCCATGTCCATTGAATTTTGTAACTCATGACTCTTTAGTTTTATAACTTACTAGTAGTATTGATGATCTTACTTCTATAAATATGACAATTGTAAAGTGATGGAGAGATATACATAGATTATGAAAATACTCTCTCTAATTATCTTCTTTTAGTCATCTTGTTTTAGTTATCTTTCATAACATTTTATAACACGTTATCAGCACGATTGCTTCTCACTTTCGTCTTGAAGATAATCATATTTGATTTGAAAGAGAAGTGTACATGTTGATATGTATATATATATAAGTGATATATATATTGCATAATATATTGGAGAAGTGATGAAGCAATATGGGAGACGTACGGTACTTCCTGTAAGCTTTTCTCAACTATTAGATTGAACAACACATTTACATACGGATGCCATTCTTATCATGTGTCATCAGTGATGATGCATCTTTGTGGGTTAGAATCATCTTCTATTGTTGAATTTTGATTACCTTTTCCCTTCGTTATTCATTTCTTCTCATATTTTACACATAACAGTTATAGAGGAATTTCATGTTAATTAGGAAATTAAGGGTTACGGAGTCTTCAGTCTGAAGGAGGTAAATTGAGTAATTGTTGTTCTAACTTCTAATTATAGTGCTGCCAGAGGGAGATCTTCAAGGAGATGGATAAATATTTGTCTGCTATTAACCTATATTAATTACACTGGTAGAAATCTTTATCTTTGCAAAAGAATATTGTGCATAGTTATTGATTAATTATTATCATTACTATATTGCTAAGATGTCCAGGAAGCTTCAGTTACTTTTTGCTCATCAACAATTGAATTTTTTTTTGTATATCAGTCTTGCATGTTTAATATAAGTAGTGACACTTCATTGCTTAATATTTAAAAAATATCTTTTGAATTGCATTTACGTCACTTTGCTTATTGAATTATAACACAACACATTTATATAGTAACGTTGTACTGATAACTATATATATATGGACAAATTGTTTGTCGAAGTTTTATTTTGTAACAAACTCTACGTAATAATCATTCAATATTTAACCGAATTTTTATTCAATATTTATTAAAATAAATTAAATTTCTAATATATTTTTTTTGATATTTTTTTTGTATGAAGTTACAATGACAAATATATTTAATAGTGTTGGTTTGTTATTTAGTTTTAGTAGAAAATTTAGTTTCGTATTTTACTGCATTTCTATAAATTGTTTCATTATAATTAAATCTGAACATATATAATTATTTAATTTGATGGGGAATATGTTTAGTTATTTAATATTCAAATTTTATAAACTTGAATTTGTTGCCTTTGATTTATATTGAGCAAGAATTGTTTGTAATGGAATCTTGATGTTGATATTTATATAAAGGCAAAGAACCTTGAAGATACAATTATAGCTGACAATCATGCATCCCTGCAGGACCATGCAAAATTAATAATTTTTTAATCGCTATCACCTCCATGAAAAATTAAAAGTTGAGTACATTACAGTAAAAGTCTCACTTGTCTTATGAAATGATTTAAAGGAAAGATTTTAAAAGCTCATTATAATTTGTTGCACCTGAAGTTGCAAGATTTTAAAAGTGTTGAGTGAAAAACACTAATGAAGACATGTTAGAGAAAATATTTATTATATTTTCATCCCTCGAATATGCTCCTGTAGTAGCAATATTGTGAGTGTAAGTTCATAATATATTCCTTGAAGCGATAAAGAAAATTATATTCCTAGAAGTGATATCATTTCTTCTAGTGGCTGTACAATATAATGAGTTTTTGCTAAAAAAACCAACAATCTCACACGACCGATTCTATCACATTCCCTGAAGTGAATGGAACCTCATTTGATAATCATAGAGGAAATTATGGTTGTAGTTGTGGTAGTGGACTTGAAAAGAACAATCAATATATAAAAGGGAATGTACCCGTCGTACTCTTAAATATTTGATAGATTTGTACCAAGACTCCATAAAAGAAAAGGAAATGGATTGATCCTGAAGATCCCATGAATTATTTTGACTTTTCAAATGGAGTGAATATAACTAATTTTGATATCTATGGTTTCCTTGATGATATGTTGATAGAAATGTTCGTACTAATTAATTATTTTTATTTCAAAATGGAGTGGATATAACTAATTTTGATATATATGGTTTCCTTGATGATATGTTGATAGAAATGTTCGTACTAATTAATTATTTTTATTTCATTATATTATGACATTATAAATATTTTTATTATATATTTTATTTATGTTTCAAGTAATAAAGTTAAATTTATGTTTTGCATATATGAAGCTGTATGGGCTAGAAGCTCATCAAACTTAATTAAAGTCTCTGGAAGAGCGATTATAATATTGTCAAAGAGCACAAAACTTTGTATTGATGATTCTTTATATTCTTCTGAGGCAAGCAGAAATTTGCTCAGTTTTAAGGATATACGTTATAATAGTTATTATATTGAAATCAATAACGAAGGTAGTGAAGAATTTCTTTATATTACTTCAATAGTATCGGGCCAGAAGCTCATATTAGAAAAATTGTATATTTTCTCTTCTGGGTTATAATGAGAATAGTTGAAACAAATGTTGTAATACACCAGAAGTGTTTAGATCCAAATGTTTTTATGATTTGGCATGATCATCTAGGATCAATAATAATGCATTGAATTATTGAAAACTCCCATGAACATCCTTTAAAGAACCAGAAGATTCCTTTACCTGTTAATTATATCAAAGTAAATTAATTACCAAATTATCACATTTAATTATTGTTATTTGGTGTTCATCTTCTAAGAAAGAATTTAGAGTGATATTTTTAAGGTATATTTTGAGGATAGTTATTTTAATAGTCTTCCCACCATTAGGGGGAGAAAAGATCGTTGCCTGAAGCACGACGGGAGATTAATTGGAATGTTTCGTTGCCTAAAGCACGACGTGAGATCGTTGCCTGAAGCACGATGGAAGATTAATTAGAATGTTTCAAATCCTGATTCTCATACAAATCAATATGAACTAGAAGTTCAAAGGATTATTCATTTGCAATAAATTGCAAATCAATTACTAGAATTATTCACCGATAATAAGAAAAGTGTGATATCTCACATTTTAGCTGCTAATACTCTAGAAGAGATTGAAGTCCCTGTAGGACAATTAGTTAATACAACAGCAAATTGAATCAAAGTCACACTTGAAATATGGAAGAATGATCGGTGTTAAAAAATAAAATTTTCCAGAAGAAGAAAGTACAAGAAAAATAAGTTGCAGCCTATAAAGAGGCTATACCCATGAAACAGGCTACAAAATTTATCAATCTATCCAAAACTTATGAACAAAAATCTCCTGTAAATAAAACTCTTGAAGAGTTATTCCCTGAAGAGGATGAGTTATCCCCTGAAGAGGATCAGGTACCTGAAAATAACGAGATCTCGATACATTATGTATATAAAGGAGACATATATATTGGATAGAAACAAAATCGTTGTCGACAACATATTTTCATATAAATTTGCTATGGATATTACCAGAAGTAATGATCATATATATGAACCACAAATCGTTGATGAATGTAGAAATATTTGGCCAATGTAGAAAGAGGCGATTCAAGCATAATTAAATTCACTAAGTAAATGTGAAATTTTTGGACCTGTAGTCCGAACACCTAAAGGTGTAATGCCTGTTGAATACAAATGTGTATTTGTACGAAATAAGAAAAATAAGCGCGACTTGTTGCACAAGGTTTCTCGCAGAGACTTTGTATTAATTATGGAGAAACATTTGCTCCTGTAATTGACACAATTATAGTCAAATTTTTAAATAGCTTGGTAGCAAAATAAAATTTGGATATGCGATTAATGTATGTTGTTACAACATATCTGTAAGGATCATTAGATAATGATTATATATACATGAAAATCCCTGAAGGATATAAAATGCCTGAAGCATATAATTCTACATCTCGAAGTATGTATTTTAAGTTACAAAGATCCTTATATGGGTTAAAGCAATTCAGATGCATATTGTGGAATAATCGCCTAAGTTGATATCTTTTGAAAGAAGGATTTGAGAATAATCCAATTTGTGCATGCATTTTTATCAAAAAGATCATAATCTGGATTTGCTATTATTACTGTATTTATTGATGAAAGATTTTGCTCCAGAAGAGTCGACAAAAAATAACAAATTTGAGATATTGGAAAGACAAATTTTTGTCTTGGCCTACAAATTGAACTATAGAATTCTTGTACAACAGAAAAAGTCTTGAAGTAACTTTACATGAATAATGTTAATCCTTTGAGTACTCCAATGATGGGATTGGTCACTTGATATCATGAAAAATCCGTTTTGACCACAAGAAAATAATAATAAAGAAATTTTTGGTCTTGAAGTACCATATATTAGGTCTTGAAGTACCATATCTTAGTGCAATTGATACTTTGATGTATCTTGCAAATTTATTAAGACTTGATATAACATTTGCAATTAACTTACTAGCAATGTATAGTTATGTACCAACTCGAAGATATTGTAATGAAATTAAACCTATTTTATGTTATCTTTGTGAGACTATTGATTTGGGATTATTTAATCCAAATGGTGATAGAACCAAGCATATTGCACCAAAATTATTTTATTATACACATGAGCCCCAGAAGAATGGCAATATTGATCATGTGATAATTTGGTTGATATATTCATTAAGTCATTACCAACTATGAAGAAGATGGTGCACAATATTGACATACTTAAACTTAATGATATTTTTACTATGAACAATAAAAATTCTATGAACTTTTGAAGGGGAGTAAAAAGGATATGTGCTGATTGTACTCTTTTTCCTTTGCTAAGGTTTTTTCCCACTGGGTTTTCCTTTGAAAGGTTTTAATGAGGCAATCTCAAGGCACTAGAAGTTATACAAGAATATTGTACTATTTTCCTTCGCCAAATTTTTTTCCCACTGGGTTTTTATTTGGCAAGGTTTTTAACGAGGCATATTCCTAGAAAATTGCTACAAAAGAACTCCATCCATTCTGTATGTAGACAGTACTGCATGTATAGCTCAATTAAAAGGAGGATACATCAAAGGAGATAGAACAAAGCACATCTCAAAACACACATGACCTTGATAAATGTGGTGACATTGATGTTCAGCAAATTCGCTCAAAAGACAATCTAGCAGATTTGTTCACCAAAGCATTACCAACTGCAACGTTTGAAGGATTACATCGCAATATTGGAATACGACAGCTGAAGAACTTAAGGATACATTCATGAGGGGGAGTTAATACGCGCTGCACTCTTTTTTCCTTAACCAAGGTTTTTTTCCCATTGGGTTTTTCCTGATAAGGTTTTTAATGAGGCAGATTTCAATGCGTATAGCTATACAATAGACATCCAAGGGGGAGTGTTATAAAATTATGTCTAGATTCATAATTTAATGGATGTCTAGTAACTCCCATGTCCATTGAATTTTGTAACTCATGACTCTTTAGTTTTATAACTTACTAGTAGTATTGATGATCTTACTTCTATAAATATGACAATTGTAAAGTGATGGAGAGATATACATAGATTATGAAAATACTCTCTCTAATTATCTTCTTTTAGTCATCTTGTTTTAGTTATCTTTCATAACATTTTATAACATAAAATATTTTCTTATAGGTCTCCATATATTCTCACTCCAGCCTCCAGCTAGCCCACAGCCAAAGAAGGCGAGCTAGAATTCTACAAATCTATACACGACTTTTCCAGAGCGGCATGCATGGCAATTCTATTTTTATAATTAATTAATTATTATTTTCCTCGAGATTTTAGATTTTAGTTCATCTCCAAAGGCTTGTTCATGCTCCAGGCTTCCAGACTATCTACAGTGATCGTCACGGTGCCATTATTGATTATTGAAGACATATAAGTGGGCATTCTCACCAAATCCTATAGTCGGATATACCCTTGATGTTATGCATGTTTTTCCTCCCGCCCCAAAACTTTCCACCACCGAATGATCAATCTGTAGCAAACAGAAAATAAATTAATTTTCACATATACGTACAGTTGAATTATATATATATATATATATTATATATATTTATATAGCACATGTGACTCCTTTTTGCGGGGAAAGGGAAGAAGTAGTAGTTATATAAATATATAGCCACTTAGCCAGTATGTACCAAGCTTCGGAGAGAGATCGTCTTATTCGCAACTAAATTTACATCGACGAAACCTGCAAATGATGGTCGGTACAGTCCATGCAATTTATTAGAGGACCTGTTTTTTTTTTTTAAAAAAAAAGAGAAGTTAGATCAAAATCTTGATGAAGAGAAAAATAGGAATCCAATAATTTTGTATAAAGAATTAAGATAAGACACGTATATAATACTAATAATAATATAAGCTGAACAAATTAAACGTCTCCCAGAGGAAATTCAACGTCTCTTTCCAAGTATGGCCAGGAAGAACAAGCAGACATTTTGGACAAATCAATAAATGGACACCAATTCCTCAGCTGGAGAAAGATCTTGTATGTATCTGCTCTGCTATCTTTTGGCTTGAAAATGAGAGAGAGAGAGAGAGAACTTGTGATAATAATAATAATAAAAATAATAGTAAAAGAAAATCACAACTCCCAATCCTAATAGGCCACTACAACTCCTTCCATCCATCCGTTCAGAGACAGCCTAGCGCGACTCTTCATTATTTTTGGCCAGTCGTTGACTTGTGTGCTCAACTTTACTGAAGTCAGGATAGGGAAGACTCGGAGTTATAGCGCTCAACATTTAATCTTGGTCAGTTAATTACTTGAGGTGAATTCCACACCTTTCTAAATTATAGGTGCTTCTCTTTATCTCTTTTTTTTAAAAAAAATAAAATAAAAAACGTATTTTTGGTATATAGTAACTCATAGAAAGCACTTTTAACTGGTTCAAAAACATTTTTATTTAAAAGTAGAAAATATGTATTTTTAGCTAAACTACTTTTGTCAAAAGAACAAAATACAACTCTCAACACTTTAGGCAATTTCTTAAGTTAATTTGTTATTAATAATTTTTTAGATACTTTTGTAACCAAATAATTCTAAATGTAGAGATTAGGCTCGAAAGTAGTTTTTGGCCAAAATGTAAAATTTGTGTTTTTAATTGAAGCACCATTCCCATAAGAAAAAAAATACAAAATTATCTTTAAATAATTTTATCATTAATGTTTTTAAACTACTTTTACAATAATGCAAGCATACACTTTCATAAAATATTTTGTCAAAAACTCTATTTATCTTTCAACATTTCAATACATTCATCTATTAAACAAGTAAATTTAACTCTCTCATAAAAATAATTTTGTCAATAACTTAAATTTAATACTATTCATCTCACACCATCATATTGCATACTAATTAAATGTAAATCCCTTCCAAAGAGATCGTTACCTTTTCAAAATATTGTATTCATAACTTATGCATCAAAATACATGATTTAGTAATTAATTAAGTCAAATTAGATAAACCATCATTGTAGACATTTAATACAAAATCTGTTAATTACTCCCTCCGTCCTAGGATAAAAATCCTAGCGGACTTTTTACACATATTAAGAAGAGGAATGAAATGACAAAATTGCTCATAATAATATTCCATTAATTATTTTCAATGTAGGTGAGTGAGTGACTTTCTAGCTATTCAATTCAAAATATTCTCTCTCCATACTTATTAAATATGGAGAGAGAATTAGAATAAGAAAAGTATGAGATATGTAGTGCTACGGGCATAATTAGAAAAAATGTGTAAAAAATTGGTTATTAAAAGAAAGTGGACATTTAACATGAGACTACCCAAAATAGTAATAAGGACTTTTATTTTGGGACGGAAGGAGTATTAAAATGCATATCATATCTTTAGATTTAATGTTGATATTTGAAATTAATATATATTTATAACAATAGCTTTTGTATAATCTTTAAAATAAAATTGATGTAAAATAATTTAGATTAGAAATCGAACTTGTTGGTAAATTGTAGAGTGAATTTGATGTATAGATATTAAGTTTGAAGTCGATTGTAAAACAAGTAGTTGAAGATCACATAGCTCACTGATCATAGTTTTGAAAATCGTAGAGTTACAACTGCCAGTACTCTCTGGCTATGTTTGTTTGTAATGCTTATACATGTGATATGATTATTAATATCTAGTGTTTTGTTAATTTATTTTCAAATTTAGACTTGAGACTATAATATAGGGATTATAATTCTATGATTAATAGTCTTGGGATTATAATCTCATGTATTATAATCCTTACAAACAAACAAAGCCTAAGTTTATGAAATTATCAAGTTAAACCTCATAGTTCGTACAGTACAAGCAATGATCGAAGAATTAAAGTAAAAATAGAGATCGTCAAGTTAAGAAGACACGAAAAATTAGTATTTCAAAACTAAATATAAGCATCGTAGAGTATGCTGAAATTAAGTGTAAAACACAGAGTCTGTCTAGCTAGATACTCTACGATTAGAAAAATCGTAGAGTGCATCAGCTCTAACATAGACTGACAATGACAATCTTCGTAGAGTGAAGACCCCAAGGTAATTTGTTAAAACTTTTGAGGTTAAGGAGAAGGACAGTTGAAAATGTGTCTAATATATTACTCCCTCCGTCCCTATTTAAATGACGTTTTAAAGTTTTTTATTTGTCCCTAATTATTTGACGTTTGTTCAAATCTAGGAGAATTAATGACAATTTTTTCAAAATTACTCCTCATTATTCCTCTTACTTTTTTGATACTTTAAATTCTTTCTCTCTCTCTCTCTCTTCTTATCCCAACAAAACTTTTCTTATCCCAACAAATATCTCCTTATCCCAACAAAAGATTTAAGGGTATTATAGACAATTGAATACTATATTTAATGCTTTCCAATCATTATCTTAATGTTTGTGTCCATCTCTAAAACGTCATTTAAATAGGGACGGAGGGAGTAGTGAAAGAATAGCACATACATGCGTGTCTCTGTAGCAGTTAGTACTATGAAAGGACATGTCATACTTGAAAGCTTACACACATTTCCTCTAAAGTCAACAATTAGATATTTACAAGTGTTAAAGTATTAATAGAGCATCGGTAACTTCCAAACGAGAAGATTTCGAGGAATATCTATAAAAGGCAAGTAAATTCAAACAAGCAGAAGAAGGATGAACAATCAAAAAGTAAAACTATTGCCATTTCAAAAATGTTTCTTCTACTCTACTATTTTGAACATTTTATTTTGTTGCTAAGTCATTCAGTGTCGAACTTGAAGCAACTTAGCAGCACCTCAAACACATTATTCTTTTTGTGATAATTAGGTCGAACTTAGTGACCTTTTTGTAACAAAGTCTAAAGTAACTTGAAAGGTTACATGTAAATTAGTCTTACTGACTTGAAGTAATTTATGTGATTCAGTCATTGTAACTATTCTTCGTGAACAGATCTAATTTAATTGGGGGGCGTCCGGTTCCTTAACAACTGGTACGTCCGGTGCCCCCTTTTTTTACTTTTTTTTCCCCCACAATTATGAGAAAAAAAAATAAAAAATAATAGAGCAAGTTTGAACAAAAAACTGTAAAAGGAAGTACGTTTTTTATTGAAAAAACACTGTAAACTGTTTACAGTATTTTTTCAATAAAAAACGTACTTCCTTTTACAGTTTTTTGTTCAAACTTGCTCTATTATTTTTTTTTTTTTTTCTCATAATTGTGGGAAAAAAAAATTAACACTGTGTACCGGGACGTTAGTCCGGTACATTTGCACCGGACGCCCCCCCAACCCGATCTAATTAGTGATCACTCATCTTTAATAGATTATATCTATTCATGGAATAAAAGAGTGGACTAGCTAGGAGATTTTTGTGGTTCGAACCCTTAAAATATATCGTCTCATTTACTTTCAGCATTTTCGTTGCATTATTTTAAGTGTTCTATGATTAAGTGTGATTTAGTTTCACATTTAATTGCTAAATTTAGAGCTGTGATTTCTCTATAATCTTTGAAGGTAGTTTTCTAAACTATAATTTCATTATGAAAAATCATTTAATTAACTTGTTTAATTATAAGTTGATAATAAATCTTTAAAAATTAAAAAAATTAAAAACCTATTTAACCCCTGTAGATCTCTATAACTTTAGGAATACCAGAATATGGATTCTTGAGTTGAAGAACTCATATATTGAATCACAAGCCAGTGATGAAAAAAGAAATGATAAAACCAAACAGCATAACTTATTTAGTATTATACTACAAATCATTATTATTAAACCCGAACTAGCCCACCGGTCCAACCAATAAAAATTAGAATCGGGCGGTTCTTTGGTCCGGTTCAACACGATTTTATTGATTTGGTCAAAAATTGGTTGACCCGGTTGACCACCGATCCAGTCGGTGGTTCAACCGATAAAACTGATTAATTTACCAAATGAACCAGTTTTTAACTTATTTTTGTACTAAAAAAGTTTTAATACACTTTTAGTAATATTGTAACTCAATTTTATACTATTAGACTATTATAGTGTGAATCCAAGTTTAAGGAAATATAATTGATTATATATTTATCTAATAAAATACAAATAATTTTGAACTTTTCGTTCACTCAATAAATCATCTGGACCGTCCAAAATTTGGGATAAATCCCATCATCCATCTATCTAATAAAATACAAATAATTTTTAATTTTCTCCGCTCACTCAATAAATTATCTGGATCGTCCAAAATTTGGAATAAATCTCACCGTCCATACAGTACTGAAGGCACGGGACACATCTAATATAATATATTACACTCAACTCCCCATACATGATAATGTTTACAAAATTGAAATGAGTTCATTGATATATTATTACATCCAATATTTACAAAAATTAACATTAAAAAAAGTCAGTGGGCTCAACTGACCGAATTAAGTTTGTGTCGTGTCAACCAAAATAAAGAAATTTGTAGTATTTAAAACGAAAAAGATACAGAGAGATTAACAACACAACAGGTAGCAGTAGCACCTTGAAAATACTTTAGTTAATTAGAATATCCTCGAGCAATATTAAGGTGGCTAAATATGATTCCACTCATAATTAACATTATTATATAATTAGAAATTTAGTCAACTATAGCAAAGTGCAATTTCAAAACCTCTACTCTACTCTACTCTTTTTTTTTTGTAATTAATAACAAGATTTATTTTTATTAGAATGGGTGATTTATAATATACGTACCTGATGTATATAAGTATATTCATTAAGTCGGATAATTAGGAATCTTAATTTAAATTAAGATCTCCGTAGATATTATTAATTAATTGTTTCCAGAAACCACTGCGACAGTTGTTAAAATCAAAGGGTATATATTATCATCAATTATTTAAAGTATTGAAGTACTTATTTAATTTGAACAATATAATCTACATTTTAATAGCACATGATCCTAACATCACTTATATACATAGTCATTGATACACAGTGTATCAAATTTTAATTCTTTACAAAAAGTTGTACGTATTTTTCTTCTTAATATGAGATTTGCTTGATCATTGATAATATTATACTACTAGTAGTGTGATTTGTATGAGATTATATTTAAAGAAACCAAAAAATAATCTTCTGATCCATAAATATTTATAGATATAATTTTAATTTTATTTTTTGAAGTTTATTAAAAGTAAGTTTAGTAGTGATAAACTGATAATAAGACAATGAAATCATGATATTAATTGAGAAGATTATGTCATTTTTTTTGTTATTTATAAAAGAATTGAGACTTTTTTCTTAGAACAAAAAAAGAAGAAGAATCTTAAACTCATTTTATTCAACGGAAGGAGGAAATATATAACAAACACAAAAAAAATCTCCACCATACAATATTTAAAGTAGACAAGTTTAAATATGTTGAAATTAGGAGTAGTTTATTATACAAGTTTAGTTTGGTTGAATGCGTTGGGACTTGGGTTTACTGTTACCCGGAATTCCAAAAGTCAAGGATTAAGACGTAAAATACTACTTGCTAGCCTCACACGGACCCGAAAGTCTTGTAAGCCTTAGGGGCTGTTTGTTTAGAGCTGAATGGGTCTGAATGGCTGAATCGGTAAGTGGCTGAATCATTAAGTGCGTTTGTTTTGAAAAAAAATCGTCTAAATGGCTGAATCGGTCAGATGCGTTGGCTGAATGGTTAAGGCCAAATTTTTGGTCTGAATGGTTGAATGGTTGGCTGAATGAAGTAAAAAAAATTAAAAATAATAAAAAAAATAATAAAAAAATATTAACTATTATATTATGTAATATTAAATAAATTTACAACAACTTTGAATTTTTTCAGAGGGGTAAAATATTAAAAATATGTCATTCAGATCTTTAAGATATGTCAGTTATCAAACAGTTTTTTTCATTCAGATTCAGCTCATTCAGATTCAGATTCAGATTCAGCTCATTCAGACTCAGATTCAAATTCATTCAATTTTTATCAAACACCCCCTTAGCCGCCAGTAACTCCTTAATACCCTTGACATTCATATTTCCCGGCGTTCATATTGACCTCTAACTTGCCGTTTTGCTATTCTTAACCATCTCTTATCAAATGTGCACTATATATATATATATATAGAAAATGGATCAGGTCCGGACCTCCCGGACGGGAGAAAATTCGGACCTTTTTTTTTTTTTTTTGCTTTTTTTTTGTAGAACAACTAAAAAAAAAAAAAAAATTATGGAACTGAAATTTTTCAATAATACAGTGTTTTGGGTGTGTTTTTAATACCAATACCAATACCAACCAATGTATGTACAGTCTGTCCAGACTGTACAGACATGTTTTGTTATAGGCATCCAAATCACGCCCAAAACACTGTATAATGTAAAAATTCCAATTCCATAAAAATTTTTTTTTTTTTAGTTGTTTCAAAAAAAAAAAAGCAAAAAAAAAAAAAAAAAAAAAGAGGTCCGGATTTTAAACCTGTCCGGGAGTCCGGACAGGATCCGGCCTCTATATATATATATATATATATATATATATATATATATATATATATATATACAGAAATGATCAACTAAGGGATCCCTTAGTTTCTTAAAATGAGGTACTTTTTTTTTGTTTTTTTTAAAACAACTAAAAAGAAAGTTTAATATTTTATGGAACTGAAATTTTTCCATAATATAATATTTTTGGCGTAATTTGGATACCTATACCAAAAAATATATGTACAGTCTGCACAGACTGTACATACCTATTTTGTTATACGTATCCAAATCACATCTAAAATACTGTATTATATAAAAATTTCAGTTCCATAAAATATTAAAAAAATTTTGTTGTTTTAAAAAAAAAGCAAAAAAAAAGTCTCTCATTTTAAGAAAATAAGGGATCCCTTACAGGATCCGGACCGTATATATATATATATATACGGTTCGTCTCTTCAAACTCCAACAAATTATAGGGAATGAACTAAAAACGAACCGTACGTTATAGTGACGATTTTATCCATCGCTATAGGATAGAAAGCCGGTTTTGTAACGCCCCCAAAATTAGGTATACATCACCCATCTTGAGTCGTCAGATACATGGTACATAACTCAAATACAACTTACTAATACAATTGTCGTGTACAATACGACAAAACATAACTGTGAGTTTGAATACAATAATTGTCTACTAGAGATCATACAAACTCAAAAGGAGTCCTCATTACAATTATTAATACACTATTTCTCAGAATAGTGAGGACTACTAATGTTATCCTCTGGACCGTCACTCCATTCCCCGACTAGTCCATGCTATGTTCTCATTTCCTGAAGAGAACAGTGAAAGAAAGGGTGAGCTCAACTAGCCCAGTAAGAAATATTATAACTAAGATAATGCAGAATAAATTATCGTTAGCCTTCAATAATGTTAAACTGATAAAATACAATAGACATCAAGTTTAACTGCAGCGGAACAAGCAATCCATTAAAACAGTCAAGTAGAGAGAATTGAATCTACTATCTTTTATGATTTAAAAAGTTTTTCATCACTTTTATCGCTGAGACTCAGCTCAATAAATAATCCACATCATTAAATCATCCCTGCATTACAGGCCAAGGATATTCTTTAGTATCACGACCACAAATTATCCATGCACTACGGGCCAAAGATAATCGTGTTTTCATCAACGGTCCTGATCATGCCATAAAACAATTATCTTTGCACTACGGCCGAAGAGAATCCATAGCCATAATCATACCAAAAACTGTCCATCAATGCACTACGGGTCAATGAGGACTTTTTCCACATCATTTGTAATATTACGGTCATGATTACACCGCATAATCCCTGGTCATAATCATACCAAGTCCATCTATGCACTACAGGCCACAGATGACTTTCAAGATAACATAAACATGAGGATGATGACAATGATATAAGAATTTAATAAAACAAGTTCAAGAATTAATTTGTCCATGAACCAATAACGTCCAAATTGTCCACACGATACTGTTTTGTGGTGTAAAATTCAAGAACGCTCAGAAGAATATTTTCCTGAAAAGATACTGGATGAAGCGCAAATATCAAGGATATTCTACTAATTTCATGGAGTATAGAAGTCAAAACTTTAACCAACTGAGTATAATAAAGAATGGAATAACAACAGAAATCACCATGCATGCGGAACTTCGCACAGGCAGGTTATTCCAACAGAATACTAAATAACGAAACCAGGTCAGGTGAAATTCACACCGACAGGATGTTCCAACAGAATAATAAATACGGAATAATAAATGATGGAACCAGGTCCGGCGTATAGCACAGACAGGATATTCCGACAGAATAATAAAGACGGAACCAGGTCCGGTGTAAAACACACAGACAGGATGTTCCAACGGAATAACAATAAAGACGGAACCAGGTCCGGTGTAAAACACACAGACAGGATGTTCCAACATAATGATAGAATAATGTCACCAAGTATAGGGTAGACCGCGTATACAGGTTATTCCAACAGAATAATAAGAAATGGAATAACAATAGTTCTCTTCATGAATAAGAAAGAATAACACCCCTTACTGTAACAGAAACTGGATATAGGAGAAGAAAAGTTAAGTAGCAAAAGCTTTTCTTCTATCTCTCTATAGTTTCTCTCTCTAGAGTTCAGTGAATTCGTAAGAAAATAATGAAGGAATGAGCTTCTATTTATAGGAAAATGGAATGCATAGTAACTAATCCATGAACGGTCCAGATCGATTTTAATCTTACGGTCCATATTTAAAGAAAAATCTTTTAAATAAAATATAATATATTCTATTTATATAAAAAGATTTTTACTATGCAAACACTATGCAAAATACTATGCAACACTATGCATAATAAAATATAATATATTCTATTTATAAAATAACTTTAATAAAGTATTCTGTTTTATATAAAAAGATGTTTCTGTTTTATTACGTTAATAATACGAATAAAACAAAACGTCATCATCGCTATAATAATTCATATTATTAATCGACAATAATTGAATCAAACTGAGCGACTTCTCACATAAATATCAATAATCAATACCGTGTGCTACCATGCAACAACGCGTATTACTGTACTTTTACTACCCAGTAGTTCAACAGTATCAACGGTAAAACTTCCGCCGTTATTTTTAATAAAATATTTTTGTCGTTTTCTTAATCCGACAATAATTCTGTTGTGGAGTCCACTAATAATTGTACCGTCGTACGAATATTTTTCGACACAAAGAATATTCCCTGACCAATCGAATATAATATAACAACTTGCATACTTTGCAAAATTTATAAATACTACCCACAACTATAATATTATCTCAAATTCACACCATAATATAAAAAAATTATTTCGAGAAAATTAATTCTTTATTCATAAAATCTGGGGTTTTACAATCTCCCCTCCTTATGGAATTTCGCCCTCGAAATTTACGTACGTACCTGGTATGCCAAACAGGTGAGGATACCTTGACTTCACTTCAAATTCTAACTCTTGAGATATAACCTTTGAGTGTTGAATACGATTCTTCTTATCCAAGATTGTAACACGTATCTCTTCAAATGTTAAATCATCCGCTATCTCATCCGGTTCTAAATTAATAATGTGGTTCGGGTCGTCCACATATTTACGTAACATCGATACGAAAAAAAAAACGTTATGAACACGCAATATATTTGGCGGTAAAACGAGTCTATAAGTCACAGTTCCTACTCAATCAAGGATTTCAAATGGGCCAATAAAATCAAGCGTTTAGACTTTCTCTATTCGTCAATTCTTGTTTCTAAAATAACGCCCTCTTGAACCTTCTTAATTCTTCACATTCTCCAGCTCCGAGTGTGTAGCTTGAGCGGCTTTAACTTTGTCGATTAAAGTCGATTCTACTTGTATATTCGTTATCTTCACGTGGGTCCCTAGAGTCTTTAACTCTATTTTCATCATTTGCAAGTTATACGAAATGAGTCTTTGTGTTAACAACATAGCACTTGTAAACGCATACGATCTTCTACTCAACACGTCAGCTACCACGTTCGCTCTTCCACGATGATAGTGAATAGTACGATCGTAATCTTCAACAGCTCGAGTCAACGTCTTTGGTGCATGTTACTTTCGTTTTAGTTGAAAAAATTATTTTGAGGGTTTAAGAAATGGGTTTTGTACTGGTGTCAATACAAAATTCGATTTCACGCTCTGGGGTAGGCTAAGAAGTCTTCAGGAATACATCAAGAGATTTATTAATGATAAAAATATCATTCAAAACTGTTACTCACATCCAAGACTTGGATAATACGTCACATTGATACCAACTGTGACTTCTATCCCTTAACCTAGTTAGCACCTAATAATGATACCTATCAACTTGTTATCGTCATTCACGACGTCGCCTACAGAAAGTCTGGCTTCCGGTGCATTCCACACAAGGAAGTCATCAACAAAAGGATCGGGGCTCTTTACTTATGGCTTGATATGACAATGATTGAATTTAGTGGTTTGGTTGCTTGAATTCGCATAATAGGTTGGTTAGGAATATGAAAGCTAACAACCTTACGAAAAACATGATGAGTAGTTAACCAATCGTTTCCTAAAATTGCATCAAAGACAAGTATTTTCAAAGAGACAAGATCAACACGTAAAGTGAAAGTGTCGATTTGAATCAAATAAGATTTATAAACAGTGGAGGTAACGAAGGTTTCTCCCAATGGAGTTTCAATAGATAAATCAAAGTTTAACTTCTCCGGAGTTAAGTACAAACATTGAACACAACTAGGTGAAATAAAAGAGTGAGTAGAACCGGTATCTAACACGGTATAGACTTCGTAAGAGCTTATGATTAACTTAACCGTGATAATTTTATTCAGGTTCCTCGTCACGAGAAGAAAAAAAACGCTCTCTCTTAAACTACCGGCTTTGGCTTGTCTGGGACATCCTTTGGCATCACTATCCCAGCTGGACTTGACTTCACCATACGACAAAATCGAGCTAGGTGACCTTCTCTTCCGCAATTAAAACACGCTTTGGATTGCTGCGTACAGTTTGGACAGATGTGTCCCTCCTGTCCGCATTTGAAACATACGACCGATGGGCATTCTTCTTCCTTTGAAACGGGTGCTGGTGCCAACGTCTTCACGTCATTGTTGAACATTCTCTTCTTAAAATGTCCATTCTTATTATCTTGGCCATGATTACCACCGAAATGGTTACCATTTTTGGCATGATAATTTCCCCCGCGATAGTTATCATTGTTACGATGGCCATTGCCACCGATATGATTATTATCGTGTTGCTGGTCATTACCTTTTCGTTGTGATGACTCATTATCGCGTTCCACTAACTGAGCCCTATTCACAATATCTGAATATAAACAAAGTTTATGAGAAATGAGGTATTAACGTATATCGGGTTTCAAATCTCGCAAAAACATTCGCGTCATTCGCTCCTCATTATCGACCAAATGGGATGCAAACCGGGATAACTCCGCAAACTTAGCCTCGTACTGCGACATGGTCATATTGTTTTGCTCCAGCTTGATGAATTCTACCTCCTTCATGTGACGAATACTTTCGGGAAAGTACTTGTCGTTGAACAGCTCTTGGAACTTCTCCCAAGACATCTTGAGTGCGTCAGTCTGGGTACGTTTTACAGATTCCCACCAATGATCTGCTTCTTCACGCAACATAAAGGTGGCAAAAGGAACCTTTTGCTCCTCGGAGCATCCCAAGATATTAAATATCTTGGTGATCTGCTTTAACCACGTCTCCGCCTTAAGTGGTTCTGGCTTTCCCAAAAACTCCGGTGGTCCCAGCTCCTTGAACTGCTTAGCGGTGACCAACCGTGGGTTGCCATTGTTTTTACCTGCATTATGAACAGGAGTCGTCTTCGCCTGATGTTGCATGAATTCTAAAAAGCTCCTAAACGTACCGTCGTTCGTCAATTGATCAGTGTTATTGTTTACAAGAGGATTATAGCCATCCTGTTGCACATTGTCCTGATTATTGATCTGTGGGAACTCAACGGTCTCCTAAGCTCCATTGATAATCTCAACATTCTCGGATGCCATTTTCAAACACTGCCACAAAACAAGGGTTAATTAACATATCACATATTATCCCTATACTTTGACCGACCAATTAAATACAAAATAAACTTAGGTAGGTCATAATAGCGAAGGAATTTTCCGTCTCTCCCCTCCTAGTTCTAGTCTCACATCTTAGCCAGGGATCATATCTCTAAGCTCTGATACCAACTGTGACGCCCCCAAAATTAGGTATACATCACCCATCTTGAGTCGTCAGATACATGTTACATAACTCAAATACAACTTACTAATACAATTGTCGTGTACAATACGACAAAACATAACTGTGAGTTTGAATACAATAATTGTCTACTAGAGATCATACAAACTCAAAAGGAGTCCTCATTACAATTATTAATACACTATTTCTCAGAATAGTGAGGACTACTAATGTTATCCTCTGGACCGTCACTCCATTCCCCGACTAGTCCCTGCTATGTTCTCATTTCCTGAAGAGAACAGTGAAAGAAAGGGTGAGCTCAACTAGCCCAGTAAGAAATATTATAACTAAGATAATGCAGAATAAATTATCGTTAGCCTTCAACAATGTTAAACTGATAAAATACAATAGACATCAAGTTTAACTGCAGCGGAACAAGCAATCCATTAAAAGAGTCAAGTAGAGAGAATTGAATCTACTATCTTTTATGATTTAAAAAGTTTTTCATCACTTTTATCGCTGAGACTCAGCTCAATAAATAATCCACATCATTAAATCATCCCTGCACTACAGGCCAAGGATATTCTTTAGTATCACGACCACAAATTATCCATGCATTACGGGCCAAAAGATAATCGTGTTTTCATCAACGGTTCTGATCATGCCATAAAACAATTATCTTTGCACTACGGCCGAAGAGAATCCATAGCCATAATCATACGAAAAACTGTCCATCAATGCACTACGGGTCAATGAGGACTTTTTCTACATCATTTGTAATATTACGGTCATGATTACACCGCATAATCCCTGGTCATAATCATACCAAGTCCATCTATGCACTACAGGCCACAGATGACTTTCAAGATAACATAAACATGAGGATGATGACAATGATATAAGAATTTAATAAAACAAGTTCAAGAATTAATTTGTCCATGAACCAATAACGTCCAAATTGTCCACACGATACTGTTTTGTGGTGTAAAATTCAAGAACGCTCAGAAGAATATTTTCCTGAAAAGATACTGGATGAAGCGCAAATATCAATGATATTCTACTAATTTCATGGAGTATAGAAGTCAAAACTTTAACCAACTGAGTATAATAAAGAATGGAATAACAACAGAAATCACCATGCATGCGGAACTTCGCACAGGCAGGTTATTCCAACAGAATACTAAATAACGGAACCAGGTCAGGTGAAATTCACACCGATAGGATGTTCCAACAGAATAATAAATGCAAAATAATAAATGATGGAACCAGGTCCGGCGTATAGCACAGACAGGATATTCCGACAGAATAATAAAGACGGAACCAGGTTCGGTGTAAAACACACAGACAGGATGTTCCAACGGAATAACAATAAAGACGGAACCAGGTCCGGTGTAAAACACACAGACAGGATGTTCCAACAGAATGATAGAATAATGTCACCAAGTATAGGGTAGACCGCGTATACAGATTATTCCAACAGAATAATAAGAAATGGAATAACAATAGTTCTCTTCATGAATAAGAAAGAATAACACCCCTTACCGTAACAGAAACTGGATATAGGAGAAGAAAAGTTAAGTAGCAAAAGCTTTTCTTCTATCTCTCTATAGTTTCTCTCTCTAGAGTTCAGTGAATTCGTAAGAAAATAATGAAGGAATGAGCTTCTATTTATAGGAAAATGGAATGCATAGTAACTAATCCATGAACGGTCCAGATCGATTTTAATCTTACGGTCCATATTTAAAGAAAAATCTTTTAAATAAAATATAATATATTCTATTTATATAAAAAGATTTTTACTATGGAAACACTATGCAACACTATGCAAAACACTATGCGACACTATGCATAATAAAATATAATATATTCTATTTATAAAATAACTTTAATAAAGTATTCTGTTTTATATAAAAAGATGTTTCTGTTTTATTACGTTAATAATACGAATAAAACAAAACGTCATCATCGCTATAATAATTCATATTATTAATCGACAATAATTGAATCAAACTGAGCGACTTCTCACATAAATATCAATAATCAATACCGTGTGCTACCATGCAACAACGCGTATTACTGTACTTTTACTACCCAGTAGTTCAACAGTATCAACGGTAAAACTTCCGCCGTTATTTTTAATAAAATATTTTTGTCGTTTTCTCAATCCGACAATAATTATGTTGTGGAGTCCACTAATAATTGTACCGTCGTACGAATATTTTCCGACACAAAGAATATTCCCTGACCAATCGAATATAATATAACAACTTGCATACTTTGCAAAATTTATAAATACTACCCACAACTATAATATTATCTCAAATTCACACCATAATATAAAAAAATTATTTTGAGAAAATTAATTTTTTATTCATAAAATCTGGGGTTTTACAGGTTTTCTATGCTATAATAACGGATAAAATCATTGCTATAACCGGTTCATTTTTAATTCACTCCTTATAGTTCGTTGAAGAGATTCAGCCTATATATATATAGAGTCCGGTTCTCCAATAAATGTGAACAAACAAACATGGACTATGGCGACGGTAATGGTCTGTACCTAGGGACGAAACTGACTAAGGGCTGCAGGGGGGCCATGCCCCCCCCAAGATCTGATTTTTTTTGCCGAGTGATGTGAACAATTTTTTAGGTCCACTTGTTCAATAATATATTTTATTATTCAAGACCTGACCCAATATTCTGCCCTCAGATACTTTCGATCTCGGTTAGTCATCCACACATATATAAATACATATTTTTATAAATCAATTTGCAATGGTTAAGGTTTTGATGTCTGACTATTTCTAAGGTGTATATATGGATTAGCTTAATATTTGTGGTTTTGATGTCATCTTTTTGCAGTTTCAATTTTCAAAACTATTAGAGTACTAAAATACAAAATTTTTTTGTGACTGTGTGACGTTTTCATTCATGAATTTAATTAATTAACAAATTTCTCCCTTAAACTACAATTATTAATGAAAAATTGTACCTTTTAAAGTATAATATTTAACCGTAAAAAAAGGATCTATTTTACGCTATTAATTATACCATGAGATATTATTACCTCTGTACTAGTCTACTAGATTTTCTAAGCATGCGTGGAAACCCCATAACCAAAAGTAGACAAATTATATACAGTATAATATACCTTGCAATTATAAAATATGTCACACTTTTATTACTTTTGATTATATTAACAAATACTCCTATTTAGTATTTGAAGGACAACTAATTTATATTATACGTCATGTTTTTAAAAGTAAATATAGGATAGGATAAATATGAAAGGAATAGGTTTTTGGTAAGTTAATTTTGTATTTGTAATTTTAAAAGTGGATTTTTCCTTAAAAAATAAAACGAAACTCTGATTGTGGAACAAAATGAGATACAATTTGACTTTTAAGATCAAACGACGGCATATTAAACTTTAAATTAATATAAATTTATTTAATTTTAGATAATATAACAACTATAATTATATATAATATAATAAAAATTTATTTTATTCTAATTTTTTATAAGTCATATTAAATTTGAAATTTAATATGTCGTCGTTTGACTTTAAAAATCAAATTGTATATTTAATTTTGGAACGGATGAGCAAAATATATTGTTACTTTTATCATATAACAAATAAATGTAAGTTGATGAGGCAATTCAATAAGAGATGAGAGAGTTAGCAAGCAAGCTGGGATTCAAAAATGCAAACCATACCTCGGGAGATAGATGAAGCAATTTAGATGAAACCAGGTTGCACCTGTCGGAAATTTTTAGGGTTCTTTACACTAATATACAACATTTAGAAAATAATTACAAAAATAAAACATACACAAAATATTTACAAAAATAAAACATAAGCAATATAACGCGCCTAAAATCACGTGTCATTATCCAGTCGGTTATCCAATTTCATAATTGAAATTAACCGTCCCTAAAATCATGCAACTTTGAAATCTGAACAACAGATCAACGACAGAGAAGACAAAAATACGAAGCCGAAGCCTCCTGTCACGACTAAACTAGTAATCGGAGAAGACGAAGCCGGTTGTCGCAACGCATCTCTAAGATCGAAAATAACAATCAAAATCAACGCCTTCAAGATCAGTAACCAAATACTGCAGTGATTGTTGCATACAAGATCAACATCAACTTCGATAAAAAAATACTGAGGTGTGTGAGTTTAAAATTTATAATAATATAGTTAGCTATTGTTACTACGAATGACTATATTGGTTACCTTTCTTAAGTTTTTTGCACTTAAAATGGTCACACTGTAAGAATAATGAATGTTTTGTTTGCAATATGAATGTTTTAATTGCAATAGCATGTAAAAATACACTTGGTTACTGCTTAACATTACATTGGTTATTGTCTAACTGTGTATATGTTGCTGTTTAATACTGGATTAGTTAATGCATATGGTATTAACTAATGTTGCATTGGTTGCTGACTAATAATGATTTGGTTACTGTGTCCATTACATTGGTTACTGACTAATAATGAATTGGATATTGTGTACCATTGCTTTGGTTACTGACTAATAATGACTTTGTCACTGTGTAACATTATAATGGTTACTGATTATTACTTGGTTACTGAATAATGCTGACTTGGTTACTGCTTAACATTACATTGGTTACTGTCTGACTATGTATATGTTACTGTTTATGCTAGATTGGTTAATGCATAATGGTACTAACTAATGTTGCATTAGTTACTGACTAATAATGATTTGGTTACTGTGTACCATTACATTGATTATTGACAAATAATGAATTGGCTACTGTGTACCATTGCATTGGTTACTGACTAATAATGACTTTGTTAATGTGTAACATTATAATGGTTACTACTGAAGACTTGGTTACTGTTTATGCTAGATTGGTTAATGCATAATGGTACTAACTAATGTTGCATTAGTTACTGACTAATAATGATTTGGTTACTGTGTACCATTACATTGATTATTGACAAATAATGAATTGGCTACTGTGTACCATTGCATTGGTTACTGACTAATAATGACTTTGTTAATGTGTAACATTATAATGGTTACTACTGAAGACTTGGTTACTGACTAATGCTGACTTAATTACTGCTTAACATTACATTGTTTACTGTCTGACTATGTCTATGTTACTGACTAATACTGATTTGGTTACTGTGTACCACTACATTGTTTACTGACTAATAATGACTTTGTTACTGTGTAACATTATAATGGTTACTGATGAAGACTTGGTTACTGATTAATAATGAATTGGTTACTGCTTAACATTACATTGTTTACTGTCTGACTATGTATATGTTACTGACTAATACTGATTTGGTTACTGTGTACCACTGCATTATTTACTGACTAATAATGACTTTGTTACTGTGTAACATTATAATGGTTACTGATGAAGACTTGGTTACTGATTAATAATGAATTGGTTACTGTTTAACATTATATTGGTTACTGTCTGACTATGTATATGTTACTGACTAAAAATAATTTGGTTACTGTGTTCAAATGCATTGGTTACTTCTACTTGTGTTTTTTATATTAATGGTTACTTGTTAGCCAAATTGGTTACATTCTTACAAAAGTCTGCCTTTAGTTGGTAACAAATAAATTATACTGGTTGTTTTTTTATTGTAAAATGCAAGGAAAACTCTATTTTTACTGGTTGTTTTTGGTTACTGATTAATGTTGATTCGGTTACTGTGTAACATTATATGGTTATTGAATATTGCTGAGTTGGTTGCTGTGTAAAATTATAATGGTTACTGACTAATACAGACCTGGATACTGTTTTACATTATATTGGTTACTGTCTAATGCTGACTGTTACTATGTAAAATTATAATGGTTACTCAATAGTGCTGACTTGATTACTGTGTAAAATTATAATGTTATATTCTTTTGTAATTATTTCATTTATATTGAATGTTACTTATTGACTACATTGTATTGGTTACATGGACTAATAGTAACCAATACACCAAATTTGATATTTGGACTAATAGTAACCAATACACCTTTAAGTACATATTGATATTTTTTTATATTATTTGTTTTTATTGTAAAATGCTGTCAAATATGTTTTATGTTATAGATACTAAGTAAATATATGTTGGTTACTGTCTAATCTGGATTTGGCTAGTTTATAATGCTGGCTTGTTTACTGTGTAATATTACCATGGTTACTACATAATATTATTGTATTTTATACTGATTTTTTATATTGATGGTTACTGATTAACTACATTGGTTACCTTTATACACCTTTTAGTCTTTAATTTGTAACAAAGGCATTACTGATTATTTTGGTTGTAAAATGAATATAAAAATATTTTTTATAATCTTGGCTACTAATTACATATATCTTGGTTACTGTATAATATGTATTTAGATACTGAAAGGTGTTTATTTGGTTCCTCTATAATGTTATTGAGTTTTATAATTGTTTATTTTATATTGGTAGTTACTTATTTACTACATTGGTTACCTTCATACAACTGTTAAATATTGGTTGTTGTATAATATTTAATTGGTTACAGTATAATGTTTATTTGGTTGCAGTGACAATTTGGCAATTTTCTGTCAAGTTTGGAGTGTCGAATTTTGGCGTTTTCAGATCCTAATTTCATTGGAAACGGGTCAACGATCAAAAGTCACAAGCTTTGCTGGTGAACTGCATGGTTTTTTGGTCGAATTCCATCATTTAGGCCTTCAAATTTGCATGTAAAAATTTGGTTTATTTTTTGGTTACTAATATTATGTAATTTGGTTACTGTCTAATATTGATTTGGTTACTTTATAATGTTTATTCAGTTGTTAGACAATGGAGACTGACAGTAATCAATACAACAAATCTAATTGTTTACAGGAATATATAATTGTTTAATGTTAGTAACCATTAACCACATGGTTTGTAACATTTTTGATGGTGTACAGAAACCAAAATTGATGTTGATTAATATTTTTATTTTTGATTCCATCATGATTTATCAATATAAAGTAAACATATACAAGCTTTATAACAGTCTTGATACAAGCTTATAACAGTCTTGATACAATCTTATAATTATCTGGTAACTAACAAGCTAGTAACTATCTATGATAATTATCTGGTTACTAACAATGTTGTAGATAAATAGGACACTCACACATGTACATTTAACAATTAATGTTTGTCTTGATACAAGCTTGTAACTATCTGGTTACTAATAACAGTAACCATAATGTAACATAATAAAACAGTAACCATATAATTATATGATAATAACCAGAACATGTTTTAATGGTAGCCAAAATAGAAACATCATGTAATGAAACTCAGTTTAAGCAATCCATGTATACTATAACCATAATGTAACATAATAAAACAGTAACCATATAATTATATGATAGTAACCATAACAGGTTTTAATGGTAATCAAAACAGAAATATCATGTAATGAAATCCAGTTTAGGCAATCCATGTATACTAAACAATTACATATTAGCCAGAATAAAAAAATAAAAGTATCTGAAATCCCACATTGAGGACACAATAATAATAGCCAAACCATAAGGTAACAGTAACCAAAACATAAAAAAGAAGTAACCAAATAGTTATATGAAAGTAACCAGAACATGTAAGATGTGTTTGTGGAAATGGAAGTAGAAATAGAATAACATAAACCTTGTAGAATATATTTGAAGGAATTTACAAAAATAATACATCAATGTATACTAAGCAAATACATAGTTTATTATGACTTGGTTTATTATTTACAAAAATAATACATCCACAGACTAATGATGCCTTAAACTTCTTCAACTGTCTTGATTTCAATTTCTTGGTAATAATGTCAGGGACTTCCATGTCACACCAATATATAACTTTTCCAATGAATTTTCTATTGCATTCCCCATAGTAAAGATTCCATAACTGCAAATAAAAAAAATCAGATTTACACAGTCATTAGTAACCAGATATAAACAATATTTATATCATAAACAGTTTACCAAACAAATACATTGTAACCAAAACAACATATAACAGTAACCAAAATCTCAATTGAGAGAAAAAGAATGGTATCCAAATCATAAGCTAACAGTAACAAAAAATATACTAATGAAGTAACCAAACAGTTATATGTTAGTAACCAAAATATATATTAATGGTAACCAATACATAAACAACATATAGACCAAACAAAATTTAGTCAACCCATATATTAAGCAAATATATTGTAACCAGAACAACAAAAAACAGTAAGCAAAATTCCAACTCAAGGAAACAAAAATAGAATCCAAATCAAAAACTAACAGTAACCAAAAACATACTAAATAAGTAACCAAATATTTATATGATAGTAATCAAAACATGTTTTAATGGTAACCAATATATAAACAACGTGTACACCAAAATCAATTTAGTCAACCATGTATACTAAGCAAATAAATGGTAACCATAACAACATAAAAAAGTAACCAAAATACCAAATCAAGGTAACAAACATGGTATCCGAATCTCAAGCTAACAGTAACCAAAACATAATGCAGAAGTAAACAAACAGTTATATGATAGTATCTATTTTTTATTGCTTGACGTAGCTACAACATAAGCATTACATCAAGCCCCCATAAATTAGTCTAGTATACTAAACAACATGTAGTCCAAACTCAGTTTAGTCAATCAATGTATACTAAGCAAATACATTGTAACCAAAATAACATATAAAAGTAACCAAACCATGTTTTAATGGCAACCAACACATAAACAACATGTAGACCAAACCCAGTTTAGTCAACCAATGTAAACTAAGCAAATACATTGTAATCAAACCAACATATAAAAGTAACCAAAATTTCAATTGAGAGAAAAAGAATGGTATCTAAATCATAAGGTAACAGTAACAAAAAATATACTAATGAAAAAACCAGACAGTTATATGTTAGTAACCAAAATATATATTAATGGTAACCAATACATAAACAACATGTACACCAAAACCAGTTTAGTCAACCATGTATACTAAGCAAATACATGATAACCATAACAACATAAAAAAGTAACAAAAATACCAAATTAAGGTAACAAAAATGGTATCCGAATCACAAACTAACAGTAACCAAAACATAATGCAGAAGTAACTAAACAGTTATATGATAGTAACAATAACAAAATTTAAATTAACACACCTTTAAAAATTATATGATAATAGAACAACATGTATGCTTTCTGATCCAAAACATTTTTTTCACTAAAATGAACAACCTGTGAATTAACAAGTGCAACAAAAGTAAATTAAAAAATAATCAAAAACTAATTAACTAATTAATTTATGCCACCAAAAAAAGAAGACTAATCAGTAGAAAAAAATAAAATATTAGTAGAAATATTAGTACAAAAAAGAAAATAAAAAAAAATATCAGCCCTAATTAATAGAAAAAAGAAGACTAATTAATTAATGATGAAGACGAAGAAAAAGAAGAAATACCAGTAGAAACGCGAATACAAAAAGAAGAAGAAAAAATATCAGTAGATGAAGAAATATCAGTAGATGAATAAATATCAGTAGATGAATAAATACCAGTAGATGAAGAAGAGGACGACGACGAGTTGAGAGACAGGTGTTGCGGCGGCGGCGGCAGCGATGGAAGAGGACGACGACGAGTGGCTTCGAGATGAGAGAGAGAAGTAATAAGAGAGAGAGAAGTAGTAAGGGAGAAGAGAGAGAAATATTAATGGAAAAGAGAGAGACTGAAGGAAGATGGAAACTAATTTGCCCATTAATATTAATCCCTTAATTTAAGAACTTTTAATTGTATTAGTATTGAAAATAAAAATGATGAAGTGTATTATTTTTGTAATTATTTTATGAATGTATGATTTTTGTAATTATTTTCAAAAATGTACTAATATATGTAATTGTTCCAAATTTTTATCAGCACCGATCCAAGGCTAAAGTTAAAGTTGTCTGGGCTTTAGACCCACTAAAATTGACACATTTTTAGGCCCCCAAGAGATATTTCTGTTATATATATATATATATATATATATATATATATATATATAAAAGAGTTCAGTCCACGTCAATTTAAAATTATGGGCCTACAAAAAATTTATCTAATGAAATAGGTCCAAATCTCAATGGCAGACTTGTATTCTTTGATATTGATACTCTTTTGTTCATGAAAATTTTTTAATTTTTTTTTTAAAAAATTATGCCTATCTTAATAGCAATTCGCAAAAGGCCTATTTTTTTGTTGTCGTTTTATGCCTATATTTTTTTTATTATTATTTATAGTATATGTGTAGGGATAGAGACAAATATGTAAGTTAATAAACTTAAGGGGGCATGCGAATTTTCTTGTCTGATCTGGATTGGATTGCAGGGATCCATTCTCTTCTCTTTCTAGAATTCTCTTTCTATTAACAAAACAGAGGAGGGGTGGTGGGGGATCCGGTTAGCATAAAGTTATTTTGTTAGTAAGTTGGTCAATTGGCCAATAGAATACTGACACACATACAATCTTGCCTGCGTGTCAGTATTCTATTGGTTAATTGACCAACTTACCCCAAAATTAACTTCATACTAACCACTTCCGGTGGTGGGGCTCAGTTGATGAGTCCTTTTTGGCAACAATGGAAAGATAAGGAGGTGAGTGGTTAGCATGAAGTAAACTTCATGCCTAATACAGTGCTGACATACAGACGAGAGAGTGATCTATCCGCCTACGTATCAACACTATATTGGTCATAAAATTTATTTTATACTAACCGAATCCGATAAGGAGAATGTGTGACTTTTCACAGTTGTGTGCATTTCTCTTTTGAGCCCCCTAAATTAATGATTCCTTTATTTTGTTTCTCATAGTAGGTAACGGTTTAATTGTTGTTGCTTTCTTTTATCATTTGGGAAAAAAATTGTGGGAAATTTTTGTTTGGTCATTTTGTGTGTGAATGAATGAACTGCTGTTGGTTTTTTTTAGGTTAAATTGGCGGCACTGTAGCAGTGCTCATTTATTGAATACTCTTGGTTTGAAAGTATTAATTTATGATTTTGTTTGAATATAGAAAACAAACTGTCGATAAACGGTCGATAACTGCTGTTGATTTTCTTCTTGTTACTTTCTTTTTCCATGAAACTTACTCTTTTCTTTTATTTTAAAATATGAGATCATTATCAGCACTTAAAATTCATCCCCATTACATCCTTTCCTAAAAGGGTGGATTCTAACTCTAAGGACCATACTTAGGCCCCCATGCACAAGCATGTCCATCATCACTTCAGGCCCTTTAAGCAGCTGTCTCGTCTTAAATACCAGCTTTAAATAAATATCAAGGAACTCATGTGTTTTAAAGTAAAAACAAGAAACATGTTGTATCCCCAATTTTAGGTTTCAAATGCCGGTGTAGTCAAATTTAGGAATTAGGATACACTTTGAGATTGCAAGTTATTCAAGGCCAAATTGTCAACTTTATCTCATCTTTTAATTCACTACCTATTGTTTAATTAAATTTCTTAAACGAATCACGCACCGGAAAGAATCTCACATTAATTGAAAATATATTTACATTTTAGTAAAACAAAAAAGAGATGAAGTTTAGGGCACTAAAGTGTCACCAAGTCAAAACTCAAATCATCTAAGTTTAATTTGATTGTAATAATAATATTTGATACTCCAAGAAAAAAATTCACAAATTTATTTTTACTAAAAAATCATGTTTTTTTTTCTAATATTTGACCCCCAACCCAACCCAACCCTACCCTACCTACCATACCAAAAGAGTGATGCTTTGAAGTTTGGCTTTATCACATTGATTAAAGATTCCTGTGGTTCACAAATTCAAGGACTCAAGAGTCAATGGTATCTCTATCTTCCAATATGAGTATGACAAGATAAATCCAATCCAACCAATCTTGACTGCAAATATAATTTATTTATTTATTTATTTATTACTAACTATATATATTAATAACGTCACTAGGTTCGATGACTAGTCTAAATCTAAAAACCTTGCTAAACAATACATTTATTAAAATTACAAACTGACTAAAAACTACTAATAATTAAAAAGTTTATTATATTGAAAAGAGAATTGGATCACTCTAATTATAAATATAAAAATATTTATAATTGAGTTTGAAAGTATTTCTATTATTTTTGGTGATTTCATTTTGCTAACACATCTGGCGTTCGTTGCAGTTATGTTAAGCATTCGGCCCATTTGGAGATCCAACGTATCCCTAGACAAGCCCTAACCCCTATTCGGCTATATATAACCATCGGGCCTCTCGCCTACCCTCCCATACTCCATAAATATTTCAAAACAACTAAAATGATCACCAATCTTGCCCAACCCACAAACCATAACACTCAAATAAAAAGGGTTTTCATATATATAAAGATATGGGTTCTTTACACTAATATACAACATTTAGAAAGTAATTACAAAAATAAAACATACACAAAATAATTACAAAAATAAAACATAAGCAATATAACGCGCCTAAAATCACGTATATATGTCAGTTACACACTTTTCCTATTTACAACTAACCGCTCCTAAATTCAAGCAACTGAGATCCAAAATTCAAGCAACTGAGATTCAAGCGACTGAAATCCTAATCTTCTGTCACGACACACCTCAGAGATCGGAGAAGACGAAACTTTTTGTCGCGACGGCACGCTAAGATCGCAAAATAGCATACAAAATCAACAACAACTTCAAGTTCAGTAACGAAACACAATCAAACGACAGTGAATGTTGAATACAAAATCACAGCAACTTCAATACAAATCTGAATACTGAGGTATGTGAGATTAAAATTCATATACATATAGTTACATATGCTTACTACGAATTCCTATATTGATTACCTTTCTTAAGTTTTTCACACTTAAAATGGTTACTACAAATTCCTATAACGATTGGATGATTCATTGATATATTTTTTTATTATGGTTACTAAATATATATAAATTGGTTACTGATAATTGTGCATTTGTTTGCTAAATAATATTTATTTGATGGCTTTATAATTTTTAAATGAGTTTGGTTACCTTCATGAAACTGTTGGTTACTCTCTAATGTTGTCTTGGTTACTGAATAACATTATAATCTCTAATGTTATCTTGATTACTGTCTAATGTTGTCTTGGTTACTGTCTAATGCTGTCTTGGTTACTATGTAACAATATATTGGTTACTGATTAATGCTGATTCGGTTACTGTGTAACATTATAATGGTTACTGATTAATGCTAATTCGGTTACTATGTAACATTATAATGGTTACTGAATATTTCGTTACTGTCTAATGCTGTCTTGGTTACTGTGTAACATTGTCTGTCTAATGTTGTTATGTATTATATATTTTATAAAAAGATTTGATCCAGTTACAATTTGGTAATAACTGTCAAGATTAGAGTGTCGGATTTTGGTATTTTTAGAGCCTAATTTCATTGGAAACGGGTCAACGATCATAAGTCACCAGCTTTGCTGGTGAACTGCATGGTTTTTTGGTCAAATTCTATCATTTAGGCCTTCAAAATTGCATGTAAAAAATTAGTTTATTTTCTGGTTACTAACATTATGTAATTTGGTTACTATCTAATATTGATTTGGTTACTTTACAATGTTTATTAAGTTGCCAGACAATGGAGACTGACAGTAACTAATACAACAAATTTAATTGTTTACAAGAATATATAATTGTTTACTATTAGTAATCATTAACCACATGGTTGGTAACATTTTTGATGGTGTACAATAACCAAAATTGATGTTGATTAAAAATGTGGTTTATTATTGATTTGGTTACTGTATAATGTTTATTTGGTTGTTGTATACTTTAAATATTTATTTGGTTACCCCGTGGTTACTATATACTCGTATATTGGTTACCTTTTTTAAGTTTTTCGCTCTTTGATTTGTCACAAATTCAGTATACTGACTGTTTTGATTGTAAAAATGCATTTGAAAATGTGTTTTATATTATAGTTATTAAATATATATAATTTGGTTGTTGTTTATTATAAATTTGGTTTCTGAATAATGTTTATTTGATTGCTTTATAATTTTTAAATGATTTATATTGATTTTATTATATTGATGGATACTCATTAAATACATTATTTAACTTTCTGAAACTGCTAGTTACTGTCTGATGTTGTCTTGTTTACTGTGTAACATTGTACTGTCTAATGTTGTCTTGGTTACTGATTAATGCTGATTCGGTTACTCATTAAATACATTGTTTAACTTCCTAAAACTGCTAGTTACTGTCTGATGTTGTCTTGTTTACTGTGTAACATTGTACTGTTTAATGTTATCTTGGTTACTGTGTAATATTATAATGGTTACTGAATATTGCTGAGTTGGTTACTGTGTAAAATTATAATGGTTAGTGCATATTATTACTGAACAATGCTGACTTGGTTACTGACTAATGCTGGTTTGGTTACTGTTTAACATTATATTTGGTTACTGACTAATGCTGGTTTGATTGTTGTTTAATATTATATTTGTTCAGCTTCCATCGTGCCGTTAGATGACAAAGAAAACTAGGATATGCCAGAGGAAGTAAGAAACATAAGTGTAAAACCACCGAACACAAGAAGACCAATGGGAAGATCAAGAATAGGGAGGTACAAACATGGGTCTGAAATCAAAATTCAAAACAAATGCTGCAGGTGCCAAGAAAAAGGACACAACAGGAAAACATGCAATAATTCACCTATTTTAAGACCAAAAAAGGCCTGATAAATTGTTGTACATTAAGAGTGTAAATACATTAATATATAATTGTTTACTATGAGTAACCATTATCCATGTGGTTGGTAACATTTTTTATTGTGTACAGTAAACAAAATTGGTATTGATTAATATTTTGATTTCTGATTATACAAAATAGCTGCTATATACTGATTTTAAAAAAAAATAACTAAAATCCCTCACTGATTGTACAATAATAGTAGTCAAACACCATTAAATAACAGTAAAATAAATATAATAAATAAGTAACCAAATAGTTACATAACAGTAATCATAATATGTTTTAATGGTAACAAAAACATAAAACAACCGGTGTATCCAGCATCCTGTAATGAAGGTGATATTGTTTGTTTAGGCAACCCAATTATACTATGACATGTACATTTCATAATTGATATATGTCCTGAAACAAGATTGTAACTCTCTGGTTACTATCAAAATAATAGTTGGTTACCTTTATATACATATTTGGTTACCAACTGTACATCTTAAATAATGTAGCAAACACAACTTAAAAGAAACAATAAATAATAACTAAAATACCTCATTGATTGTACAATAATAGTAGTCAAAAACTATTAAATAATAGTAAAACAAATATAATAAATAAGTAACCAAATAGTTACATAACAGTAATCATAATATGTTTTAATGGTAACCAAAACATAAAACAACTTGTGTATCCAGCATCTTGTAATGAAGGTGATATTGTTTGTTTAGCCAATCCAACTATACTAGGACATGTACATTTCACAATTGATATATGTCCTGAAACAAGCTTGTAACTCTGTGGTTACTATCAAAACAATAGTTGGTTACCTTTACATACATATTTGGTTACCAACTGTACATCTCAAACAATGTAGCAAACACAACTTAAAAGAAACAATAAATAATAACTAAAATACCTCATTGATTGTACAATAATAGCAGTCAAAAATAATTAAATAACAATAAAACAAATATAATAAATAAGTAACCAAATAGTTACATAACAGTAACCATAATATGTTTTAATGGTAACCAAAATATAAAATAACCTGTGTATCCAGCATCCTGTAATGAAGGTGATATTATTTGTTTAGGCAACCCAATTATACTATGATATGTACACTTCACATTTGATATATGTCCTGAAATAAGCTTGTAACTCTGTGGTTTCTATCAAAACAATAGTTGGTTACCTTTATATACATATTTGGTTATCAACTGTACATCTCAAACAATGTAGCAAATACAACTTAAAAGAAACAATAAATAATAACTAAAATACATATGATAATAATACATCCACAAACTAATGATGCCTTAAACTTCTCCAACTGACTTGAGTTCAATTTTTTGGTAATAATGTTGGGGACTTCCATGTAACCAATACATAACTTTTCCAATGAATAGGACTTCAATTTTTACTAACAAGCTTGTAGATAAATAGGACACTCACACATGTACATTTAACAATTGATGTTTGTCCTGATACAAGCTTGTAACTATCTGGTTACTAATAACAATAACCATAATGTAACATAATAAAACAGTAACCACATAATTATATGATTGTAATCAGAACAGGTTTTAATGGTAACCAAAACAGAAACATCATGTAATGAAATCCAGTTTAGACAATCCATGTATACTAAATAATTACATATTAACCAGAATAAAAAATAAAAGTATCTGAAATCCCACATTGAGGACACAATAATAGTAGCCAAACCATAAGTAACAGTAACCAAAACATAATTAAGAAGTAACCAAATAGTTATATGAAAGTAACCAGAACATGTTTTAATGGTAACCAAAACAGAAACAACTTGTATGTCCAACCAAGTTTACAAAAATAATACATCAATGTATACTAAGCAAATACATGGTTTATTATGACTTGGGTTTATTATTTACAAAAATAAAACATTCACAAACTAATGATGTCTTAAACTTCTCCAACTGACTTGAGTTCAATTTCTTGGTAATAATGCTGGAGACTTCCATGTCACACCAATATATAATTTTTCCAGTGAATTTTCTGTTGCATTCCTCATAGTAAAGATCACATAACTGCAAATAAACAAAATCAGATTTACACAGTCATTAGTAATCAGATATAAACAACATGTAGTACATACCATTTTATGCAGTAAACAAATAGTTATATATAATATTAACCAAAACATAATTTAAAGGTCACCAAAACAAAAACATGTATACCAAAAAATATACTAAAGAAGTAACCAAACAGTTATATGATAGTAACCAAACCATGTTTTAATGGTAACCAACACATAAACAACATGTATACCAAACCTAGCTTACTCAACCAATGTATATTAAGCAAATACATTGGAACCAAAACAACATATAAAAGTAACCAAAATCCCAATTGAGGAAAAAAATGGTATCCAAATCATAAGCCAGCAAAAAAAAATATACTAATGAAGTAACCAAACAGTTATATGTTAGTAACCAAAACATATATTAATGGTAACCAATACATAAACAACATATAGACCAAACACAGTTTAGTCAACCCATATATACTAAGCAAATACATGGTAACCAGAACAACAAAAAACCAAAATTCCAACTCAAGGAAACAAAAATAGAAACCAAATCAGAAATTAACAATAACCAAAAACATAATAAAGAAGTAACCAAATATTTATATGATAGTAACCAAAATATGTTTTAATGGTAACCAATACATAAACAACATGTACACCAAAACTAGTTTAGTCAAGTACTATGTATACTAAGCAAATACATGGTAACCATAACAACATAAAAAAGTAACCAAAATACCAAATCAAGGTAACAAAAATGGTATCCGAATCACAAGCTAACAATAACCAAAACATAATGCAGAAGTAACCAAACAGTTATATGATAGTAACAATAACAAAATTTAAATTAGCAAACCTTTAAAAAATTTTGGGTTGGAAATATCTTCTGGCTATGAACTTGAGCTTCTGTCTTAACTACAGGAACATCAAAATCAGAATCCAACTGCACAAACGCAAACAAATTTCTTCAAGTCCTTAATAGAATCACCCTTTGTGATTCTTTTCTTCTTTTCATCCTTCTTCATTGTATCAACCATTCTATACAAAACATAAAAATAACAAAAATCCAAACAATCAATACCCCATTCTGTTAGAAACATAGTGTATATGTATGATCATATTGACAATTAATTAGTAGAATGAAAATTAACAGAAATTAGAAGCATACCTTAGAGAGAAACCAGAATCCTTTCAGTTGTGAGAGAGTTGGAGAGAGAAAAACACGTATTAGCCTGAAAACATAGCCTGAAAGTCACGTATTCAATTTTCTGTCGGAGTTGAGAGACTATGGTGTTGCGGCGGCGGCGGCGGCGAAAGAGGACGACGACGAGTGGCTTAGAGAGGAGAGAGAGAAGTAGTAAGGGAGAAGAGAGAGAAATAGTAAGGGCGTAGAGAGAGAGACCGAAGGAAGATGGAAACTAATTTGTTATGTAAGCCCATTAATATTAATCCCTTAATTTAAGGACTCAATATTAATCCCTTAATTTAAGGACTCTTTAATTGTATTAGTATTGTAAATATATATGATGAAGTGTTATATTTTTGTAATTATTTTATAAATGTATGATTTTTGTAATTACTTTTAAAAATGTACTATAATATGTAATTGTTCCTAAAGATATTTGTTAGTAAAATTAAAGTTTTTAAGCAATCCACCACCCGGCTAGGTGTATTTATTTATTCTAAACCCTAAACCCTATTACAACCTTCACATGACTAGCAACAACGGAAGTGGTTAGTATGAAGTTTATTTTGGAGTAAGTTGGTCAATTGACCAATAGAATACAGACATGCAAGCGAAATTGTATGTGTGTCAGTATTCTATTGGCCAATTAACCAACTTACCAACAAAATAACTTCATGCTAACCGGATCCAGCAACAACTATTACAATCCCCTGCCACACCCTTGTATATGAATATACAAGAAGAGTACACATGCATGCATGAAACCACGCCACACTTAATTGATTTGGCTTTGATTCCTTAACATCAAATCAAATGAATGGTTATCACTCCAAAGTTTAAGATATATAGGAGAGTATAAATAATCACATAATATTATTTTTTTGAGTGGGGGATGGAGGTGGGGGTGGGGTGGGGTGTATAAATAATCACATAATATTATTTTTTTTGCGTGGGAGGTGGGGTGGAGGGTAAGAGTTGTATACATAATCACATAATATTATTTTTTTGGGTGGGGGTGGGGGTGGGGGAGTGTGGTGGGTGGGGGTGTCGGGGTGGGTGGGGGTAAGAGGTGTATACATAATCACATAATATTATTTTTTTTAGTTGGGATGGGGTGGGGTGGGATAGGGTGGGGTGGGGTGGGTGGGGGGTAAGAGCCTAATAGGTGTATACATAATCACATAATATTATTTCTTTGGGGTGGGAGGGGTGGGAGGGGTGGGGGGTAAGAGGTGTATACATAATTACATAATATTATTTTTTTGGGATGAGGTGGGGTGGGTGGGGTATGAGGTGTGGGGTGTGGGGGTATGGGTGGGGGTGGGGGTGAGGGGTAAGAAGTGTATACATAATCACATAATATTATTTTTTTGGAGTGGGTGGAGGGTACACATACATAATCACATAATATTATTTTTTGGGGTTGGGTTGGGTTGGGGTGGGGTGGGGTGGGGCGGGGTGGGGGAGTGGGGGTGGGGTGTGGGTGGGGGGGGGGTTGGTGGGGGTGGCTTTGTTTCTCTTTCGCTCGTCTCTGCTCCTTCTCTTTCGCAGATCGATAGATTGATTGAATGAAAGAACATGGAACCCTATTTTATTTTTAAGGGGCATATTTGTCAATTACTTAAAAATAATAGATGAAATAAGTTATTCCTAACTCCCCTTTCAGTAATAAAGATTATAATTTTAAGTTAACACCTATTCCACTAGGAATACATTATTCCGTTAGAATAAACAAACCAAACAACATTTTTATCATTCCAATGGAATGATTCATTCAATTCTCCCTCCTATTCCATCGATCCAAACGTAGCATTACAGTTGTGAATCGAGAGAGAGCAGACACGTTATATTAATCATGTCATTTAAACATCTCTCATATATAATATGTTAGATGATACATTACTTGTATATTCATGTCAGATGGGGCCTTGTATAAACGCAATTTTTTTTGCCCATAACATATAATATATCATATCATAAATAATTTAAATTGATCCATAACCAACGTTATAATAATAAAGTTATTTTTACAACAAATTTCAGTAATTTATTTGCGGATCGAACGATAAGGATAATGAGTTTCAAAGTTTAATAAGAATATTTTGGACATTATCTAATCTGCAGTTTTAATAGTGCTCAATCCCCATATTAAACTGTGGATCCCAAATCCTCCTTATTTATGCTTACCGTTTGATCTGCGTATATATAGAAGGTTGAAATCTATATTAAGGATAACATTATTCGTACAACGTTAGTTGTGAATCAGTATCATATATATATATATATACACACTAGCTGAGTCTCGTGCCTCCGGCACTGTATGGACGGTGGGATTTATCTCAAATTTTGAACGGTCCAGATGATTTATTGAGTGAGCGAAAAATTCAAAATCATTTGTATTTTATTAGATAGATGGATGGTGGGATTCATCCCAAACTTTGGACGACCCATGTGATTTATTGAGTGAGCGGGAAATTCAAAATTATTTGTATTTTATTATATATATATATATATATATATTTCCCAATATATTGGGGAATAAATCATAACAAGTATTTGTTATGGATTAAAAATCAATATACATTATCTCTACCATACATTACAAGATCCAAGAGCGAGAATTAGGACAGAAAAACTTTGTTCGCTATTATTAGTAATAGACAAAAAAAATACATAACTACCCCTAGTAAAAAATAGTCAATGTTAGGTTGGATTAAATCATAAAACATATCCGCTACTAATTATAGCCCCAAATATCAGAAAAGAGACTCCTTAAAAACGCGAATTGGGAGAATTTTAATGCCCTAGCAAATTTCTCTCCCTCTACGTCGACCCATCTCCATTCCCTACTTTTGGGACCTCTGGTGATGCATTGTCTGCAGTACCTTCCATTAATGGCGATGATGAAAGCTCTTTGGGTGGTGGAGTTTTTTATTTTTCCTAATTACAATGTTGTTTTTGTTCCAGGTTCATGGCATGCACCTTCCATTAATGATCCACATCCAAAGAGGGATGAGAGCCCATATCCATTCAATTATGATCCAATTGTCCATTACAAGATCAAAAAACTGATTTTGATACATCTGCACAATAGTTATTAGGATGTACGCAAACTGTGGTGAGGACGGTGGTCTTACAAGCTCTCAATTCGGGTAATAATTATACAAACGCCCAAAACACACATTACTCTCGTCTACACAATAGTTGTGTTCATGATTTTGGTCATCCATATAATTATTATGCGGATTAGATAAATTGAATTTCAATGGTAGAATCAACGTCCACATTACTATGGTGCGGATTGCCTTCAATGATCCGTTCATTTTATTGTTGACTTAAATGGTTCAATTTGATGAGTTGAAAGATTGTAGTCTTCCATCTAACTTTAATTATGAATCATTCTCATATATATATATATATATATATATATATATATATATATATATATATACACGGAAAGTTTCAAGAGCATAATTCTTAAATAGCATAATGCCTTAAATAACATAATTTTATCAAAACGACGTAATTTTGAAGGGACGCGGTGGGACTCACACATCAATAAAAATAAACCCTATATTAAAATTTTAATTTTAACTATCTAACCAAAAATTTATTGACAATTAAAGAATTTAGAGTATGCCCATGTTACGATCGAGAACGTGGGACTGTGGGAGTGGATTTGAACGATTATGAATGGCATTAAATATTTTGGATGAATACACCTGTTTTGTCAATGAAGGATAAATAAAATGAAACAAAAATTCTGTTCCCGCGTTATAAATGTCAAAGTGACACAATTTGATTAGACAGTTGCAAGAAGTTTGCTTCAACTTTTTAAAAATGAGTTAATTAATGTTTTGATTACACTACTAGAAATCAATTTTTATTTTAATTATAAAATCTTTTTTTAATAAAAACATTACTATATTAAAAAAATATTATAAATTAGTTATTACTTAATATTTTGTCTAAAAAATTGACAAAAGTGTTAAATCGACTAATAATAATTTTCAACTGAGTACTTGAACATGTGACAGGTGGAAAGTGTTAATTGATGCTTTTGTTATTGTACTAAAAGTCGAGTTTTATTTTGGTTAGTAAATCTTTTTTTTATTTACAAAGTCATTACTATATTCAAAAAATGTTATAAACTAATTATTATTTAACATTCGTCTAAAAAATTGACGAAAGCGCTAAAACATGCATATCACGTGAGCAAAAAAGTTGATGTGTTAGTTATTTTTTATATGGAACATTTTTCCATGTGTAACGTTATGAGAAATGTGAATTGTAGGCGAATAATAAACAAGCCAGATATTCGTTGCCACAATAAATCGCAATAAAATTGTGCCCTAATTTTTTTCCTATATATTTTGATAATTTTTTTCTTTTTCTGATATTTGTAGCAATATCATGTGTCACATAATAAATAACTAACTCACATGTCAATTAAGTACGGTTAAGTAGTTAATGACAAATTTGTAATTTTTTTTAATATAGTAATATTTTTATAACAAAAAAATAAGTAATTAAAATGAAAATTGACTCCTAGTAAAGTAACTAAAACACTAATTTACCCTCCACGTAATAAGTACTCACCTGTCATATATTCAAAACATTAAATGTTAGTCTATCAAATTTTTGGATGAAATATTAAGTAATGACTAGTTTGTACCTTTTTTTAGTATAATATAATATATTTGTAACAAAAAAAAGATTCAATAATAAGAATGAAAATCAACCTTTAGTACAAGAACTAAAACATCAATTAATCCTTTTAAAAACCTATGCTATCATAATTTCAAAATTATAGAAATACTCAAATAAATTTTGATGATAAATGCCTAAAGGGGATCGGAGCTTGGGGAAGTAACCAAGATGTGAACCTAATTTTTTCATGAGTTGATTCCAATTTACTTGGGGTGGGGTGGGGTGGGGTGGGGTGGGGTGGGATGGGGTGGGGTGGGTGGGGGGGTAAACTCGAACTTATAACATTGAATAGAAAAAAAGTTATATTATCACTAGACTACTCCTACTACTCCTATTACTTTTGATCTAATTATCGTCCACGTTTTTTTTCTTTAGAACACGCTCGGGAAAAAAAATTGTCTTCCCTTTGTCTTAATAAACATATAAATAACTATAAAAAATACAACTTAAATAAAAACAACAGATTCGAACACTACAAAAACTTATCAAATATAAAAGGATAAATAGACCTAGCAATATAGTTGATTAACTGTTGGGTCAAACCATATTAATTAGAATCAAATAGGTCGGTTAACCATTTTTATTTATTCAGGTTTGTTAAAGTTTAGACCCATATTTTTTAAAACAAATATAGTTAGTTAACCGATTAACCATATTTCGACCCATATTTTATTTCAAATCTAAACCAACAGTTCTTTCCACCCATATTTACATATTTAAGAAGTTCACCCACCCAGGCACCCACCCACTCACCCACTCACCCACCCACCCACTCACCCACTCACTCACCCACTCCACCCACCACACCCACCCACCCACCCACCCACTCCACCCTACCCTCTACCCTCTACCCACCTACCCCCACCCCACCACACCCATCCACCCCCCACACCCACCCACCCCACATCATCCCACCTACCCCACCCACCCCACCTACCTTTGATGAGGTGAGGTGAGGTGAGGTGGGTGGGGTATACATAATCACTTAATATCATTTTTTTGGGAGAGTGTTGGATGGGTGGGGGTGGGGGTAAGTAGGTGGGGTAGGTGGGTGGGGTGGGTGGGTGTGGGTGGGTGGGGTATGGGTGGGTGGGGTGGGGTGAGGGTAGGGGTAGGTGGGGTAAGAGTGGGTGGTTAGGTGGGTGGGTAGGTAGGGGTGGAGGTGGGGTAAGAGATATATTAAAATATTAAAATGGTTAATATGGTTAATATGGTTTTTAACCATAATCATATGGTTCCAACCCACATTATTCATATAAAAAATGGTTAATATGGTTTTAGTTCTTAAACCAACCCATAACCATATTTTAAAAACCAAAACCAACCCATAACCATATTTTACCATGCCTAAGGACAAATAAAATCACAAATGCTTCCCTATAAATATAAAATGTTCATATCTTACAAGGAAATTAGACCCAAAAAAATCATCCTACTGTTTTTTAATAACAATACTAAAATTAACTAATTGAACTAATGAATGAGTGTAAGATGAATAATTATTTATTTATATTATTATCGAAAAATACTATGCCTTTTTTTAGGGTTAATTTTCTTGGAAGACATGTGTATATATATATATATATATATATATATATATATATATATATATATATATATATATATATATATATATATATATATATATATATATTTCTCAAGTAGACAAATTAAATACTATGTGAGTATATAAATAAATTAAATACTAGAAATTTAATGTATTGATTTATCATTCAATGAATAATTGAAAAAAGGATCTACTTTATACAATTATATATTTAGTTAATTTTATAGGCAAAAGATTTTAAGCTTTAGTTTCTTTTATTCATTATTATATCAAATAATTAACTCTTCAGTTGTGCTTTTTTGGCCGACATAAAACTGCAGTTATTATCTACGGTCTACCTGGGGGTAAAAGATCAAAAATAAAGAGGGATATAAATTAGGTGAACGGTCTTTATTATACTAAGGGACTGTAATTAATTGAGTGAGTTAAATATTGAGTTGTTGAAATTTAATATATAATTTATCAATTATAAAATAAGATTTGATTAAGGTTTGTTTAATTAAAAAAATTATAATTTAAAAATATTTGAATAATTTATTGAATTTTAAAATTTATTTATATTTTAAATCGAGGGAGTCGGAACCGTTTTCTCAGTGTCGGCCGTCGGGTACGATTTTGAGGTTGTTCGGTTATAAACACATGTTGTGGCTGAATGACGCCCGGGCTGGCCTGAAAATTGTAAGTTACTAGGTCAGAAGTTTCATTAATGAATTTTTGACTGAAATATCCTCAACCATTAAAAACATTAATTTTCATATATCATCTCTGTCATCATAACACACATGACACATACATTCATCTGGGTTCACCGCCATCATCCCTTGAAACCTATAATCACTTGATCCGTCATATATTAATTAATTGAATAAATAGTATAGATGATATCAACATGCAAGAAAGGAAGTTGATTGACCAAGGGGGATGTTCAATAAAAGGAAAAGCAGACAGATCATATGATATCCAACCGCGAATCATCATATATATATATACATATTGAATTGTTCCATACCAAATTAATTGCAGAAAATCAATGAGTTTTATAACGTGGATATATAGACTTAAATTGCTTTATACTCCCTCCGTTTCTATATGTAGGTCGTTTTAGATTTTTTTTTATATTTCTAATTATTTGTTGTTTGTGGTTATCTAGGAGGATTGATTACTATTTTTCCCAAATTGCCCCTTATTACTCCACCTAATCTTTTGATCCATATTTATGAGATAATGTAAGGTGAAGGGTTTTATAGACAATTGATACTATAGTTAATATTTTTCAATCATTTCCTTAATTCTTGTGCACATGTCTAAAACGACCTATATTAAGGAACGAAGGGAGTATTTGCCATTAATTCAATACTCACATCTATTTTTAAATATTTGAATAATATGTATGGATTTATTTATTTATTTATTCTTTTTTTGCAAAGAAGTATTCAATAATGCTTTTGGATCTCCAAATGAAATACTTTTAAAAATACATAGATATGCAAAAATTATAAGTATCTCAAACCCATTTAAATAAAAATATCCAGATTTCATTTAGAATTTAATTTGAATAATTTGAAGATTTAATGATGAGAAATTAATCAAAATAAAAAAAACATGTTTAGAAAAATTAGAGGATTAATATGGGAAATATCCTCATTCAGTTGTTTTAGATGGATATTTTATCAAAACAACTTAATTTGTTCAATTTTCATTCAAAATTTTTACTTTTGTTCAGCTCATTCACATTTAAAATTTTCATTCAATTTTATCAAGCAATCCCTCAAATGATTCGATTTGATCCGAACTTTGACAAACTCGAACCGAACTCCAACACTATTAATTAGCCGAACTTTAACTCAAACTCGAACATATTCGTATAATATGATCGAAACAACACACACATGCGAGTTCGGAATGTTAGATGTTCACGAACAGTTCGCTAACATAGTCAAACATCATCATATTTGCGGAAATCTAAATGTTCACAAACACAAACTCACTCGCGAACAACTCATGAACATATCTGAACTCAATCAAGTTCACGAACATTTGAATCAACTCATTACATGAATTAAAGCAAAAATTAGGCCAAATATTGTAATAATCATTTATCCAAAACCAAAAATGAATACGAGTTAGAAGTTAAAAGTTAACAAATATTTGGAAATTCTTGATTTACAAATATCAAAAATCAAATATTAATATCTAAAAAGTCTTTTAAATATTCAAAGTGCATCCACTTCAAAGTTCTAGTTTTCTAACATGTTGCTCGCTGCACATGGGTTATAATTTATTAAATTATTAGTGATGTAAATTGTAATAATTCAATAATTATTATTAAAAATTTTATGAAAATATGTATTTTAATTAAATTAGAGGTGAAGAAGTACACATTATTATTTAATAATTTTTTTTACTTATAATCAATTATTAAAAAATTTAAAATATGTTTAAGTAATAAAAAAAGAAAATTACTACAAAATTAACAATTATTGATATGACAAACTTTAAAATTTAATATGAAATAATTAACCAACTACTTGTATTTGTAATTTAAAAACATTAAACATGTAAGAAATAGAATTTGGAGTCGAGCATCTCGCGAGTATACTCGCGAACCAATCAAACATAACTGAACCCAAACTGTTCGCAAAAAAATCAAACCGAACCACATGGTTCGTTCAATCAAACGTGATATCATATGCGAACTTGACAAATTAATCAACTTGAACCGAATTCGAACCAAATATGTTCGCGAACAGTTCGGTTCGTTTGTGTGCCAAGTCATTAGACAATGAAAAAAAATGTAGCATTCAATTTCAATGGTTAATATATTTATTTTTCTTATAAAACTTTAAAAAAATTATTTATTAAATAATATAATTTTTTAATAGTATATCATTAATTTTAATTTTAGTTTATTGATATTTATTTCATATCACAGCTATTAATGTTATGACATGTAACTTTCCTAATTTTGAAAGGGTTGAATTAGAAATTAAAAATGTTAGTTGTCAATCTGGTGAAATAATGGAAGATTGCAATTAATGTCATTTAAAATTTTACTAGTGACATAGTAACATGAAATGAGAATGATCTCCTTGATAACAAGTTATTTCAATCTTCTGCGGTTTTGCCTATATATATCTTCTCATCCCTTCTAGGGTTTCATCGTTCATTATATATACTTGATCATCCCTTTCATTTATGTCCTCTCTCTTGGAGAACAACAAACACCTCTTTAATTTCTCTCTCACACACATATACAAACACACAAAATGTCCGATCATCAAGCTTACAACTTTGAAAAAAGGATAGAGGCCAAAAGCCGGCCTGTGGGCAGCACAGAGCTGAGTTGGTGCAAAGGTGTGTCATGTGGCACAGGCATAGTAGTCCTAGCCATTCAACTGTCGAAAGAACCAGACACCTCACACCTCCAAAATGCCCTCCACAAACTCCAAAATGCCCACCCTATCCTCCACTCCAAGCTACACAAATACTCGTTCACCACACAGCCAAACTCTGATCACCTCCACCTCAAATCGTTCGATCTGTCGAAAACCTCAAAACTCATCCAAACCCTCGAGAACCCATCAAACACCTCGCTCCCTCCGTTCCAAATGATCCTCGAACACGAGCTGAACAACAATGCATGGACCGATCCCAGCCGTTCATCTGACGTTATCTTTGCCAATGTTTACGCATTACCGGGTACCGAATGGGCTGTCATGCTCCGGTTACATGGGGCCGCGTGCGACCGGTCTACCGGGGTGTGGTTTTTGAGGGAGTTGATGGGGTTTGTAGAGGAGAAAGAGGGGGGAATAGATCAGAAGAAAGGAGAGGTTCATTTGGGAATGGAGGATCTTATTCCTAGTGGGAAGGCTAAGAAGGGTTTGTGGGCCCATGGAGTGGACACGCTGGGGTATTCCATGAACTCCTTTAGTTTAACAAATTTGAAGTTCATGGATGTGAAGTGGCCTAGGAGTACTCAGGTGGTACGACTAAAGTTGAATAAAGAGAACACCAAAAGGTTATTATCTGTAAGTACAATTTTAAATGTTACAGTAATTTTTTTTCTTCTAGAGTAATCATTTTTGGTTGTTACTTCCTTTAATGCAATCTTCTGATCCATATATATAGTAATAATTAATGTTCTATCAACTAATTATTTCCTTTTATTCTATTCTATTTATGTTCAAGTCCTTCATATTTTCACAGAAAGTACCTGATGCATGACATCGAACTTTAAAAAAAAACTCATTAATTAATTCAAGGTCCACTGCTCTCTATAGCTAGCCTCTCATAATTTTGGCAAGTGATTTAATTTCTTTAACCAACGTACAGTTTCAATATAGTTTTTCATTACACTGTGTGAGTTTGGGTGCAAAAGAAACAGATCATCGATCTAGAGAGAGTCAAGTTATTTGCTAGGGAAAAATTAATTGTAATAAGTGAATTATTTTTTCTTCTTAATTTTTAATTATTTATGAGTTTATATGTAGTACTTCCCATGTCAAAAAGTTATGATTATAAATTTTAAAATAAAACCAAACTTATAAGAAAAGTATTATATATATGTCTCACTTTAATTTGTAACAGAGAGGGAATATTAATTGTAGGATATCAAAAACCAAAAAGGTTTTATATATAGTCAGAAAACCTTGCTTAGCTGTGTTCCTTTCTGGTTTTAAATCGTGGCTGTACGTGTGACAGTCTTAATTTTTAGGGAATTTTCAGAAGTATTTAAATTAAATAATTACACATGCAAGTTCCTATCTTACAATATTAGTGTGAGAGTACTTGCTAGATATATTCATGTGAAAGTTGAATTTTTAGAACAATTTTACTTGAGAAAGATGACTTTTTAAACAATTATACTTGTGAAATTAAAATGAATATAACATTCTCTCTTTTTAGAGCAGTATATAAAGATACAAACTGTGCAAAAAGTACAATTTTATTAGTTATGGACCATAATATTGTATATGTTAATTCCAATTGCATATTCAATTTGTTTTCCGGTAATCAACTAAAATCTTACTTATTTGATTGCAAATTTATGAAAAATTTATTATTAAAAAGTTCAATAAATGATCCAATAATATTGATTAACTCTTTCTTGTAGTGTAGTTAATTGAATTTTTTATTTTTTGTTTTACAATCATGGAAAAATCACATACTATTGATTCATTTTTCAAGAGAAAGTAATCAAATTATGTTGACACGTCTCTGCTTACACCTGAGCCTAATGTTCAAACATCTCTCTGCCTACCTCTGAACAAGAACAACGTTCTCTAAAATCACCAAGAATTGAATGTAAAGAATGAGATATTAATTATTTGGAGCGTGGTCCTGAAAAATATATCGAAATATGAAAATGTCGTGGTGTGATGAAGTTCGACGAGCTTACATCAATTACGGTCCATATCAATACATTCTTTCCAAGTAATCTTTTTTTGAATATATATTATATTTTTTTGAATATATATTATATTGTTAAAAAAATTCTTGCCTCCCTAAAAACAAATCCTGATTTCATCCCAGGTTTTGGGCATGAAAATAGATAGATAGATAGATAGATAGTGTGCAAGTTCACGCGACAAGTCAAAAAAATGAAGAATAATATCCTCCTTAACTTTTTGTTTTAATTATCTTAATTTGTAGGGCTGCAAGTTAAGAGGGATAAAGCTATGTGGAGCCTTAGCGGCAGCCGGAATGATTGCCGCCCACTCCGCCAAACGCCACCCCGATCAGAAGCCCAGGAAATACGGAGTTCTGACCCTAACCGATTGTCGTTCATTTCTTGAACCACCTCTATCCGGACATAATTTTGGTAAGTCATTCTATTCCAGATCCCCAGCTCAACCATCACACATTAATGCACAGTACGAGTATCCATTAGTGGTTGTATTTATGGATATATAGTTCGGCTATAGGATTAGTTATTTTTGGACCACCAATGCAAGTTTACAAACATGCATCTCATCTTTCACCAGTCCAGTCCAATCCAGTCCATGCATGTGGCACATGGATTGTTTGGGTTAGAATTGAATAGATTCTTGCTCCAATTTAGAGTAACATTGAAACTTTATATGAATAATGTAATGCCCTGTTTGGACAGTTACGATCTATTCTATTAAGGTAAAATAGTATTTCATTATATTTGGCTAAACTTACTTATTTAAAATTAATGATATATATATAAGTTATTTTTTTTGAAGTATAAAAATGTTAATTCTCAAAACAACTTATAAATTAATTTATAAGTTAAAAATTAAGTCACAGACAAACACTCAAATAGAAATTTATAAATTGATTAAACCAACTTATAATAAGTCACTCCCGAACAGCTCCTAATAGTATTAATACAAAAAATGAAATCCACTAAAAGACTAATAATTCAAAATAAAAATACAAAATTAACTCAATCCCATATACTACTTCGTTTCTGCAAACAGACATGTCTAAACAAACATATCTTTAGAGTTTTGGTTCTAGGGTCAGTAATTATTGTTCAATTAATACAAGTACATAACTTGTCAGTGAGTAGTTGTGACAAATTGAATTACACTTAGGTCGCACCGTCCCCTGCCAATTTACAAGTCATAGTTACTGTAACTAGTAAATTTTCAGTAAACATTTACTAGTAATTAACTTATTGGGTAAACATTCACAAGCGGTGTTAATGTTATATATATATATATATATATATATATATATATATATGATGCAGGATATTACCACTCTACCATCCTTAACATTCATGTTGTAAAAGGAGAATTAAAGCTGTGGGAATTGGCAAGGAAGAGTTATATGGGGTTTGTGAATTCTAAGAAGTGCAACAAACATTTCTCCGACCTTTCCAACCTCAACTTCCTTATGTGCAAGGCCATTGACAACCCTAGCTTGACCGCCTCGTCGTCACAAAGAACCTCTTTGATATCGGTGTTTGAGGACACTGTCATTGATGACGCTAACAAAATGCAACGCCAACTCGGGGTAGAAGATTGTTTCGGGTGTGCTTCGGTTCATGGCGTAGGTCCATCCATCGCTATATTTGACACGATACGCGATGGAGAGCTTAACTGCACCTGTGTTTATCCGTCGCCACTGCACTCGAGGGAGCAGATGCAAGAACTAGTTGATAATATGAAGAGGATTCTTGTGGATGCATGGTGCTAATTACTATGGGAATTAAGGAAGGCGATACATATATAGTACGTAGTAACTAGTACGTACGTAGCTAAAAGTGCATGCTTATATATATATATATATATATATATATATATATATATATATATATATATATATATATATATATATATATATATATATATATATATATGCATGGCCCGGAAGTTAATTTGTTGGTTTGTGCTCCCTAGCTATGGTTATTATATATATCGTATGAACCATCATATGGTTCTTATAGGTAGTCCTTGACAAAGGAAAAAAAGTACGTAGAGACGACTCGACGGAGCAAGCTAGAATTAATGATATTCATGTTTAAACTTTATTGTGCAAGTTTAAAGTTGTGGTTTCTTTTAATGGAAAATGGTGAATTACTAATTATATTTCTTAAAGTTGTGCTTAGTTAAATAAAGTACTTTTTTGAAGAAAAAAAATCGGATAACTTATAGGGACAGAAGTATATAATTTTGTTTTATTTTATTATTTATTATTAAAATTTTATAATATTACGATAAGGTCATATTTTTAAGGATTGGAAAAGATAATTACAAGACTCAACCAAAATATTCATGTAACATATATAATTCAATCATTTTAAGTTTGGGTTTTATTAGTAGTTATTTAAATTATATATTTTAAAATAAATTAGGGATACTTTAAAAAATATTTTAGTTGTAGTAAATTCTAAATTCATATCAAAGACCAAAAATCAAATGCGAAACACGTGTTTATTTTTCAAATAGACTAATTTTTAATTTCTTATTCATTTTATATATAATAATTATTAAGTATTTTTTAAAATTTGACTAATTAACTTACTATTACTATAATAATTTTATAAACATTGATCGAAAATGTATGATTAATGAGCGCGCTAAAGGAATTTTATAAATAATAAAATTGTTTATAAAATAATACAATATTAATCATAGTAGACAATTGTATGTGATTTGTATTTATTTAATTTCTCTAAGTAAATAATGTAATCATTCTAATACCAATATTAAGTTAATTTGTGGAATTCAATTTTTTTTTATAAACATCACATATAAATCATAAAAATAATGTTATTTATAAAATAAACATGTGTTTTGTCTTCTTTAAAAAAATAAAATACTAAGAATTCATAAAACACTATCATTATGTCTCTTTATAAATTTATTTATTTATAAGTTATATTATAATAATTCTGCCATTTACGTTATAAATACTAATTCAAATTGCTCCAAAATAATAAGTTTTTCTAAAGTTTTTTTGGGATCATATATAGATAATGTTTTGGTTCTAGATAAATTTTAGATTTAAAAAGTGTTTTGGTAGTAGTTATTTAATAAAATAAAATTAGCATGAAAATAATTTATTATATGATATATTATTGTTAAATATATAATCATGAGTACTATATATATTTAACAATGATCTGTAAGTTTTTTAATTTAGGCTCATGAGAATCAATATTAGTAAATGACTTCTATAAGAAATAAAATTGTTATAAATAATAAGTTACTCTAAAGTTTTTCAGGATCATAAGCGTTTTGGTAGTAGTTAAATAAATAAAATCAGGAAGCTTTAAAAATTGTTTTAGTAGTAGTTAAATTCTAGTCTCATACCAAATATCAAAGACTAAAAAACTTAGTTTTGTCTTATTATATATATATATATATAGATTAATAGAAAAATAAAATTATTTTTTGCACCATGGGAATAAATAAGGGTATTGATATATGTACGCACTAAAGTGATAGTTGCACACCCAACTATGTTAAAGAGACTATATTACCCTTAATATATCTAAAATAAATTAACCATTTATTATTTATCCATTTTACCTTAATTTTGTTATACATCATATTTATAAGTAGAATGTGTATTCACTTAGTTATCGAAAAGTTAATTTTCAACCATTATATATTGAATCGAACTACTTTATTAAACCTATTTTTTTTACGGTTTTACTTAATAGCATTCTTTCTTATTTGAAATATTTTATAATATAATTTATTAAAATTTAACATTAAATATTAAAACGAATAAAATATTATAAGGGTAAATATTCGTATTATTAAGATATCATATATGTAATTTAGTTTGCTATTGTATGAAAGTAAGTGCCCGTAATATAGTTTACTGATGGTCCATCTAATTCAAAAGAATTTACTTTGACTTGAAAATTTAGAATAGAAAATTATTTAGTGAATAATTAAACTTTCAGCAATTGTAAACTTTTGTTTTCAATTTTTTTAAATTAAAATAAACAAGTGATAAATGTGCTAATTGACTTCTCATTAATTAAGGGTAATATAATCCCTTTAATATATAAGGTGTGCAACAATCAATTTATGATATGCATATATCACTGGATTAATTACATATATTAGTACATTTATGAAAGTAATTATAAAAATCATACACTCATAAAATAATTACAAAAGTAAAACATTTTATCATTTTTATTATTAATTTTAATACAATTAAAGGTCCTTAAATTAAGGGATAATTATTAATGGGCAGTTTCCTTACTTTAGGGGATCATTATCTGGTGGTTTTTTATTTCAAACGCATGATATTTCTCTCTCTAAAATCTTCTTCTTCTTCTCCTTCTTCGTAACTTTTGTTCTCGTATTTCTCTCTTCTTCTTCTTCTTCTTCTTCTTCATCACAGTTTGTTAGACAAATTGGTGGCGTAAATTAATTGTTTTTTAATTTACTTTTGTTGCACTTGTTAATCAACAAATCACACAGTCGAATACGCGACTTTCTCTCTCAAACTCTTTCCAACTGAAAGGATTCTGGTTTCTCTCTCTAAGGGCTGTTTCTAATTTCTGTTAATTCTTATTCTACTAATTAATTGTTAATATGATCATATATATACGCTATGTTTCTAACAGAATGGAGTATTGATTGTTTGGATTTGTGTTGTTTTTATGTTTTGTATAGAATGATTGATACAAGAAAGAAGGATGGAAAGAGGAAAAGAATAACAGAGGGTGATTTTATTAAGGATTTGAAGAAATTTATTTGGGTTTGTGCAGTTTGATTCTGATTTTGATGTTCCTGTAGTTAAGACAGAAGTTCAAGTTCATAGCCAGAAGATATTTCCAACCCAAAAATTTTTAAAGGTGTGCTAATTTAAATTTTGTTATTATTACTATCATATAACTGTTTGGTTACTTCTGCATTATATTTTGGTTACTGGTTTTTGTTGTACATGTTGTTTATGTATTGGTTACCATTAAAACATATTTTGGTTACTATCATATAAATGTTCGGTTACTTATTTAGTAAGTTTTTTGTTACTGTTAGTTTATGATTTGGATACCATTTTTGTTCCCTTGAGTTGGGATTTTAGGTACTATTTTGTGTTGTTCTGGTTACCATGTATTTGGTGAGTATACATGGATTGACTAAATTGTGTTTGGTCTATATGTTGTTTATGTATTGGTTACCATTAAAATATATTTTGGTTACTAACATATAATTGTTTGGTTACTTCTTTAGTATGTTTTTTGTTACTGTTAGCTTATGATTTTTGGTTACCATTAAAATATATTTTGGTTACTAACATATAACTGTTTGGTTACTTCTTTAATATATTTTTTGTTACTGTTAGCTTATGATTTTTGGTTACCATGTATTTGCTTAGTATACATTGATGTATTATATTTTTTATAAATCCCTTCAAATATATTCTACAAGGTTTATGTTATTTTCTACTTTCATTTCCACAAACACATCCTACATGGGCTCTCTATTCACTAATCCCAAGGTATTTCTCTTCCTCCCACAAGTTTATAATGCGGAAGTCTTTTCTAGAGAATGAGAGCAACCATGAAGAATAAAGTAGCAGCTACCAAAAAGCTCAAGTTTCAAGAAGATTTGTACCAAATTTTGATTAGTTCAGTTATCGTTGTCTTGTCATTATGAATTATGTTTCGTACTTTGATTTTTGTTGGATATCCATAACCATTTGTTATGGTTAGTGAGTATGTAATGTTTATTGGAGCTTATGTTAATGAAATTACATATTTGATTATATAATCAATTATTTGACATTATTTGTTGGTTCGTATTAAGTTGTGTCTGATACATTAATATTAAAGGTGCTGTTTGGTAACCAAACATGTATAGAAGGGTAACTATTTTATTTTTTGGAAGTAACCAGATAATTACAAGCTTGTATCAGGACATATATCAAGTGTTAAATGTATATGTGAGAGTATACATGGGTTGCCTAAACTGGGTTGGATATACAGGTTGTTTCTGTTTTGGTTAACATTAAAACATGTTCTAGTTACCTTTTCTATAACTATTTGGTTACTTCTTTATTATATTTTTGTTACCATTAAAACTTGTTCTGGTTACTATCATATAATTATGTGGTTACTGTTTTATTATGTTACATTATGGTTACTGTTATTTAATGGTTTTTGACTACTATTGTTGTACAATCAATGAGGTATTTTAGTTATTATTTATTGTATCTTTTAAGTTGTGTTGGATACATTGTTTGAGATGTACAGTTGGTAACCAAATATATATATAAAGGTAACCAACTATTGTTTTGATAGTAACCAGAGAGTTACAATCTTGTTTCAGGACATATATCAATTGTGAAATGTACATGTCATAGTATAATTGGGTTTCCTAAACAAACAATATCACATTCATTACATGATGCTGGATACACATGTTGTTTTATGTTTTGGTTACCATTAAAACATATTATGGTTACTGTTATGTAACTATTTGGTTACTTATTTATTATATTTGTTTTACTATTATTTAATTGTGTTTGACTACTATTATTGTACAATCAGTGAGGGATTTTAGTTATTATAAGGGTAACCATTTTAGTTTTTTGTTAGTAACCAAAAAATTAAAAACTTATATCAGAACAGTTATCAAGTGCTTAATGTACATGTGAGGGTTCTCATTTATCTAGCTGATGGATACTTTTAAATTACATAGTTATAAAAGTTATTTGAAAATGGTCTATGCCAGTTGGTAACTAAATATAAATATAGAGGTAACCATTTTATTTTAGATGGATAATCAAATTTACATAAAAATATTTCAGAACAGTTACCAATTGTTCAATGTATATGTTTACTTTATATTGATAACTCATGATGGAATCAAAAATTAAAATATTAATCAACATCAATTTTGGTTACTCTACACCATCAAAAATGTTACCAACCATGTGGTTAATAGTTACTAGCAGTAAACAATTATATATTCCTGTAAACAATTAAATTTGTTGTATTGGTTACTGTCAATAGCCATTGTCTAACAACTGAATAAACACTGTAAAGTAACCAAATTAATATTAGACAGTAACCAAATTACATAATTTTAGTAACCAGAAAATAAACCAAATTTTTACATGCAATTTTGAAGGCCTAAATGATGGAATTCGACCAAAAAACCCTGCAGTTCACCAGCAAAGCTGGTGACTTTTGATCGTTGACCCGTTTCCAATGAAATTAGGATCTGAAAATGCCAAAATCCGACACTCCAAACTTGACAGAAATTGTCAAATTGTCACTGCAACCAAATAAATATTATACTGTAACCAATTAAATAGTATACAACAACCAATATATATAATCAGATTAGCAGTTGTATGAAGGTAACCAATGTATTCAATGAGTAACCACCAATATAAAAGAAACAATTATAAACTACAATAACATTATACAGTAACCAAATAAACACCTTACAGTATCTAAATACATATTAGTCAGTAACCAATATATATGGTAATATTAATGTTAGCTTATGGTCTGTAAAGTAACCAACTCAATGTCAGACAGTAACCAAACTACATAATGTTAGTAACCAGAACATGAAATGGGGGGGGGGTAATATTATGCAGTAACCATTGCAATTTTACACAGTAACCAAGTCAACATTATATACTAACCAAATTCAGATTAGACAGTAACCAACAGTTGCAGGAACCAATATATATAGTAATATTACTGTTAGCTTATGGTCTGTAAAGTAACCACCAATATAAAAGAAACAATTATAAACCACAATAACATTATACATTAACCAAATAAACACCTTACAACATATAATACATATTAGACAGTAACCAATATATATGGTAATATTACTGTTAGCTTATGGTCTGTAAAGTAACCATCACAATGTCAAACAGTAACCAAACTACATAATGTTAGTAACCAGAACATGAACCGGGGTAACATTATGCAGTAACCATTGTAATTTTACACAGTAACCAAGTTAGTATTATATACTAACCAAATCCAGATTAGACAGTAACCAACAGTTGCAGGAAGGTAACCAATGTATTTAATAAGTAATCATTAATATAAAAAATATCAGTAGAATAATGTTTAAAATTATAAAGCAAGCATATAAACATTATACATCAACCAAATTAATAATAAACAGTAACCAAATCAATAATAAATAGTAGCCAATTTATATGTATTTAGTAACTAGAGTATAAAACATATTTTAAAATGTATTTTGCATTCAAAACATTCATTATTCTGACTTTGTGACCATTTAAAGAGTGAAAAAGTTGAGAAAGGTAACCAATAGACGAATACGTAGTAAACACGGGGTAACACTATGCATATAAATTGGAAACTCAAATACCTCGGTATACAAAATTGTAACGAATCAACAATAAGTGCAGTACGATCAACAATCAGATCTTGAAGTTGTCGATCTTTTATGTTTTTCTTCGATTTCAGAGTTGCGTCGCGACAAGAGATTTCTTCTTCTCCGGTAGATACGTCGTTGATCTGTTCTTCTTCGATCTCAGAGTTGCTGTCGATCTCAGCGTGCCGTCGCGACAAAATTTTTCGTCTTCTCCGATCTCAGTATGTCGCGCCAGAAGATTTGGATTTCTCTAATATCAAAGTTGCGTGTTCTGTTCAAATGCTTAAACTGTTCTGTTGCTTGAATATAGGACTGATTTTATCAATTTTATATTGTGTTGTTTTATTTTTATAATTATGTTGTGTGTGTTTTATTTTTGTAATTACTTTCTAATTGTTGTATATTAGTGTTAAGGACCCTATATCACTACCCCTAAATAATTCTTGCGTTGGGCCAGTCTTTTTGGGCTGAAGTAAAATAATAATATACTCCCTCCGTCTTAGACTCTCAGGATAAAATTGCAGGCGGACTTTTTACGCATATTAAGAAGATGAATGAAATGACAAAATTATCCATAATAATGTCATTAAATATGGAGAGAAAATTAGAATAAGAAAAGTATGATATATTTAATATTACGGGTATAATAGAAAAATATGTGTAAAAATTTGGTTATTAAAGGAAAATGGACATTTAACCTGGAACTACCCAAAATAGTAATAATGATTTTTATTATGGGACGGAGGGAGTAATAAATAAGCTGCATTCTTGACTAAAAAAATAAAAATTGTTGATAAATTACATTTGTAAATCAAACAAAAATCTCAAATACATCAAATTTCTAAGAATTACTCCCACAAACTAATACACCGAACCAAACATTGGTAATTAAAAATGGTATATATCTGCAGCCTGCTTTTTTGTGTGTACAGTGGATATGGTCATAAGTCTTATTCCGCGTAAGACCGTTACAGACATGAATTAAGTGCGGCTGTTTTTTTTTAATTTTAATTTCTACTCCATTTAAGCCAATAAATTATTGTTATAATTTCAATAATAATAAATTTCTAAGGGACACAACTGGACAGTATACAGTTGTTTATGACGAAGGTTGTTATGTCTCCTAATGCAACCATTTGGAGAGAAGCTAATAATAGTAAAATTGAATCAATAATATCTAATCACACTTGAGAGATACTTGATTTAAAAGAAAATTAAAACCTAATGGTTCATTTGATAAATTCAAAAGCAGGTTGGTTGCTAAAGGTTATAAACAACAAAGGAATCGGAACATACTCCCCAGTTGCTCGTACTACATCTATTCACACCTTAATAATTCATCAAATGGTGATCTAAAGGAAGAAATTTATATGTACCAACTTGAGGGCTTTATAATACATGGTCAAGAAAATAAAGTGTAAATTAGTAAAATCTTTATATAGACTTAAACAAGCACATAAACCATTGTACATAATTTTTTGACAAAGTTATGATTTCTATTTTCTAGTGGTTATGCCATTAACGATGTGGATAGATGTATTTATTCTAAATTTGATAGTAACGAATTTGGTGTGATTATTTGTCTATATGTTTATGATTTATTATATATATATATATATATAGAAAGAGGATCAGGTCCGGACTCCCGGACGGGAGAAAATCCGGACCTGATTTTTTTTTTTTTTTTTTTTGGTAGAACAACTAAAAAAAAAAAAAATTTATGGAACTGAAATTTTTCAATAATACAGTGTTTTGGGTGTGTTTTTAATACCTACCCCAACCAATGTATGTACAGTCTGCCCAGACTGTACAGACATGTTTCGTTATAGGCATCCAAATCACACCCAAAACACTGTATAATGTAAAAATTTCAATTCCATAATTTTTTTTTTTTTTTTTAGTTGTTTCAAAAAAAAAAAAAAAAAAAAAAAAGTCCGGATTTTAACAAAATCCGGGAGTCCGGACTGGATCCGGACTCTATATATATATATATATATATATATATATATATATATATATATATATATATATATATTTAAAGGGATTCCATCCACAACAACCGGTTGTTGGGAGCAACCCATTTTTGGCCAGCCGCTACAACCTGTACCGGCCCTTATGTAATTTTTTTTTTATAAGTTGCTACAGGCTGTAGCGGCTGGCCAAAAATGGGTTGCTCCCAACAACCGGTTGCTGTGGATAGAATCCCATATTTAAATACATATATATATATATGTGTGTGTGTGTGATTTCCCAAGAACATTTTGAGGGAAAAAATTGAAAAAATATGGTCATTTTGATGTTACTCCTGTTAGTTCACCTTGTTAAAAATAAAGGATCTAGTGTATCACAGTCTGAATATGTCCAGGTAATTAGAAGTTTAAATTATTTAATAAATGGTAGCAGACTTGATATTGCATATATGTGGTGAATAGACCAAGTAGATACACATAACCCAAACATGGACGGCTCTTTATAGAGAGTTGAAGTACCTAAGAGGTACTATGAGTCTTAGCTTACATTATAGTGGCACTCCTGGTGTACTTGAGGGCTATATTGATCCCAACTGGATCTCTGATTAAGATGAGACCCATTAGACTAGTGGTTATGTGTTTGGAGTAATTTCATGGAAATCTTTTAAGAAGACTAGGGCCGCTAAATCAACTATAGAGTCGGAGTTTATTGTCTTAGAGATGACATGTTCTGAAGCAGAGTGACTCAAAAATCTTTTGGGAGACATTCCCTTATCGAAAGACCAGTTTCATTTATGTCTTTGCATTGTGATTGTACGTTGGCTATTGATAGAGCCATAAGTATGACGTATAACATACTATTGTGTGACAGTTGTTGACTAATGAGGTTATGTCCCTATATTTTGTGAGGTCAGGGTTAAACCTTGCGGATCCGATGACCAAGCCACTTGGTCATGTGGTAGTGAACAACACAATGAGGGATGAGACTTTTGCCTTCTACATGATCAACGATGATGATAACTCAACCTATGTAATTGGTGATCCCATGAAGTAAGTTCAAATGGGCAATAACAAGTCATATGTGGTTGGAGACACCATCCATTTTATATATTTTAAGTCCTCCATATGGTGTCGGATAGTGCGTTGTTACAGTGATTAAGTTGATTATTATATATACTCTTAATAATTTTCAAAGCCCAATAGGGTGGTGTGTTGAACACACTTCATGGAATTACCTAGGGGAGGGGAGGGGACTCATTAGTTGGGGACATGGCGCACGGCCAAAAACTTGTCAAAACAGGTTTAACAACCTTGCTAAGAAATTATAGTGTGAGCATCTTGCCTCTGTTCTGCATAAAGATAGGAAGTTGATAGAAGTTTCAAATTTCACCAATTCTCTATGTAGTTCACGCTTGTGCACTATCATTTCTGATCCCCATAAATATATGTGAGAATTTTTGAGAAATTCGTTTCTTATTGTTGAAATTGTGGGGTTTATCATAATTTATGGGAGATCAGTACTCACTTTGACTTGTCAAAACCGTATATATATAAGTGGGATATGATTTTTTATTTTAGGAAAAGTGATTGCATGATATTGGAGCTAATAATTTTTTAACTGTTTGGAGTTGTTTTTATTAGATAAATAACATAATATTGTTATTTATGATAGTTTTATATTTATCAAGTAGTTAGAATATTGTTTTTGAATTACCATAATTATCTCTTGGGACTCTTTGATGATGTAATCACTTGATTTTAGCCTATGTGATTTTGTAAATCACTTGATACTAGCTTTAGTGATTATATATATCCCTTAATTCTAGCATAGGTGATGATCCTATATGTATATATATAGGACACCTCTCTTTTTTAAATGATAAAAGCAATAATATACAAATCTCATAATTCTATATGATTTAACTTGGTATAAGAGCTTTGATCTCTTCATTGGCTGCGTATCGGTCCTTTAGAGAGATGCTTATCGGGTGACAGGCCTTGTGCCATAGGATGTCCGTACACAAGTCGATATCGTCATTCGAGAAGGGGGACACGTTGTTCGCCCGCCAGAATTGTTTCTCGACGACCATGTAAGCTCTTCTGGACTGACTACCTGCCTCGCTTAGGTAGTGGTGGCCGGTCATCATCAGGACTGACTGCCTGCGTTCGCGGTGCCCAATATCAACATCCTTGGCAGGCTCCCTGATTTCTCCTTCAAGAATGGAAGCGTGGTTGTTAGTTAAGGCGACTATCCCCAAGGCGTTCCATTGGAGGCCGATAGAAAATCTGCCTTCCGAGAGGGCTAAGGAGTACTTAGGGACCTACATAACGAGCGCTTGCGTGGGGATTGCGAGGGACAGGCCGGCGAGCCTTCCTGAGGGGAAGATGATGAAGGCTGCCATGATCCTCGGCGTGGCCAGGGCCGTGGTGACTAGCTTCTATATGCTGACAGAGCAGGAGCTGATACCGGGGGAGACTGCTGAGCCAATCTTCAGGGCAGTCCACAGAGGCGCAGGGTTCTATGAGTTCTTGCCCAAGACTGGTCTTGAGGCGAAGTACACGACTGTCCTCAACAACATGCCAGACATGGACCAGGCCACCTCGGATGCCATGCCCTCGGTTCACATGTCTGCGATTGGGCTGCCTGCGTTGCAGGGTTGGTCTCTGATGATGACCGGCCACCACTACCTTAGCGAGGCAGGCAGTCAGTCCAGAAGAGCTTACATGGTGGTCGAGAAACAATTCTAGCGGGCGAACAACGTGCCCCCCTTCTGGAATGACGATATTGACTTGTGTACGGACATCCTATGGCACAAGGCCTGTCACCCGATAAGCATCTCTCTAAAGTACTGATACGCAGCGATGAAGAGATCAAAGCTCTTATACCAAGTTAAATCATATAGAATTTTGAGATTTGTATATTATTGCTTTTATCATTTATAAAGTGAGGTGTCCTATATATATACAACGGCAATGAGATTTATCCAAATTTTGGACGGTCTAGATGATTTATTAAGATGAACGGAAAATTAAAATTTATTTGTATTTTGTTATATAGATATAGGATCATCACATATGTTAGAATTAAGTGATCTTGATTTACCTAGGCTAAAATCAAGAGATTACATTATCAAAGAGTCCCAAGAGATAATTATGATAATTCAAAAATAATATTCGAACTACTTAATAAATATAAAATTATTTTAAATAACAATATTATGGTATTTCTCTAATAGTTTTGATAACTTTATAAATAGACAAGGTTGGAAAAAAAATCGCAAATGGCAAACCGCAAACAGTGTGTATAGTTTATTATTCCTTTGAATACATGCTCTTTAATTCTTTTTCCATACACAGTTTTATTATTTTTATTCTACGGAAATAAATAAAAGGGCAAAGTAAAATTATTTCTATTCTACTGAGAGAGACAACAAAGGGGCAAAGCTTAATTATTGTACTTGGAGAGGAGATAGTCATTGAATCTTGAGGTATATTATTAGTCACATTGTCCGAGAAATTGATGCCTCCGCTCAAATTCTATCTATTTAAGTTTTTGCAATTTCATTATTAATTGTTAGTTGCTTTCTTAAATTACTACTCAACTATATTTGCTAGCGTAATATTACCTGAATACCTGATAATTGGCTGGCTGGCTGGCTTGTTGGCTTGTTGGCTGGTATACAGGCAGTCCGTATTAATCAGCAAGTATTTTGTACTCCATTGGCCACTCCAAAGACTATTTTTCCTCTCAAACTTCATCCACAAATCAAGGCTTACATACTCTTTGCATCAAACCAAAACTAAAATCAGGCACTCTTCCTCTCTCTAAATCACACATTCCCCCCTCCCCCTTCTCTATGTCTAAGCAGAGCTCCAACTCGCAGCAACCAGCTGAACCCAAGTTCCGGCCGGTGGGCGGCACCGAATACAGTTGGTGTAAGGCGGTACCCGGCGGCACAGGCATCACCGTTTTGGCCCTCCACCTCTCAAAACCACCGGACTTCTCACTTCTCCAAAATGCCCTCCACAAACTCCAAATTTCCCATTCCAACCTCCGCTCCAGGCTCCATTTCAACGCCACCACCAACGAATTCTCCTTCGTCACCCCCGCCACCGCCCACCTCCAAATCCAACCCTTCGATCTCCAATCAACGTCTCAGATCATCCACTCCCCCTCCGATCCCAGCGTTTCTCCTTTCCAACTCATCATCGAGCACGAACTGAACAAAAACACGTGGGTGAATTCCGACCATTCAGTAACAGCCGACGCCGATGTGTTCTGTGCCAGCGTGTACACCCTGAGCGACGACAAATGGGCGGTGGTGCTCCGGCTTCACACGGCGGCGTGTGACCGGACGGGGGCGGTATCGACGCTGAGGGAGTTGATGGGGTTGATGACAGAAGGAGGAGGGGCGGAGAGGGAAATAAAAGAAGATTGGGAGGTTAGTTTGGGAATTGAGGAATGTATTCCTAGTGGGAAAGCCAATAAGCCTTTCTGGGCACGTGGGGTGGACATGCTTGGATATTCTTTGAATTCTTTGAGATTGACCAATTTGGATTTTAGGAACACCGAGTTGTCAAGATGTTCGCAATTTGTGGGGTTGAAGCTCAATTCAGACGAAACTAGTCGGATTCTTACGGTAAGTTTTGCTACTTTTTGTTATTGTTTTGATCTTAATTACAAATTTTGATTAAACTCATTCTACAAAATTATGTTTGACTTTACAAGTTCCTGGTGAATTTAATTTTTTTAGTACTACTGCTACATGAGTAATACTCCGTAACTAATAGCCAGCCAGGTATCTCTAATCACTAATCCTGTAGAAACGTGTACTCTTCTTCCTATATTGTTGTTGCACCGTTCACGCATGGCATTATATATACTTACTTAAAATGAGAGAATTTGATTTATTTCGGATAATGTTACTTGTACCGGATATATATATATATATATATATATATATATATATATATATATATATATAAAGAGGAAATAAATACTACTCCCTCCGCCCAAGACGTTTTAGAGAAGTTTTTTCCCGTTTTAGGATTCCAAGTAAACATTAATGCTTAGTTTCCAATATTATGTACCCCAAATATTAAACGTAACTTTGATTCTCTCACTTTTTTTGGCCAATAAATAACAATCTCTTTTTTCAATATAAGAGTAATATAGACATCTGATATTAAATGTTATACAATCATTTTTTTAATACTTGTACAAAACTCTAAAAAGTTTTATATTAAAGGACGGAGTGAGTAGTGTTTAGGTTTGGGCAAAAGCATACAAATCACTCCTTGCCATGCCTTTTTTTATAAGATAAACGGGGACGACCATTAGGGTCAGTATCACTGTCAAACAACCAATTATTTTTTTGTTGGATAAGTAAAGGACCTACCTCTATGTACTTGCAGACATAAATTAGGGGAAAAATAGATAAATACTTGTAATTTTATTCTGAGGATATATTTTGTTTCATATTTACCCTTAATTTTTTTGTTTGTTTAGTTTAGTAATGATTATATTATAATGAAATTGTGATGGTACACTTGATCATTTTATACTAATTAAAAAAAATTGATTCTTCTAATTAGAACAAAAAAAATTGACAAATGGAAAATTGGAACTCCTTCAAGAATATTTACAATTTTCACCCATTCATTTTCTTCTTCTGAAAGTCAAATAGATTTTTCTTGACACCCTCGTCCAGTATGTGCCTCTCTACCCATCCGTTGCCACTGGCCACAAATAACATGAAGTATCAATACAATAGGGTGATACAATAAGTTTCTGTTATTAACTATTCATTTCCTATAGTTGGGGATTTTTATTAGCCCTTATTAAGCTAGTTTTCCTCTCCTTTCAGAACTCAATTTTGTAAATATAAATATGTTAGCTACTATTTGAGACCACAAACCAAAAAGTCCTAGGGATGGATGGATACTTGGGCACTGAATTCCATTAAAATTTCAAACATAGAAATAAAATAAAATGAAAAATTCCTTCTTGATCTACCTTCAATGTCAACACTTGACATCTTTTACCAACAATGTCCATTTAAAGAGCAGTGGTATTTGAAAATGTACAAGGAGGAAACATAAAAAGCTGTTCTATTTCCTGTAACGGATCAAGAAATATCTTTTTACTGACTCCCCTGAGTTTGAAGTTGTGTTCTTGAATAATGAATGCAAGGAAGTTGTGGAAAAATACATTCTTAATAACATAACTTGCAACTGTTTCAGGGTTGCAAATCCCGAGGGATCAAACTATTTGGGCTCTTGGAGGCTGCTGGACTAATAGCGGCTCGTTTCTCTAAAAACCTTCCTGAAGGACAATGGGAGAAGTATTCGGTTGCAACACTCACCGACTGCCGTTCCTTTCTTGATCCAGTTCTTTCTTCTCATCATGTTGGTGAGTCCATAGGTTAGGTTAGGTATAATTTTATTTTTATTTTTTTAAATAAAAATTGCCCCAAAATATGGAAATTCTAACTGGCAACCTTAAAGTTATTGCTCGAGGCTTCTGTCATTTCTCCCCCATTGGGATATAGAGTTTGTATCATTGTGAGCACATCCGGGTAAAATAATCATGTTGTGTCGTAATGGTTCTGTATGATATGCAGGTTTCTACCATTCTGCCATCGTAAACTCCCACGACATAAAGGGAGGTGAAAATCTATGGGAGCTCGCAAAAAGAACATACACGTCCTTCGCTAATGCTAAGAACAGCAACAAGCATTTCTCGGACGTAGCTGACCTCAACTTTCTCATGTGCAAGGCCATTGATAACCCCGGTTTGACACCATCATCGGCACTGAGAACTTCACTCATCTCAGTGTTCGAGGATCCTGTGACCGAGCATTCTAACATTTTACACGAGGAAACTGGATTGGAGGACTGCATAGGATGTGCTTCAATTCATGGTGTAGGCCCATCCATTGCTATATTTGACACAATACGGAATGGTGAACTGCATTGTACTTGTGTTTATCCGTCGCCACTACATTCGAGGGAGCAGATGCAGGATTTGATTAATGATATGAAGAGGATTCTCGTGGATGGTTGTAATATGGGGGATGAGAGCTAGTTCTAAATTGATAAACTTCTTGTTGTTTGCATGCGTCTCAGAATTTACCATCCTATAAGGGCTCAGACCCAATGATGATCTCAACCTAATTTAAATTTAAGTACGGCTTGTGTGTGTAACACAAAGATGGGTGATGGCCTAACTTTTCTCGTAGTTAGCATATAATTATCAGCTGAAAGTATATTATTGGACTTGGCCAGTCCTAGCCTACACAATTATGCTGGGACAGTACCCATATATACAAATATGTTGGGAGAAGATATTGCCAGCTAATTCAATTTCTTTTTCGATTGATTAATTAATTCCATTCCGTTAATTTCCCATCTTATATTATAGTTATAATAATTTATACTCTTTTTTTCCTTTTTTTTGAATTGAGAGTCTTATTATTTCAAAATATTAGATCAACATTTACTATTTAAAGATTAATTTGAAATATTTCTATATTTAAAATTGATATAAAGCAGTTAATATTTAACAATTCAATTATAAGTATTATAAATGATCTAAACATATTACTAATTATGAGTTTCACTGTTTTCAAAACTCAAATAAGATTTGGCAATGTTAAATTTAAAAATTAACTTTCAAAAAATCAATATTTAATCTATATTTGAAATAAAAGAAGTAATTTTTTTTTGTTCTAATCTATGTTTTGAATATTAAGGAAAATGTAGACAAAAAAATAAATTAATTAAATTATCATTTAAATGTCATAAAAATATCAATATTTAAAACAGTTCACAAAATAAATACTCTTGTTTTTTTAAAGGACCGAAAGAATGCAAGGCAAATACAAAGGGTTTTTTTTTTCTGCCATAATGGCGGATCGACTTTCCCTCCAAAGACCCCAAGTTTGCACTTGCACCATCTTCAATTGACGGAATTTTAGTACACTTATACTACTATATATTAATTAAAACTTTAACTAAATAATTCTATTATAGTAACAACTAAGTAGCCGTTAGATATATAAAATCCGACCCTGGCCTGTTGATCAATTATTTTTAGGTGTTGTTCGGAACAAAGCAACTAAACAGTTTTATTTTTGTTTCAATATTTAATGTGTTGTTGATACAAGACCTTCTTAAAAGGAAATTGATATTTTACCAAGCCCCTCGTGGCTCAATCATTAAAAAAAATTACTTATAAGTCTGGTGCATAAGCCAAGAATTTTAAAATTTCAGTGGAATATAGTAAAAAAATAAAAGAAATTGATATTTCCACAACTAATTTTTGATATTTTCACATGAAAACCGTCATTTTTTCTGTTATAGATTTATCAGGATTAAATAGACATTAGAAAACCATACTTTCTTACCTCCGTTTCTTTTAAATTTGGAAGAAGAAAAAAAAGTAAAAGAAGAGAAAATTACAGGAGAAGATTAAAAATAAAACAAAGATAGGCTATTTTTCAGAAAATATAGATCCAAATCTTGTTGACTTGGACATAGCGCAGACGGCAAGGCGAAGGGAAATAAAACCAGGAAAAATAAATAAACCATCCTTGAAACACAACAACTTAACTTAAGTACTTCCGATCAATGTCTATGAAACTGCTAATCAACTTTAATTTCTGAGTCCTTCTACGCGGACATGATAATTTGACAATATAATCAATTTGTTCGCTGTACCAAATTCTTTTTGTTCTTTCGGTCCAATTATCCTGTCCAATTATCTTGTCCGCAAAGAGTTATTGTTAATTATAATTTCTTCTTCCTTTACTGGCTGCTTGTCAAAGTAGTACATACAATAAAAATAATGAAATATATGATCACTTAAAATGTACTAACAGAAAAGGGTCTTCTTTTCCTTCTTTTAAAACTAACAGTCTTGATTGTTTCATTCGAATCTATATATGTGAAAACCAAAGCATGTTTTGTACATTCTATTTCTCTCCGCTACATGGATTCATAATAATCTTATACTAAGAGATTACAGATAGAAATACCTACCTAATTAAGCACTTGGTAGGAGTAATGGTACAATATCTAAAGGAACTCCTCAACCAAGTTACCAAAATCAAAATTCCCATTGCAGCATTCCACAGCACTTGCCACCTCTTGAAATGCAGCCACAGTGCAAGGAACCACCAGTCCATTCATTTGCTTGAACCCAAACTCATTGTAGGCCTTCTCTAGCAACATTTTGAACAGAGGATGCGAGAGGTAGCCCGTGGGAACCACGAACCTTTGTCGATCCTCCCCTACGTACACAGCAACAAATCCAGTAGGGGTAGCAGAGGTAGACGACTCTAAATCTTCGCCATCCCTAAGCAAACTATGGTATTGTGATGGCTCACAATCAACCTTCTTAATACTCTTCACCTTCTTGGCTAGTTTCTTTACAGAGTAAAATTTCTTCCCCAACATTTTTGATCTCTAACTTGTTGGAATGGAAGGTTCTTAGACTACTGCAATATTGAGAGAGAGAGAGAGAGAGAGGGTGGATTTGGAGAATACTTAATGGGAGGAAATGTCACAAAGACGGCAGGCAATCTTTTTGACTTTTAAATAACTTCAGAACCTATGATAGATATATTGTTTTACTTTTTTGACAAATTTATGTCTCACGGTTTATTGTCTTCATCTACTTTGACTTATTAACAGTTGGGAGCAATTAGAGATGGATCAAACTGTAATGTATAACCACTTAGATCACCTATAACATAAATATAGGATTGGACAAACCATTTGGCGCTTTTAAATTATTAATACTAGGTGTTAACGCCAGGATCTTCTGTCACGTCCCAATCACGTAAGACGTCCTGATCCTGCACAGTAAACACGATAAACACCACAAGCTTGACGGCTGTTCCGTCGGGGGATAGCTCAGGCGTGAGAGTCAGTATACGTGTTCACAAGATTAACAATGGAGGAATATAATGTCTACTGTATTGAGAGAGAGAGAGAGCGATATTCTCAGTTGTGTGTGTATATATATGAATGTAAAACGTACATGTTTTATGAAGACTTCCTTGCTATAATACAAGACTCGGTTCCTTGTGCCACTGACCCTCCTGACCCTACCCACTGCAGGTAGCTTTCCTGTTAATCTCACCCCCTCTGTTCCCCGCTGACCAACTGTTCAATCCTCATTAATGCCATGTAAGATACCAGTCAGTCATATCTTTGTCATTATAACCGGCTCAGAATCCCAGTGAAGATATTTAAATATATGATGGGTCGACCCACTGATTTGGTCTGATATTAGAAGGACTTAACAAAGATAATAAAGTGACTAGGCCCAATAATGTCAACACCCAATAGTGAAGACCCAATGGACTAACTGAATAAGTAGACCCAATTCATTCGGCCCAATAGGAGAAATATCACGACCCAACACTAGGAATTGGCCCTTGTACTCCAATCATGCAAGAGGTGTTATATATGTATTAGCTTATCTATTTATATAGTGCAGGCCAAAATTGGAAAAACTAGATTATGTGTAAAGAAAGGATTAATTCCACTGTACGTACGTAGCTAGTTAAGGATTCCTTTATATCTATAGATCAAACAAAACTAGATTAGTTGAGGACAAAATTAAAAAGAGATGGAAATCATATTCTAACCACCGTGAATTACGTACAACACTATTATTAGAATATATGATCACACACACGCACACAAAAGATAGAGAATTAAGAAGAACACAAGAGATTTACGTACGGGTTTCTCCAATTTGGGTACTCCACAGGCGGCTTGTTGTTTATTGATGATTCATTGGTTACATAGAACTTTACGATAGATGGTATATGTAAGACCCCAACTTTTTGAATAAAGATTAAATTTTTTTGAAATATATTTTTGAATATTATGGTGTGGATTTGATATAATATTATAGTTGTGGGTAATATTTACAAATTTTACAAAGTACGCAATTGTTATATAATATTTGATTGGTCGGGGAATATTCGTACAACGGCACAATCATTGGTGGACCCCCACAACGGAATTATTGTCGGATTGAGAAAACGACAAAAATACTTTATGAAAATAACGCCGGAAGTTTTACCGTTAACTGTTGAAACACCCGGTGTTAAAAGTACAGTAATACGCGTGGTTGCATAGTAGCACGCGGTATTGATTATTGATGCTTACATGAGAAGTCACTCAGTTATACTCAATTATTGCTACAGTAATTGCTGCATCATATCTATCATATTATTGATTCAATTATTGTCACAGTATCATCTGCATAAAATAATTTTTATTAAATCAATACTTGAGACGACAAAGTTATTCATATTATAAATTGTAATATTTACAATGTCTAGAAGTTCTGTCAAGGAGAGATTTGGTCACTTAATTGCGCGCCAATAGGGAGAAATCCTTATTGGAAAGCCCCCTCTTTCCTGGGAACGACCTGGTTGATAAATATTGTGAGTTATAATATTAATAATGAATGTTGTTCGGAGCTGAATTTAGAGATTCGAACGTGATATTTGAGTCCGGAACGACGAAATTAGTAAAAATAGTCTATAAACATAAATTTTTCCGAGATTCACTATTTGGTCAAAAAGTCAACAGTTGACTTTTTCAGGAAAAGTCAAACTTCAAATTTTAAATTTTATATTTTTGATAAAAATAGTTTCATTATGTTGGAATTGTTTGTGGTAGTGAAAATTGACATTTATTCCGATGATAATTGATGTCTAGGGTTATATTGATAAATCGGATAATTTATCTGATAAATGAGCAATTAAGTGCTACTAATTCACATGTTTATATAACTATTTATTCACATATGTGTACTATTGAATTACATTATTTACTATTTGGGAAGTTGGTGCAAAATTGATAATACTTGTAGGACTAAATTATAAATGAAAGAAAAAGTTGGAGGTATTGTACTGTAATTTTCGAGCCCCAAAACGTGCAATTATCGAAACTATATTTTTCCATAAATAGAAGCTCATTCTTCTTTCATTTCTTACCAATTCACAAAAGTTTTAGAGCGATTATTATAGAGAGAAAGAAGAAGAGAAATCTGTTACCTCACTATTCCAGTATCCAGTTTTTTCCAAGGTAGGGAGTATTATTTTTTTCTTATCTATGAAGAGAACTTCTGTTATTCCATTCTTTATTATTCTGTTGGAATAACCTGTATACGCGGGCTACCCTATACTTGGTGAAATTCTTTTGTTGTTCCATTCTTTATCATTCTGTTGGAACATCATGTATGTGTGTTCTACGCCGGACCTGGTTCCGTCTTTATTATTCTGTTAAAATATCATGTCTGTGTGTTTTACGCCGGACCTGATTCCGTCTTTATTATTATGTTGAAATATCATGTCTGTCCGTTCTACGTCGTACATGATTCCGTCTTTATTATTCTGTTGGAATATCCTGTATATGCATTTTACGCCGGACCTGATTCCGTTATTTATTATTCTATTGGAATAACCTACATGTGCGGTATATCGCATGTCTGGTGATTTCTTTTGTTATTCTATTCCTTATTATACTCAGTTGGTTAAAGTTTTGACTTCTATACTCCATGAAATTAGTGGAATATCATTGATATTTGCGCTTCATCCAGTATCTTTTCATGGAAATATTTTTCTGAGCATTCTTGAATTTTTCTTTACAAAATAACATCATGTTGACAATTTGGACGTTATTAGATCCTGGATAAAATAATTCTTGAACTTGTTTTATTGAATTCTTATATCATTGTCATCATCCTCATGTTTATATTTTGTTGAAAGTCATCTGTGGCCTATAGTGCATAGATGGACTTGGTATGATTATGATCATAGATTATTCGGTGTAATCATGACCGTAATATTACAAATGATGTGGTAAAAGTCATTATTGGCCCGTAGTGCATTGATGGACAGTTGTTGGCATGATCATGATCATTATTGAATACACAAATATTCTTGGCCCGTAGTGCACTGATAACTGTGGTCGTGATACTAAAGAATATCCTTGGCCGTAGTGCAGGGGTGATTCGATGATGTGAATTATTTATTAAGCTGAGTCGCAGCAATAAAAATGATGAAAAACCTTCTAAATCATAAAAGATAGTAGATTTTATTCTCTACTTGACTCTTTTAATGGATTGCTTGTTTCGCTGCAGTTAAACTTGATGGTTGTTATATTGTATCAGTTTAACACTGTTGAAGGCTAACGATAATATATTCTGCATTATCTTAGTCATAATATTTTCTACTGGGCTAGTTGAGCTCACCCTTTTACTTTTATTGTTCTCTTCAGGAAATGAGAACGTAGCAGGGACTAGTCGGGGAACGGAGTGACGGACCAGATGATAGCATTTGTAGTCCTCATTATTCTGTGAAATAGTGTAATAATAATTATAATAAGGACTCCTTTTGAGTTTGTATAATCTCTAGTAGACAATATTTGTATTCAAACTCACAGTTTATGTTTTGTCGTATTGTACACGACAGTTGTATTATTAAGTTGTATTTGAATTTATGTACCATGTAAGTGGCGACCCAAGATGGGTGACGTATACCTAATTTTGGGGGCGTCACAGTATATATATCTACTAATTATATTTCAACCATACTTCACATTATGTTCAATTACCCATAATGACCTTTCCAATTAACAATCCAAAAAAACTCTGTTCGCCGACTGGCACGGCCCGCGCCGCTCACAGGCACAACTTGGCGCGACCCACGCTAACTGGACAGTAGCTCCTCTAGTACCGGCGCGCCCCGCGCCACTACAAGTCTTACTCAGTGTGACGCCCCCAAAATAGGTCCATTCCATCCAACCCATTCTGAGTCGCCAAATACATGGTACAGAAAATAACTACAACTTTATTACAACAATTATCGTGTAAAATATAACAACACATATGATGTGAGCTTGGATACAAATATATATCAACTATGACTCATGTCCCAACCGTGGATAACACCTCCTAATGACACCTTACATAAAGGTATAGTCAAAAACTGTTTTAGAAATTAGAATCTTTGAGAAGTGCTCAAGGAAACCTTCGTACATGGGAGGCCATGCGTCTAGGTTATTATAGATATCATATGGCCACAAAATTATCCTTGGTTGACCCAATAGACCCCAAAGAAAAAAAAGATTACTATCATATTTTTCTCAGTGGTGAGTCTTCTCTTGACATATCATTATCTCAAATGTCTCTAATTGAGAGTTATATTTCAAATAGACTCCAAGATCTTATAGGTAGTGCTAGTAGATATACTCAGCAAGTGGATGAGCACAACCTTGTCTTATGATGACACGATGTTGTATGTCATTAGACATCTTGTATGATAGTGGCAAAACACCCTTCCAAGTTAAATTCACCTCACCCTCAACATCCATAGACCACCTTTCTATTCCCTTATTATCCCCTGCTCGACCCTGCTACACTTTTATTACCTGAAAAGAATTGTGAAGCAAAAGGGTGAGCACAACTAGCTCAGTAAAGAATATCATAACTAAAGATAATTAAATTATCAATAGCCTTCATCAATAATAAATCAGAGATTTAGAACATATGGTAGATGATAAAAAAAAAATCAACCATAGTTGCAGCGGAACGAACAATCCATTAGAAGAGTCAAATAGACCATAAAATCTATTATCTTCTCTATGTTAAAAGTCCACCAACAATGTTTTATCCCTGTAACATCAATTAACAATTCCTGTCCACAATCACGTATATAACTCATAATCATAATTATAGTTCTAAATTCCTTTCCTCATCCAGGACAAAAATAATTTTCATCACCTGAAACATCAAAGATTATAGTTATACCAAATCACAGTTCATGTTCATAATCCTACTAATAAATTCATCTTTGCACTACGGCCAAAGATATACATCAACAAGTCATCTTTGCACTACTGGCCAAAGATATTCATCAACAAGTCATCTTTGTACTACAGGCCAAAGATATTCATCAGTTGGTCATGTTCATCTAAACACCTGTTCATCTTTGCACTACGGGCCAAAGATATTCATTAGAAATCATTCATCTTTGCACTACAGGCCAAAGATATTCAGTTATATCATCATTTAGGACTGAGGATGATGAAAAATATTTTAAAGAGAACGAATCCAGTGAAGCAAAAGAACAAATATTAAGGATTCGTACTTTAAACAATTCTCATTCAAAAATACTTCATAAATAACCAGAGTGGGATAAAATTCAAGAATGATCAAAACATGAATACAATCAAAGCTAGTATCCAGAATAGATATTTTGGACAAAAAGAAGAAATTTTATTTATCGGTGAATAGTGCCGTATTCGTGAATAGTGCCGTATACGTGAATAATAACTCCGACACCAAAAGATAGAAATTTCACAAAAAAATATCATCACGTTTTGTGAATAGTACTCGTGAATAGTAATCCCGACATAAAAAAGTTTCAAATTTGATAAAAATTTCCAATCAACATTCTGGCATAATGATATTGAAGAAATAATATCATTTTAGAAGAAAATAACCTCCCTTACCTCAGAAAGAATAGTACTTCTGACTGGAATACCGGATATAGTGCTGAAAGAACTTGCACCGTATAGCAATACTCGAAGTACTAAAATACTCACAAAATATGCTTGATATAATAGAGAGAGAAATAAAGAGAAAACTTCAGTTACTGGTGTGATTTTCAATTCTAACCTAAGCACCCTATTTATAAGAAAATGCTTAGAATACCAAAGCAGAAAACTTAATAAATTAATAATATATTTATATAAATTTCCTACGCACACCTAGCATCTGAAATCATGCCATCCTAACACATGTTAAATGAGTCCCAAAAATGTAAAAAACGTTTTTCTTATTAAAAATAATTAAAACTTCAAAATTAATTATTTCAGAACTTCGGAACTTCAATAATTCATAATAAATAGCCCTTTTATCAGAAAATTCGAATCTCACGAATTTTTATAGGAAATTCAATTCTCTACAACTTTGCAGAAGAAAGTTTTTCCAAATTCCAAACAGTAATTGATCGAAATCCACATACGAACGATTTTACAGGCTATAATCAAATTTTAGTCAAGAAATGGGCCCACAGACATGTTTAACATGTTTTAAACAACTTTTGCAACAAAAATACTCCTTCTCCTCATATACTCATATATCTCACATTCATTGTAAAAATATCATCATTATTATATTATAATAATATAATAAAATATTATTTTATCAGAAAAGATAAAATATCGATTTTCAACAATTGTCACTTTAAAAAAAATTCCATATATATCCACATAAAATGAATATTTTCTTCATCATATAAATCAATAATTAATTATTCACAAATAATATTACAGAATCACAATAATAGCAACTAGGCAGTTCCCAGGAAAGAGGGAGTTTTCCAATAAGAATTTCTCCTTACTGGCGCGCAATTAGGTGACCAAACATCTCCTTAGACAGAACTTTCTAGACATTACCAATAATGTTATCTAATAATATTATTCAGATAATATGAATTATTGCTTTGATAATGAAAAATACTGTGTAGTGACAATTATTAAAACAACAGTAATATAAAATATCAACACAGCAATTATTGAATCAATAAAATACTGAACAGTAATTATTGTAACAATTATTGAGTAGTATCTTCTTACGTAAGAATCAATAATTTAAAAATACTGTGCAATACCGTGTGCTACTGTGCAACAACGCGTATTACTTTACTTTACCCACCGGGTATTCCAACAGTGTTAACGGTAACCACTACGCCGTTATTTATAAAAACTTTAATTTATCTTTTTCTTCATCCGACAGTTATTCTGTTATGGGGCCCACAAATAGCTGCGCCGTGGTACGAATATTCTCCAACATAAAGAATATTCCACGACTAAACAAATATTCCCCGACAACAATGAATATTTTATAATCACTTGCGTATTTTTGAAAAAAAATTCATATATCACCCTTAACTTTAATTTTTTATCAAGTTAACCATTTATTGAATTGTAATTATAAAAAAAATTGAATATTTTTATTTTATAAAATTCGGAGTCTTACACCCAGCGCGCCCCGCGCCACCACAACAGAAACTCTGTACCATATCCGTACAAAACGTGCGTGGAGTAAAGAGTAGAAGTGGGCACAATAAGGATTGGAATGGGTAAGCAAAGGCGACACATGTGGAAATTGGAGAGGAGAGAGAGAGTGAATTATATAAAACGCGCGTGGAGTAAATAGTCAAACTACCAACTTTAGATTTGAGATGCATGACCATACAAAACGTGCGTGGAGTAAAGAGTAGAAGCGGGCCAGTGTGGGCACAATAAGAAGATTGGAATGGGTAAGCAAGGGCGACACATGTGGAAATTGGAGATAGAGAGAGAATAATATAAAGACTATACATAAATATAGAGGGGAATAAAAAGGAATAGTTGACATGCATGACAAAAGCACATGGCTTTTCGAGTGAACGTGGTTTCCGCTTTGCTTGACCATTTCTTTAGTCATAAAATAAATAAATACCCTCGAATTTAAGGAATTTGCTCAAGGCATCGAATATTGTAAGTTTGTAACTAAAAGTTTTGGCAAGACGAGGAATGTCTTTGTGTCTCGTCTTTATTTGGGTTTAAGTATGTTTCCTAGCTAATTTCAATCAAATTTTTATATTTACTAGTATTAAGTTATAGCATTACGGACCAACATCTTAATTAATTTCTCTATTACTACAAGTGCATGATTATATCACCTGCATTGCATTTGTAACCAAGAATTACGTACTTTGGGAATACTTACTAGATCTCAACTACCATATCACAAATAAGTTGACAAACCATAATTTCATTGATTTGGCAAACAAGAGGGGGAAGGGGAAGGGGAAGGGGAATGGGAAGGGGGGTGTTCACACTTGTATGCACAAGAACAACCAGAATTGAAGTAGGGCAATACATTCATGGTCAAAAAAGGGCTACAGAATTAATGCCACTGTCAAGTAACCAATTGGCATTCATAATCATTCATACCAAATACTCCTCCTTCATATCCTTCTCGTACGTTTTCAATTCCTATACTACTATTATCATAACACTCAGCAACACAATATAAGATTAACCAAATTTAGACCCCCTTACTAGTTGATTTTATTTTTTTATATATAATAATGAAGGGTTGGCAGTGGCTAAATAAAATATTAATTTTACTAAATTAATAAATAAAAAATAGATTGGGCAAAAAAGATTAACATGTAAAACGAAACTAGAGAGAGAAGCAAGTGAAATGAAACGGATGAGAATACTTTACGGTTCACACTTGATTCTCGATCTTTCCGCTCTTTACATTTTCTCATCATCCATGCCATGAAAATATGCCTTCAATTTTACTTAAGCTACTTAATTCCGTTAAATTCATCTTAAATTATTTAAATTCAAAAGTGGGTGTTTGGTCTAGTGGCATGATTCTCACTTTGGGTGCGAAGGTCGCGAGTTCTATTCTCGCAATTCCCCCTTCTGCTCTTTGTCTATAATTTTCATTAAAGGGGATGAGCACGAGTGAGTAAAATAAGGGGGGATCCGGATCCAGTCCGGGATCCCGGACTCTATTAAAATCCGGATCTTTTTTTTTTGAAACAACTAAAAAAAATTATGGAATTAGAATTTTTACATAATACAGTATTTTTGGCGTGATTTGGATGCCTATACCAAAACATTTATGTACAGTCTGGGCAGACTGTACATACATTGGTTGGTGTAGGTATTAAAAACACACCCACTATACTTTTAGTGACGAACAACATATAGTGTCGCTAAAAGTATAGACGACGGTTATATGACCGAAATCGTCGCCTAAAGGGGGTGAGCACAGGTGAGTAAGATAAGGGGTATGCACTTGATCCGGACCGTATATATATATATATATATATATATATATATATATATATATATATATATATGCGTTCCGAATCTTAAGCTCACCTCTTATCTAACATATTTTGCTCACCCCTTTTAGCGACGGATGACGGTCCGTCGCTATATGTTGTCTGTCGCTATATGATGTCCGTCGCTAGCAAGGTATGTTAAATAAGGGGTGATTTTAAGATCCGGACCAGTATATGTATGATACTCCCTCCGTCCCAGGATAAAAATTATAGTGGACTTTTCACGAATATTAAGAAATGAATGAAATGACAAAATTGCCCATAATAATGTCATTAAATATGGAGAGAGAATTAGAATAAAAAAATATGAAATATTTAATGTTACGGGTATAATAAGAAAATATGTGCAAAAATTTGGTTATTAAAAAAATGAACATTTAACATAGGGAATGCCCAAAATAATAATAAGGACTTTTACCATGGGACGGAGGGAGTAATAAAAGATGCTATTCCACTTACTTTATATATTTGCCAACAAAAAAATTGAATAATAAAGTTCATTAGTAACATACAACAAATTATTGAAATTCTCATAGGTAGGTGGGTGGAATATATGGTTTAAGTTTTTAGTCTAAGGGGGTGGTTGATAAAAAAAATGAATTTGAATGAAAAAAATTATTTGATAATTGATATGTCTGAAACATCTGAATGACACAATTTTATTATTTTACCCCTTTGAAAAAATTTAAAATTATTGTAAATTTATTTAATATTACTTAATACAATAGTTAATATTTTTTACTTCATTTAAATAAAAAAATCTGACTTAGCCTGTGACGCCCCAAAAATAGGTATACATCACCCATTCTGAGTCGCCAAATATATGGTACAGAAACAACTACAATTTTATTAATACAATATAAAAACTGTGAGTTTAAATATAAATATTGTCACCTAGATAATATCCACACTCAAATAAGTCCTCATTACAATTATTGATACACTATTTTATAAAATAGTGAGGACTACTAAAATAATTATCGTGAACCATTACTCCACACCCCGACTAGTTCCCGCTATATTCTCGTCGCCTGAGAAAAAAATGGAACAAAAAGGAAAAGGGTGAGCTCAACTAGCCAAGTAAAGAATATTATGACTAAAATATTGTCCAACAAATTATCCTTAGTTTTCAACAGGGAAAAATCTGATAGAATACAATAAACAATAATTTTTAGATCAATAACTGCAGCGAAAATAACAATTCATTAGAAGAGTTAAGTAGAGAATGAAATCTACTATCATCTATGAATTTAAAAGTCCATCATCGATATTTTATCCCTATAACATCAATCAATATACATCTTAAATCAAATATTCATCTTTGCACTACAGGCTAAAGATGTAAGACCTCAACTTTTTGAATAAAGATTAAATTTTCTCGAAATATATTTTTTAATATTATGGTGTGAATTTGATATAATGTTATAGTTGTGGATAATATTTACAAATTTTATAAAATACGCAAGTTGTTATATAATATTCGATTGGTCGAGGAATATTCATTTTAACAGGAAATATTCGTACAATGGCACAATCATTGGTGGACCTCCACAACGGAATTATTGTCGGATTGAGAAAACGACAAAAATACTTTATAAAAATAACGGCAGAAGTTTTACCGTTAACTGTTGAAACACCCCGGTGTTAAAAGTACAGTAATACGCGTGGTTGCATAGTAGCGCACGGTATTGATTATTGATGATTACGTGAGAAGTCACTCAGTTATACTCAATTATTACTACAGTAATTGCTGCATCATATCTATAATATTATTGATTCAATTATTGTCACAGTATCATCTACATAAAATGTTTTTTATTAAATCAATACTTGAGATGACAAAGTTATTCATATTATAAATTGTAATATTTATAATGTCTAAAAGTTCTGTCAAGGAGAGGTTTGGTCACCTAATTGTGCGCCAATGGGGAGAAATCCTTATTGGAAAGCCCCTCTTTCATGGGAACGACCTGGTTGATAAATATTGTGAGTTATAATATTAATAATGAATGTTGTTCGAAATTGAATTTGGAGACGCGGACGTGATATTTGAGTCCGGAACGACGAAAATTAGTAAAAATAGTCTATAAATATGAAATTTTCCGGGATTCACTATTTGGTCAAAAAGTCAACAGTTGACTTTTTTGGAAAAAGTCAAACTTCAAAATTTTAAAATTTATATTTTTGATAAAAATAGTTTCATTATGTTAGAATTGTTTGTGTTAGTAAATATCGACATTTATTCCGATGATAATTGATGTCTAGGGGTTATATTGATAAATCGGGTAATTTATCGGATAAATGATCAATTAATTGCTACTAATTCAATGCTTATATAACTATTTGTTCACATATGTGTACTATTGAATCACATTATTTACTATTAGGAGAGTTGGTGCAAGATTGATAATACTTGCAGGACTAAATTATAAATGAAAGAAAAGTTGGAGGTATTGTACTGTAATTTTCGAGCCCCAAAACGTGTAATTATCGAAACTATATTTTTTCATAAATAGAAGCTCATTCTTACTTCATTTCTCACCAATTCACAAAAGCTTTAGAGTGATTATTATAGAGAGAAATTATAGAGAGAAAGAAGAAGAGAAATCTGTTACCTCACTATTCCAGTATCCAATTTTTTCCAAGGTAGGGAGTATTATTTCTTTCTTATCTATGAAGAGAACTTCTGTTATTCCATTCTTTATTATTCTGTTGGAATAACCTGTATAAGCGGGCTACCCTATACTTGGTCAAATTCTTTTGTTGTTCCATTCTTTATCATTCTGTTGGAACATCATGTCTGTGCGTTCTACGCCGGACCTGGTTCCGTCTTTATTATTCTGTTGAAATATCCTGTCTGTGTGTTTTACGCCGGACCTGATTCCGTCTTTATTATTATGTTGGAATATCATGTCTGTGCGTTCTACGTCGGACCTGATTCCGTCTTTATTATTCTGTTGGAATATCCTGTCTGTGCGTTTTACGCCGGACCTGATTCCGTTATTTATTATTCTGTTGGAATAACCTACATGTGCGGTCTATCGCATGCCTGGTGATTTCGTTTGTTATTCCATTCCTTATTATACTCAGTTGGTTAAAGTTTTGACTTCTATACTCCATGAAATTAGTGGAATGTCATTGATATTTGCGCTTCATCCAGTATCTTTTCATGAAAATATTCTTCTGAGCATTCTTGAATTTTTCTTTACAAAACAGTATCATGTTGACAATTTGGACGTTATTAGATCCTGGATAAAATAATTCTTGAACTTGTTTTATTGAATTCTTATATCATTGTCATCATCCTCATGTTTATATTTTATTGAAAGTCATCTGTGCTTATAGTGCATAGATGGACTTGGTATGATTATGACCATGGATTATTCGGTGTAATCATGACCGTAATGTTACAAATGATGTGATAAAAATCATCATTGGCCCGTAGTGCATTGATGGACAGTTGTTGGCATGATCATGACCATTATGGAATACACAAATATTCTTAGCCCGTAGTGCATGGATAATTGTGGTCGTGATACTAAAGAATATCCTTGGCCGTAGTGCAGGGGTGATTCGATGATGTGGATTATTTATTAAGCTGAGTCTCAGCGATAAAAGTGATGAAAAACCTTCTAAATCATAAAAGATAGTAGATTTTATTCTCTACTTGACTCTTTTAATGGATTGCTTGTTCCGCTACAGTTAAACTTGATGGTTGTTATATTGTATTAGTTTAACACTGTTTAAGGCTAACGATAATATATTCTGCATTATCTTAGTCATAATATTTCCTAATGGGCTAATTGAGCTCACCCTTTTACTTTTATTGTTCTCTTCAGGAAATGAAAAAGTAGCAGGGACTAGTCAGGGAACGGAGTGACGGACCAGATGATAGCATTAGTAGTCCTCACTATTCTGTGAAATAGTGTAATAATAACTGTAATAAGGACTCCTTTTGAGTTTGTATAATCTTTAGTAGATAATATTTGTATTCAAACTCACAGTTTATGTTTTGTTGTATTGTACACGACAGTTGTATTATTAAGTTGTATTTGAATTTATGTACCATGTAAGTGACAACCCAAGATGGGTGACGTATACCTAATTTTGGGGGCGTCACAGTTGGTATCAAAGCTTAGGGATATGATCACTGGCTAAGATGTGAGACTAGAACTAGGAGGGTCGAGACGGGGAATTCCTTCGCTAGTATGACCTACCTAAGTTTATTTGATATTTTATTGGTCGGTCAGAGTATAGTGATAATATGTTGCATGTCAATTAACCCTTATTTTTTGGCAGTGTTTGAAAATGGCATCCGAGAATGTTGAGAACATCAATGGAGCACAGGAGACCGTTGAGTCTCCACAGATCAATAACCAGGACAACGTGCATCAGGAAGGCGACAATCCTCATGTAAACAACAACACTAACCAAATGATGAACGATGGAATGTTCCGAGGCTTCATTCAATTCATGCAACATCAGGCGAGAGCGGATCCTGTTCAAAATGCAGGTGTAAACACAGGAAACTCTCGGACGGTCACCGCTAAACAGTTCAAGGAGCTGGGACCACCGGAGTTTATTGGAGAGCCAAAACCACTTAAGGCGGAAGCATGGATAAAGCAAATCACCAAGATATTTGATGTCTTGGGATGCTCCGAGGAGCAAAAGGTTCCCTTCGCCACCTTTATATTGCGTGAAGAAGCAGATTACTGGTGAGAATCTGTAAAACGTACCCAGCCTGACGCACTCAAGATGTCTTAGAAGAAGTTTCAAGAGCTGTTCAACGACAAGTACTTTCCTGAAAGTAGTCGTCACATGAAGGAGGTGGAGTTTATCAAGTTGGAACAAAACAATATGACCGTGTCGCAATACGAGGCTAAATTTACGGAGTTGTCCCGGTTTACATCCCATTTGGTCGATAATGAGGAGCGAATGACACGCATATTTTTAAGAGGTTTGAAACATACGTCAATATCTTATTTCTCATAAACTGTGTTTGTACTCAGATGTTGTAAATAAGGCTCAGTTATTGGAGCGCGGTAACGAGTCAACGCAACCAAGAGAAAGCAACCGACAGCATAAAAATACCAGTGGTATCAGTCATCGAAGCGGTGACAACAAACGTGGAGGGAATCAACATGCCAGAAATGGTAATCACTTCGGTGATAATCATGGCCAAGACAGCAAAAATGGATATTTCAAGAAAAGGAGATTCAACAATGATGGAAAGACGTCAGCACCAGCAACCGTGGTTAAGGAAGGAGAATGACCACCTATCATATGCTTCAAATGCGGAGGAAAGGGACATATTAGTCCAAACTGCGCGATGTCATCCAAAGCGTGTTATAATTGTGGAAGAGAAGGTCACCTAGCCCGATTTTGTCGTTCATCTAAACACTTGTTCATCTTTGCACTACGGGCCAAAGGTATTCATCAGTTGGCCATGTTCATCTAAACACCCTGTTCATCTTTGCACTACGGGCCAAAGATATTCATTATAAAATCATTCATCTTTGCACTACAGGCCAAATATATTCAGTTATATCATCATTTAGGACTGATGATGATGAAAAATATTTTAAAGAAAACGAATCCAGTGAAACAAAAGAACAAGTATTAAGGATTCATACTTTAAATAACTCAAGTTCGAAAATACTTCATAAATAACCAGAGTGGAGTAAAATTCAAGAGTGATCAAAACATAGATCCAATCAAAGATAAGAATCATAACATACGATCTTGGACACAGAATTTTTTTTTTAATTTTTCTGTGAATAGTATCGTATTCGTGAATAGTGCCGTATACGTGAATAGTAAATCCGACACTAAAAGATTTAAATTTCACAAAAAAAGTATCATCATGCTTCGTGAATAGTAACTCATAAATAGTAACTCATGAATAGTAACACCGACATGAAAAAGTTCCAAATTTGATAAAAAGTTTCAACCAATATTTCGGCATAATGATATTGAAGAAATAATATCATTTTTAAAAAAATAATATCACTTACCTTACAAAAACAGCACTTCTGACTGGAATACTAGATATAGTGCTGAAAGAACTTGCACCGTATAGCAATACTCAAAGTACTAAAATACTCACAAAATACGCTCAATACTAAAGAGAGAGAAATAGATAGAAAACTTCAGTTTCTGATGCGATTTTCAATTCTAACCCGAGCACCCTATTTATAGGAAATTGCTTATAACACCAAAGAAGAAAATTTAATATAATAATTTTATATAAATAAAATTTTCTACGCCAACCATAGACTTCAAAATTCAGCAACTTAGCATGTGATTAATGAGGCTCACAACATATAAAAAACATTATTTATTAAAAAAAATATTTAAAACTTCAAAAATTAATTATTTCGGAGCTTCAGAACTTCAATAATTCATAATAAATAGTCTTTTTATCAGAAAATTCGAATCTCGCAATTTTTTATAGGAAATTCAATTCTCTACAACTTTGCAGAAATTAACCAAAATTCACATACGGACGATTTTACAGGCTATAATCAAATTTCAGTCAAGAAATGAGGTCCACCGACACACAAAACATGTGTTAATCATTTAATGCAACAAAAATACTTTTCCTCTTCATATACTCATATATCCCACATTCATTGTAAAAATATCATCATTATTCTATTATAATAATATAATAAAATATTATTTTATCAGAAAAGATAAAATATCAATTTTTAACAATTGTCACTTTAAAATATTTTCTCCATCTATATCCACATAAAATCAATATTTTCATTATCATATAAATCAATAATTAATTATTTACAAATAATATTACAGAATCACAGTACTGACAACTAGGCCGTTCCCAGGAAAGAGGGGGCTTTCCAATAAGGATCTCTCCTTACTGGCGCGCAATTAGGTGACCAAACCTCTCCTTAGACAAAACTTTCTAGACATTGCCAATAATGTTTTCTAATAATATTATTCAGATAATATGAATTATTGCTTCGATAATGGAAAATGCTGTGTAGTGACAATTATTGATACAACAGTAATATAAAATATCAACGCAGCAATTATTGAATCAATAAAATAAAATACTGAACAGTAATTACTGTAACAATTATTGAGTAGTGCCTTCTTACGTAAGAATCAATAATTGGTGCAATACCGTGTGCTACTGTGCAACAACGCGTATTACTGTGTTTTAACCCCCGGGTATTCCAACAATATTAACGGTAACAACTACGTCGTTATTAATAAACAACTCATACTTTTCGTTTTCTTCATCCAATTGCTTTCCGTTATGGGGCCCACACAAGGCTGCGCCGTCGTATGAATATTCCCCGACAGCAAGAATATTCCACGACCAAACGAATATTCTCCGAAAACAATGAGTATTTTATAACCATTTGCTTATTTAAAAATATATGCGCATTTTATCCATAACTAACCACATTAATCAATTCAACCATTACTATTTCAAAATAATAAATAGAGGAAATTAAATCTTCATTTATAAAAAGTTGGGGCCTTACATAGCCATTCAGTTCGTCTATTTTATCGATTCAGTCATTCAAACCAAAACAAACGCACTAACCGATTCAGCCATTCAGATTCAACTTCATTCAGCTCTAAACAAACACCCCTAAATATTAAATATTAGAGAATTCACAAATTTAACTAGTTAGTTGATACAATAGAACATGTTAATTAAATTTTAATATTTATAAATTAATTAGAACGAAATTAAATGAGATTTTTTTTCTCGTGAAATAAGCAAAAGATATATATTTTCTATTTCAGGAAAAAGTCGTATTTAATTTTATATTTTTAGTTAATTTGTGAACATTTTAAGTTTAAAATCAATGTGATTTTATTTAATTTTAATAATACAATAGTTACCATTGTAATTAACTCAAAAATATCATTAAGTATAATTTTGTTAAAAATTACTAATATTATTTGTAAATTGAGTATGAGAATGAAGGGAATAGTGGTAACCTCACTTGTCATAAATCTTATTCGATCGGGTAAGCACTAAAAGCGGGCCCAAGCCCGACGGAAAATTCTCTTGTTGGACCGAGATATATAACCCACCACCCGTTACAATTTTATGTACTTGTCTTTAGGGTTTTGTTCAAAAAACCTCTGTCTGTGTTTGTCTCTGAGTCTTACTTATCTTCTTCCATCTCCCTCTTTGCTCGTCTAGGCTTCCACGATGAGTCGCTCCGGCCAGCCTCCAGACCTCAAGAAGTAAGCTAATCTCTCCTAATATTATTTCGATTTGATTTATGCACTTCGATTTGATATATATATATATACTGTTCTATGTTATATTTCTAATTGTTTTCTCGTTATTGGTTGGCAGGTACATGGACAAGCAACTGCAGAGTAAGTTTTTCTTCCATAATCTATTGCGCTTTGAATACCTTTTTCTTTATCTTATAATTAATTACATATTATTTCCTCAGTTTGATGTCATGGTTTGGGGGTTACATGTTACTACCTCCCTTACATTAAAAGAATTCCATTTGGATACATTTTTGTTCCTTAATTACCCCGTACTCCCATTTTCAAAAATAAATTTTGGGGACACACTTTGTACCTCTTAAATTTATGTATGAATTATGATAATGGTAGACATAGTTGCATTTTATGTTACCATAAGAAAATATGACTGTTCTTTTGTAACAAATGTTTTTGATAAAGGGGACTTGTTTTGTGGATTGGATGGACAATTATTATGATGAATCAGTGTATAGAATTTGCTTTAAGGCGTAAATATATTTATTATGTAGCTATTTTATAAGATACATTTCTAATTTTCTGTTTTTTATTATTTATAATTTTATCCTTCAGGGCAGTGCTTTGAATAAGTCATCCTTAAATGTAAACTTTCTTAGGATTACCATTGTATTTGTTTGAATTTTCCTTTTTTCATCTTTGGCTAAATTTATCAACAAGCTCATGATTGTGCCTAATTGATAGATGTGAAATGTGAGAGAGAGAGAGAGAGAGAGAGAGCTGAATTAGATATTTAATTGTTGATATAAGAACATTAACATATTGATATTGGACAAATTTTGTAGATAAATAAATCTGTAAATTGTTGGGAAATAAAGTAAAACTAAAGTGAAGCTCTGCAGTCCACTAGTCATTTACCACAATCAAATTTTAGGTCTAAAAATAATCTTCTATAATTTTGTAGCGTAATTATTGTGGGGATTACAATAGTATTTAAGAGACTCAAAACTCTAATATTATTTGAAAAACAATGAAAGTATTGAATGACTAATATACCCTAACTAAGTTACAATATTTCGTAAGACGTATAAATACCCTAAATCCCCACTAATAAATAGTAAATTAATTACATCAATTCCTCCCAAATTAAACATAATAAACTTTTATAAAATAAGTAAAATTTTATTTTTGACTTCTTGTTCTCATTACATATGCAATGCGATACTGAAAATTTGATGGGTAAACCATGGTGAAAGAGTGTGTGAATCATAAAAATTGTGGCAATAATTTTTTTTATCATAGTGGTCTTGAGATTTTTCTTCCCATATCCCAACTTGCTTACCATTTTCAAAACTATGATTTTGAATAAATAGGTGTAGGCTAAATTTTAGAGCTAATCTTATTATAATTGCAATTCAATGTATGAGCTTTTTTTTAACTCTCTTGGTTAAAGAAAACCAACACTACATTGTCTGAAAGTTAGTCAGCTGATGACAATCGTCATCAATATCTAATAAAATAGTGATTACAATTTTCTTTATGATACCAGTTATGGAATCTGGTTTGGACATTGGACAATGTAGGACACTTTTTTTTAATGTTATTGTTCTTATTAGAGTTTGAGACGAGGTTACGAATATGATTGTAATAAGTTCTTGATAAGGTATCAAGAATACCTTCATGTATGAATATGAGCTTATTAGACAGAATCTAACGCTAGATCTCTTGGATTTTAGTGGATGTAGAGGAAGTTACATCAACAATTAAACACTTAAAATGGAAAGCTTCAACGAAGCTAAGTAAGAGAGAGCGAGAGAGAGAGAGAGTTTTTTGTGTGATAGAGAGAGTAAATAGTTTCTTTCCTTAGTTTTTTAATTTCACTCAGTAAGGCTTCTTGATAGACTTCATGAAACAATTGGACAAGACCCTATTGTTATCTAGCATGATACATATTATAACAGTTTGGGACTTGAGGGCTGTTTTACATCTGAATGAGTCTAAATTTGATTGGATAAGTCATTCAGACCATTTTTTAACAATTTTTAAATTTTGAATGTGTCTGAATGATTCATCTAGAAAATTTTGGTTGAATGAGTAAATAGTGTTAAATGATATTTTTACTTACATACTCATAGACAACTAAAATTTACATTCAATATTTATCTTGTTTTATTAGTGTAAACAAATTTTGTTATGTACAAATTGTTTTTGATTTTTGTTTAACAAATTGGATAACCAATTTAATGAATATTGTAGTCTTTTGTTTTGATTTTATACACTATAGAATGTTATTTAAATTTTTAGAGTTTTATTCTTAAAATTATATTTTTAATAGTATACTTCATTAAAAACTGTTCAAAAATTGATGTTTATTTTTTTCTTAGATAACATTGTTTATTTATAATTACATAATATATTTGTTCATAACAGTCCACAAGGTTAGAATAAGATAATACATGTATTAGATGTTTTAGACATTCATTCTGTATTCAGATCTTCTACTCCATTCAGCTCATTCAGATTTTCTTATACATTCATAACTCGGAACTTTTTATTCAGTTTTATCAATCAACTCCTTAATATGAGTTTCTTAACTTCTAGAGCATCTGCTAATGATACAACAATACTAATAACCTTAGGGAAAAGGTGTAGTAGTGTGTCACTGTAATTATTGTGTACAAGTTGAAGAGCCACGTCAGTCATATTTTTTAAGCCCTTGTAGTCTTTATACGAATCTAGTTGGAAATTTAGTGTTGCTAATATTTGTTCATTGTACATGATTATCTTAACTGATCTCTTGAGAAAAAAGGAGAAGGGTACCAAGTTCAAGAAAAAATCTAATTCATAGTGGATCATTGGATTTATAATTTAAATTTTCCCCCCCAGTATTGTTGATTTTGAGGGTGCTGCTGTCTCAGCTAGCTTTCAGTCATTGATGATGAATTTTGTGCTGCCGCCAGATTTTGACATTTGAATTATTGGTTTTCTTATACTGCAGTTAAGATGAATGCCAATCGCATGGTGGTTGGGACACTTCGTGGTTTTGATCAGTTTATGAACCTAGTGATTGACAACACTGTGGAAGTGAACGGCAATGAGAGAACTGATATAGGCATGGTGGTAGGTTCCCTGCTTTTCAATCTTTATATATTTATTTTGATTTTTGACGGATATGGTGTGTTTGTTCAGCCTTTTCAATTAAATGTTGTTTCAGGTTATTAGAGGAAACAGTGTGGTCACTGTTGAAGCTCTTGAACCGGTCAGCAGAGCACAGTGATTGCAGATATGTATTAATATGATATAAATGTATGTACTGACAATCTCCCACCTTTAAACAATAGCCCGCTAAGACAAACCATTTTAAGTAGGTGGGACACCAACAGCACCAATGGCTTGGATGAAATGACTTTTGTTATGTTCGTATATTATGCATGATAACATTTACAGTTGGTCTGTAACTGTATCTATATTGCATGTGAAGCATAATTGAACTGTGGGTCAACAGGTCTGAACTAGGGGTGTATTTACTGTTTAATTAGTGAATGATTTGGAAGAAGTAGCAGGTCCTTGAACTAAATCTTGTTTGAGATTTTATTTGTGCTTGCTAGCTGGATTCTAAGGAACAGTTCACAGGGACTCAAAAAAGGGGGTCTAAGCAGCGTCTTGTGCTGCATGCATATTAAACCCAAAACGATAAGTACGACTTATTCATAGATGAAATGATCAATAATCTTTATGCTGGACCATCTCTACAAAGCCTTGAGTTTGAGCCACGCTTTTGGACCATCCATATTTACCCTAAATTTTAGGTAAGTGCTTGATTATGAAAGATGAGGAGTCATTCAAACGTCAAGAAGGATTAATTGGGTGCATCAATGTATTATTATGATGGCTTAAATTTGAAACCCTAAAATTCTTTTATTAGCTTTTAGCTATAACGGACAGATACCTTCCGTCCCGTTGTAAAGTATAATTTTGTCTAGTCTCAGGTGCTGCTTTAACTTTTGCATTTTCTCCTTGTTTTGTTTTGTTTATCACCTTTCTCAACAAAAAGATATATATATATATATATATATATATATATATATATATATATATATATATATATATATATATTTAGAGCCGTTCTAAAGCGGACCAAATAAGCGGACTAAAGAACGAACCAAGGCAAAAAAACACGCGTGTCAGGGTATGGTTCGGAAAAACACGCGGGTTGACCCTGACTTGCGTGTTTTTTTGCCTTGGTCCGTTCTTTGGTCCGCTTATTTGGTCCGCTTTAGAACGGCTCCGTATATATATTTCCGTTCTTTGAGGCAAGTTCAGTTCAATATATAAATTGAACATACATAAATTTTTCATGTTCATTTTTGGCCGTATGTCAACTAAATCACAAACAATAAATGCTTATGAAATTGACTAAATCACCATGTTATATTCTCACATGTATTGAGAGCACAATTATACATATAGCTCAAAAAGGTCAAATGTCTGAAATGGTTTATGCCAAAGCCAAATTATAAAAAGATTCCAAAACTATTAATATTAGAATTATAATATCAAGATTATAATTATAATGTCAAGACTATTAAGTCATTTTATAATCTCGAGACTGATAATCTCAAATTTAAATTTAAAAACAAACAAGACACTTATGATTAATAATTTTATCCCAAATATAATTTTTGCAAACAAACATAACCTTATAGTCTACTCCTTATTATTGGTGTTCAAACCAGATATAGGATGATGATTAGATTAGAGCTAAGAAACATGTAATAATGATATTGTTACTCCCTCTCTCTCTCTCTTCCAAAATTAAATATATATTTTTATTTTTTACCTATTTCAAAATTAGAGAAAATAGACTATGAAATGGTGATATAACATTTCATTCTTGGTTGATTGAGTTCTATTATACCGTCATTGTAACATTTTAGTTAATGTTAGGGATATGTTTAAAATTATTATTTTTTCTTTTTAAAAGTCGTGATTTTTAAAGATATATCTCTATTTTTGTAAAGGGGGAGTATACGAAAATTTATACACTAAATACTTATGCAGATGTATATAGTTATAGATTGAAAACTAGGATTTGGGAGATGAATATTGGGGGCACATTTATTAATGAGTATAATCCACCATACACATTTATTATGTACTCTTTTTTATGGAAACATTTATCAATAAGTCTGGACAGACATGAATATTGGACCGGAATATTACACATTTTCAATTTTCAATTTTTATTTTATTTTATTTATTTTTTGTTTGCGACTCCCAAAAAATATATACTCCATCCTATTCATATTAAGTGTCGTTTTGGAGTGTTTCATTTTATTCAATATAAGTGTCGTTTTGGAATTCCTATGCAATATTGCACTATTTTTTTCTAATTTACCCCTCTATTTAATATGCTTAGTAAATGCAATTCTATGGACCATTGTGGAGAGAGAAATAATTAATCAGGGATACAAAAGATATTTTGTGTTATTTCTTAATAAGTGTGCTTAACTCTAAAAAGACATTTAATATGAATAGGAGAGAATAGTATTTATTTTTACTGAAATTTTTACAAAATATAGTGTTTTAGGTGTAATTTGGATATATATATATATAAGAACATATTTGTAGAAGTTTGTATAACCCTATTTTTGTATATGTATCTAAATTACACCTAAACACGTTTGTAAAAAATTCAATTGTAATAAATACTACTCTCTCCATTCCTTAATATAGGTCGTTTTAGAGTTGTGCACAAATATTAAAGAAATAATTGTATATCATTAACTATAATATCAATTGTCTATTTTGCCCTTGTATTGGAAGAAGAGATTATTATTTATTGGATAGAAAATAATGAGAGAACCAAAGTTACATTTAATACTTGGGATAATATTAAAAACTAAAGAATTAATACTTACTTGAAATTTTAAAATAATTTATATTAAAGAATAAAAACATTTCTATAAAACCATCTATATTAAGAAATGGAATGAAGGGAGTAGTATATATTTTTTAAGAGTCGGAAGCAAATTTTTTGTTGAGTAAAATATCCAATATTCCAGTCCATGCAGAAGGACTCTTTATTTATTCCATACTTCAAAACACAGTAAGAACGCGAGGGATAGTCACTTTCCTTTTTATGTCATCATTAAAGGTGCTTACTGGTGAGCCTTCGAGTTTTGCTTGGATTCCAACAGTACAAAAAAGGCTCTCCATCTTAACTCCGTTTATCTCTGCGCTCCCGTGTCTCTCTTTCCTAAGCAAAGCTAGTTCAACTATATATATATATGTGTGTGTGTGCATAAACGTGTATAAATATATTAATGATGTTCACATCATACCATCCAAAAACATTCCTTCAATCAAACTCTACTGAAAAGTCTGAAACATTCATACCCCTATTTGGCTATTTTACTCTGTAATCTACTACTCATCTACCAACAACTTATGACATAAAAGAGGAAAAGGGAAAAGCCCACCGATCTCTTTCCCACTCTTTCTGTTTCGTTCTTTAATCCCTCAATTATCTCAAAGAAAGAGATATATACAAATGCCGTACAGTAAATACTACTAATATTTATATTGACAAAATAATAATGGCAGAAGTAATAATACTACAATCCCCCTCAACTCAGCTGTCTTCATCTCCAAGCTCAATACCCATCTCAGATAATGATGGGTTACACCAACAAACCCATGAATCCTCCCTTATTAAAATTCCCGCTTCGTATTCTGTACCCGGATACGAGGAGCATACATTGGAGGAGGAAGAAGAAGAAGAAGAAGAGGGGGGTTTTAGAGAGAGAAAAAGGAGGAGAGAGAGAGAAGAGGGAGATCAGCTGTCCTTGTTGGGTGTTTGGTTCACTGAGTTTAGGAAGTCCTTGATTGCTTGTAGGAATAGTGAGAGGATAATTGATTCAATGGAGATTGGGGTGCCTACAAATGTCAGACATGTTGCTCATGTCACTTTTGATAGATTCAATGGCTTTCTTGGCCTACCTGTTGAGTTTGAACCTGAAGTTCCAAGGAGGCCACCCAGTGCAAGGTACTGTATTTCACTAATCTTATTGAAATTTAGATTATGGGTTTAGTCTTTCAATATGCATGTGAGGTGGGGCTGAGACCAAATTTATGTTCTGTTTTTTGTGCTTGGTCTGCTCTTTGTTCTGATAAACGGATAATGTTTTGTGTCCTCTTTTTATTATTCAATTGGTTGGATTTAAGCTGTGTTTAGTTTCTTTCTCTTTTTTTTTTCTTTGGACATTTGGATTTAGTTTCATGAAATTCTTGTTTGACAACCACTTATTTATTGATATACAACTAAATTTATTGGATAAACACCTGGGCTCAGAACTAAAACTGATTTGAAATACACTTGATTGGTTCTAAAATTGATTGAATTTTTTGTATTAGATTTTTCACTTGAGAAAGAAAGGGAGCATTAGTTGTACTTGCCTTTGTCTATGGATTTGTATTTACCTTAGTCCAAGGTTGAGCTACACGCATACCATTTGGGAAAAAATCACCAGAGTTAGGTGCAATTTTTTTTGCAGTATCAATAGAAAATACTAAGAGTTGATTATTATTGTAGCATTCATAATATGGCTAATTATAAAAGAAGAATGTGTTAAATGAGTCACCTGCAAATACAATCACACAACACACACACGCCCAATCAACTCCATGCATTACTGTGCAATTCATTTTACCATTATGCATTTTCTTTTATGAGGCTATGATCAACCCCTAAGGTACATCAGATCATAAAGCCGTATGTTTATTTCTTAAGTTTATGCATTATACCTCAAGAGCCCAATACTTTTGTCCCATCCTTCATACGAACTCCCTTATATCAGGAATTTGGTAATATGTCTGACATAGCCATGATCAAGTTCATATAAATGACTTCAATGCTGTTTTTTCTATAGCACAAGCGTTTTTGGAGTTTCAACCGAGTCTATGCAGCTTTCATTCGACTCCAGAGGGAACAGTGTGCCTACAATACTTCTAATGATGCAAAGACGTTTATATGTGCAAGGAGGCCTGCAGGTTTTTGGCCACAGTTTTATTCTCCTTTCTTTATGATCCTACCTCCGTATATTGCTACCAACATTGTCTTTCAAGAAGTTACTGCTAAGGCAAACTCTATTGAATCTATCTGTGTATTACTGACTGGTCCAAATTTTGACTTCTAACTTGCCTGTGCAGGCAGAAGGAATATTCAGGATTAATGGTGAAAATGGTCAAGAAGAGCATATAAGGGAACAACTAAACATAGGACTGATCCCAGACAACATTGATATACACTGCTTAGCAGGTCTCATTAAGGTAGTAATATGCAACTTAGAACATAAGTTTTTACTATCTTACATTTTTCTTATACTCATTGAATGCTCATTATAGAGCCTGGAAGTTTGTTTCTTAATGAAAGAATTTGGTCATTACTTTCAAGCCCATCGTTAATAGTTTCTGATGTTTCAAAAGTATTAAGCAATCTACTCTAGGAACTTTCCTATTTATCCCATTATTCAAAGCAAAGCACGCCAAGAAAACAGAAAGTCTAGCCAATTTGAAATGACTTGCATATCTTCTTCAAATATCTAATTAAATTCTATCAAATCTTACAAAGAAGAAAATTTGTGCCAATACATTGTTTAGAGTTGCTTCTCAAAGAGGGGCTAAAGTATGTAGAATGATAACTGAGCTACATTAGGCTTTATGCTTCAGGCCATGATTAAGTACCACATCCATGAATGTGCAATAAACAGTAGCAACATTGGCAGAGTTTAACTTTGGTCGAGCTGTGTGCTCCCCCCGATTGCATTAGGCATGTTTAGTGCAGTTTCTCTGAAATTTAAATTAACTTTGAAATCTTGGTGTTTCTGTAGGCTTGGTTTAGAGAACTTCCGAATGGAGTATTGGACTCTCTCTCACCAGAGCGGATAATGCAGGCACAGTCAGAACAGGAATGTGCTCAGCTCGTGAGGCACCTTCCATCAACAGAAGCCGCTTTACTGGATTGGGCAATTAACCTGATGGCTGATGTTTCTCAATTGGAAAATTTTAACAAAATGAATGCACGCAATGTAGCTATGGTATTTGCACCAAACATGACTCAGGTAAGCAGAAACTTGTTATTGTCAAAATAACCCTATTAACACTTACCTATTTTTACTTTCAAAGCAAGCATCCTCGCTCCGGCAGAGAAGCATATAAAGGAAATGCAGGGACAAACATAAAATAACAATAAAGCTCGAGAAATTTTTTCAAGTACTTGAGAAGAAACAGTAAATGTCAGTAGGCAATTTGTTACTTGAAGTCGGTGGATGTATGGCCATCAGGCCGTTTGCCGATTTTCTCCTCTGTAGGAGTATCATGTTTATTGGTAGTCCAAATCAATTGCTTGACACTCTGCATTAACTTTCTTTCCTAGTATCAATTTCTGGCTCCTAATAACAACTGATTGGAGTGGTTCCACACTGTATGAACCTTTCCATTCCTTTCACACAAAGGCATCGTCTTACCTCGAATTTTTATGATGTGTTTAGTGTTAGGTGCCATGACAGCGCTAACAATTAATGTTGGTTGCAGATGACAGATCCTATGACAGCGTTGATGTATGTGGTCCAAGTGATGAATTTTCTTAAGACTCTAATTGTAAAGACATTGAGAGACAGAGAAGACTCCAAAGTAGAAACAGGTCGTGCATCCCTCTTAGAGCCGTCTGATGAAAATGGGCGCAACAGCTATTCACAAGCAATAAGTGAGGAAGTAAATGAGATTAATGAAGAGGAGCAAGTATTTGTAGCCAAAGTACCGCTCTCAGAATGCCATGCACACTCTTATCGGAATTACTCAAAACCTGAAAAGGACACTCATAATAATCTTATTGGGAATTTTGTTCCGGCTGGAAAGGGCCATTTGAATGATACTTGCCCTGATGAAGTTTCCACTCACATTGGCATTATGGCGGATGGACAAGAAGAGGGTAATAGTAACAAGGCAACTGGAGGGGCTCAACTTACATGTGCAAGACCAGATATGGCCAGTCGAGGGAAAAGTGTCGAGAAAGGATCGAGAAAATGTAATGAGCGTCCAATGGCTCGTGTAGCAGGGCTGGGAACCACCATTGCTAGTCGTTTAAATTCAAGAACGGAGTGGGTTGAAGCTTGGCGGTGAATAATATATTAACTTGTTGTGAAGATGGTTTTAACTTTGATTGCCAGGTCAAAGATTGAGGGCAGCTACTATTTACTACTTCGTAGGATTAGTTTTGACTTTTTAAAATCAATTTCAAATATTTATTAGTTGTTTATCAAGAGGTCTTCAAAATACTTATAATAGTTTAATGGGTCAACTTTATTTTTGATTTTGATCATTATTGGGTAAGAGTAATTGTTTAATAAGGTTTTATAACTTAGGTTTATTCAACCTACTTTCATGTTACACATTATTTAAACTCTACATGAATTTGCTATCGTTGTTAATTTGGTTTCGAACGATTTTTCTAGAATTATATTAATATTTGAGTCACTTAATGGCTAAAAATTTGTCTAACCCACAATCGCTCAAGGTAGAGCAAGTCATGCAGAAATCAAAAGGGCACTTATTAGACTTAAACCTCTGAAAATATTTTGTACATTTCTTGTATGTTCCTTATTATATTAGAAGGCTCTAAAGTTTAGTAAACAAATGTAGAACATGTGAATAATTAAAAGTTTGTACATAAAACTTTGTAGGTACTCAATTGTAATCATACAATCTAAAATCTTTCATTGACAATGTGGAATGACTATAAATAAGAGGTGACCTCATTTCCCCAAATCATCCGATTCAAACTTACCATCATCCTTACAAAAGTATTCTCTAAATTCTCTTATATAAAGCACGATGGGTTTTAAAAATATCTAAGTCTTAAGGATGTAACAAAGTTTTCAAGTAGGGTCGTAAAGTTGAGACGAATCAAATATTAGAATATTCTTGTTATTCAATCGAATTATAACTATAATATATGTGTATGAGATAAGTAAAAATTAATAACAAATTTATTTTAATTTATTCAATAATATCGTTATATAAATTATTTTTCATATTATAATATTGTTTGATCGAAGTGAATATTATTTATCAAAAACGTATATAAATACATCTATATTCATCAAGATTCGTATCAATTTTCAAGAGTTGTTTTATATTAATTTCACTTATTATAATATGTATTGATATTAAAATGAGATTTTCCCCCCTTTTCATGCTTATTTATAATTAATTTCATGTTAGCATGTATTTTATTATTTTTTTGGGGGAAAAAAAATGGATTTCTCAATTAAATTTGATACCCAAATATAATAACAATACTGATATTAATCAATCATCTTTCTCTATATTCTCGCCAGTGTGCGAGTCGGGAGGGTTCTATCAATCGGAGTTTCCAACCGCAGCGTGTAGCTTTCTTTTGTCAAGCACTGCCTCGCACCTGTAACATCTCCTCTTGGTACGACACACTCAATTTCTGGTCATTGTTTTTTAATTTTGTACTTTAAAACCTAGTTATCCACCACTAACTTTGCTTGTTAGCTGTCCATCTAAAACAAAATTTGTTGGTAAAATTATGTGTTTCGGTTTAATTTTGTAGCTAGTTCGGGAATGGGGAAAAGAAAAGATTACGCCAATATTAGGTTGAATTATGATTTATTTATTTTTAAAACCCTTAGGTTTCAGTTGGTGATTGGCAAAATATGGATTATATTACATTATTTATTGTGGGTGATGCTGACATATTTTTGTATATGCTGTATATGCATGGATCACAGATTTCAGCATTGTTGTGAGAATGATTTAGAACAGCTCATAAGAACTCATGTTGTCATATTTGCATGGATTGAGCTTCAAAATGAGGATACAGTGTTTTGATTCAAAGTTCTTTTGTTCTTCACCCTCTCTGGTCCCTTTACAACTTCCTTCTCGAACGTATGATATCCTTTTGTACTTCAGATCTTCAATTACTATGTAATGATATCATCTGTTCTTTATATAAAGTCCAATCTATTCTTGCATAGATCACTATCAAATTCCAATTTTGGATGTAGTTTTTTGTGTTTCTTCTGCATTATTTTCTTGTTCTCTAATATGATAGACGTCTGATGTGTAGGGAAACCCATCTCTGGTTTGTTTTACCCAATGAAGTGAAGAGTGAACAACTTTTAAACCAATACTTAGAAATTCTATCACCGTGTGAGAGAGAACATGTTTTTAGCATGCGCAGTGATGAATTGAGAAAAGGAGCTCTACTAGCCCGTGCGTTGGTTCGCACTACTATTGCAAGATGTATGGCTATTCATCTACTTTTTCTTTCATCATTTGTGTATTTGTGTTACTTATTTACATCTGTCGGATGTACTGATGAAGTAAGTACTTATCCACCGTAATTGAGTGCAAAAGGAAGTAATTCTGGTTATAAGAAAAATCAAGTGAATCTGAGCAAAACAGACTTTTGCCATGGTGTAAAACTTTTTGTTTGGTTATGTTAATTGAACTAGAGAAAGATGATTGTGACACTCCCAAAATATACATATTAACATTAACATATATGTTGGTACAGTAAGCACACAGACTCCTAATTTTTTTTGAGATCTTGAAAACTCTATATGATCGAGTATAGTAACATTTTGACGTAAAATTTTAATTATGTTAAGAAATCCAAGAATTTACCAAAGAGCATCAATGTGATTATAAACATTTTAGGATTTTGTTCCTGTCTGAGCCTCTGAGGTCAGCATGTCTGGTAATTATACCTGCTGGAGATTGGAAGTCAGGCCCGTTATAAATGGCAGGTTGCTATTAATGATGTGAGACTGTATATTCTTTGTACTTCATTGACAAACGGTCATAATTTGCTAAAGCATTTTAACATAAATATTTTATTTTGGTCTTATTATTATTATTTATTATTATTATTGATCTGTCATTAATTTATGAAAAGATATTTGATAGATTAAAGCCTTTAACAATATTATTTATTACTAGATCAGATAAATCAAGTTAGTCCAAGGTCTTTGAAGTTCAGGAAGAACATCTATGGGAAACCTGAGGTTGGTTTGCTTTAAATTGTACTTTAGCTCTTTCCATTGCCATGTTTCTGAGTGGTATGCACTTTAAACTTTTTCTGAAATATGTTGATAGGTAGAGTGGCTACAGAGCAATGATTGCTACCCACCACAATTGCATTTCAACATTTCACACACTGCATCTTTAGTAGCATGTGGAGTGACAATGGATTATCCAGTTAGTGGCTTCATCATTTTTATTTGTACATCTAATATATGTATTTATAGCTAATCTCTTAAATAATTGACATTTATTGTTTTGGTGCTGCTATTTTTACTTAATTGAGTTTGAACTAATTATAGTTACCTTTCTTATTATAGATTGGCATTGATGTAGAAGAAAAGCAACGAAAGTTAAAACACAATATCTCATCGTTCGCTCGGAGATACTTTTCCCGACAAGAGGTGCAACTATTAAATTCTATCTCAGACCCAGAACTTCAGCGCCAGGAGTTTATAAAATTATGGACACTCAAGGTCAGCTAGATTTCCAGAGTAATTGACCATGTTCTGTTTGGCTATGTTATTGGCTATGTTATTCACCATCAAAGCATGGACTTATTATTTCAAAAAAAAGAAAAAAAAAAGAATAGAAGTCTAGCATTTTTGGTTCAATTGTTGGTATCGTATGTTTTGGCCCTTAGGGGACGCCTGATAAAATTTGAACGTGCGTAGGGAGTCAACACTCACAAATCGAGAAATAATCCAAAATATTGAAGATCAACTTATTTTATATGTTAACTTAGATTAATTGAAGCTTGATCTAGGAAAACACCCTCTGAGATTAAGGGCAATCAATTCCAATATTCAGCTGTTTTTTCCCTTACTTTAAGTAAGAGCACGTTCACTGCAAATATACAAGTAAGGAAGTGAAAGATATTTGAGAAAAAGAGTTTTTTCCAGATTTGTGAGATGAAAGGGATATTTTAGATATTATTTACTTTTATCATCCTGCATGGGAAAAATCTTATACTCTCGTGCCCTTTTTTCCTTTTAAAATTATGTTTCATAATTCATTCCCACCATTTTGGAGCATGATTCTTATATGCTGGGGAACTATTTTGGATATATATGTCTCTCTGTGTGTGAGAGAGAGAGAGATCAAAAGGCATCTAGATATATTTATATATTAATGAATTAAAAAGTTATTAGGTTATGCTGTTATGCATAACTTTCATGGTTGATATATGTAAATCATACTTTATGCTTTTAGCTTTATTTTAACCTTGAAAAGGAAAAACACTTCCAGGAGGCATACGTTAAAGCATTGGGAAGGGGCTTCTCCGGTGTTCCATTCAAAACCTTTAATATCCGGTCTATGAATGCTACTAAAGGAAGCTTTCGACCTTCTATGAACTCAAAATCTGAGGTATTTGATTAAACATGCCACTTTATTTGTTTCAGGAAGTATTAACGCACCACTTTATTTGTTTCAGGAAGTATTAACGCACCACTTTATTTGTTTCAGGAAGTATTAACTATTTCTATTAAAAAATTAATTGGGTTGAAGCTTGAAAGCACATGATTTTTAGAGGAAGAAAAAGTATAGATCATGGACACATGAAATATTCAGTCAATTTTCTTAAACAAATTCATGTAATATATAAAAGCTGAAATGTAAAAACTCCCACAATAGAGCCTTTTTTTTATAAAAAAAAATCTACTAAATACTTCCATATTAATTACAAAATTATAAAAAGCAGAAAAATAAAAAGGTCACATGTTAGAGCCCAGTTCTTTTGAAGTGCTAAATACTTCCAAATTAATTATTTCTTATGTAAGATCAAAGAATCCTACCTCAACCCAATCAAAACAATTTACACTAATATAAAAGTTTAAATATTCCAAGACTCTTAACAGAGTCCAATACTTTTAAATATGTTATTTCGGTTATCTTCTGTGTGACTTTATAATCGATAGCCTTGTTGATTGGGCATCTATGGCCATACTATAAAGATGCTATAGTAAGATCCTAGATTAATATTAATTTCATGAGATTGAAAGCTTTAAAACCATTTGATTTTATAGGCTTCAAAATGTATAAAATTTACAAAACGTCCTTGTGAATTAGTTATGTCAAGCAAGATAATGCAAACAACTTCACTCAATATTCAGTCATTGTTTCAGCACTAATAGCTCGGGCATACTGTCAGGGTTCTGAGATAATTGTTGAGTCCTTGGAGGATCCCACCAACTGTGATGACGATTGGAAATTTTCACTCCTGGAATTGGCTGGTTCTCATTATGCAGCCATTTGCACAAAAAGGGATCGTGCTGTTAAAGGTGAGATTAAAATATTTTTATTGATATATGGCATGTGAAAGCACATAAATGCTTAAAAAATGGACTTTTTAACTTGTAGGCAAAGGGAACATTGTTCCAATGGATACGAAAGTGTGGAAGACAATTCCCCTTGTTAAAGATGAATATGTTTCTGGGACAGATTCAGTTGTAGCGATTGGTGGCTTGATGTACTGAGCAATTCTTTGGAATGGTATTTATTGGTGATGACCTAAATATTAACCAAATGTTTGTCACTCAAATGTAGAGGGAGCGTCTGTAACGTTGTTTCTTGCTTGGTCCATTCAATGTTTGACCAGATCCACCTTGAGCAACTGAATCTGAGGATCACAAGTGAGCAAACTTGGCATACAAATGGGTAGGCAGGGCAGTTAATCTTTGTAGTTTCATCAAAAGCAAGACCGCTGTTGCTGATATATTCTACAGTTTTTGAAATTGTCATTGTGATTCTCTTGAGACAATTCTATGATTAATGTATATACTTAGCACAGTAATAAAATTTGTTGCACACCTGTGATCAGGTTAAATAAACTTTTTACTGCACTCACAGTCCGCACCCAGCTTCAACACCTAATTTGTCCAAACCTGATGATTTTCATTTGCTTTGTATCCTGTATATTCTTCATTGTCTGTGAAGTCTTGCCATATGAGTAATGGTGGAATGGCCTTTTTGAGCATATGAAAACACTGAATTCTCAAGCCTTTACCATAAATCCTCATATATTGACGAGACTACATCTGGTAAATTCTTTTCGAAACATCTTTTCTTTCCCGCAGACATTTATTGACGAGACTCGCATCTCCTAAAGGAGGTGGTCTACTTGATGACATTTGAACTCACATCTCATTCTGGTGTTCCAAGGTTATATTATTTTTGTATATATGTTATATATATTTGTAGTATAATACTAAAAGCACGAATTTCATGAAATATAGATTGCAGAGAATAAATTCAGCTTGATCAAGTACTTGATTTGTTTCTTCCACTTTTTCCTAATCACTCTATACATTAAATTTTGAAATTTTATAGGATTAAATGACAATATTTTACGCAGAATTGTAAACTACACAATGGTCAATAACAATTATTTTCTTCCTATATTTTCTCTATAGGAAAAATTACAGACTTTAAATGCGTTCTAATTTTCAACCAAAATTTCAGTCCCTAAAGGCATACATTGTTAATAGGCAAAACTATGAATTTCACCACTATACTTGGCACGTTTTATTTAATACACTACTTAATTTTTAATTTTTTGCATTACACCACTGAATTAATTATTATTTTACAATTAAGCCATTCCGTTATAAAAAATTTACAGACGTTAAATAATTGCTGATGTGGCGCTGACATGGCAAAAAATAATAAATTAATGCTGATGTGGCAAAAAATTACATAATACTCATTTTAAAGTTTAAAAATAACAAAAATATAATAAAATAAAACAGATTTTTTTAAAAAAATATAATTCTTAATAAAAAACAGATTTTTTTAAAAAACATAATTTTTTCAAAAAAACAGATTTTTTTTTAAAAAACATAAATTTTTTAAAAAAAACTGAACTTTTTTAAAAAAACATACTTTTTTTAAAAAAATAGATTTTTTTTAAAAGCATAATTTTTTTAAAAAACAGCTTTTTTTAAAAAACGTAATTTTTGAAATATTTTTATAAATGTATTTATATAAAATTAATGTATAATTTTTACAAATGGATTATTATTATTATTACTAGAAAAAAGCAGAACGACATTGGTGATATAGTGCTTTGTTTTGTAAACGAAATCAGAAGTTCAGATCGAAAAAATATATAGCAGTGACATTTTGTGAACTAAGTTCAGATCGGAAGTTTTGGTGATCTGAACTAAAACTTCCGATCTGTTTAAGTTTTGGTGATCTGTTCGGAAGTTTCGGAAGTTTTGGTGAATAGCAGTGACATTTTGTGAAATCTATTTTGTGAACTAAGTTTTCAGATCGGAAGTTTTTGTGACATTTTGTTTTGGTGATCTGTTTTGTTTTGATTTTTTGATTAGTTGTGATCTGTTCAGCTGGTCTTCGAAGTAATTTTGTGATCTGTTTTTTATTTTTTTTTGTGAACTAAGTTCAGATCGGAAGTTTTGTGAACTAATTTTGTGATCTGTTTTTTATTTTTTTCATATCTGAACTAAGGTTTCTTTAGATCTGAGTTGTTGGAGTTGGATTTGTGGTGAAGAAGATGATAAATTAGAACTTCTGTGACGAATTACAGATCTGAACTTCTGGATCTGATCTATTTTTTTTCATATTTGAACGAATTCTTTATCTGAACTAAGGTTTCTTTTGTGAACTTCTGTGACGAATTTAGGTTCTTAAAGTTTTAGAACTTTGTGGTGAAAAAGATGATAAATTACAGATCTGTGACGAAGAAGATGATGAAAGTGAAAGTGAAGAAGATGATGAATTATTATCAAACAAACAAACAAATCTCTTGGCTATCAAACAAACAAACATTACTATATTTTTTAAAAATCTATTTTTTTAAAAAAAATATGTTTTTTTAAAAAAATATGTTTTTTTACAAAAGTTCCGTTTTTTTAAAAAAATTATATTTTAAAAAAAAATTATGTTTTTTAAAAAAATCTGTTTTTTATTAAAAATTATATATTTTTAAAAAATCTGTTTTATTTTATTATATTTTTGTTATTTTTCTTATCACGTCAACATTAATTTTTTAATTTTTTGTCATGTCAGCGCCACGTCAGCAATTATTTAACGTCTGTCAATTTTTTCTAACGGAATGACTTAATTGTAAAATAATAATCAGTTCAGTGGTGTAATAGAAAAAATTAAAAGTTCAATAGTGTACTAAGTAAAACGTGACAAGTATAGTGGTGAAATTCATAGTTTTGCCATTGTTAATATTACAAGCATGTTCATATCCCGCTCATGTCTTAAAAAATGTGAAATCAGGTAATATATAAAGATGCTGCAATTTAGAACACTGGTAAAACAAAAGGCTGTTAGGGAACTTTTGAACTGAACCATCCAATGAACACCATGAATGACAAGAAACATAAAATTTATTCTTGATATTAACAGTTTTTATACAGACCTGCCATTACATGATTTCCTCTTGATGAATTTAAGGAATATGTAGAACTTGGCAAGAGCCGCTAGACAAATGCAAGTCTGTGATCTCATGCTAGACAAAGAACCAACTTTTCTCCAGATTGGAGATTAGCACTTTATTTGAATCTTTTACAGAATCTTATTGATGTTGTCTGTTTGGAAAATCTATTAATACATTTACCTGTAGTTTGACCCAGTGGTAATGGCATCGAGCTAGCTCAATCTTTCCTTCTAAACTATATGCGTAGTTTTGATGCAATTGACCACTCTTATTATTCCTTGGAGGAAATCTATTGTCTCGAAATTGAGTAGCACTCCTTGTTCTCCATTTAGTGGCAAACAAATCCTTCCTTGAAGTATCCTGCTAAACATCTTCAGCTTAATTTAGGATTTTCGTTGTTCTCTCTTAAAGGACCAACACAACCTTCACGGAGTTGGTGTCCAGAGTCCAACAAGCAAGAGTGGATCAGCAGAAAATTTCACAAATATTGATCTTGTAAACAGTTTCAACCATATTTGGTGATTGCATAGCCACCACCCATGGAATTGGAAGAACTATTGAATTCTTGGACTATATTCGTTGGGCCCACTCGTCATAAATTATAAAAATCTTGGCAATTCATTACCAATAGTCATGGCAAGAACAGAATCCATTTCTGAAATGGTGGAAACGAGTTGCATCTCTAACAACAAACTGACGATCAACAATCTTGCTAACCAACTTTATAAACAAATGACAATCTCCACACACCCTTAGGTTCTTTGTCACCAGAATCTCTGTCCCCACACCAGAGTTCAAGAGTGCAAAAGCAATAGCCAACCTTTCACTGTGAACTCCCATGCTACTAGCAAGTTCTGAATTTCTTCTATCTTGATCATACTCATTAGGCTTGTCAGTTTCCCTAATTAAATCTTCTAACCTATCCAGCATTGCATATATCCCCTCTGTTTGAGGGTGGCTTCTATCTCCAACCAAAAAGAGGTGAGTCCTCCCTTCATACTCAACATAACTACACCCGGGGTCCTTTCTGAGCTTCCGTTCTCTCATCATCACCCGAACTCGTAATATTCCCTCCATGTTATCTGCCTCAGAGTATATATTAGATAATAAGACATAGTAACCAATATTTGTTGGTTCAAGCTTGATGACCCGCTGAAAAGCTAACTCAGCTAGCTCCACATTTCTGTGGATTTTGCAAGCACCCAAAAGGGCACCCCATACAGCACCATCAGGTTCCTCTGACATTGATTCAATGAGAGAGCGAGCTTCCTTAAGTCGACCTGCTCGACCTAAAAGATCCACGATGCAAGAATAATGCTCTGAACCCGGCCGCAATCCATATATTCTCTCCATTGCATTAAAATACCCCAAGCCCCTATCAGTCAATCCTGCATGGCTGCACGCAGACAAAACACTGACAAAAACCGTTCCATCTGGATGAATGCCCGCCCTTATCATCTCGTCAAAAAGCTGCACAGCAATCTCTCCTTGCCCATGTATTCCATATCCACCAATAATCGCTGTCCAGGATACTAAGTTCTTCTCTGGCATGTCATTAAAGATAGCATGTGCTCTCATCAAATTACCACATCTAGCATGCATATTAATCAGGGCATTTTGAAGGAACCGATTGAATCCAAAACCACTGCGCTCTATTTTCTGTTCTACCTCACTACCAACCTTTGGGGCACCAAGATTAGCACAAGATGACAGAACCCCAACAAGTGTCACGGGGTCGGGACACATACCCAACAATTCCATCTCGTGATAAAGGTCCAAAACAAGAGTAGCATGACCATTTTGTGCATACCCAGATATCATTGCATTCCAAGTAATTAAACCCTTTTCAGGCATGTCATCAAACAACTTCCTAGCATGTTCAACCGATCCACACCGAACATACATTGTAAGTAAGCAATTCTCTACAGACAAATCAGTGTCCAGACCACACTTGACACTAAAACAATGCAGTGAAATCCCAAATCCCAAATGCAATGGAGCAGTACAGCCCGGAATCAAACCCAACATTGTAACAGCGTTTATGGATACACCCGCCAACCTCATTTGAGAAAGTAACACAATAGCATTCAATAGTTGAGAATTCTGAGCGTACCCAGCAATCAAAGCATTGTAACAGACAGTGAGCGTCCTTGAATGAGGACTTTCATCGAACAGCTTACGTGCATTTTCAATCAAAAATAATTTACAGTACATAGAGATTAAAGCAGTCTGGACAAAAGGTTCGTACAGGCATCCGGTTCTGATGACATGGGCGTGGAGCTGTGCGCCGGGGATGGGGAGAGATAGAATGGCACAAGATTTGAGGGTGAAAGGGAAGACGAAGGCATTTGGTGAAGCTCCGGAGCGGAGCAACTGGGGGTAGAGGTAGAGGGCTTGTTGGTATTGGCCTTGTTTGGCTAGCTCTCTTAGCTGCGTGTGCCATGAGCTACAGCTACTATAATAGTAATTTCCGGTGGTTTGAAAGTGTTGTGAGAAAAGTCTGGTTGTGCCGATGCGGTATTGAGTGATGGGTAGTCTGGTCATAGCATGATGCACCTTTGGGCTGCTGCTTGTATCGTCTGCGCTGACCCTTTTTGGAATTAACTTAGCACGCACGCTCAGTTAAATGCTAATAATCCAAAGACAAAAATAGTGAGCGACATGAGGAGGATTTATATAAATTATGTTTAGTAAATTATGAATTTTATAAAATTTAGAGAAGTAAATAAAAAGATATAAAAAATATATATTTAAAATTGTAGGGACAAAAGAGTAAAAAAAATTGAAAAAGTGAGTCCTAATTGCATCTGCATAACTAATAAATATGAAATAATTAAGATGTGTCTTGTGGATTTAAGTAAATATATGATTTGACTCAACAATATAACATAACTTATACCTAATACTATTATTTTATAGTTCTGGTGATGTCAAATATGATATTATCGATTATTGTTACTTAAATTCTTTTAATTTATAGATTTTGAAAAGAAAAAAAAACTATATAATTTTTTTGTCAAAAGCCTTAATTACGTTTAAAAAAAATAAAATCCCAAAGTTTATTTGGGCACTTGAATTTATTATTTTTATGAGTAAAATATATTTTTTTTAAAATTGTCTATATATAAAAATAAAGATATGCGTTAAAAAAGTGTTCCGGGTCTTTTAACGGATCAATCCGTTAAAGAACTTATCTATATATATATACAAAAATAACACTTTGTCTAAAATTATGGCTCAAAAATGAAAAAAAAATGTAAGATAGCACGGTACTCCGCCATACATGAAATCCTGCAACCGGATAGAACTAGCAATATAGTGTGGACAAAACCAGACAAAAAAACACACTCGTTATAATATCTTGCTACTCAATTGTACAGAAGAAGGAGAAGGAGAAGGAGAAGAAATAGAAAGAAGAGAGAGAACTCTTCTCCATCCTTCAAATGGAAGCCCTACCTTCTTTCTCAACCGTTACTTCCCGCCATATCTCTACAATTTCACACACTACTAGTAAAAGTAAAACCCTCACCTTTCCCAAAAAATCAACAAATTTTTCCTCTTCTTTCACTATTTCTACATACTCTCTCTCCTTCCGTTCAAAGAATCCATTCACTGTAAGCCAATTAGCCATCAGTACTACTCATTACCTAACTAATGTTTTTGTGCATTTCAAGCAACCAAATTTATTATAGTTAGTCTATATATTTATTTATTTCACAGAGAGAGCTATGGGGATTAGTCAATTCTGATACTGTAATCACTGTTAGGAGAGAAATGCGGGGTGTAGTTAGAGCTGAAATGTTCGGGCAACTCACCAGTGGACTTGAATCAGCTTGGAATAAACTCAAAGGAGAAGGTTCATTCTTCTCTTTTCTCTCTCATGCTTTATAATTAGTTAGGTACAGTAATTGTTTGATGACTTGCTCTTGAGTTTTGTAGACCGAGGCTTCAAACTAGGCCAGTCATGTTGGTTAACTGACATTTTATAAATAATTGTTTGTGTGATTAAGAGACCTTGACGAAAGAGAATATTGTGGAACCTATGAAAGACATTAGGCGAGCACTTTTAGAAGCAGATGTAAGTTGGCTTAAATTTGGTTTAATTTGTCAAAAGTTGTGTCCACAATTAAATAATAGTGAGTTAATTATGTTATCGCCAGGTTAGCCTTCCTGTTGCGAGAAGGTTCATTCAATCTGTAAGTGAACAAGCTGTGGGTGTTGGCTTGATTCGAGGAGTGAAACCTGATCAACAATTGGTTAAAGTAAGCATTTTCTTAACAATGAAACCGTCAGCTTTCCTATGCTTTTCATTTCGTGGTGATAATGTTCTTATACTGGTAAGGCTTCCACCTACTAATCCAAGGGACTGAGACCTTGTTGTCTAAAGATCTTCACGAGTCTTTGGGATGTTTGCAATCTTTCTGCATAATAGATTCTTTAGGATCATCATTGCAGGATATTATTGATTTTTATAGTCTACACAATTTTCCAGAGTTGCAAGTGTAATAAGTTTTCCCTGACCATCATGCATCACCTCGTATTTTGTCAATACGTACATTACCATTAAAGTCTCTTCCTCTGCATGCTTCTCCCATTCAGTATTGCATTAAATTAAAAGCCCAAAATTGTTCTGTGATATGTCCATTTAGTCCTGTTTTTGGGGTGCACCTAGCTAACTAATAACCATAATAACAATATGAAGAACAACGACAACAACATAATAATAATGATAATGGTACCACTAATAATATGGTAATGTTAGTATGTTTTATGAAACTTTGCTGGAGTGAACTTTCAATAGTGCTGGAACTTTGTTAATCTGATTGCTGGTTGGATGCAGATTGTAAATGAGGAGCTCGTTAACCTGATGGGTGGAGAGGCTTCTGAACTGGTCTTTGCCAAATCTGGCCCCACTGTAATTTTATTGGCAGGTCTACAAGGTGTTGGAAAGACGACTGTTAGTGCCAAGTTAGCTTTGTATCTTAAGAAGCAGGTGCATTTGTTAAATACCAAGACACATGCACACACACAACAGAGCAAACACACACACACACACACACATGTACCCAATAATCATCTTTGTTCTTGTTTGCGTATTTGTTAGTCCTTACTGTAATCTATGTGACCCTTGTTAACGTGTAAATTACATGGACAACAGGGGAAGAGTTGCATGCTGATTGCTGGAGATGTATACCGACCCGCTGCAATTGACCAACTTGTTATTCTTGGTGAACAGGTTTCCACCTTTTTTGTCCTTCAAGTACCATTTGATTGCTATTAATGAAAAATTGAAGGAGAAGAGATAATTTTTATTTATTGTTATATATAAAAACAGATAACATACCACACTGTTTTGGTCTGTAGCTACTTTTTTCATAATTCTTAGTAATCTATACATGCAGACCGGACAGTACTCAGAGGTGGAAGGCATTGTGCTTTAGGCATTGACAAATTTTCTCTTGCACTCATGGACCCCATTCTCATCTTTTGTTTTTTAAATAATTATCGTGTTTCTAAACTATGCAAATCTTGTGAACGTATTTTGCTTAAGTTGGTTGAGAGAGTTTTGTCATTCATCTGCACTGACCTAGTTAGCGAAATTGCTTTGCCCTTTGCATCATTCATGTCGTGTTCAAATTCCAGATCGCTTAATTCATTCTTGTATTCTATGTAAGCATGGAACAGGTGGATGTGCCTGTTTATACAATGGGTACTGAGGTCAAACCAGCAGAAATTGCTAGGCAAGGTCTTGTAGAGGCTAAAAAGAAGAATGTGGATGTGGTCATAATGGATACGGCCGGAAGACTTCAGGTTCTTAAAATTATGTTTCCAATATCTGCTGGCAATATATATCAAGTTAGAGTTTCTGAATTATATTATTCTTTTTATCAGATAGACAAAGCGATGATGGATGAATTGAAAGAGGTGAAACGAGCACTAAATCCCACAGAAGTTTTGCTTGTTGTGGATGCCATGACTGGCCAAGAAGCCGCAGGTACTCGGAACACTTTCCTCATCTGATAGATGGTGAATTTTTTACCTCTTTTTCCCCTGCCTAAGTAAAACGTTTTCCTTGGTACCATGCAGGATAATTTTACCTATAGTTGGTTAATTTAAATATGAATATGCAGACAACTAATATATTGCAGCCTTCTTTATCGATATATAGGCTCCTTTAAGTTATTGTGATTGAATAACCTGTATTATTATCCTAACCAATCTTTCTTTTACAAAAACATCTGAAAACTACATGTTTGAGGCAAAAATAAATTTTTACTGGCCATATTATGCCATGAAGCTATGTGTTTAATTTCTTACATGTTCCTATCATCATTCTTTTCGGAATAAATTGAAAGTTTATGTTTTTTATGCTTCTCTAAGAGATTGTTTCCTATAAGTGGAACTTTCGTGAACGTCTAAATTATCGGCTATGCCTGATGCCTTGGTTGGTCTAGTACAATGACCTTGTTTAAATATTGTAAATAAGAAATTTGTAAACTAATAAATCAAATGGGTGTTATATTTATTGTTAATTTTTCATTATAATGATTTTCAGGCTCAGCCTTAAGCTCTGTTTATAATATTGAAGCAAGTAGTAATATAGTGATTTAATGACAGAAAAAGTAAGGAACCACATTGTGCTCCTGAGATCGGTCTCCTTGATGACACTGGGAGGAAGGTCCTTTTCCCAACTGGAAGAAATGTCGCCATAATGCCCTATTATAGTATTTTGCGTCTCTAGATACTGCTGAGCTTCATAGATAGCACAAAATTAGCCTCGTTTACGTTTATTAATTGAGAAATAAGTAGGACATGCTTTTCTTTACTACAGTCCTGTTATCATAGGTAAATTTGGATTATACCTGAATGCATAGCAGAACAGTTCAGAGTAAGCCACTGAGTTCCCTCTCCCTTATTCATTTGCATTACTTGATCTGGTTTTTACATATCTATTAACTGTGGACACAGTTTTTAATGCAAATTTCGTACCTTTTTTTTTAAAATGTACTTAATGACGCTGCAGGCTTGGTCATGACATTCAATCTTGAAGTTGGAATTACTGGTGCCATTTTGACCAAACTAGATGGAGATTCAAGAGGTGGAGCAGCTTTGAGTGTTAAGGAGGTCAACCTTTTCATACCTCACTACTTAATATAGATTATAAATATAACTCCTCCTTAGTTAATGAAGTTACATGGACTATGTTCTTGAGCTTTGTACTTATAATAATGTTTGTGCAAGAAATTCAGTTTTCTATTAGATGTGTGTCCTCATTTTGGGTGTAATTGATGACTTGAATTATTACTGTTGCATGTTGATGGAAAAAGATCATCAGTGATGTTACTATACGTTAGCCAACAGTGATGTGAGGGGTGGACCAGGTATAAACATAACCTCTGGCATCAATTGCTCAGGGTGACTACCCTAATTTAAAATTATTAATCCAGCTTTTACTATTGCAGGTTGCTCATTTAATAGATTATTTGTGCTTGTGTGAATTAACATTTTAGTCTCAGAGTAACATTGCAGGATAATTAGGTTCATTTTTAAACTTTGTGATTATGTAAAACAGTACATATCTAAACAGTTACAGTATGTTTGATACATATAATATGAACAAAACACAACATCGGTTTTATTCATTGATCATTATTTCTGCAATAGTTACAATGCCTTCACCCTTCAAGAGAGTAAATATAAGAAATCTAACTTTTCAAGGAGTTTTTTAACGATTACAAGTTTGTAGCTGTTATTAATTTCCATAACATGGACAGCTTTAGGGCAGCACTTAGTGTCCAAGTTAATGAAATAAAAATGATAAGTTAACATGGCTGGAAATGTATTTTAGATTTTAGTGATCGCACCCATAATCTTTTCTTCAGAGGTAAAGCCTTCAGTTTTTCCTTTCAGCTTGTAATGTATACAATTGATGTCAAACCCTACCATGGTGAAGTGACATTGACATACCATGGATTTTTACTCAATTAAGAGAAAAACAGGAAACATTTGATTTCATTATTTTACAGTTCATGTTAACCCATGGTAGCGTCAGTTTGTTAACAATCTGCATAATATAAAGGTGATGAGGTTTGTAGCCTACAACCGAAAAGAGACTAGGTTTAGCTACTCATTCGAAAATTGTAATTAGGTAAAATATGAAGAAATTAACAGGCTGGCCCATTTTGAGTTGCAATCATTATTTTTGACATTATTGAATTCTTTCATCATTAGATTTTCTCTACTCATGAAGAGACATCACTTCAAATTGGTTCTAACAATTGGTTATGGCAGGTATCAGGAAAGCCAATCAAGCTAGTAGGACGCGGAGAACGCATGGAGGACCTTGAGCCTTTCTACCCAGATCGTATGGCAGGACGAATCTTGGGAATGGGAGATGTTCTATCATTTGTCGAGAAGGCACAAGAAGTTGTGAGTGTCAATCATTACATATCACTTTCCCTAAAGCATCATGTTCTGACAACTTCTGATTAATTTTGGGTAGATGCGCCAAGAAGATGCTGAAGAACTACAGAAGAAGATCATGAACGCAAAGTTTGACTTTAATGACTTCCTAAAGCAAACTCGTGCAGTTGCACGGATGGGTTCCATGTCACGTGTTATTGGAATGATTCCTGGCATGGGCAAGGTATAGAACCAGAGTCTGTAATTAATATTTTTTGAAAAGTTGACTACTATCCTTTTTGAAGTATTAGTTCACAAATAAATATACCTGCTTGCTATTTTATATGCATACGCGAGACATTTTTTACTGCTTATGTGGAAAGAAACCATATGTTAACCCTTTATTCTCATTGAATATGCAGATAACTCCTGCTCAAGTTCGAGAGGCAGAGAAGAGTTTAAAGATAATGGAGGGGATGATTGAAGCAATGACTCCAGGTTTTTATTCCCTATGCTATTTGAGATATTAATTACACTTTGGTCCATTACGTGCTTCTTTACCTATCCTCTTGATTTTGTTCCTAGTCTCAACACATGCCTCAAAAGTGTGTAAGAGATGAAACATGTCTCAAATGTACAAGGACATACAAATGATGATAGAAGATAGAGCAATGACGTCATTTTGTAGACCTCATCATCTGCTTTGCCTTGTCCTTTTACTCCTATTGTTTTTTTAGATACTTTTATTATGAAATAAATGGAAGACATTTGGAGATCTCTTAGTTTTCTTTGGCTAATATAAAGGCTGTATTATATGATTGTTTTTCTAGAAGGCTCCGTGATAGGTGAAACTGCTGAAAATATATTGATATGAAATGCTAGGAAATTTTTTTATAATTATTTCATCAGTTGAATAGCCTGTCTTTAAACCCAAAAATCTTTCTGTCTATTTGAAGAGGAAAGGGAGAAACCTGAATTGTTGGCTGAATCTCCTGCGCGGAGAAAACGAGTTGCTCAAGCTTCAGGGAAAACAGAGCAGCAGGTATACAGAAAGTGGCAGGCTCATGTAACTTAGCAGATTAGTCCAACTCATAACAGCCTTGTGTAGCTGTTTATGTTCAATTTAAGCTGTTAATTTTATATCAGACGTATTTTTCAGTAATAATTAGTTTGATTTTTTAGGTGAATCAACTTGTTGCTCAATTATTTCAAATGAGAGTACGTATGAGGAATTTAATGGGTGTAATGGAAGGTGGATCTGTTCCTTCTCTGAGCAATCTTGAGGAGGCTCTTAAATCTGAACAGAAGGTACATTTTTCTGTTAGTTTCAGTTGCATCTACATGTGCGTGCATATCTACTAGAGGTCATGCATAATGACATACTTGTTCTTGGATAGTTGGGACTTGGGATTTTTGACTTAACTATTTTTATGTGCACTTCTATATTGTTACATTCCTCAAATCTGCTAAATGTATAAGAACCAATATGTAAATGTTTGTTAGGTCGACAGTATTCAGTAATTATACTCTTCAGATTCTTGAAGATCAAAATAATTAGTTTGCATGTGTGCTAAACCAACTTTTAAGAGTTGAAAAGGTTAAGTTTTGGGATCAGGGCTTTACGCCATGGCACAGGACTATATTTGTGCTACTGAACATGCTCGAGCTTTGGCTAGCTTTGAATTTGAGACTACAGAATATGAAAGGCTTTATCTCAACATACTAGTAAACGAGGTTTAAGTGCCCGAAAGAACCTTTCACAGCAAGTCCGAGCTAGAATGACTATCTATATGAAATATGAGATACTGGCTTATAGCTTGCGCTGGAGCATAAGACCCGGCTATGTTGGTTGATGTGGATTATACTAGTATACTACTTCTACCGTAATAAACAATCCTATTTTTTTTTGTTGATACCTTTTAGGATATTAAGGTTTGCTTAGGAACACTTTACACTTGAGACACAATTTTTTTCAATAATAAAGTTTAATATCGAGAAAATCTTTGGGAAAAAATTATGTCTTAGTGTGTCCTATTCACACGTTGATATTTATCAAACTATATATGCAAGTCAAGAAAAAACTAGGACTCTTTTATAGGACGGAGGAGAATTTATATATTCAGTTAGTCACATTTTAGTGAAGCTCTAAAAACCTATTTGCTGTGACTTGTGCACGTTATGACCCACTGAAACTATTTTCACCTATATTGTCTATGTTTACTATACTCTGTTTTAACTCAAAGTAAAAAGAAGAGAAATATAGTTGGCAACTTTGGGGTCTGCAGGAATACCCCAGGTATATTTATTTCCCTGTAAGTGAGAGGATTAGACGGTTGAATTATAAATATTCCATAATTTGTAAGTTTAGTCTTCAAAATATATGTATTTGGTTTATCTTTTGTGGATTGTAGGACATACTTCATCCATGTAAAGAACTCTTGATTAAAAGAAAATTAGCTACATCACCATTTAATGACATGATAATATTTGTACCGAGTATCTTACTTTGTTGAAAATGCACAAGTTTTTGTATAGGGGAATTGATATTTCCACAAGTAAAATATTGATATTTTTACAAGGTCTCTCTCACACAGAAGTGTGGGAGTCGCCTACTATGTGAAAGAGACTTTGTAAAACTATCATTTTTGATCGTGGAAATATTATTGTGAAATTTATGTGGAACTACTCAGCATTCTGTATTAGTATCCCGAAGGTGTTGCTACCTGTATGCTTTTATTAGTACAGCTCGAGCTGATGAGGTGAACTTTTCTTCTTCTTCCTTCTATGTTAGGCTCCTCCTGGCAGTGCCCGGAAGAAGAGAAAGTCACAATCAAGGAGGCAATTTGCAGACTCAACATCGGCAATGCCAAGTCCTCGCGGTTTTGGTGCCAGGAACTGAGAACCAAAATTTGGCTTGCAGTATGATGGGGGTTGGCTCCCTGTTTATATTTTTTGCTTGAGTTGTCATTTCTCCATCTATCAGAAAAAGGGTGCTTTTTAGGAGCATTCAGAGGAAAATTAAAGCTTCTTCTTAGTTTTGATTTATTAGAAGTAACGCCACCACTTTAATAGCCAGAGTAATCAAAGGCCACATATATCGACCTGATTTTAAGTAGTTTACTACATTTTATTCAAATTTTCTTATGTACCACTAAAGCTTAAAGACGTGCATTCTTCTGTACAAGGAATTAAGTGTTATGCATGGAAAATTTAGTTTGACCGTCCAATGTATATTTATACTATTTAATTGTATGCTAATCCATGTAATTTTCTGTCATCTTAACACTTTTTCTAAGTTTTAAAATAGACAGAAAAAATAATATACGGAAATGTTAAGTTTGTTTTCAATTTTTATGTTTTTGAGTTTTTTAATAAACGGAAAAGAAAAAAAGAAATGAATAGAAAACTTGCCACTTTTAAAATGGATAGAAAATTAGGTCATTTTTTTGGCCAAATTTTTAGTTTAAAATTGGTCTGATTTAGACGGAAAAGAAATTTAAACAAGTAATATTTTTATAATCTCCATATTATCCTCAATTTTTAATATAATAAATTTTCAATTACAACCTATGTCCCTAATTTATTTTTATCTACTAACATAAACTGATAAAAGAGGAAAGACTTCTTGGCGCGGACGTCTTCTTTGTTGCCGCGAATGAGTTGTCAGAATTTCACAAACGATTAACTACGCATTTGCTTATCTGCTTTACCTTCTCTTGAAAATCTTGTGAAGACTTCATATGGAGTATAAGTTATGATTGGTGTACTGATTCTCCTTTTCCGAATATAGTAGAATATTACAATAAAACATGTTATTATCAGTGACTTAAATGTTTTTTGCAAATATGTTATTTAAATGATTTATGATGTACATATTTAAAATAAGACATTTTATTGTAGTTATAATTGTTATGCCTATCAGACCATGTTTCAGACTAATTTATTATTATTAGAATTGTCTCTATATAGATAGTCTATTTATGGTTTTGTGAACAAAAATATGAATTTACTATTATTTTTTATGTCTAGTTTGTTGTGGTGTATTTAACTTTGGACTCATTCAGTTTTATTAATTGAATAAATAGACTAATCAAGAGAGTAAATTTTGAGATTTTATTGTTCGACGACATTTTCTATCAAATGTCGTATGACTAGACCTTGTGGGAATAAAACTAGTATAAAAACAACTGAAATGAAAAAAATAAGAGATACTGAAATGAAAAAAAGAGTAAGAAATGAATTGTTTCATGAGATGAGTGTGACACTGCATGTTTGTTCATTGTTACTTGCGAAGACGCACTTGTTTCTATTTGTAAGATGCAAATTAAACTCAAACAACATAAAAAATATACTTACAAAGTACTAGCTAGGTTTCCTCCAATATGTCAAAATTGACAGTTATGGGGTAACATGTGATTTAAATTTGTATCTCACATACTCACAGTTGTGGGGTAACATGAGTCATGGTACGTATGGACAGGGATGACACTAAATTTTCATTTGCTTGCACTGAAATGTAGATAGCCTCGTATGCTCATACAACTAACCGTGTCCGTACTAACAAGTGAGTAAATTTGATAAGCACATAGTTCTTTGTTTTCTTTAAAAAATTCTTTTAATTATGTACTCATTCATGTTACATTCAACTATGAGCTATGTTCAACATAGAGAAGATGAAATATGGTAGCAATCAGCATAAATAATTTACATTAGGTAGCAACTTATTTATAATTTTGATATTTTTATTAAATTTATTTTGCATATTTTTATTCATGGTTCAATAGTTATAATTAATAGAAGGGTAAATTTGTAAATGTAATTTTTTTTTCCATTGAAACTAAAAAACGCAAGAAAAGAAAAAAAATTAAATTTTATATTCTTTCCTATTAAAAATTCAGAAATAACACAAAAGAAAACTTTAAAATTTTAATTTTTTTCTTTTATGTTTTAATTTAAGTTTTCTATTTTTTTTTCGAAGGTTAAAAGTTTATGTCCTTTCTCTGTTAGTTTTGCAATTTTCACTTTTTTTACATGCTAAAAATTAATATATCAAATTTGATCTTATGTTTTGATAGGAATGAGTATGATTTCATGCACAATAACGGTTGAAGGTATAAAAGGATTACTTGAAAACAAGGGTGGGATGTGGATGCAAAAATTACGGGTACGTACATCTCTAATATGATATTTCAAAACTCCGACAGTAAAACCGGGCAGTTGGAAGCAGAAATAGAAAGTTGGCGAAGAAGTCTCGTTTATTTGTCATCCGGTTCTCTGGGTTGTTGACACGTGTGAGGTGAATAATATGTATGGAAACCCATACATATTCTGTATCTCTCTCTCCATTGCACTTGCTTCCGATCCCATCCCATCCAAGTGAAAGATGGAGAGCCCCAATGAGTCATTTCCGGCAGCTGACTGTGGACAAAGAGTTGAATCCTGGCCACAACAAAAGTGTAGAGGTCGATCCCATTTCGTCACAAGTAGCACAATCTCTGGAGGATAAGGTCCTTAACCTACCTGGCTACCTACCTACATCAAAATTCTCATATATGTTGGTGCTAATTTTGCATGTATCTGCAGGAAAAAACTGAAGCAGACAAAAAACGAAAGGAGAAGGAGAAGAATGATGCATTGCAAACATTTAAGTCTGCCATTATTGTTTCAGGAGTCCTCATTGCGGTGGCGGGTGCAGTCTTTGCCATAACCAAGAAACTAAGAGAGAATAAATAAAGCTTAATTTATTAGTTAGATGGTCATTAATTGGATACAAATTGAAATTATACCCCATGCACCCCCCACAATTTTTGGTTTTCTGTTCTTCTTAATTAATTTGTTGGTGTCAATCTATGTTTTATTTATATACTGCAGTTGCTTGCCGACTGCTAATTTATGTAGATTTTAAATTTGATTGTTGAAGAGTAGCAGATCGGCGGAGCCCTAATTGTATTTGTAGGGACAATGTAATGTTATTGTCTTTGTTAAAGCATTCATCCAAATCTATACATGATTTTTAACCTTTTATTTATGCTTATAGTTTTTGAAGTTAGAATCCTATTTTGCTATATATTATAGATAAGATATTTGAAAAATATACACTAATACAGGGGATGATGATCTACACCCCCGGCTGGTTGCGGGGTTTTTGTCAGCCAGCAACTAGGAGTGTTGAGACAAAGCGACACCAATTTGGTTTCAATCGATATATACCGGTATTTCGGTACCGGGTTGAGGAAGCTGTTTGGAATAAACCGGTACTTATCCGTTGAAGTTATTGTCTCTTTATTACGTAGTAGTCTCAAAGCACTCAATTTCTCTCACTAATGTTGAGTTGGATTGGAGTAATGAACGTAAGAATGAATTGAGTCATTCTTATTCCTCTCAAATTTATGAATTTTATTATTTGGAGAGGGCGAAGTATAAAATAAGGTATTCCAACTAAAATAGAATGAATCATTCTATTCTCCAGTTACGTTTGTAGCATAAGTTTTCTTTTGGTTCTAAAGAAGAAAGGAAACGGCGGCACCGATGGTTCCACCACCACCACCGGTAATAAGGGGGCATCTCAATACGTGGGTGATTTGCAAGCAGAAGTCCAGTGAAAGATGTAGAACTCTCAAATTATTTTCCAAATTAAATGGGTTTTCTCCTTTTTTCATGATATGTATTTTCTTTCTCATCTTCTTGGTTCCTACATATATATTGTTCACGATTTGTAGATCTTGAAGAAAAATTAAATGGGTTTTTGTTTTTGTTTTTTATATTTTACGGATTTACATTTTAAAGATAATGAAGCCCTTTTTGTTTTCTTTTACCTCTAAAGCTAGGAAAATGGGGTTTCTTCTGTTTTCTATGACTGGGGATTGTTGAAATTGTGATATGTTAATATGTACTATCTCTGTGCGATACATTAGTAAATTAGTTATACATACGTGTTATTTTTTTTGATATTGTAATGTGTTTCTGTTTCAATTTCTGTTGGAACGTGGGCTCTGTTTTTTTTTGATGTAATTTATAGGATAGAGAATTAGAGATAGTGAATCAGTGATGCTTAACCTGTACAAGAATAGGTATAAATCGGTACTGATCTGGTATCGAACCGGTTAATCGGTTTGGGACATCGGTCTAATCAGTATCGGTTCAATACGATTTGGATCGGTAGTCCTAGCCAGTTGATCTCCTACCATTTATTTTTGGGTTAAGTTCAGATGACCACCTGGGATTTGGGCGGTTTCCCACTTAACCACCTGTAGTCAGTAAAACTACATTTAAACACCCGACTTTTTGAGTTAAAGTGAAAACGTCACATTTTCCATCCAATTTAACTGTGCGTGTATGTCACGCGCCAAAAACGCGTGAAAAAGGGCTTTAACAATTGAAAAGGACTGAAATAGCCCTTTCTTCTTTCTTTTACCTTTTAAAAGACATTCCTCTCCTTTTCTCTCTCTCTCCGGGTCTGAGATGGAGCTCTGGCTATGCTAATGGGTTGTTTTGTACAATTGTCGGAAGCTATGGAGATTTCCTCGCCGATTTTACAGATTTATTACTCCATCCTCTCCATTGATCAGTTTTGGGTGTTTATTCTTTCATTTTTATTTGTTCAAATGGATGTATTAACTTTCGGATCTAAAATATGGAAACTGCTAGGTTCTGCCATATTTGGGGTTTCCGATTTCGACATATCTGTTGTTTTACCCATCTTCTTTGTTGCTTATTATCTTATTGTTGAATTTGATTTTGGGGGTTTTTATTTCGCCAGAGCATCTATTTTTTAGGTTTGGTTTCTGGTGTCCCAATCGGTGATAACTTTGGTCGGAACTTATATATGGTGAACCAGATTCCGGTCGAGCCACCATCGCTCGAGTTTTCCGGTCGAGCCCCTCAAGACGCTGATTCACCACCACCGCTCGAAGTTTTCTGGTCGAGTCTCCGTCCCAATCAGCTACAGAGGTCAAGCTTTCCGATTTATGGTCTTCTTAGTTTTTAGGCAAATTCTAGATCTAATAGTGGGTGGTCGGTAATGTCGTGGGAATTGGAATTCTGGCTCTGATCTTCACAGTCCTGGACCAATTCATCTAAGAACCACGACAGGTTTGGCTACAATTTCCAAAGGACAAGAGTTGATATAGCTTATAAATTGATTTCAGCAAAAGTATGGTGACGATGAACCCTGAACAGTAACTAAGGGCTTGTGTATGTTGATACTGATTTTACTGTAGGGTAGTTAACAGTATAGTAGAGGTGAAGCTGAATGCTAAATTATCAATATGCAATTAACCAATAGATTGAGAAAGATATCTGAGAAAGTTGTTAGCATTTTTTAAGTGTGTTTATTGTAAGTAATTGAGCTTTTATGATTTTTCATAAAAGATTTTCCTAGCCTTGAGAAGTTGTGGATCAAGAATTGTGGTGTATTCAGTAAATGAGGGTTCTTGGAGAGAGATTGTGGTGGAGTTGGATTTTGAATTGATGCAGGGAAGTTGCGGCTCGATTGTGATGATGCGCATTAATTTCTTCCTTCCTATACATTTTCATTTCCATGAATCATTACTTTCCTGTTTGTAGCTAGAAGACTCTGGCTTGGAGACAGAGAAAAAGAGAGAATGATGAGTGGGATATTTCGGACATGGATTATGAGAAGGAAGATGGAAGTTTTCAATATATATATATATATATATATATATGGAGGGTAATTAAGTCTTTAACCAAATTATTTAACGGAGTTAAGACGGAAAGTATTTTTTCACTTCAATTCAAAAAGTCGGGTGTTTAAATGTAGATTTACTGACTATATGTGGTTAAGTAAGAAACCGCCCAAATTTCAGTTGGTCATCTGAACTTAACCCTTTATTTTTAATAGGAAACGCTTAGATTAAAAAGGTTAAATAAGTATCTGCAAATCTTTCTTTCTTACGTATATTATTTATTATTCATAATAATTGTTTACATTAAAAAATCTCCAAAAGTGTCGGAACAGTCCCTCTCAGTTAAGGTTTCATTTGGTAACTGTTTATACTTTCATTTTTATTTTATTTTTCATATGCTTTTACTTTACTTATTTTTACTTGTGAAAACAAAATTCAGAAAATTATTTTTTGTTAATTTTATTTCAATGTTAGTTTTATTCATTTTTATAAATATATAGTTTAAAATTTTGTTGTTCACAAGGTTCAATTCTTGAATCTTGGAATGACTGCTTGTGGTGTCAAAATTAAAGAAATAACTTTTTTACTTCTACTTTTTTCAAAGCAAAAACAGTTACCAAACGTTATTTTTTACTTTTTTTTTAATTTCAAAAAATAGAAATATAAACAAACAAAAAATAGAAGCAAAAACAGTTATCAAAGGGATCCTAATTCTTCGTACTTTTATCTGTAAACTATTCCCAGTCATATTGAATCCGACTCAAACTCAAAGTTTGATTTAATCATTAATAACTTTATTGTAATATATATATAACTTAATTCAGTGGGTTAATGATAGAAAATTGTTAAATTCACAACTGAAAATATTATTTTCACAATAAAAGTGTCGCTATAGATTCTATAGCGACGGTGAAATACATTTATAGTGATACTTTTATTGTAAAAATAATAAAAAACATTGTGGATATTTGATTACCAATAATAAAAAATTGTCACATTGTGTCATTTATATTTAATAGAAAATGTGCGACTACCCTTAAATGTTATTGTTAGTGTTTGATAAGAATTCAAGATTATTGGAATTTTTTTTATATTGATCTTTTACTAAAATATTATTGTACTAATTTTAGTTGAATGACTCATTCATACGATTATTGTCAAATATAATTAACAATCCTTAAAGTACTATTGAACTAATTAATTGTGTATTACTTAATAAATCATATTAATTTTTTGTAATATTATATAAAATAACAATTCATGGTTTATTTTATTATTATGCACAAAATTTTCAAGTATGTCGTTAATAATAAATTAAACTTATTATAATAAATAACAAACAACACCACATACTTTATATGAAGAATGAGTTATTTAAGTTAAACTAAACATGTCAATAAACAAAAAAATATAAAATAAATGTAAATTATGCAACTAATAAAGATATTTATATCTCAACTGTTAAATATAAATGATATTTTTGTTTAAATAAAATTTCAGGATGACCAATATTTGGTGATATCAGATTATAACATATTTTTTGGTCATTTGATTATTAAAAATCAATTTACTAAATTATCAGGAATTTAATATTATTAATGTAACAAATACAATTTATAAAAATGACCAAGCATGATCACTCTTTAGATGATCGGAAACAAACGAACTTAAGTAGCAACCGTAAAAAGTAAAAAGATTTTATCCATTAAGCCCAAATAAAAAAGGGGTTAAACTCGAAGTTCGTCAGGGCTAAATGCAAATAAAGGCGGGAATTCTGACCGCCATTTTCACCCCCAAAGGCCTTTAGTCGCTTTACAGACCTTATTAGTTTTCGAGTTATCAGTTCCGTCGATCAGTCTAAGGTAACATCAAACCGATCTATTTTCCGGTGATATTTTCTGAGAATTAGGTAACTTCTCGATGCCCTGATTCCTCTTTTTCAAATCCTTGGTATTTTGTTCTATTTTTTGCAGGACAAAAACTTTGTTATTCTTTATATGTATATGAATGCTGATATTGTTTATCTAATTTGAGGTTTTTTACAGTAGACTCCTTATATTTTTCGATTAGAGATGTAATTGCTTCCAGTTTACATGGTATTGAATGAAACCCTAGAAGTTGACCACTTCCCATTTCAATTGGTGAGCAATGAGATTAGCGAACATAGATCTTATAGCGATAATGTGGAAAAAACTAGGTTTAGTTGCTTCATGATAGACCTCAGTGATTTGTGTGTATATATATTTATATATATTTGACAGGTAATTTTTATCGCGAGTATGGGGATTGGAATCGATCTCGAGGTTATTCCTCAAGGCCGAAAGTTTGTTTGAGCAATTTTCTTAGCAGAGACCGATGATGTTTTATTTTTATTTTTTTGGGTGCTAAATTGATAATGTTTTTTATTCAATATTATAAGTGGAAGATCATTGCTAGGTAGGGTTCGCATCTCTAATTCCCTCTCTCCTGTCTCCTCTATATTTATGTATATGCAATCAACTTCTATAATTGAGGGGTTTAGGCCAAATAAGTCAACTTCAATCAAGCCTAATAATTAGGAGTTCTAGCCAAGTCAATCAATAGAATCTAAATAAAGTGCTATACAACTACAATAAAAAATGACTGCTGAATTACGAAATTGTGTTTGTTCCATATGTTTGAAGGGGATGGATACATCAAACCCTGCAGTTTTTGTCAATGCTGAGCTGCTGAGGGCATATATGGGACGGAGGGTGCGGACAGTGATTCAAGTTATACGTTCTGATGGTGGTGTTGTAATTGGAAAATCTTGCGATGATCAGCAAATTGTTGTTAAAGGGCAGTTACCAGCTCCTCTTACTACTTTTGTGGAGGTCATCGGTATTGCTGACAGTCATCAGTCCATCCGTTCTGAAATAGGAACCATCTTCGGCGATACATTTGGTATGATTCATGCTTTATTAAAATGTCCTTGATATTCCTATTTCGTGGACTGCTTGGGTGATGGCCAGCATTTGTTGCTCCTTTTTCTTTTCACCCAAGTCCCATTTAATTCTTCTTTTGAAACTTACATTGGATTAGTTATTTGATAGTGCATGACTTTTAATCTGAAGTGCTTCTGTTTTTTCTTCCTTTTTACAATTGGCAGATATGCAGAACTATAACCAGCTTTGCAAACTCGCGAATGGGGAGTATAAAAACTTGTTCATATAAGGAGGCACAATGACTGTGCTTTATACAATGCTGTAAAGCAAGCAGTACCTTTACATTGAACATTTTGACAATGTATACTGGTATTATATGATGGTGTTGTGCTGTTATAGTATAATTCTTTCTCCTATGGGTAATGTTAATTGACATCTTAAATTTATTTTTACAATTGAACAATTGGTCCCATTCTAGTGTGCTTCACAGGTCACAATACCAGGCTATCTTTATGGGGAGCCTCTTTAGTTCTTGTAGTTCATAAAAGGTGCAGTATATGTTGGTCAACATATGTGTCCACACCCACCCAATTGATTGGTCAAAGCACTCGCCCACTTTCCATCAACATGTTTCATGTTTTCATCCTTATACACAAGTTCAGCCCTCCTTTGAAAGTTAGTCCTCTTTTATTGACTTCCCCTCCCCTCCATGCTGCTATAAAATGGCAGCCAAACATAAGGGAAATACACACCAAAAACTCTCCCAAGTTTCATCCGAGAGTTGGAAGAAATAGAGAGTGAGAGAAAGAAGCTTTTGTGAAGCTTTAGAAAAATAGAGAGATAGTTCAAATAAAAAGGTGTTTTATTTGGGTTCCATCACATAGTTATTGTGATGAAGTAATTTGAGTTTGTACTCAAATTAAGATATCTTTGTATTCTCTCAGTTTATTTTAGTAAATTGTTCGAAATTTGTCCCGTGCTTTTTACCTCTTAGTTTTAGAGGGTTTTTTGATAAATTTTATGGAGGAATCAGTCGGAGTCATGATTAAATTGACCTCTTCAAATTTTTCGATCTGGAAGTCCAGAATGGAGGATATCCTTTATTGCAAGGATCTGTATGATCCGTTGGAGCTCAAGGGAAAGAAGCTCGCGGATAAGTCTGAGGCTGATTGGAATAAAATGAATAGGAAGACTATTGGTCACATCCGGCAGTGGATTGATCAAAGTGTGTTCCACCATGTTTCGCAGGAGACGGATGCTCACACTTTATGGACAACACTAGAGTCTATGTACGAGAAGAAGAATGCACAAAATAAAATTTTTGTCAGTCGAAAAATTGTGAATCTAAAGTACAAGGACGGGAGCAGTGTGTCGGAGCATATGAGTGAGTTCCAAGGTTTGGTAAACCAACTGTCCACCATGAAGTTGAATCTTGACGATGAGATTCAGGCTCTTTTGCTTCTCAGTTCGTTGCCAAACAGCTGGGAGACTTTGGTGGTGTCTCTAAGCAATTCAGTTCTAGAAGGAAAAATGACTATGCAGATGGTCAAGGACAGTCTTCATAATGAGGAGACAAGGCGAAAGGAGCAAGGCGTAAATTTTGAGACACATGCTCTTGTCACAGAGAACAGGGGCAGAAACAATTTTAGGGGATCTCACAAAGGAGATACAAGTCGTAGCAAAAGCAAAAATCACATGAGCAAGTCAAAGACCAGACAAGGTGAAACTTATCGATGCTTCCATTGTAATAAAGAAGGTCATTACAAGAGAAATTGCAGAATCTAGTTAGACAAGCAAAAAAATGGTGAGCAAGGAAAGGTTGAGGAGAAAAACACTGCAGCCACAGTCACCGAAGATGTTGTGATTCTTTCATTTAGGGAAGAAGAATGCTTGTATGTTGATGATCAGAAAGTTGATTGGGTGGTTGATACTGGTGCCTTGTATCATGCTACACCTAAGAAAGAATTTTTCACAACTTACAAAGCTGGAGACTTTGGGTACGTGAGAATGAGAAATACTGATCAGTCCAAGATTATTTGAATTGGTGATGTTTGCATTCAGACAGGTGTTGGTTGCACTGTTACCTTGAGGGATGTTAGACACGTTCCAGATTTGCATCTCAACCTGATTTCTGGCATGGCCTTGGACAGAGAAGGCTATGAGAATCAATTTGGCAGCGGAAAGTGGAAGTTTACCAAGGGCTCTATGGTAATTGCAAGAGGTGTTGCTTGTTGTTCGTTGTACAAGACTCATGTGAAAGTGTGTTCTAGTGAATTAAATGCAGTTGAGGATGACTCTTCACCAAACTTATGGCATAAGTGGCTTGGCCACATGAGTGAGAAAGGGTTGCAATTACTAGCAAAAATGTCACTCATTCCTTTTGTTAAAGGTACTGTTTTAAGCCTTTGTGATTATTGTTTGTTTGGGAAACAACATAGAGTTTCTTTTAGTAGTTCAGCTAAAAGAAAATCAGAGCTACTAGAGAAAGTATATTCTGATGTATGTGGACCCATTGAGGTTGAGTCTTTGGGTGGAAATAGGTACTTTGTTACCTTTATTGATGATGCTTCGCGGAAGGTGTGAATATTTTTGTTGAAAATAAAAGACCAGGTATTCCAGTTTTTTCAGAGTTTTCATGCTATGGTTGAAAGAGAGGCTGAAAAATCATTGAATTGTCTTCGTAGCGACAACGGAGGGGAATACACTTCAAAGGAGTTTGCTGAATACTGCAATAAACATGGCATTCAGCATGAGCAGACTGTTCCTGGTACCCCACAGCATAATGGTGTGGCTGAGAGAATGAACCGCACTATTATTGAGAGAGTGCGATGCATGTTGAGAATGGCTAAGCTGCCTAAGTCATTCTGGGGTGAAGCTGTTCGTACTGCTTGTTACTTGATTAATAGATCTCCATCAGCACCGTTGAATTTTCAGATTTCAGAAAAGATTTGGAGTGGTAAGGATTTGTCTTATTCTTATTTGAGGGTATTTGGGTGCAAGGCTTTTGCACATATCCCCAAGGAACAAAGATTGAAATTTGATGACAAATCTACTCCATGTGTGTTTGTTGGCTATGGAGATGCAGAGTTTGGATACCGGTTATGGGATCCAGTGCAGAGAAAATTATTCAGGAGCAGAGATGTGGTGTTTCATGAGCACCAGAATTATGGGCATTTTGATAATGCTACACAGCCCAGAAATAATAGAGTTCCAGATCTCAGCGAAGTTCCATCTCCAGTACAGAATGCCATAGTTGGAGAAGGAGGTCAGAATGAAGATATGACTGATACGGAATTTGCACGATGGTGATGGGTCAGATGTAGAGAGTGTTGATCAGGGGGAGCAACCAGATATTGAAGAACCTTAGCTAAGAAGATCTACTAGAGAACATGTGCCATCAGTTAGATATCCTTCATCTGGATATTTTTTAGTTGCTGAGTAATGGGAGCCAGAGGATTTTCAGGAAGTCAAGACTCATAAGGAGAAAGGCAATTGGCTGAGAGCTATGCATGGATGAAATGAATTCTTTGCACAAGAATCACACCTATGAGTCCGAATGGCAAGAAAGCATTGAAGAACAAATAGGTGTTTAAGCTTAAGAAGGATGACGAAAAACTAGTAAAGTACAAGGCTCGATTAGTCGTCAAGGGTTTTGCTCAAAAGCAAGGTATCGACTTCGATGAGATTTTTTCTCCTGTTATGAAGATGACTTCTATTCGAGTAGTGCTGTGATTAGTTACTAGTAGTTGCATGTGAAGATTGTTTTTCTTCATGGTGATTTGAAGGAAGAAATCTACATGAAACAGCCAGAGGGATTTGAAGTTAAAGGGAAAGAACACTTAGTTTGCAAGTTGAAGAAAAGTTTGTACGGTCTGAAACAAGCCCCAAGGCAATGGTACATGAAATTTGATTCATTTATGATGGATCGAGGTTACAGTAGAACAGTTGCAAATCATTGTGTGTATGTTAAAAGGTTCCCAGATTGTAACTTTGTTATTCTGTTGCTATATGTAGATGATATGTTGATAGTTGGGCAGAATGCTGATATGATTCACAGGCTCAAGGGTGAGTTGTTCAAGTCCTTTGATATCAAGGACTTAGGTCAAGCTAAACAAATTTTGGGTATGAAGATTGTTCGTGACAGAAAAGCCAAGAGGTTGTGGTTGTCACAAGAGAAATATGTTGAGCGGGTACTTGCAAGGTTCAACGTGAGTGATGCTAAACCAGTTAACACACCACTGGCTAATCATATTAAGTTGACAAAGTGCAAGTGTCCTTCTACCAAAGAAGGGAGAGATGATATGGCAGCAGCTCCCTACTCATCTGCTATAGGGAGTCTTATGTATGCAATGGTTTGTACGCGGCCAGATATTGCTCATGCAGTTGGCATTGTGAGCAGGTATTTGTCAAATCCTGGCAGAAAACATTGGGAACCAGTTAAGTGGATTCTCAGATACTTGAAAGCTACTTCCAGTTTGTGTTTGGGTTTTGGTGGTACGAGTCCAGTCTTGGAGGGTTTTACAAATGCGGACATGGCAGGTTCTGAAGAGAAGAAAACTACTCCGGGGTATCTGTTTACTTTTGCAGGGGGAGCAGTATCATGGCAGTCCAAGTTGCAAAAGTGTGTTGCTTTGTCTACAACTGAGTCAGAATACATCGCTGCTACTGAAGCAGGCAAGGAGATGTTGTGGTTAAAACAGTTTCTCCAAGAGTTGGGTTTAAAACAAGATGAGTATGTGGTTTATTGTGATAGTCAGAGTGCAATTGACTTGACCAAGAATGTCACGTATAATAATCGGACCAAGCATATTGATGTTCGTTATCACTGGCTTCGAGAAGTGATGGAAAAAGAATTGATGAAAGTGAAGAAAGTTCATACCGACGAGAATCCCTCAGACATGTTAACAAAAGTTGTCACTCGTGACAAGCTGGAATTTTGCAAAGAATTGACCGGGATGGACTCCAAGTGACCGGGTCACAGAGATGACCTCTTGTAATGGGTTCGGAGGGGGAGATTGTTGGTCAACATATGTGTCCTCACCCACCCAATTGATTGGTCAAAGCACTCACCCACTTTCCATCAACATGTTTCATGTTTTCATCCTTATACACAAGTTCAGCCCTCCTTCTTTGAAAGTTCAGTCCTCTTTTATAGACTTCCCCTCCCCTCCACGCTGCTATAAAATGGCAGCCAAACATAAGGGAAATACACACCAAAAACTCTCCCAAGTTTCATTCGAGAGTTGGAAGAAATAGAGAGTGAGAGAAAGAAGCTTTTGTGAAGCTTTAGAAAAATAGAGAGAGATAGTTCAAATAAAAGGGTGTTTTATTTGGGTTCCATCACATAGTTATTGTGGTGAATTAATTTGAGTTTGTACTCAAATTAAGATATCTTTGTATTCTCTCAGTTTATTCTAGTAAATTGTTCGGAGTTTGTCCCGTGATTTTTACCTCTTAGTTTTAGAGGGTTTTTACGTAAAATCTTGGTGTCTCGTAGTTGGATATTTTTACTCATTATTTCTTGCATGGTTATTATTTTGGTGGAACTGCAAATTTAATATGTGTGGCATGTGTTGATATTTTATCCATCTAATTTATCAAATACAACAGTATTTGGGTGGTGATTTTTCCCAACAGTATATATATGTCCTATGCTCCTTTCAGACATGCCAAGGAAAATTTCATTATTGGTGCTTGGGTTAATGAGTTGATTTGTAGTTTGTTGCATCTTAAAATAATTAGACATTTGTGATTGGGTGACATGTGGAATTGTGTAGTATATTATTGCGTTTTTCTGTTCTTTATTTTATGTTGAATCAGTTTATGAAATGTCATTATTTAACAGATGGTTCTGTGCTTTCAAATGGCGATCATTAGACATGTGCTGATTCAATAGATATCAGTCTTTACGTTTGTTAAATGAAGGACCATTTCTCAAGGCATGAGTGGAGCCGTGGAGGTAATATTAAACTGAGTACATGTAAAGTCTTTACAAAGAATGGATAAACGTAAACAATATATACACAGTGAGTGTATATATAGAATGTGCGGTTTTAATTTGAAAAACAAAGAGAGTGTTCGCACCTCTGTGTAGCGTTGCACGAACCATAAAACTGGTGCGTATGTGATTCCATGATTATTATTTGCCTTAATTTTACACAACGTACTTACCATAGTGATGCAATACGAGGCCTTCAAATTAATCGTCATGGCGATTACGATAAATTAATCAGATCACAATAATTTGTTCATACACTTTCATAACTTAACCGAGCTGAAATGAAAGTTTGGCTTAGGCACTGCACTGTTTGATAAAATGAATGAAAAGTTATAAATGTATAAGAAAATTTAAATGAGCTGAATGAAGTAGAAGCTTTGAATATAAAATGAAATGATCTGTTTGATAACTGTCTGTTCTCAAATATATGAATACGTGCATTTTTCTATTTTAACTTTCTGGACTATTATGAACAAATTTATTATGTAATTATAAATAAATAATGATATTTAAGAAAAATTAAATATAAACTTGTGAACAATTTTTTGAGTATACTATTAGTAATATAATTTAATGAATAAACACTAATTTTTTTTTATAACATTCTATTAGTTCATAAAACAAAAACAAAAAACTGTAACAATATTCATTAAATTGATTATTGACCAATTTGTTAAAGAAAAAATATTTTGTAAACAACAAATTTGTTTACGATTGTAAAAAAAGATAGATATTAAATGTAATTTTTAATTGTCTATGAGGGTAAGGCAGGTAAAAATATCATTCAACACTACTTTTTACTGATTCAACCACAAATTTCTGAATGAATCGTTCAAACATATTCAGAGTTTAAAAATTATAAAACAATTAGTCTAAATGATTAAGGGGTGTTGCATAAAAATTGAATAAGTTGAATTTGACTCTGAATGAAAAAAGTTGTTTGATAATTGATATGTCTGAAACATCTGAATAACATATTTTTATTATTTTACCCCTCTGAAAAAAATTCAAAATTGTTGTAAGGGGGAGTGTATTCAATAAAGACTTTTAAATAATTTTTTTAAGTGACAGACTTTTATAGAGTTCGTGGATTTTAATGACTTTTTAAAGATTCCATGAAATAAGTGACAGAATTTTATCGACCTTTTACCAATACTTTGATATACTTTTGTATACTTCTAATATATATTGCAGCTTATATTAATTGTTAAAAAGTTAACAAAGATCTTATATTTTAGATAAAATGTGTACGATATTAAATAATATTAAAATATATTGACCATGTCACAACCTAATTTGAAATAAAAGACATTGTTGAAGTGAATTATTATATCATACTATTACAAGAAAATGTCATATTTCATAAAAAAAATCATTTTTTTACTAACAATAATATAAAATAACAATTTCGCTTTTAAAATTTTCATTGTCATTTTCCAATCAAGTCATTATTACTAAACTAACAATTTATAATTTTAACAAATAACAAAATTAACAAATTTAGTACTTTTTTTTACAAATATAATAAATGAGATTTTTTTATGGGAAATAATAAATATAAAATAATATTAAAATATTTGTTATCTTCATTTATACATCTTTTTATCCATTCCTCCTATTTCTCTCTGCTACTCCCTCTATTTTACTCTTCCTCCTTTTTCTCTCTCCTCATATGCTATAATAGCTTTATTTCTTTTTGGGGGTTTTATTTTGAGATGAATAAGGTAGAGACAATAAGGTAGAGACAGAAAGTGAGAAAGATATATATATTTTCTTTTCTCTTATTTGCTTGATCTCCTCAATCTCTTTTTTCTGTATCCATCATCTTCATTTCTCAAATATTTGAAAGTCTTTGAAAATCTTTAGAAATGATGTCAAACTTTGGATATGAGTATCTTTTCTTCTAAAATCTATCAAACTCTACCATTTGATAAAAATCTGAAAAAATTTATGATTTTTTGAATACCAAAATACTTTTATAGACTTTGTAAAAGTCTCAAATCAATACAACCTAACTTTTAAAAATATTACAAAAGTTGTAATTAAATACCAGTAAACTTTTATAAACTCTTTAAATGTCTTGATTAAATACAACAAAACTTTTAAAGTCTTCAAAACTGTTTAAAAATCTTAATTGAATACACCCTCCTAATTTTATTTAATATTACTTAATATAATATAATAGTTAATATTGTAAAAAAAATTCATTCGTCATATTCAGCCAAGAAAATGAGACTTAGGGGGTGTTTGTTTGGAGCTGAATCTGAATGACTGAATCGATAAGATGGACGAACTGAATGGTTAAGTCAGATTTTTTTAGCTGAATGGCTAAATGAGGAGCTGAATGAAGTAATTTTTTTTTAAAAATTAAATAAAAAATATTAACTACTCCCTCCGTCCCAAATTATCTGCTGTTCTAGAGTCTCACAAAGATACCAATATGTATGATAAAAATACTAAAATACCCTTTGTGTTGATTTTTTTATTAATTGAAGAGAAAGAAAAAACAACTAATTAATTGGAGAGAGAGATAAACATTGAAGAGAGAGAGAGAAAGCCGCACATTAATTGAAGAGAGAGATAGAGAGAAACAATTATTAATTGAAGAGAGAGAGAGATGCATGAATGTGGATGTTTAAAAAAGAGGAGAGACATTAATGAGAGTAATGATTATCAACAATTAAGATAAAGGGGCAAATTTGAAAAATAAATGGAAAAAATGTATTGAAATCTTAAAAAAACAGATATTGTGGGACAAATTTTTTTTGCTAAAACAACAGATAATTTGGGACGGAGGTAGTAGTATATTAAGTAATATTAAATAAATTTACAACAATTTTAAATTTTTTCAGAGGGGTAAAATAATAAAATTTTGTCATTCAAATGTTTCAGACATGTCAATTATCAAACACATTTTTTCATTCAGATTCAAATTCAACTCATTCAAATTCAGATTCAGATTTATTCAATTTTTATCAAACACCCATAGCCATTCAGGTCAAATCGTCTCAATGGCTAACTGATTCAGATAATTTTTTTTCCGAAACAAACGTACTGAATGACTGAATCGATCAGTCATTTACTGCTAATCAAACAACCACTTAATCGGTCAAAGATACTCATTCAGATCTAAACAAAGTACCTCTTAAATTTTTTTTAGTTGTTTCAAATATTTGTATATGATATATTTAAATAGTAATAATTTTTTTATAATAAAAATCTTAACATTGATAACTTTATTATTGAAAAAAATGCTATGATGAAATAAGTAGGTCGCAACTTTTTTTTGTAGACAAAAAGGGAGGTGAGTCACGTTGGTGTGTGAGCTACCATTAGGAGTGAGCATGGTGCGGTTTGGTGCGGTTTGAAGTCCAAATCGCACCCGAAATCACTTAGGTGCGGTTTGAAAAATTCAAAATCGCACCCGAAATCGCTTGTAATTGGTGCGGTGCGATTTTAAAGTGTGCGGTGCGGTTTTAATTGGTGCGGTTTCGGTTTCAAAACCAATTAAAACAACAAAAAAGTTTAAGCTTTCAATAAAATTTAACATAAAACTTACATCAAGCAATTAACTTAGTGACAAAGTCGACGATGAGAATTATATCAAGCATGCTTTAAAACTAAAATATCCGCTATATAAAACAACGGAGACCATATATTCGATAACAAACAAGAATGTTTATCTAGTTCCCCAAAAATTAAAGTATATACTGAAGATAGAATAAAATATATTGCAGGGAGGACTAAAAATAATCTATTAGACTATTACAATTATAGCATTGACATTAACCAATGCATCAAATGCTCGAGCCCCTCAACTATAAGCCCCTCCAATAACGCATCAAACAAATTCAAAATTCTAAAACACAATTGCTTAATTTTTGACTCTATAACCTCTAACATCTTCTTTCAATTGGTGAAAAATGACAATGCAAGACTGGGATTTTCTCTGAGCGTGTTCAAGCGAAAAGTAACTTTAGAATTTACTAGAGATAATACATACACACACATGGTGCGGTTTCGGTTTTATGCGGTTTGGTTTTGGCTAGTAACCAAACCGGAACCGTAAATTTGGTTATTCAACCCATCTAAAACCGCCACATACGCCGGAACCGTTGGTGTGGTTTTAATTGGTGCGGTTCGTGCGGTTTTTGGTGCGGTTTCGGTTCCAATTTGGTTACTTGCTCAGCCCTAGCTACCATACAAAAAGGCATTGTTTTGTGTAATTGAATATATTCCCTTCTATGTTATTTATATAAAAAATTAATTTTTATAATTTTTAAAAATAGTATTATTACAAGGGATGTCTCACGGGTGAGGTGTCCTTCATCTCTTATACTCTCTTTTTTTTGTATAATATAAAAATTAGTGAATGAGAAATAATACAGCAAACGCCATATATGGTCAGCAATGTGCACTAAGAACTAAATAAATGGTTTTGGTAGTGGATATCTATATTAATAAGATAGAACCTATTTTGAATTTGGGACAGAAAAATACAAATATAATTCATATTCATTCTAATTGATTGGGAAAGCATAAAAACGGGTTCAGATTATTCTAATTGATTTGGGCGGAGAAAGGATGGTGGGAGAAGAAGGAAAAGAGAGAGGAAATGAAAGTGAGATTGCTTAAAACGGAAAAAGAAATGAAGGATTTCGTTAAACCGTGCTTTCAAGCACGAGCAATTACTAGTCAATAATATACATTAATTTTTTTTATTGCAAGAGGCTGGGTACCAATTGAGCCAAGTTCGGTTGGTGATTATAAGATTTTAATGGTATAATTTAAAATTTAAATACATATAAATAATGATAATTATTACAAATTAATTAAATAAAAAAATTCTTAAATTAATTTTTAAAAGTCTAAATATATACGTAATTGAGAGGTGGAACGGGAAGGATTAAAGATAGAGAGAGATTAAGTTATTAAGTTGTGGTGTTTGATTGCATCTTAATATATTTTATCTGTTCATCTCTTAATGCATTCAATAAGTCTAGGGGGACATTATTTTAGTGACATTTTATTTATTTATTTATTTTTTTCGTATTACCTCTCAAAAAATATATAGTATTTATTCTAACTGGAATTTTTACAGAAAATAGTATTTTAGGTATAATTTGGATACATACAAAAAATATTGTTGTACAGACTATACATACCCTGTTTGTTGTATGTATCTAAATTATACATAAAACACTGTTTTTTATAAAAATTTCAGTTGGAATAAATACTATACATTTTTTAAAAGGTACTAAAAAAATAAAACCAAAAAAAAGAAAAAAAGAAAAAAAAATGTCACTAGAATGTCAATAAAAAAATATCCCCCTAGAAGGACTAATGCATTTTAACTGTTCATATTTTTGTATTAAGAGTTTCTCTGAATAGTTTAGACTCATATTTATATTTTAAGTATTCAAATCTTAATACAAATACAAATATATGAGCTAATTAGTTACAGTAATACCCTCAAACTGCGAATCGCGATAAAGTTGGGGTAAGATGGTAATAATAGCCTGCTAAATTGAAAACCTAATAAGCCAGCGGGCAAATCTAGGTTGTATTACACGCACGAAATTAAACTAAGAGAAGGGTTGCGCCACTGGAAGACTCCTACTGGTAAGCTCTTCACTTATTTATTCTCTGCATATAGGTAGATATATAAATTTGTATATATTTTGTGTTATGTGTATCGCTTCGCGTTCTTACAATATATTAGGATCTCTCTTCATATCTGAGGCTGTTAGATGGGGGCGTTAATCATGGTTATTTATTGTTAGGGTTGCAATCTAGTTTGTTGGACAATTGGTTTACAATTGACACAACTTCTGCATATATATTGAATTTCGTTTTGGGGTTTGCTTTTTAAAGGATAATAAATTTATCAAAATGTATGACAAATTTTACTCTTTGAGATATGAAGTTGCTTTGATATGATTTTGAAAGCTCAAAAGCAGCATTACTATTTAATTTCAGATGTTGTGGTCATAATAGTAAAGTACTATGTAGCAACTAATTGCTAGGTCTAGGAAGAGTTTGATAATTTTCCAAAATTTTATGTGAAAAATATGATCATTTATTGTTGGTAAATTTGGAATATCAGTATCATGTTTTTCGATTAGCAGATTGAATATAATTTGTTCAAATATTCATATATTTTGTTTCAAGAATTCCATGAGACAATGGGTGCCTTTGAAATAGTTAAGTTTTGATTTCTAGTCTCCTCACATACCGCTTCCAACTACTGAGCTTCTCTCCAACCTTACTTTCTTTTGGGAGATGAAGATTTCCCACTTTTATAAATATCCAGATTGATGAATAAGTTGAATAAGATTCAAATATCTATTACCAATCTGACTAATATTACCTACCCATTGGCCTTATCAATTGGTGTTGCATCGAGCAAAGGTATCAATCATTTTGTAGTCAGTGTTTGGATCTATTTGGAGTTTCGAGTGCTGTATACTATATAGGCTAAAATGCATTGCGTTAGTGGGTAACTTTATTATGGATGCATACAATTTATAATTCTCTTAGATTTTTTCATGCAATAAAGTTAATTTCATAAAAAGAGGTTATTAAATTCATGGGTTAAATACATTTTTACCCATTCTACTAAGGGACGGTTTACAAATGCATCACTGAACCGATTTTTTTTTACAATCGACTCATTGAACTTCAAATATTTATCAAATCGTTACAAATTCCGTTAAATGAGTTGACTTTTAACAGAATATCCAGCTCAGCTTTTAAATGAATATCCACGTAGGTAAAGTCTGGATTATCATTCTAGTTATTGCCACATTAGAAATTAAATAGATTTAACTATTTTTAGTATATAACAAATTAAAATTAAAAGAAAAGTTAAAAAAAAATCAATACCTAAATTTCTCTCTCCAAATTCAAACCCCATTTTGTTTCTCTCTCCAATGTCAAAACCCCATTTCAACTCTCCAAAATCAAAACCCCCATTTCATTTCTCTCTCCAATTTCAAAACCCCATTTGATTCTATATCTATTTGTGTATATATAGATCTGAGATGAAGATTTTTTTAGCAATAATTGATTTTTAGCAATGAATATATACAGTGTTGTATCGAAGGAAGAAAATTTGTGGATATATATATATATATAGAATTGTACTGATATACTGTTCCTTCCTCGTTTAATATCCTTCCCCACCTCTTCACTCCAACCCCTCCTTCCCTCATCATCTTCACTTTCTCTCTCATCGCCGTCTCCACCGCCGGAGCCATCAACATCACGGAGGTTCTCTTCGGTTATCCGTAGTACAACGATTTCACTGTCCTAGTAGTGAATAACATGCTTTGTTGATTCTTTGTTTAGAGAGATGGGTGGTGGTGGTGGTAGTAGTAGTGGGGGAGAAGTCTGGGTTTGGTGGTGATTGGTGAAGAAAGAGAAGTTTGGGTTTGGTGGTGACTGGTGAAGAAGGAGAAGTCTGAGTTTGGTGAATAATAATAATAATAATAATAATAATAATAATAATAATAAGAAGAAGAAGAAGAAGACTTATAATAATAATAATAATTCCTCAATTTCAAAATATTAGATAATTTTATATTTTTAAAGTGAAATTAAAATATTTAAATTTTTAAAAAATATGAATTAATTAATTTATATAAATACATTTGTAAAATTATTCATTAATTTCATTATTAATTAATTAAATTAATTTAATAATTTGTTGTATATTAATTTGATTTATATTTTATTAATTTATATAAATACATTTGTAAAAATTATTCATTAATTTATTTTATTATTAATTAATTAATTAAATTTAATTATTTGTTATGTTTATTAATTTAATTTATATGTTGTTTAACTATTTGTTATAGAATTGAATATAATGTAATTTAATTAGTTATCCAACTCAGCTTCTCTCTCCTGCCATGTATTCCACGTCATTTTTCTGTTAAAAAGTTAACAGACATAGACGGCAAAATCACTTTTTGTAAATAATATATAGTTCAATGAGTTGATTGTAAAAAAACTCAGTTCGATGATGCATTTGTAAACTGACCCCTAGTAGAATGAGGAAAAATGTATTTAACCCTTAAATTCATAGACAAGTTGATTGTTCTAAAAATAGTTTAGTATAAATGTTTGAGCATCCAATGATAATATATAATATTGATATTTTTGCTATTAGAGGTAAATATCTGAGTACCCTAATTTTGGAGTATCGGAACACCAGAGTAGCATGCAAGTACAATACATGGTTTCCTAGGTCAGGAAGTGTTTGATAACTTTCTTTGTAGTATACTGTAAAGTAAGCAGTTAATTATGGATGGTTTTGTTATTCTTTGGAGACTTGTATTGGGGTTTAGGTGGAAAGAGTCGTTAATACGAAGGGTTTGTATTTAAATCGAATAAATGAACTTTTCGAAGAAACCAAGTTTGCAGAATAGAAAAATCTGAAACTTGGATCAATTTCTTTCTTCAATTAATTTGTCTAATTTAGTCTTTTATCTGGGTGCGATTATGTTTATAATACTCTTTTTGTCTTTTCCTGACATCTAATGCAAACTTGCTTATGTATATTAATATGAAGTATTGATATTCTCATTGATGGATAGGAGAGAGAAAAAAAGTGAAATTAGAGTGTAAAGTCTATATACTTTCTACAATGAACTTAAATTTTAGGCTCGTCTTTTGGTGATACTTTTTTCACCTAGAGTTTCATACTAGAGTGGTTCTTCTGTTGTCTTCATTTTTCTGCTTTTCTTAGTATTAATACTTATTTAGGATCATTGTGCCCTTCTAAGAATCTATATTATACCCCTATGAAGTTACCTCTAGGGATTAAGTCACTCTTGTAGTGTGAATTAATCTGCTTGTTTGATACATGGTTGTTTGTTTGGAAATTGAAACTAATATGGTGCTTATCTGATCTGAATCTTCTGATATAAACAAATGGTCATGTGAAATGCATTTAGATTGCATATTACTCAACAATCCAACAGCCTCATCTAGTGCATTGATTTACTGCAAAAAGAATTCACACTGTATTATAGATAATTAGATATAGAATTGGAGTTTTTTACTGTTCTACTATCATCCAGGGTGTTTTAACTTTCTGTAGCTGTTTCGAGATACGTATGCTCAAGTCTTATAATTGGTTTTGCTTGGACTACTGAAAATATTATACTTGCAATTTTCACTTCTTGTAATACAATTTCTCATTCCTTATTATTTGCTCTTCCTTTTCTTTTTGTTCCTTCTCTTTGTTGTGAATGCATTGTTCCTGAAGATAGTTAACCTAAAATTTGGCCGTTATTTTTTGGCATCTGTCGGTATCTAAATTTCGAGAAATTCATAGCTTCATTTTTAAACCTGTTGAGCATCATCATCCTCTTGATTATCATTCGGAATTCTCTCTTATCTGTCTCTGTTAGTATTGATACTATGCTTTTATCATCCCTTTATTGAAAAATTAATCACATTGAAACTCCTTGGAGCCATATCTCATGGCAAAAATCCAATCGAGATTCTTACTCTTGAACTCCTTTTGGCCTTTCATTTTGTTTCCACCTGTCCATATTTGCATCCTTCCTTCTGCAAATGCTTCAGGCATCTTTGCTTCTACCACAGTTGCTGTGAAAGCTCATATTTCTAGATATATAAGATGCCGAGGACGAGGTCAAGTGCTGCAGCGATCAAGTCAACTGAACCTGAGAAACCTGTTGAGCCAGAAGAGCAAGTGGATTTTGATGGAGAGAATGATGTTGAGGAGATAGTTGAGGAAGAGGTTGAATATGAAGAAGTAGAAGAAGAAGAGGAAGTGGAAGAGGTGGAGGAAGAGGAAGAAGAAGAGGAAGAGGTGGAAGAGGAGGTGGAGGAAGAGGAGGAGGCTGATGTTTCCGACGCAGCTGATCCAGAGAATGGCCAAGATGGTGATGAGGAGATGACTGCTGGTGATGATGTGGAGGATGTAGAGAAAAAGCATGCCGAGCTTCTTGCACTTCCTCCTCATGGTTCAGAAGTATACTTGGGTGGTATTCCTCAAGATGCGTCTGAAGATGATCTGAAGGGCTTTTGTGAATCCATAGGGCAAGTCACAGAGGTAACTTGTGATCCTGTCTACTGAATTAAATGCTATACCATATGTACTGTTTAACATATGTTATATATATCATTTTTTGTGTGACAACAGGTCCGAATAATGAAAGGAAAAGACTCAAGTGAAAATAAAGGTTATGCTTTTGTCACCTTCAGAACTAAGGAGTTGGCTTCTAAGGCCATTAAGGACCTTAATAATGCAGAGTTAAAGGTAATTTAATCGCTGTTCATTATAAGTCTTTTGCTGAATATCCCAATATATAACAGGATGAATCTGCCACTTATGTGTATTATGTGTGCTAGTCTTTATCTTTTTTCCAGTTTTATCTTGTTGCAGTAGTTTTATTTGTTATTTAATTATTTTCCTATGTATTATTTATTTACTTATTTATCTTTTTGGTGGTGTATGTACAGTTCAAAATAGCACATAAATGACTATTGAACCTTTTAATTTCTCAGGGTAGAAAGTTAAGGTGTTCAACATCTCAAGCGAAACATAAGTTATTCATAGGTAATATTCCCAAAAACTGGGGTGAGGAAGATATAAAGAAGATTGTGACTGAGATAGGGCCAGGTGTCAATGCTGTGGAGCTGCTGAAGGTTAGTACCATGATCAGCTCTATATATGTATCATTCCACTTTTTTCTCACTATTAATCTTCTTATATGCTTCTAGTGGTCCTGAATTTCCATCTTGCCATAGTTATATTATTGATTTTCAATCATCTTATTCGTTTATCTTCTCTACTGTTCCAGGACCCACTAAATTCCAGCCGGAACCGTGGTTTTGTGTTCATTGAGTACTATAACCATGAATGTGCAGAGTATTCCAGGCAAAAGATGTTGAGCCCAAAATTTAAGCTTGGTGACAATGCTCCAACTGTGAGCTGGGCTGATCCAAAAAATGCAGAATCCTCAGCTGCTTCTCAGGTGATCTATTCTGCATTTAAGCTCTATCTAGTACTCCGTCGCTCCATATTGTCTGCAGCACTTTCTTAGCGTGTGGTACAATACAAATTTGAAGACCTGTATAAAGAATATTTAAATATTATATTTGTAAAAATATATTTAATAAATTCAAACGTTATATTTTTAACTCTATTATAAATAACATAGAAATATAACATATAGATACTTACAACACGTCTTAATATGCTTTCCACACACAAAAAAGTGTTGCAAACAATGTGGAATGAAGGAATGGAGGGAGTATTATTTAAGGAAATGCATGCAAGATATCAAAAATTCATGAATTCAGAATATAAGAATCATAATATACATAAAGAAATGTAAAGCACAATAATTACATATCTAAACATATAGAGAACTCGGTTTAATGGAAAATAAAGCATATTAGCTTAAGTGTAATGATAAAGTCGTCAAAGAAATCTATAAACAAACTTCAAATATTCAAATATAGTTTGGGGACTCTAAACTAGAGGCTTAATTAAATAATATGCATTATTTGTACAGGAACTAGAGGAATAACAATAACTTACCATTACCTATCTATATATAAGTATAAAACCCAATGTGAAAATTTCTCTGTAAAGAGCAAGCAGCAACTCCAAGTCTGTTTTTGTCTCCATATAAGAAAGAGAGGTTAAAAAAGGAAGTGGAGACAAAGTCTTTAGGAGAAGATGAGAAATCTTATAAGCATTTTAAGGCATGAACAACCACTTTTACCAGAAAATAGGTTTTTATGTGTTGTTTTAACTCTTGCGAGATACTCTAGCTTAAAAAGTAATGTTACCGTATCGTAAATCTATCGTCTTGTAAGATGCATCCGATACATGGGACTTTCAGATACTGACAACTATGAATACACCGTTTTAGGAGTCCATTGGAGTTGCGGTTGCCAAATGCAGATCTCAAAACTAATGTTCTTTTGCCTGGTCAAACACTCAAACCCCTCCAAGGATATAGCACAGATGCTATTGCCTGTGATATGTTTATAGCAATATCTTTAGTCCGTCCCACTTTAATGATCTCCATTTCGAAGCCACAGAATAAGTGATTTGAGTTTAGGTATTAATGTGCATTTGACTATTTAATCTTTGCCATTTAAATCTCAATACTGGAAGTACTAGGATTTTATTTTTAATTTTGTTTGCTTTAAAGGGCTGATGTGAATTATAGTTTCATCTTTGGTAATATACTCTTCTCCCTGAAAGAACGTGTTCATCAAGCTTAATCACTTTTTGGAATGAAGTATATTTTACTTATTCTTTAAGGAATCTTTGACCGTAAGGCATCTAGGATCAATGTTAGACAGGGCATTACAACTTCATTTTTGCTTTTGTTTCTGCTTAGATGCTGACAGCTGTTGAATGTTGGAGAACCAGTTTGCATGTCATTCATTACACATTGGTTTGAGAACTAATATATGGGTGTTCATCTTTTAACAACCGGTTCTTAGTGGAAAGAAGGAAAATCATGCTTGCATATAGTTTGATAGGTAGTATTAGCTTGAACTTTAGTATGTCAGATGACGCCATAATTTAATTGCGAGAGTAGTAGAGCCTATTTTTAGTTTCTTGGTTTAACATAGTGGCTTCTCAAGAAAAAATTCTAGAAAGCTGTTTGTAATAACCTCTGTGTCTCTTCTGCAGGTTAGAGCAGTGTATGTGAAGAATTTGCCCAAAAACATTACACAGGATCAGTTAAAAAATCTGTTTGAGCACCATGGGAAGATCACAAAAGTGGTTCTCCCACCTGCAAAAGCAGGACAGGAAAAGAGCAGATTCGGTTTTGTCCACTTTGCAGAAAGGTCAAGTGCCATGAAGGCTCTAAAGAACACTGAGAAATATGAGATAGATGGTAATACCTGTGTCTTTTTGTATTTACATGGGGATTTTAATTCTTGACAAGAAGTAAGCCATGTTGATTTATTAGTTTCATTTTGATAGGCCAAGTATTGGAGTGCTCTCTTGCCAAGCCCCAAGCAGATCAGAGGTCTTCTGGAGTATCAAATTCTCAAAAGCAGCCCTGCTTCCAAGTTACCCACCTCGAGTTGGTTATGGTTTGGTTGGGGGTGCCTATGGTGCTATTGGTGCAGGATATGGCAGCGCAGGCTTTGGGAAAGTAAGATACTTCTTTATTCACTTTATGTACTGTCTAGGCTCTAGCCTCTAATTTTACTTTTCAGACTGCTTAATACTGTATGTCTGATTTTGTTGTGTATCTTAAGGGACCAACTTGATGTTATATAGATGGTGATTGGTGAAAATGTTAAATGTGTACTGCTTAAGTGCTTATAGCACGTTACATTTGGGAGATAGATTTATGCATATTTCAGCTTAGCAATTATTTTTACATATTTAGGAGATGGAAAACCATTGAAAATTCTATGAATCGAATAACTAGGATTGAGAGCGAAGTACCCTTTATGTAGAGTGGGAGCAAAAGTGCAAGAGACAAATTCTAAAATCTTAATATAAGGGAGCGCCTCAAGTGTCGATGAAATGCAAGTATGTGGGCAATATGTGTTGTATATTGTGTTATCTGGACTTGATATTTTTGATTGGTTGCTCAATTAATAAGTCATATTTAGCAAATAGAGTTCAGCTGTCATGATGGCTAGTGGTTCCATTGTCTATGAGGGGCTTGAGGGTGAAGTCCTCATCTGCTTAGCATTTATGGAGAATTTTGTTGTCGGCTGACAGTAACAAGCTTCCTTAGGTTATACACACAAAAATGATTGATAGCATGAGGTAAAACCGTCAAAATCAACAAATTGCAACCGTGACTTTAATACACGATCATAGTTGTTACGACGCCACGATGAGCGACAAGGCGACCACCATGGCATCCGACAAGTCGTTTACAATATGCAATTTATATATTATTTATTTTACTTAACAAGTATATTGGCAATAAAATTTCATATACATTAAAACTCAAAACATAACACTATGGAATAACATTAAAGACAAGTAAATACTTAGCAATAACAATCCAAAAACAAAACACATGATATTAAAAATTAGTAAAAGAAATGAAGAATGCAATAAACACCGCATAGAAAATAAAGTTGTAACCAACCATCATAAATATGTAGTCTAATAACTAATAAAACACCACCATAGCAAGCCAAAATAATGTATAGACTCTACACTAGTCTAGAGACATCGTTCAATCAAAATCATCATGGAAAAGTTCATCTCCATCTATTCCACGAGAACTACTCTCATTCAAAGGTGTAGGTGATTTTTTTTCAAAATCATCCCCCACATCTTCATCATCATTAGGAAATTCTCTCTTCTTCGTCAACTTCATTATCGAAGTCGGAATCCATCAACCTTGATTCCCTTGAAGTTGAACCACCACCACGTCGAGAGTACGACATGAGATTATCGCGAGCCCTCCTTGAAAGATTGCTACTTGAGGTTGGATGCACTGGTTGCCTGATCCACATCATTTAATGTAAGATCCTCCATGGGATGGACAGCATTCGGCCTCATTATTGATCCATTCAGGATCCCTTTCAAAGTCATCAATGTTTAATGAATCAAAATTATTTCCAAGTTCACGCCTTTTTTGGAACCTTGAGTCTATCTTTTGATTGTATTGGGCATACACCAAGTCACTCAATCATTTGTGTTCCAAACTATTCCTCTTCGTATGAATCTAAAATAAATATAATAAAAAATAATAATATTAATGATAAAATTTTTATTATATAAAAAATAATTAGTATTATTAGTGGATGACTTGTTACTTTTGAAATTTGAATTAACAATAAAAAGTATTTACAAAGTCAAATGTACTCGAATTGCGCTCTCAATCGGAAGAAGAACAACATATGTCTAGAATTCTTTTTGCAAACGAGGATAACTCAATAGCCCACGCTCGAAAAGCATTCCTCCAATCAACTAGCAAACTTTTAAAAGAATATAAATATTTTTAAAGGGAGGAAAGGAAGAATGTATATAAATTATAATTTAGCTTTTATATCTTTATATATATTTTAAAATACTTACGAGGATTCTTTATTTTATGTTGCCTAATCACCATTTCTCTTGCAAAAGTATCTCGAGAAGCATCATAGTTATCAGCTAGATTGCTAATCTTGTCTAGTAAATCTAGCTCGGGCACCATCTCATAAAGTATTAGCAAACAACTGACGTTCCTCTTTGATATCAAAGTACTTGCCTGGATTGAGAACAACGCAGTCCTATATAATTTTTGCTCCATTCGACTTTCCCATCGCCGCTCAAAAATTTCAATTACCTTCTTATACAGTCTTTGTTTGTTGTCAAATGCATCTTTGATTTTTTTCTTCGCGCATTCCATCGCAACAATAACTTCTCATCACTATCAACAATCCTCAAGACTATAAGAAGTGGTTGTAACGCCCTAATGTAATCCTCAACATTATGTCAAAATGTTGTTGAAATAACAATACACATACTTCCCCGCTTCAGTAGTCGACAACTTTGATTTTGACCAATCATCGCTTATGAACAAATGCCTCAATGCATCTTTATTCTTGTACAAACTTTGCAAGGTGAGGAAAGCAGTAGCAAATCTAGTAACCGCGGGTCTCACAAGATTCCCTCCCATTTGTTTTCTCCCTCATCATATTAAGAAGAGAGTGCCTATAAATGAATGTTGTGATTCTTCTTGCATTTGTGATTGTGGGCTAGAATTGATTCAACTTGCCTATGTCTTCTAACATAAGGTCAAGGCAGTGAGCGATACAAGGTGTCCAAAACAGTGTAGGTCTACTCTCCATTAGTATATGCCCCGCTGCCTTGTAATTAGAGGCATTGTCTGTGACCACCTGAACAACATACTCGGGGCCAATTTCCTCGATCTTGCTATCAAGTAGATTTGCCAACATTGTGGCATCTTGCGACTGACTGGACTGGAGGCATCAACAGAACCCATAAAATAAGTTCTTCCTTTCGGACTATTAACAAGGAAGTTCAACAAGTGTCTTCCCCTCTTATCTGTTCAATCATCCCACATGAGTGAGCAGTCGTATTCCTTCAAGCAACTTCATGTTTCTTCTTCAAGTCATCGGTTTTCTTCTTTGCCTTCTCAAGTAAAGGAATCCCCTCAACTCATGATACATTGGAGGCTTGAAACCCGACCCATATTGCCCTATGGACTCGACCATTACTTCAAATCTCCTTGAATTTACAACATTGAATGGTATGTCACATTCGTAGAAAAAGTCGACAATGTGCATTTGGACTCTCTCATTTTCCTCCGGTGTCCTAAAACAATTTTCAATACTCGTTTGGATCAAAACGCTTGATATGCCTATCCCCTACAACTTCTTCGGGAGTCTTCCTTAAAAGTGCTTCAATCGTCTTTGTTGAGCTTTTGGTTGTGATTTTTGGAATTGAAGTACAACTTTCTGCCTTTTATAAGCCAGAACTTGGGATAGTGTTGGGAGAAGTATTGGAAGTCATGGTTGGACGAGCAGATGATTGTTCTTCTTGCACTTCTACTACATCATCATCATCATCATCTAGCTCAAGTGGCTTGTTCCTCTTTTTACTATTCAAAGTCGCTTGCGTCTATCTCATAATTTCTGTTACATCTCCAAATTTTTTGGCTAGATGTTGCTTGAGCCTTTTGATACCCGAATGACATTTCTTCTCGCAAAGTATACATTGCACGACATCCTTATTATATAAATCCGGCCAATATCCATATTTCCAACCCCTAATCGTTCGATTTAGCTTTTCTTTTAGGTTCCTTCGTTATATCATAATTATCGGCCCCCAAACTTTCTGACATTTTACTTTCTACACAATACAATCAAATAAAAAATATAAGAGACAATCTTTATATAAGTATATATAAATTTTCTAACCACACCACTCATCAACATGCATGTACTAGTTTATATATATATATATATATATATATATATATATATATATAGGGTCTCCATCCACAGCAACCGGTTGTTGGGGAGCAACCCCTTTTTGGCCAGCCGGTACAGCTTGTACCGGTCTTAGAATTTATTTTTTTTTTTTATAAGCCGTAACAGCTTGTACCGGCTGGCCAAAAAGGGGTTGCTCCCCAACAACCGGTTGTTGTGGATGGAGACCCATATATATATATATATATATATATATATATATATGAACCTAGCAGAAAGAAAGAAACAAAGGCAGTAAGACACTTAGGCTAAAAAAAAGAAGCAGCCAACAGTTATACAACCGAGTAGCCGACCAACACTTGAACTTCAATAAACATAAAGGGAAAAGAAACTGACCAAAGCAGCCGAGCAGTAAAAAAAAGAGGAAGAAAAAAAACGAAAAAGACGTACTTGCTGGCTGTTACCTGCCGATCTCGCCCTCGTTGTCGAAGTCTCTCGCTCAGTCGCAACCTCCCTCTCTCTCTCGTCGTCGACTTCGTCTTCTCTCTCTCTCTCGGTTCTTTCGAGTCTCGACTTCGATGGATCTGAGTTCTACTTCTCTGTGAATCAACTCCATAAGGGCTTCGTTATATCATAGCGCAACGTCGTTATTTTATCTAGTTCAGATTTGGGTCGACCCATGAGACCAAGTCACTCGACCAGACAGATAGTCGTCCAAGTCGTTGCCGCGTTGTCCAAGACAACGTCTTTTTTTGATAGGCGTTCGCCTTGCAGCCATTAACCAAGTCGGAAGCTCTCCTTGCAGATCTCTGGCCGATTAGCAACACCTTAACAACTATGTGCACGATCAATTCGCGCACTTTTAAAATTGGCAAATAAGGGAGTGCTCTTGTCAGGATTAGCTTGATCCTAAACTTGATTTCGAACCCAAATAGTAAGCTCAACTAATAATAGAAGTCGATTGATATTTTCTGGGATTCAGCTGTTTAAATGGAGGACGAATGAGAGAGAGAGAACTATTAAAATGAGCAGGAATGCTAAAATGAACCATGATAATGTCCTTCTACATCTAAAATACCCTTAACTAATAAGTCCCTACACTTTATTTATTGCTACTATAACCCTAGGCCTTAATGAGATTACTAATCTGGCAATAAGAGGACAATGTAGTCCTTGCCACAACTGTGTGTTACGGCCTTTGCGACCTTGGACAACAATTCTCCCCTGAAAGTTGCTAAGTAAGCTTTTACACCAAGTAAACACTAGATAAGATTAAGAAAACTTAGTAAGGAATAAAGGAATAAGAGAATAGAAAGAATGTTTTTATTACACACAAGAAAGCTTGTACAAGGATGCTTGGAGAATGCATAAGTTTAGGATGACATGATCAAATGAGGGCCACCTCCTCAATGGATAGTTCTAGATCATACGATTGCAAAAATGAATATCTAGAAAGATCTTTGCAACATTCTAGAGGTTCCTAGACCTATTCTAAAACCATTCTGGAATATTCTATATATGACGAGTATCTTGAGTACTCTAGAACATTCCTAAAATACTCTACATGTTCCTCCCTTCTTTTAGATTATTCCACAATTTTGTGGAACTAGGTAGAGCTTTCTACCATATTGGAGAATGTTCTAAAAATTTGCCCTCATCTTTGCCCAAGTCTCCAATAAGCACACTGCGTGGCTTTTGCGTATGATAACCTCTAGAGCCTTCCGTGGGACGTGACAAATGGCCTTCGATATGTCAACATAGAGGTTTGGAGCAAGGTTGTGCAAGCGTTAGTGGACTCAGGGGGGCCACATATAACTTTCTAACTACCGACATGTGTGGGGCGTTGGGATTGAAACCATTCAAGGACGAAGAATGGGTGAAGTCCGTCAATTCTAAAGAACAACAAACCCATAGTATAATAAAATGGGTTGAACTATGTTTGGGAGCATGGATGGTAAAGACCGACTTCACTGTCATCAACATGGATGGTCACCAAGCTGTCCTTTGAATGGACTTCATGTAGAGGCATATTTCATCACTAGTACCATATTGGGGAGTATTGGTGATCCACGAGAGTGATGGACATGCCTTGATGCGAAATGCCTTTGGTGCAACAAGGGGAAAACACAAGCAAGTTGGTTGGTGCCATTAAGTTCATAAAAGGGACGAGGTTAACACATAGCGAGAGACTTATTGGAACGCGGGTGTATATTGTAGTCGTTAAGAAATGTCGAACACAGTAGGAGGCTCGACATTGAAGCTCGTGATGAGGGTGTCAGCAAAATCTGGTGGAGGAGAATGTCACGTCCTGCGGAAGGTTCTAAAGGTTTTTCCACGTGGAAGTCATGCTTATTGAACGCTTTACTTGGGCAAAGATGTGGGAAAGTCTCTAGAACATTCTTCAATATGGTAGAAAACTCTACTTAGTTTCACATAATTGTTGGATAATCTAGAAGAAGAGAGAAATATGTAAAGTATTTTAGAAATGGACTAGAATCCTCAAGATACTTGTAATAAATGAAGTATTCTAGAATGGTTCTAGAATGTTGTAATGATCTTTCTAGATATTCTTTTGTAATGATATGATCTAGAACCATCCATTGAGGAGGTGGGATGGGTATAAATAGGAGGTTGCCCTCATTTGGCCATATCATCCTAGACTTGTGCATTCTCCAAGCATCCTTGCATAAGCTTTCTTGTGTAATAAAAACATTCTTTCTTTAAAGAGTTCTCTTGTTCCTTACGAAGTTTCTTTAGTCGTTCTCTTGGCCTTTACTTGCGTAAAGGCTTACTTAGCAACTCTCAGGGGAGATTGTTGTCTAAGGCTGCACGGTGGGGCTTAAAGATTTCTAAAGCCGTGACACCTTCCTTCGTTCCTCTTTAGCATCTGCAACAATACCTTAGGTTGCTTACGCACGCCGTTTGACGATACCATGCCAAGCAAAGCCTTCCGCTATGAGCAATCCCTGATGAAGTGGTGGAAACCTCGTCAATAATATCCGCAGAAGGATTTAGCACGATAATTCCTTTGTGATTTTAGCCCTTCCTGGCCATGAAAGTCTCCCATCGGTCTTCTATCACCCGCTTGGTGAGAAGTGGGAATGACCTACAATGAGTTAAGGAGTTGAAGAGCTCCCTCCCATTGTATCTTCCTCCTCATGTTCCCCCTTTTGGATCAACGGTCTTGGCGCTTAAGACACTCTCTTACCCAATGAGGTCCATTACATATGAAGCCATTTTCTCTCGACTTCTTGTTGTTTTTCTCAAAACTTCTGCCTACTTTGTCTTGATTGTGGACGACTCTACCCCCATTTCCCCTTGGGGTTAGTAGGTGTCGTCCCATTTTCTTCAACCTTATTCCCATTAGTAGGGTTGCCCTCTGGTATGTACAAATGATCAAATGTCACATCCCGCAGAAGGTTCTGGAGGTTATCCTATGCGGAAACTACATAGGCGCTTATTAGAGGCTTACTTGGGCAAGTCTCTAGGACATTTTCCGATATGGTAGAAAGCTCTACCTAGTTCTACATAATTGTGGAATAATCTAAAAGAAGAGAGAAGCATGTGGAGTATTTTAGGAATGTTCTAGAATATTCAATATACTTGTAATAAATAAAATACTTGTAGAATGGCTCTAGAATAGGTGTAGGAACTTTTAGGATGTTGCAAGGATATATATTATTTTGTAATCCATTGAGAAGGTGGTGTGAGTATAAATAGGAGGTGACCCCACCTCATTTGGCCATACTATCCTAGATTTATGCATTCTCTAAGCATCTTTGTATAAGCTTTCTTGTGTGTAATAAAAGCATTCTTTCTTTAAAGAGTTCTCTTGTCCTTACCAAGTTTCCTTGGTCGTTCTTTTAGCCTTTACTTGGCGTAAATGATTACTTAGCAGGGGAGATCGTTGTATGAGGCTGCACGATGGGACTTAGACACTTAGTTAGAGATTTTCTAAGGCCGTGAGGCCAGTGACATGTTGCCATACAGGATTCAGTAGTTCGGAAAAGCTTATAAATGGGGATTTGGGATTTGTTGAATATTAAATAAATATATTCATATAAAAATGTATGTACACACGTAGCATTTAAAAAATTCCAGTTAATAATAATTCATTATAACATGTAAAAATATTCAATAAAAAAAGTATTCATAAACTAATTCTATCTTGGAATTTAAGAAATATATAGTATTAGTATATAAGTCACTATATTAATAGAATATATAGTATTACTAATATATTCAATTCTTGTCATTTAACAAAAACTACAAAAGCATTCCCAAAAGAATCTTTGCTGAATCTTAGGAATCCCTGAATTTAAATTCGGCGATTCTTCAACCTACAAAAGAATCAAAGAGTCCTTGCTTCTTAGGCACGAAAATAGAGGAAACAATTGTTTAGATTGTGCGCTAAAGCAAATGAATTATTATTTACAGAGCTTATGACCGTGATATAGTGTTGCATCTCCAATAGTTTTCTTCATGTCATGCTAAATTGTGTATGTCGAGTAAAATAGAAGAATTTCTTTTCTTCTTCCTTGGAGAAAAAGCAGCTGCAAATATTTGAAACTAATGGTTCTATAATTATGTTTTTCTTTGTTTTGTTTTTGAATTGCCAATATCTTTATTCAGTTGCTGATAGAATGTCACTGCCTTGCAGCCGCTGATCTATGGAAGGGGACCTACACCTTCTGGCATGGCAATGATGCCCATGCTTCTTCCTGATGGAAGGATTGGATATGTCCTGTAAGTATAATAGTACTTTAAAGTTGTTTCTTATTTGTGTAACATTTGACCTATTTACAATTGAGCCATCCTCAATATAGAAAGTGAATTAAACAACCAACTTGCTCCAACAACATTGCAGAGCTGTTTGGTACAAGTACACAACTTTTATATTATCTTGTGTACACTGTACACTGCCAAAAACCTTGTAAAAACAATAGTTTCAACATTTTAGGTGTTTTTTGAGGTGCTTATTATTGGGAAATAAATATTTCCTAGTCCTTTTGATGGTGAGGTTGGACATGCTAGTGACTATAAGTAAATGTTAAGCTTACAGTTCTTAAAATGTGCTTGAGCCATTGCTTAGTTCAATGCTAGAGAGTTCGGACAGATAAACCTGAAAATGGCCTTAGAACCAAATATGCAATATATGCCGAATGCTATAGCTTTTGTATTGTCAAACTTTCATGGAGCACCCTTATTAAGAGGGATGCACACTGGGTAATTGCTGTCCAGTTATTAACTTGGTTCTGCTTCTTGTTTACTTTTATATTTCTGTTTTCATTCCTATTTCCCATTGGACGTGACCAACACATAAACTCAATTCAAGTTGTTTACTTACCTGTAGGCAGCAACCAGGAGCACAACCACATACTCCGCCACCACAACACAGAGGTGGCCGGAGTGGTGGGGGAGGAAGCTCAAGCGGCGGAAGACGTGACAGTGGCCGTGGCCGCTGGACGAAGCCGTTACCACCCATACTAACTTTTTGGGGTTGCCTCTGAGCAAATTTATTGACCAAAATTATGCAAGAGAGCAATGCTCTAAGATTGCTATGCCATGTGATGATAACTAAACAGTAACTTCAATTCCAGCAGCATGTTCATTGTAAAGTTTTATAAAAATATTCTGTTTGTGCTACTTTTCAGCGTTTGCTTGTAGCAGTTTGAGTTAACTGAAGCAACTAAGCTGACCCCGTTATGCACCCTATTGAGATTTCAGCAAAGGAAAAATAAAAACAAAAATTGGTACAAGAGCCGGAAAAGTAATACGGGGACTGGAGATTATTACAAATTGCTTCATTATTTATTAGAGAAGTAAAGATATAAATTTCTGTTTTTGCTTGGTTCATGTTTATTTGATTAACAAATTTATTAGAGAACTTGCTCTTCCCTTCATGGTTTCATGACGAATCCTAAGTAGTATTTTTTTTTCCTTGTTCTACCTCAATCTTACAACGGGTGTCTCAAATACAAGAGAAAATAGGACTCTTCTTTCCAGACACAAGATCAATCAAGATATTCTAATTACCTAATCATGATTGTGATCAATCAGATATTCTAAATCTAGCTAATTACCTATATTCAAATGGTTTACAACACCTAAATGAGATAATAGAATGATATAAACTTAATTTCTAATATTTCTAACCACAACCATATATATCTATATATATATATATATATATATATATATATATATATATATATATATATATATATATTGTAACCATTTTTTAGTCACTATAATATTATTGTTAATTTTATAACCCAATAACACCAAAATGACACCAGAAACCTGAACTGCTTTATAATAAGAGATAATAAAATAATTTCTTCATAATATGGAAGTAGTATTATTATAGCAAGCATATATTTGGCGCTTAAAATTATCAATGGTCCACTTCTTTTTTGAGTGCATAATTACATGTTTAATTTTATCTCCCAACACATTAAGTAGTTTGGTGGGTGGTCCAAAAACTCTTTTGGCATTTTTATGTGCATAAACAGAGTCCATATTGGCGGCCTCAACGACATTCAATATTTCTTCTTTTTTTTAGTAAATATAAACTATAACACAAAAACTTTAGGCTACATAAGAAATTAAAAAGTCACCAATAAGTTTATTTTGTTGGTTATATTTTGTGTATATATAACTATTATTTTTTATAATTATGTATGTATGAATAGTATATTGCCCATTTTTTAGATAAAAAGTTTGTTAGGATTGACATTTAATAATTTAATTTTAAAGTTACTTAAAATACGAAATAGTTTTGATATTCATTTTAAAATTTTATTGTTACGTATAAAAATATGTATATTTTTATATAATTGAGTGATATATTAATGACTTTATAATTATAATAAATAATGTAATATGAGTCGTCGTGAATAATATTTATTGATGTTTCATAACTTTAAATTAAATAAAAATTTATGTACTACAATAATATTTTTGCATGTTTTTACAACAGATTGATTTGTGTCAAAACACGTTGATCTTATCTAATTTATCTAAATATTAAGTTGCTACTCTTTTCGTCTCTTAATATAAGTTGTTTTAAAAAAATATTTTGTCTTTTAATATATGTCGTTTGAGAATTTCAAGTAAATATTAATTACATAATTTTCAATTTTACTCCAAATATAAAATGTGACGCCCCCAAAATTAGGTATACATCACCCATCTTGAGTCGTCAGATACATGGTACAGAATTCAAATACAACTTACTAATACCACTGTCGTGTATAATACGACAAAATACAACTGTGAGTTTGAATACAATAATTGTCTACTAGAGATCATACAAACTCAAAAGGAGTCCTCAATACAATTATTGTCACACTATTTAACAGAATAATGAGGACTACTAATGCTATCCTCTGGTCCATCACTCCGTTCCCCGACTAGTCCCAGCTATATTCTCATTTCCTGAAGAGAACAGTGAAAGAAAGGGTGAGCTCAACTAGCCCAGTAAGAAATATTATGACTAAGATAATGCAGAATAAATTATCGTTAGCCTCCAACAGTGTTAAACTGATACAATATAACAACATCAAGTTTAACTGCAGCGGAATAAACAATCCATTAGAAGAGTCAAGTAGAGATAATTGAATCTACTGTCTTTTATGATTTAAAAAGTTTTTCATCACTTTTATCGCTGAGACTCAGCTCAATAAATAATCCACATCATTAAATCATCCCTGCACTACAGGCCAAGGATATTCATTAGTATCACGACCACGAATTATCCATGCACTACGGGCCAAAGATAATCGTGTTTTCATCAACGGTCCTGATCATGCCATAAAACAATTATCTTTGCACTACGGCCGAAGAGAATCCATAGCCATAATCATACCAAAAACTGTCCATCAATGCACTACGGGCCAATGAGGACTTTTTCCACATCATTTGTAATATTACGGTCATGATTACACCGCATAATCCCTGGTCATAATCATACCAAGTCCATCTATGCACTACAGGTCACAGATGACTTTCAACATAACATAAACATGAGGATGATGACAATGATATAAGAATTTAATAAAACAAGTTCAAGGATTAATTTATCCATGAACCAATAACGTCCAAATTGTCCACACAATACTGTTTTGTGGTGTAAAATTCAAGAATGCTCAGAAGAATATTTTTCTGAAAAGATACTGGATGAAGCGCAAATATCAAGGATATTCTACTAATTTCATGGAGTATAGAAGTCAAAACTTTAACCAACTGAGTATAATAAAGAATGGAATAACAACAGAAATCACCATGCATGCGGAACTTCGCACAGGCAGGTTATTCCAACAGAATACTAAATAACGGAACCAGGTCAGGTGAAATTCACACCGACAGGAAGTTCTAACAGAATAATAAATGCGGAATAATAAATGATGGAACCAGGTCCGGCGTATAGCACAGACAGGATATTCCGACAGAATAATAAAGACGGAACCAGGTCCGGCGTATAGCACAGACAGGATATTCCGACAAAATAATAAAGACGGAATAATAAAAATGGAACCAGGCCCGGTGTAAAACACACAGACAGGATGTTCCAACAGAATAATAGAAGAATGTCACCAAGTATAGGGTAGACCGCGTATACAGGTTATTCCAACAGAATAATAAGAAATGGAATAACAATAGTTCTCTTCATGAATAAGAAAGAATAACACCCCTTACCGTAACAAAAACTGGATATAGAAGTAGTGAAGTAGCAGAACACTCTTCTTCTTTCTTTCTATAATTTTCTCTCTATAGCTTCTCTCTATAATTTCTCTCTCTAGAGTTTCAATGAATTCGTAAGAAAATAATGAAGGAATGAGCTTCTATTTATAGGAAAATGGAATGCATAGTAACTAATCCATGAACGGTCCAGATTGATTTACTTTAATCTGACGGTCCATATTTAAAGAAAAATCTTTTAAATAAAATATAATATATTCTATTTATATAAAAAGATTTTTACTATGCAAACACTATGCAACACTATGCAAAATACTATGCAACACTATGCATAATAAAATATAATATATTCTATTTATAAAATAACTTTAATAAAGTATTCTGTTTTATATAAAAAGATGTTTCTGTTTTATTACGTTAATAATACGAATAAAACAAAACGTCATCATCGCTATAATAATTAAAACAAAACGTCATTATCGCTATAATAATTCATATTAATAATCGACAATAATTGAGTCAAATTGAGCGACTTCTTACATAAATATCAATAATCAATACCGTGTGCTACTATGCAACAACGCGTATTACTGTACTTTTACTACCGAGTAGTTCAACAGTTTTAACGGTAAAACTCCCGCCGTTATTTTCAATAAAATATTTTTGTCGTTTTCTCAATCCGACAATAATTCCGTTGTGGGGTCCACCAATAATTGTACCGTCGTACGAATATTTTCCGACACAAAGAATATTCCCTGACCAATCGAATATAATATAACAACTTGCATACTTTGCAAAATTTATAAATACTACCCACAACTATAATATTATCTCAAATTCACACCATAATATAAAAAAATTATTTCGAGAAAATTAATTCTTTATTCATAAAATCTGGGGTTTTACATAAAATATAATTTTAGTTCTCGTCATTTTTGCCCAATAAATAGCATTTTTTTCCAATACAAAGAACACAATTGATATTATATTTGATGTTATATAATTATTTTCTTAATATTTATGCACAATTCTAAAACGACTTATAGTAATGGGTGTTTGATAAAAATTGAATGAATCATAATCTGAATGAAAAAAGTTGTTTGATAATTAACATGTCTGAAACATTTGAATAACAAAATTTTATTATTTTACCCATCTGAAAAAAATTCAAAATTGTTAAATTTATTTAATATTACTTAATATAATAGTTAATATTCTTTTTTATAATTGTTTTTACTTTATTCAACTGCACAATCAGCCATTCAACCAAAAAAATCTAACTTAGCCATTAAGCTCAATCAGCTGGTCGATTCAGCTATTCAGAATATTTTTTTTTTCCAAAACAAGCGCACTTAATATTTTTTTTTTAAAGGTAATATTTCCTTAACCCCAAACCTCCTAATCAGACTTATAACCGGTTGCTCGTGCAAGAGCATGCGCTACCTGGTTCGCTGATTTTTTCACAAACACAAACTGACAACTATCAATGTTCCTGATCAAAAAATTATAATCTTTCACTATTAAACTAAAATAAGATAAATTCTCTTTAATACATGTAATCGCTTGAATGACCAATTGTGCACACTACTCCGACTTTCTTAAGGGTAAATATATATAATCAAGGGAAAAAATATAATTAAAAAAATAAAAGACGAGAGAAATATTTAGGAAACTTTGATCACTCGTCATTGGCTGAAGTTTGCGGGGTTTTCACGGCGGCGGCGTTGCTAGGTGGAATTTTTGCTCCACAGTCCACACTCTGTGTCTGACCCTGGCGATTAAGACTTGGACTCGTCTTCCCACTTTCTCATTCTGACTTTGTTTCTATTTACTCTATCTATTTCTAAAATATTGTCGTTTACAGTTTTGGCACATAAATTAAGGAACTGTTATTTATCAAGTAAAATTTATTTAAAATTTCATCACTACCCTTTTATGAGAAATTGAAAATTATTAATACAAGGGAGATAATTTCTTGGGACAATGAGAGAAGGTAGAGATAATATAGGAAAGTAAATAATTTATTCTTCTCGAAAGTTATAAACGACAAATTTTTTAGAACAAATTTTTTCTCCTAAAACGATAATCTTTTAGAAACGGAGGGAGTAACTTGTTTCTTAATTAATTATTATTCATAAGCTATAACAATTGTTTCTTAATTGAATAAGTCTAGACATACATTTTTTTTGGACATGAATATTAGACATTTTTAATTTTTTTTTTGCTTTGTAACTCTTAAAAAATGTATAGTATTTATTTCAACAGAATTTTTTACAAAATATAGTGTGTAAGACCCCAAATAATTAATAAATAAAATTTAATTATTATTTTGAATAGTAAGGGTTGATTTGAATAATGTGGATAGTTATGGGTAAAATACGCAAACATTTCAAAATAAGCAAGTGGTTATAAAATATTCATTGTTGTCGGGGAATATTCGTTTGGTCGTGGAATATTCGTACAGTCGGGGAATATTCGTACGACGACGCAGCCATGTGTGGGCCCCATAACGGAAAGCGATTGGAGGAAGAAAACGACAAATATAAGCTGTTTAAAAATAACAGCGTAGTTATTTCCGTTTACACTGTTGGAATACCCGGTGGTTAGAATACAGTAATACGCGTTATTGCACAGTGGCACACGGTATTGCACAGTATTTTGAATTATTGATCCTTACGTAAGAAGGCACTACTCAATGATTGCTACAGGAGTTACTGTTCATTACTTTATTGATTCAATAATTGCTGCGTTGATATTTATATTTTTATTGTTTGTCATTGCACATTATTTTCTATTATCAGATCAATAATTCATATTATTTGAATAATATTATCAGAAAACATTATTGGCAATGTCTAGAAAGTTCTGTCAAGGAGAGGTTTGGTCATCTAATTGCGCGCCAGTAAGGAGAAATCCTTATTGAAAAGCCCCCTCTATCTTGGGAACAGCCTGGTTGTCAGTACTGTGATTCTGTAATATTATTTTTAATAATTAATTATTGATTATTATGATAAAGAAAATATTTATTTTATGTGGATATAGATGGAGAAAATTTTTAATGTGACAATTGTTGAAAATTAATATTTTATTTTTTTCTGATAAAATAATTCATTTAAATATATTATTTTAATAATATATTAACGGTGATATTTTTACAATGAATGTGGGATATATGAGTATATGAGGAGGTAGAATATTTTTGTGGCATTAAATATTTAACACATGTTTTGTGTGTCGGTGGACATAATTTTTGACCGAAAATTAAGTATAGACTGTAAAATCGTCTGTTTGTGGATTTCGGTCAATTTCTATTTGGAATTTGGAAAACTTTTCTTCTGCAAAGTTGTAGAGAATGAAATTTTCCATGGAAAGTCGCGAGTTTTGAATTTTTCTGATAACCGAGCTATTTTCTACGAATTGTTGAAGTTTCGGAAGATAAAATAATTTTTATTAAATAATGGGTGGGACCCACTCTTGTTTGACAACATGTGGGCTGCTGGAAATTTATTTTCAAGAGTGGCATGCTGGTCTTTGATGGCTAGCATGCGTAGAAATGTAATTTTAAATAATAATAATTTATTAATTTAGTCTCCTTTGGCGTTCTAGCATTTTCCTATAAATAGAGGGCTAAGTTAGAATTGAAAATCACATCAGAAACAAAGTTTTCTCTCTCTATATTATCGAGCGTATTCTTGTGAGTATACTTTGAGTGTTGCTATACGGTGCGAGTTTCTGTCAGCACTATACCGAAATTCAGTCAGAAGTACGGCTATTTTGAGGTAAGGGATGTTATTTTCTTCTTAAATGATATTATTTTCTTCAATATCATTATGCCAAAATATTGGTGAACGTTTTTATCAAATTTGGAACTTTTGTGCCAAAGTTACTATTCACGTATACGGTACTATTCACGTATACGACATTATTCATAAATACGGCACTATTCACAGAATTTTTTTTTCTTTTCGTCTAAAATATCTATTGTGGATACTAGCTTTGATTGTATCCATGTTTTGATCATTCTTGAATTTTACACCACTATGATTATTTTTGAGGTATTTTTGGACATGGATAAAACAAAGTACGAATCCTTAATCCTTAATCCTTGTCATTTTGTTTCACTGGATTCGCTTCTTTAAAAATATTTTTTATCATCTTCAGTCTTAAAGGATGTTATTATTGAATATTTTTGGCCTGTAGTGCAAAGATGAGTGATTTCTGATGAATATCTTTAGCCCGTAGTGCAAAGATGAACATGTGTTTAGATGAACATGACCAACAGATGAATATCCTTGGCCTGTAGTGCAAGGATGAATATATGATTCAAGATGTGCATTGATTAATGTTACAGGGATAAAAATACTGTTGATGGACTGTTAAATTCATAGACATTAGTAGATTTCATCCTCTACGTAACTCTTCTATGAATTAATATTTTCCGCTGCGAATATTGATTTAAAACTTGTTGTCTATTGTATTCTATTAGATTTTTTTCCCTGTTGAAGGCTAACGATAATTTGTTGTATATTATCTTAGTCATAATATTCTTTACTGAGCTAGTTGAGCTCACCCTTTTCCTTTTTGTTCCATTTTTCTTCTCAGGAGACGAGAATATAGCGAGTACGAGTCGGGGTATGAATTGATGGTCCTTGAGAGAGTTGTTTAGTAGTCCTCACTATTTTTGTAAAATAATATATCAATAATTGTATTGAGTACATAGTTGGGTATGTATATTGTCTAGATGACAATGTTTGTATTCAAACTCACAGTTTATGGGTTGTAAAAGTTGTAGTTGTTTCTGTACCATGTATTTGGCGACTCAAAATGGGTTGGATGGAATGGACCTATTTTGGGGGCGTCACATAGTGTTTTAGGTGTAATTTGGATACATATACAAAAACAGGGTTATACAGTCTGTATAACCCTGTTTTTGTATATGTATTTAAATTATACATAAAACACTATATTTTATAAAAATTTCTGCTGAGATAAATACTATACATTTTGTAAGTGTCACAAGCAAAAAAAAAAACTGCTCCTGTCTAATAAACCGGTCCAATAAGCCTGTCAGCGCAGCATTACTCTTCTTAATTGATTTATCAGATTTATAATATTGACAAGGTTAAAAGAGTTTTAAAAAAGTGACTTATTGTTTACGCTAAAATGATCATATTTTTTACGCCTTTTGACCAAGAAAGAGCATAAACACACTATTAATTACTATCAGAGTATCAGTGAAAAATGAACTCTTTTTTGTGAAACTCAAATAGTTTGTAATTTTCAAAAAATTTGGAGGAATAAAAGGGTTTCAATATAGTTCTCTCTCTCTCTATATATATATGTATAATGCATGGACTAAATATTGTAGGGACAAATATTAATTGTAACATTAGATATATTATAATTATTAATGGATTAATTACTCTTCAATTAATCAACAATAAATAGTGCTAAGTTTTTCAAATTATTTTATACTCACATGTTTCACAAAATTAATTATATTTTGAAATTTTGAAATTAATTTAAGAAATCTTAAAATTCAAGAGTAATATAAATTCGTTTGACTATAGTTACTACGATGATAATTATTATAAATTATTTAAAAAATAATACATGATAAATTGTTGCTCTCGAAACGTACATAAATCACATTACTTTGAAATTTTAATATCTTATAAATTAACTTTAACAAATTAAAATGGCCTTTCATGTTTCTGTGCATACTCCCAAAACATTCACTTCCCATTTTCTTCCAAAATTTACTGCTACTACTAATAGAAATTTAAAAGGATTCGTCTAATGCAGTTTAGATATTCCATTATTAATATATATATATATATATATATATATATATATTAATATCAAGTGTATAACCTTAGAATATAAATGTGTTAAAAACAAAAAAAGTAAGCCGGTACAACTTGTACTGGCCGAAATATTTTAATATTAATTTTATTTTTTATTCTATTTTAATTTGTTGAGTCATGATATATAATAGAGAAATGCGTAAAAAAAAGAAAAAAAGGGTAAGCCGGTTGACATGGATGAATTCTCATATATATAGTCCGACTCTCTCCAGCGAACTGGAATGAGTGGATTAAGAGCGAACCGACTATAACGACGGTTTTTTCCATCGCTATAACATAAATAATCGATTTTCTATGCTATAGCGATCGAAAAAATCATCGTTATAGCCGGTTCGTTGTTAGTTCACTCCTTCTAATTCACTGAAAAAACGGATGATATATATATATCATAACTATATAATTTTGCCCTACCCTACCCTACCCTACCTACCCTACCTTTCTCCATTATTAATATTCTAACCTACCCTACTCTACCCAACCTTTCTCCCACTAGTAAAAGTAGGTGGGTACAAAATCAAGGAAACAAAACCCACTTCTAGGCACTAGTCAACAGTCGAGAGTTGAAACAAGAATTTTTTTAAAAACAATTCTCCTTATTTCTAATCGTCTTTTTCACTGTTGTGAATTAATTTTATAATACTGAAAAATAAAGATACATTAATGAATATCTAACTTATATAATTTTTAGTGCTAGAAACTTTTTTTTTTAGATGTATAGAAGATAAATTTAATTATACGTATGCAAAGTGAAAGAGGGAAAATAGATAGAAATTATATGAGGTATCGTACTTGCTTGCTTTTAAATTTCTCGTTCCTAACCTCCATCTTCTCCATTCTCTCTCAAAACTCTGTCTCTCCCTAGTCTCTGGTATGCCACAAGTTGATCTAGAAGGTTTAGTATCAGTCTGCGGAGGCAGCAGCGATCCCAATATCGACTGTGATCCAGTAGCCGACAAGGCGCAGGATAACCCTGACGTTCATGAAGCCGCCGACGTACCCCCTGATTTCCCGCCAGAATCGTTCTGGTTATCTGGAGACGCCGAATTCGACTGGTTTGATAGGAACGCATTCCTCGAGCGCAAAGAATCAACCAAAGGAAACGCCAACTCTACAAACTTGAATCGCTCTAATTCAAACTCCCAGAGATTTTCAGTAAGCTTAAAATCCAAGGCTGCGATTATCGGCTTGCCGCTTGCCCAAGACTCAAAAGAATAATTATTGTGATAAGCGTAGGAACACTAAACCGACGAATATTCGGTTATTTCCACCGAAAGAAAACTAGATCCGCAGGTGGAGAGAAGAAAAAAGGATTCCGCTCCGCTCTAATGTCGTTATTTCAGTCCGATCGTAATAAACCGGCTGTTAAATTTGATGAACCGTCGGTAAAATCGTCTTCTAGAAAGAGCAGGACATGCAAAAACCGTACGATTCCGTCGAGTGGTGAAGTGGCGGTCGAGCCGTCTGGTTTGGGAGGTATGACGCGGTTTGTGTCCGGTCGTAGGTCGGAGTCTTGGGGTGCTGAAGACAATTCGATTGAATTGCATCTCAATAAGAAGTGGTGGGTCCAGCCGGCGAAGTTGATTTTGGACGTAACAGTGGGACCATATCGTGTGTTGTTGAGCTGACGTGGCAAGTTGAATAACGACCCTTCCCTCGTTATTTCCATATCTCGGCAGGTTTTACATATATAAGTTAATAGTTTTGGGCTTTCATTTCCACGTTAGGTAGTTTAGATAAAATGTAAAAGGAGATTGATATGTTACAAGTAAAATTAATAATTTTATAATATTATTCTCACATGAACAGTAAATAAATTTTATATTTATATGAATTAAAATTTATAAAAATATCAATTCCCAATATTCGTTAGTGCCTTATCTAATCTTTATTGAAATTTTCTATGCCACTTTATCTTATCATATAAGATTTTTAAATTTCATAGTAGTAATTATTAACGCGTCTATTATGAAAGATATTATCCTCTTATTTTTTTTATTTTTTTTAATAATACCTTCATTTAATTTTAAATTTTTTTACTGAAGTCAGAAAAAATAACACTATTAGAATCACAACCACATTTCTTTTTCCCTTCTCTCTTCTCTATTTTATTGTTTCAAGAAAAAATTAGGAGATTAAATAAAACAAAAAAATGATAATAAGTAATTAAGATGTATTATTTGGAGATCAATTTTCTTTAATAATTATGTACTTTCAAATTATAACAAGTAAAATTGGAATTTAATATTTTTATAAAATTTTTCTCACAACGCTCATCTTTATGTGAAAATATCATTTTTTGATTAAATTTTTTGTTACGTAGGGCATGTCGAATAATTAAAAAAGTGAATACGAAAAGTGAGAAAAGAGTAATTTAAAAATCAACTATATAATTACAAGTACTAATTTGATTTCACCAAATTTTGATTTAACATTATGTTTTCCTACCCAATCAAATTAGTATAAGACTGCAAATACTGTTCAAATTTGTAAATTATTCAAAAAGAAAAAGGAAACTTCAAAATAATTTTTATTTTTCCTTCTACCTATTTTATTACAATTTTTTTTTATCTCAAATTTATGGATGATAAATATCTTTACAAATTTTATTAGTACAATTTTATTTAGATATTAAAATATCGAAAAAAATCTCTCAATATATCACACAATTTAATTACATTGATATCAGTCGTGATTTTTATTATTAAATTATTATCCTAATTAAATTAAATTTATTAAAACTTAAAAATTTATCAAATCACATGATTAATCGTATTAATAATATATATGAATTTTCTTAAAACATAATAACCGTAAAATTAGTTGAAATTTTTTATAGTGGATTTATTACTAAATAATTGACATGGTTAAATTTAAACTTATTAAAGCTTGAGTCTCTTAGCTCCATTCGGAATAGAAGTTGAAGCAAATTTTATCAATATAAACACTAATATATAATTCATTACAAACTCAATTAGATTAAATAATTTTTTTATATAATCATAATTAAATAAATTTGCACTCCATTCAAATATTTAGCTTAATAATTAATCAAACCAACCTATAATATAATTCAATAATTTATTATTTAAATAAAAATTTAATAACTAAAATTATCTTCTAAAAATTCTAATTAAATATTTATCCTACATTTAATATTATAATAAATCGTATCCATGTCGCCCGTGTGCTTTGTTATCATAAAAGAGAGAAATCAGAGGTCGGAAACAAAGTTATATTATTTAATCACTTACCATTAGCCTTGTAGCTCTCTGAACGTGCGGCGGCGTCACTCGTAACCAAATCAGAGCAGCACTGATACGCAAAGAGATAAAGCACTTTTGGATTTGAGCGTTGACAAACTGTATTACCAAAATTAACTTCATACTAACCAACTCCCTATTTTACTACTGCCTAAAACATGATGCTATTTATTATGTCTTTTTTTAATAATAATAATAATAAAAAAGGGTACTAAAGTTAGTTGATGAATGTATCTACTTCTTCTTGTTCTCATCATAGAGCTCAACTTTTCGTCCATTAAGCGCCTGTGCAGGCCTTGAATTGTTCTTATATGCTGAATCCAAGGGTGCCTTCAACGCCTCCACTTGTTGTTTTGATATAGACCTCACCTACAATTATGGAAATATATTGAGTATATATGTTAGGCAATTTATTTGTACGTGTTAACGTTGAGACGAATTAGTACGTACCCTGCCGAGAATGTGCCAAAGAACATTTTCGGTGCATGGAGGAAGGGTGTAAGAACCAGTGTATCTGTAATACTTGCGGGTACTTTTCCTGAGTTGCTTGGGGTCTATGGTCCCCAGACCAATATGAGATTCTTCACTGATTTTACATTTTTCTTTACCCAACTCTCCTAATTTACTCTGTATCTGTAATCATCAAAACTTCACAAATTATATATATATATATATATATATATATATAATGTTACTTAATAATTTTCCATAACACTTGCTAATATATAGTATCGTGCGTTGATAAAAACTACCTTAGCGAGTAGTGAATCAGCACTGCCGAATTCGTAGAGAATTGCCACAACAGCGATCATGCTCCCATCTTTTTTAGCCTTGTGAACCAGATGAAGCTCTGCGTCGTATCTGTAATTAATTAGATCCACGATCCAGATCATGAGCTATATATATATATATATATATATATATATATATATATTAGATAGAAATTGACAACCGGCCGGATCTGATCACTATTACATTAAGAATGGAATAGTCCTATATATAAACAACATGCATATATCGGACTTGGCTGTTTTGGGATATATTTAGGAGTATTTGTTACTTATTTTTCAAGTGCCAATTAGTATACAGTGTTCGAATTAGTTGTACAAGTATGAGAGGGAGAGGGAGAGGGAGAAACATACAACTTTCCATCAAGTCGGTGCTCAGAAGGAGTATGCCAGTGCATTTGTAACAGGGAGTAGTTCTTGCCATCTACACTAAACCATCCAGCATTTCCTTCAAAATGCATCTGCAGTTAACAAAAATCTATAATTAAAGCTTATTTGGTTATCCGTAAGCAAAGTTTACGTTGTTGTTATCAAGGTACGTAAAAGAAATAAAATAACCATCTATTACTACATTATATTTTAACATGCATGGTTCTTGATAATACATTTTTTTAAAAATATAATTGTATTTATATTCTTAATTAAGATATTTTTTAGGAAAAATATATAGGAGAAATAATTTAGTTGATTTGAAAACTGGTAAATATTTAGCGTTGATAAAAGAAGAAGGGAAGAATAATTAAGAGAAACCCACCCCAACGTTGAAACCATTGTTAACCAAGGTAGCATTTGCAGGGTAATAGTCTCTGTCTAAGGGCTTCAACTTGTCATTATGCGTTGCTTTGTCCTGCACAATGTCTATTGGAGACTGCGATTTTCCATTGGAGCATGCGGAGAACTTTGGGTTTATGCTTCCCCATTTGTCAGGTCCATTTCCACCAGAATAACCGAATTGAACAACCTCAATATCCTCTGATTGTTAAAAATATTTCAGCAAGAAATTAATATATATCATTATAGTAAAACTATATATATATATAGGGTCTTCATCCACAGCAACCGATTGTTGGGGAGAAACCCATTTTGGCCAGCCGGTAGAGCTTGTACCGGCCTTAGATTATTTTTTTTTATAAGCCGGTACAAGCTCTAACGGCTGGCTAAAATGAGTTGCTTTCCAACAACCGGTTGATGTGGATGGAGACCCATATATATATATATATATATATATATGGATATAAAAACGAACGGAGGGAGGGAGAGAAGTAAAATATATTTACTTTCTGGGTCAGAAGCGGCAAATGTGTTGACGATAACAAGTGAAACTATGAGCAAGAAAGAGAGACAATAAACCGCCATTAATGGACGTACGTAGCAAAACAAAAAGAGACGTATATATATATACGTTTGGCTTGTTTTATTTATAAAGAGATCATGTATATGTATATGTATATGTATATGTATATATAGAAGCTAGCTAGTATTGTTGATAGGCATTTAGTTGTTGATCATAATATAATGAAAATGCAATGCAAGAGCAACTCTTAATTTTTGCTAATTATAGAGGAGAGGAGAGGATATGACTGGATGAGGATTTGTTTTGTTTGGTTCTCTGCAAAAGCCAAACAGCCGCCTGTGCCTCCTCGAAACTTTAGGACCACCTTAGCTTTATGCGAGCGAGCGAGCGAGCGAGTGCGTGCGTGTGTCTCGATCTATTCATAAACATTTTGTACCGTCCGTCCCTTGACCGTTTTCCTTCCTTTCCTTATTTAATTTAACAAAATTACATTACTTCCATGCAATACCACATTTTCCCTTCCTTCCTTATATATTACTAATAATTTGTCCAAAATTCAGCTATGGCAATTGACATAGCTGGCCACAAGTTAGACCCACCACCACTGTGGTCCACTGAGAATATATATCATAGTACAAATCACAAATGTCATTTCTCAACTTTATAAAAGGAAAGGATATAAATGCAAGTAATACACGATATCTTTCTTTATGATGTAAAATAATTAAATTTAACTTTTTAATTAATTTCAATAATACGCTGAAGAAATCGACAAGTACATAATTTAGGTGCAAACATTAATTCCTCAATTTATAATTATTATTTTTTAACAAGCACATTTTACAAATAAATCCGGTGATTTAACTAGAAAGGGTAGTGGCTCATAAATTTTTTCAGAAGAATATAATTTGATCATTTGAAAACAAACCTCTTATTAAATAAATGATACCATATACAAACCTCTCTCTTCCAACATAGATATCTCCTTATTCTTTACTTGGATTTCTATTTGATTCACTAAAGTTATCCCTTCCCTTTATTCTTTACTCCCTAGTTAGCCACAAGGTAGTACTTTAGTTGCTTGAACATGGTGGATCATATAGCTAGTACTCATTTCCATCAGGCTTTTATAAGAATGTTTCACATAAGGATATAATAATAACTCATGAAATGTGCATTACATTGTGTCTGTCAAGTAATTATATTACAGTATCAGTGTTTTGTCAACTGTACCTACCAAGGCAAGTGTAGAATGAAGTTATATTTTAATTCTCCGTCCTGTCCTGTCCTGCCCTGCCCTGCCCTGCCCTGCATTATTATATTTATAGGACAGTGAGAGACGATTCTATCATATTTAGTAGACAGAAAAATACAATCTTACAAGATTATAGAAAAGACTAATAAATCAGGAAAGAGTTTCTTCCTGTACAACACCCAGGTAAACTATGAAATCTATCAGACAGGGTACCTTAACTACAACTACAGTTGATGCATCCGTTTAACTGTTTATGCTTTGACAATAAAGTGAATGAAGTTGATATGATACAATAGCAAAACCTCAATATGCATCAGATAGCCTCAATTCTCAAAGAGCATAAGTTGCTTTGATATACTCCACAATTTCTGCACTCTCAAACATTTGCACCCCAGTATTTGGATCTTCTAAATAAGGTGCCTGCCAACAATAACAAATACAAGAGGCATTATATAATGTGTGGCAGAAAGAGTGTGTGTTCTATTATATTACACATTAATGTTTATGAAAGAAAGAAAAGGGAGTACCTGAAAACGCCAAGTTTTTTGATAAAGTATCTGCCGCTTTGGGCTGCCACGAGCACAACTGCAACATAAAAATTTATAAACATATATGCCAAAAGGTACCAAATATAAGTCACTAAAGCTACACAGAAATGAAATCAGTCGATTTGATTCAACCAAACTAAAGAAACCTTTGGCTTATCTTGTTGCACTGGTGTCAAGTTTCTTCTTTCCACTCCTATATACCCCATACTTCCTATTTAAGTTGAGTATCGGAATTCATTTTAACTCTGGTTGCTAACTACAACCTTTCTCCTCACTTCTCAAAGAGTATCCATCCACTCAAATCAAGCATTGACATAAATAAAAGTGCTCTTTTATGTACTATTTTGGTTCAAAAGTGACCGACTCTTCTGGATTTTCATCAGTTACCAACTATCCACAACACATGTCGGTGTTATAAAGTTTAAGGAAAAACAAAATACCGGAAGCAATTTTTATAGTGCTAGTGTTTCAAAGCAAAGACACAGAACTATGACACTAGCACAAGTTAAAGTACAAAAAACATTTTTTTACTTCTTTCTGTCATAAAATCTGACATATATGACTGCGGTCAGATTTTAAAAGACAAAATCGTCCACAAGTGTAATAAATATGTAACACTAGATAATTTAACAAGAAGCAAGATTGAGATATATGTACTTTACCTACGGAGAATGTGTGGTAGCTCAAACTCTACAAGCACCTCACGCACAACTTTGCAAAATGGGGAAGCCTGAAAGAGAGAATAAATTTATCATCTATCAGAATATATAGTTTTCATCTTTCTTTTTGTTTTGTTTGCTGTATTCTCTCTTTCCCCTCATGTTTTTTTTTCATTTTCCCTTTTTCTACTATGCACATTTATACATACATACATATATATATATATATATATATATATATTTGTATCTATAATCCAATATGTATGTTGGGCCATGATATATCAGGTCCGGTTTGTATGGTGGGCTGCAGTCTACATGAGGTTGTTTAAACCCATGTAGGATTCTGTTTTGGTAGTTGGAGTATTTTAAAGAATCAATGATTCCTAATTATATTTGGTTTCTAAATCTAGAAGGAGATGTTGGGATTTGAACCAACTTCCTTATTTTTAGGAGAGATCTTATCTATTAAGGAATTATAGCTAATGAGGAACCCTAATCCAATACGGAGGACTCTGAGAAGGTGGTGAGATCACTATAAATACAAGGCTTTGCACTGATTCTAAGGTACACACAACTCATTATTATTTTTCAGCACTTGAGCTTTTTACCTCCATTGTTAAACTTTATTCAGCCTGTACTTATTCTCACACCAGAGCTATTCCCCGGCGGCACAAGCCGTCAAGCTTTTGGTGTGCTTACCGTTTCTGTGCAGAATTGGACGCGCTTTTGGTAATTGAGGCACGTGAACGAATCTTGACGTTAACACATACACATACACATACACATACATATACATATACATATATATATGTATATGTATATGTATATGTATATGTATCTATAATCATGTATGTGGGATTCATTTTCAGCCTATCCCAACTATTTTGCGATAAAAGGTATCCTGAGTCGAATCGAACAGTACCTTACTCAGATTCTACTCAAAACTTTTTTAAGTTACTCAAATTCGTACTCGAATTTGAATAAAATTTTGACTCCAATTCAAATTCGACTAGTTTTATTGTACTCGAGTTTGACTCGACACGTTTTTTAATCGAACTACTTGCAAACATTTGAGGCATACATGAATTAGAACTAGATCATTTATATTATGATAATGTATATACAATTAACTCAATCAAGTAGTTGAAATAATTAAAATCTGAAAACTTCAAATTAGATCTCTAGCCTTGTAAAAAAAATTATGAGATGATATTATCACTCTTGAAATAATTAATGAACTACTTCCAATTCTAAAAGTATTTGAAGAATTTAATTGTTAAATAATATATATTAAATAAATCGAGTATACTCGATACTATACGAGTAAGGATCAAACTTATACGAGTAAGGATCAAACTCGTTTAAGTATGTATCAGTGAGGTAAGGAAAATTCGATACTCTAAATGAGTAAACAATGGATAGCTCATATTCAACTCGTACAAGTGCCTGACTATCAAAATTGATTCGACAAATTTGAGTCTAGCTTGAAAAGAGTTTTTCGAGTCGATCCCAAACTAGGGTTTTGAACCACTCGGGTTCATTTTCAGCCCTACATATAACGTCGTTATTATTGAATTCTCTCTGTAGACCACTTGTAATGGAACACAAAATCAAATATGCTTCAGTAATCCGCAATCTAACCTCGTAAGCCCATAGTTCAAGAGGTCTCGGAGGCAGTTTTGATGGTGTATACGAACCTCCCTGCAGAAACAACAGTAGAGACTTTTCAGCGCTACAAAACAAGTGTATAATACCCACATGGATACAACTAACAGAGAAATTATGTGTAATTTACTAACTAACGCTGGACAATTTAATTGTCACTTATGTTAGTCATATGACTGGTACATCAACTTCATAGTTTGGAATACTTTTAGGAAGATAATATAGATGTCATATACATAAGTTACACCCAGTAGTAGGAATCTATTTAAACAAGTTGTGAAATGTTCAACACCAATTATACTTTTCCCATGCGACCAATCATAGCGAAACCTTCAGTCAGAGTCTGCAACAGAACAAGCAATAAGCACTTAATACATCTATTCAACCTTTTACTATACTTGGATAATAAATATGGTGAAAACGCATTATGCTAACCGTTAGTAGACCAAGCGACAATAACAAAGGGACTTTTCCGTCACCTGCACAGAAGGAAACAGCAGAAGACATGCATAAGATCGTTAGTAATCACTGCAAGAAATCGGAAAGATGGGCAGAAAAGAAAAACCTTTCAAGAAAAGAGAAAAAACAACTAAAGTTTGTTAAACTCGCAAAAAATTCCCATTCTAAACACTACTATTGTTAAATACAAGTAAAAAATTATTGAAATGCTTGTCCACAAGATGGACCTAAAGTTAACAGAATCCAGACCAGGAATTGAAGATTTGGAATCAGAGTTTTCAAGACTATTCAGATTCCATAGTCCTACAGTGTTTTTATTAGATTAAAATGAGAAAATGCCAAAATTGAGAATGAAAGTAGCTAAAGATAACAATAGATATTATGATATGTAAGCTCTTAGATGGGTAATTGATTCATAATTATAGCTGTGAACAATCAAGATAATTTAAATACTCACTACACACCATATTTCCCGACTAGATACTTGATTATGTCATCTGATTCATACATTGCAACTCCTGTGTTTGGATCCACCTGCAGAAGAAGATAATAAGCTTAGCACCCATTCCAACAAACCCTGCTCAATATAAGATGAATCGAAGACATAAATGTAAAAGGTATCAACTACAACTAATGTTTGAGAAAACAGCACATGGAGTTTCAGAATTCCTTACGAATCAAGAAGTGGACAGACTGGATAACTAAGTTATAAACTTCTTCCATTTTTTTGAGAAATTATGAAGTAAAACTTCTTCCCAACTGAATCCAGAAGATTGGGGACATCATAATCCCTGTGAATTGGTACAATCAATTATTAAACTTAAGTATCTACAATTTTTTTCTCTACTCAGTCAATGTGTCCCCCCTTATACATTCCAAGATTATATTAGAATTCAATCAGAAAGGTACTCACCGCAAGCCGAGCAGAATCCCTATAGGTGAATGTTGTAATCATTGGGAGAGATATATATGAAGGGGGTAAGCATCCCCACCTTGATTTTTGACGAGAATAATTCCTAGTATTTAACATAATTAATTTCAAAGACGATGAAGTTTGATGATATAAAAAATTTCCCGTTTATTTTTGGAAAAAAGTGAACTAAAAGTCTAAAATTAACAAGATTTGCCATAGCATAGCTACTGGTTAAGTTTTATAATTTAGAATCCTTCTAAGCCACTAGAATCTAATGTACAAAGTTACAACTGAGCATGTTGCAGATAATTGATTTCGACTCACTGCAAGTAGATGCTATTTGGGTCTAGATAGGAGTTGGGAATCATACATTAAGACCCTCTTATTGCTCTATCAATCAATCAGGAGATTTTTGTGTTTCAAATGATTTAGATTCCTATATTTTTGCATTTTATAATACAGCCTGAGCTTCATAAATAATTAGCCCTTCCAAGATTAATATTGACTAGAACAAAAGGAATGCAAGAGCCGAGGCCCGAGAGGCAATGAAAAGAAAAAGATTAGCAGTATATGCATGATATTTAAAGACTGTGCAGTCAGAAAATCTCTTCTTGGTCTCTCAAGAAAGTTCTCTCGAAGCATGCAATTGTCGACATTAATTTATATATATTTAGGACATTAATTTATATTATATTTAATATTTCCTAGTTAAATCTCTTCTCTTTCTTACAGGTCTCTCTTTATTACAAGAAAGGGACAAAATATAAGGAATATCCTCAAACCATGTAAGGGAATTGCTTTTTTCCACCCAACTGAACAGCCTTTTGACGGAAATTTGGACCATTTTTTGGGCATGGATAATACAAGACATCAAGATCCAACACAGCAAGCGATTTCCCTAACCTGTAATTCAACAACAGAAAGAATGTATAGCATGTGAAACCCAGTGAGGTGCCCACCAAAACTTCAATTTTATTTGCCTGAAATATATTTAAATTGGGCATTAGGTCTGTGAAAAAAATGTGCACTCTTACAATTGAATTTCTTCCAAAAGCAAGTATATATTTCATAAAAGAAACTTGTCCCTCAAGAAGCCAAAAATATGAAGCCTAGGTTGATGTTAATTGTTACCTTCCGACAAAATGGGCAGCTAAAGTTTCCACGCGTTCCATGAAAATCCACAGACAGAGAAAGCAACAGATGCATTCAGTCTTAATTAATCACCATGAACCGAAAAGTTACAGGGGAAACCAGAGAAGAGATAAAGGGTATAGAAGTGTAAAACTGATAGCAAGCATTTACATACATAGTGCCTGTGGCATTCAAAAATTAATAGAAAAGAAACGAGTATTGAGGGTTTAAGTACCTTTCAAACTCATATATCTCAATAGGCATCTTAGGGCGTGGACCCAATTTTGAAGTCTCTTTCACCTTGAAACCTGTTTAACCACAACCAAAAAGTTAATTATAGTATATTTGACTTTAAACTGCATGTATTATATAGTATCTTATTAAAAGATTATAATTTTTCCTTTGAGCTGATTCAAATAGAACTTCCTCAGAAATTCAAGCAGGCATTTTTGTTGCATATACCATTTAAATTTTTTTCTGAAAAGTAGTTGAAAATCCTAGTCAAAATACAAACAGTTATGCATGTAACAGAACAAACAACAGGTTACTAATTCAGAAGAACCTGTCATACTAATTCAGAAGTAGGATATGGTATATCAATTAAAACTGATAAGTCAAGCTTGCTGAACATGGTTCAAGTTTCAGCCACTATGATTAGTATACATAGTACAGTTACTGAATCAGTAATATGTCAATTTGGCCAGTTTTATTTAATCTTTAGATCTTAAAAAAATTATTTTTCCTCCTTTTGATCTTGTTCTTTTTTATTTTCATTTTTAGGTTTTCTTCCATTACTTCACAAATTCTCATGCTCCTCAACCCAAAGTTCACAGGATAATATTCGGTTAGATAAAACATAATTAAGGAAGAGATTTGTCAACAACAACCAGCAATTTCCAGTGCATACTGGTCAGATGAAATCTCATCCTTGGAAACGAATGATGGAGAATACCTGCAACATTAACACCCAATAAATAGAAATTCAGTAACCCTAAAAGGCTAAAAGCATTTGAAATAACATTTGAAAGTTAGGGAAAATAAAAACTTCCCATCCCACTTCAATAAAGCATAATAGTGTAATAGGATGCATATATGTGTTTCTTAAACTGTCAAGCCAGCAAAACTTCACAGTAAATTTTTTCTCAAGTTCTTATCTAACATTATTTATTTCTTAACTTTGCAAGCTACATTGTAAATGATCAAACCCCTAAGATCACTTTCCCCTTTTGACTTTCTTATAGAATGTAAAAGTTGTTAAAAATATTGCATCTCATTCCTCTAATAGCATAAAATATTCACACAGTTTATTAATTAATTCATTGCTCATAATGGATTGTATCTGAAGTATCTTAATAAGTAAATTCTACCCAATTCACCAAACTCATGTTTAGTCTCACTTATATTAGAAATAAGTTAGTTAATTCCAAGCAAGTGGAGTTTTAAATTTTTTAAATAAAATATAAAATTATTTATGCGCAACAGTCATTCTCATTTCAAGTTGAAGTTAACGAAAATCAGAAAAAGAAAAGAAAAGGCAAACAAAACAAGTTAAATCATAGGAAATTTCATACCCTGAAACAACAACACCGGTGCCCAGACGAAAAATCAAGGCCAAAGAAGCTCCCAAAATGTCGAAAAGCTTATCGGGTCTGATGAAAAACCGCTTCGGCTGGGGAGGCTTGAAATTGGGCGGAGGAGAGAAAGAGGGAGTGGTGGGAGACGAAACGCCTAATCGTGGTGGTTCTTCTTTGGAAGTGACAGCTGGCGTTTCTGCTGATGACCTGACATAACAAACTCTACTATTTGGCTCTCTTCTGAATCTAGAAAGCGGACGGGAGATTGACGGATGGCGTGAAGTTAAGAACTCCGGCCATGCTACGCCGGCGAAAAAGAGTTGAAGAAGAGCAGCGCTAGCTGGTAAGTGTGTTTGTAATACTGTACTACTACTACTACTACTACTACCTTATGTTACATGTGTAATGTGTGGTCAGCAGAGGTACAGGTTAACGCGGTTAGAAGGGGGTTTAAAGTTGTCCAAGGAATTAATGTAATTTATTCTTACTTAAAATTCTCAAATTATTTATATTAAAAAAAATTTATTTTTATAAACCGACATACAATATATTAAAGAAAAAAAAATATTAATATAAATTTAAAATATTTTTAAACTCAAAATTAACATAATTTTTTTTAATTTTATTTAATACAATAATACACCAATATATGTATACATTTTTATCGTAACAAATATTGCATATATAAGATATAAACTTTTATTACAATAATTAATACAATATTTGTTATAATCAATCACCATAACTGAATCCACTCTATATCTCTTGATTACTTACATATCTTCGTAATTTTTTTTAGTTAAAAGTGATGTAGTAGTAGTAGTAGTATTCTACTTTTGGGACAAAAATCTCATTCATTAAAAACTAGTTATATGCACTCATTTTTGAGTTGTCTGATTTTCAGGACAATACATGAACTTTTGTCTTTTGATAATAAAACAGTTCACCAGCTTGAATTAATTGGGTGCATTTCTCCATCAAACATCAATAGGTAATCTCCACTTGTCATCAACAGACAACAATAGGTAAGATTTACATCTATTTTATTGGAAGCTAGCAAGTTTTTTTCTACCTCCATCCACGGCTACACTATTAAGTCGTGGTCTGAATTGCTGAATCGGTCAATCATTCAGACGATTTGAATTCCATGGTTTATTGTCATTTTTTTGACTGAATGAATTTTTTTATATATACAATATTAACTATTATATTAAGTAATATTAAATAAATTTACAATAAATTTAAATTTTTTTAGAGGTAAAATAATAAAAATATATTATTCAGATGTTTCAGACATGTCCAGATTCGACTCATTCAAATTCAATTTTATCAAACTCACCAAAGTTGGAGTATTAGTCAACACCCACCATGCCAATTGCCATGCATCATTATTGCCTATTTCTAGTAGAAATAGGCCTGTACTGTATGTATCATATTCAGGGCCAACATTTTTTCCATTTCTACAAAACTAGAAGTAGGCATAGTTTTGATAGTGAAAGATAAAATAAGTAACAAAAGCAAAAGTGTTTTTGTTTTATATTATGTCATTATTTTGTTAACAAAAACGATGTAAACAAGAACAATATTCATCACGTTTTATCAAACAAAATTATCTTTGGAAAACAACAATAATCACGTTTATACTCTAATCAAACAGCTAAATGCATATTGGAATTAAATCTCTTAGCCTCTCTCTTTCCTATATTATTATATGAATAAAATACTCATCAAACTAAACTTGTCGGCCATCAGTAAGTAACTATCTACTTATCTAAGCCTACTTTATCACTAATCAGTTTGACTCAATATTCTGAAGAGCTCCAAGCAGGTCAGGCCAAGGTCAAAAGTGGCATGAGGCCCAATTGTAATATCATAATACTACAAGGGCAATCTCCTAATAATCTTCTTATAAGTACAACAGAGAGTTGTCTTGTTCCCCTTGACAAACACACGCACTAGTCTGACTAAAAAACTCTTCTTGAGCAAAGCACCTTAACAGAAGCATGGGAAATTGTTTAGCTCAGCAAGAAAAGCTCGTCAAAACAGATGGGGAAATCCCTGAATACAAAGCACCCCTGAGAGTGCATCAACTGTTACCAAAATATGCTGGTCATGCAATATCTGAGACAGTTCCGGTGACCCGGCATCTCCGGCGAGACGATGACATGCCACTTCCGGTTCCTTCGCCGGAATTTGACAAGAAGATGCTCCGGCATTCAAACGAGAAAAATGCAGTTGTGAGGATTAAGCTGGTAATTAGTAAGCAAGAAGTGGAGATGATGTCAAGTAAAGGAGTTGTTTCGGTTGAAGATATAATTTCTCAGCTTCAAAACAAACAAAGTGCGAATTCGGTAGACAAATTGGATAGTCAAGGCAATAGAAACCGTAAAGGATGGAAGCCCGTATTACAAAGTATACCTGAAGTGAACTAGTTATTGTTCCTATATATATATATACTTATTTTTTAGCTTAACAAATTAAAGAAAAATCTCAATGTTTCAAGTCACAGACAGTAGTTTGGGGGTCAAGCTTACCTATTCCCAAAAAATAAAAATGGAAAAGATAAAGAAAACACATGCAACTAATGCAGTATAATTTTTTACATTGTAAAAATTCATAGCTAGAAACATAATTAATGGTCAAATTCAGTTATGCCAGCAGATATCAAAGAACATCTTTCTAACACACACACACACATATAGGAGCATCATAGTCTTGACTAACTCAAAAGTTCCGTTCTCTTCAACATGTTGAGCAATCCAAGAAACTAAAAAAAAGCTTGTTGACCAATTGTTACAAATTAATGAAAGAACCGATGAACGGTTTGGCCATAATATATAGCTACATCACTGTTGGCAACTAGAAGAAAGCAAGAAGACAGCATTATTGAATGTTGCAAATCTTTTCTGTTAACAATCAAAAGTGCAGTTTCCAACTTAATATATTAACGTCGTCAAAGTTTAAACAAGCTGTTCCTTATGCTAGCTGTATAAGCTGATTCTATCAACGCCAAATAGCTCGACTGGATTCAACAAAGACTTAGGTAAACTAAGGGGATTTCATCAAAGTTGTTTCTAATTAGCTATATTCAGAACAACATCTTCTGTTCAATCCATGAGAATCAAATATTCTCACTACCATTGATACACTTTACTATGTCCTCATAATAATGCACTTTTCAGTATCCTATACAAATGAGGAAAGTTGATTACAGATAACAAATCAATATCAGAAAACAAGTATAACTTAACTTTAAGAAAGCTTTATAGTACATATCTAAAGTCATATAACAACTTTAAGGCACCATAAAAGCGGAAGGAAGAAACTTAGTAGAGTTTTAGCTGGAAGATCATTGTTCCAAATATCTGTGGTAAAATTCTTCGAATTTGGTTAAGCATTGAACTGCTACACACACAAACACATATATTAAACATAAAGCATAATTTCTTCAAGGATTTTTTTATTAATAAGTAATTTTGCAAATAAAAATAGTAATATAACAAATATTATTAAGCAAAATTCCAGAGCATCTCTTTCCAGATTGATTTTGGCTGGACAATGATCCGTCTCTTGAGATTTGTCTAAACATTTAAAGCTGCATTTATATGGTTGCAGATGATACATTATCACAATACACAAGTCAGTTTTTATATATATACAATCAATATCAACACTGAAAGTAATTACATAATTGTTTTTATCCGAATTGGCCATTTACTATTTTTTACTTCTAACATTCAAGTTGCTTGATCATTGTAGAATGACCAGCTATTCCTGTTTCCTTTCCACTTCTAGAGAAATCTCATTACGACGTGTAAATGGAAGTGTAAATGGTGGATTGTACTGCATCAATGGAAAAAGTACATCACTACCCAAAACAGTACAGTAACTGATAAGGTCTATCTCTTAATGACAATCTTTTATATATTACCTCGCCCTGGAAATGAGTCATATATATATATATATATAGACACGCTTAAGGTTTGCATTTGACACACTTGGACATAATTTTTTGAACTAATAAAGTTCACTCTTTGAAGTTTAATACTGAAAACAAATTCTAAAATATTATGTCCAAGTGCGTCCAATACAAATCGTAATATTTGGGGGTTAAAAGTTAACAAAAGAAATAAATGAATGAAGTGCTACTTTATTTATATTTATGCAAATCACCTGTGCAACTTCCACTGACGCTCCTGCTTTAACTTGAAATTCATTGTCATTCTTTAATGTGTTTCGAAGTACTGATTCACGCTGCTTAACTTCTTCATCAGTAATAAAACCTGACTCAATATAGAAATAAGTAAGAATGGTCCAGTAATTCATGAGTCTCAACTAATGTCAAAGGTAATCTCCTGTTTTCAAATTCTTGTTAGCAAATGTAAAAACTTCTTTACCAACTAAGGGCAAATACACAAACTAATTAGTCAGCGTCACATATGCATGACACACACACACATATATTAGAAAATAACAGCTTCATGCAAAAGCAAAGACAAAATTTGTACAGTATAATGCACATACCACAAACTGAGCACTATTGGCCTTTCAAAAAGTGGATTTGATATTTTCACTTTTCAGACGAAGATAATCAAGAAAACTTGTTAAGTGCAAGCAGTTGACATATAATAGTGGTGGAGTGAGATGGACAAACCTGAAAAGGCGACAACTGCCACAATTTTTTGTGGAACCTCTTTGATAGTCACCGATGGATCTTGGGCAATGGCAAGTTGGATCCATACTTTGAGGGCATGACAAATGACATTTTCCACTTATTTTGATCTTCCAGCTGAAAAATTAATTATCTGATTAGTTCAAGATAAATGTCAACAAAAAACAGACCATTTTCAATAAAAGAAAATGGATATTGCTACACGAGCATAGTCCATTCAGTAGGCCAAGAAGAAATTCACTCCACGAGTTCATCTTATTGACAATTTGAAAGCAATTAAGTTGAATCTAGCTCAACCATCATAATCCCATTCTGACAGTTCACAAAAGGCCATGCAGCAACAAATGTTAATAAAAGTTTTGTGGTTAAATGTTTGACATTATTAAATTCCTCCATTTTTTGTTATCTGGTTGGGCTGATAATCCTAAAAGTAGGAGGAAAATATCGTGTTCAAACAGGATTTGATAATGGAACCAAAGAAGGGGCTAGGATTTCACTTCAATGGGGGAAAATATTTGAAAACCTGAGAAGTCAAAGGGGAAAAAATCGGAAGGAAGGGGAGCAGATTTCTATAGTAAACACTCGTCAGGCACCTGTAATAATAGAAGTAGCATATATACTACTCCTACATTCCAAAATTAGAGAAAAATTTGTAAAGCGGCAACTTTTAAGGAAAACTTTAGCTTTCCACACTTAGCCCAACCCTGATTAGAAATGTGGTAATGGTGGCATGATAATACTCATGTTAGTTCGTAGTCTAAAAATAGAAATGTATAAATCTAGGAACGGTCAAAAATGAAAATGCATCTCTAATTTTGGAATTGAGTGATATTGGAAATTCTTTTTCCCAAATAGGTCAAGAGGGGAAACATTAAAATAATATAAGAAAAACATTAAAATAAAAAATTAAAATAAAAATGAAGAAAATCTCAGCAAGTATGACGGAGTTCATTATACATGTCAGCACAAACACAGGTGAATTACCTAATTAACATTTCTTTTGATACATAATTTCATATAAGAATTAACAACATGAGGCGTTATAGACCCTACAGAGAAATGAGCCTTGTAAATAAAACTTACCCTCCTAGTTATTACAGGAGTTGTCATCTCCAATTTCTCCCCTTCAGATTGAGTTCTACGAGTTAAAACAGGTGTAGTCATCTCCATTTTCTCCTTTGTTGTATTCTGGGAAAAAAAGTAAGAAATGAGTGCAGAAAAGAGAGTTGTTTATATTAAAATGATAAGTATTTAATCCATTTTGATAGTATCTAATAGAAACATAACCAGTACCTTACCAAACAGGTATTCAGCCAATACATTGAATGATTGAGATGCTCCATTGAAATCAAATCCATACTTCCCAGGCATCGTGGTCTCAGCAATAAAGTAAGGCTGATTCACAGTCACAACCTTATTCTTGATACACATTATCTTAAGGAGAAGGATACAATTAAAATGTAAATAATAACAATTACCATGAAAAAGAGAAGATACAATTTTGCATTAAGTTAACAGGAACATCATCAAAAAATAATGTTCATCATAAAGCTATAATTTTTAGATGACCATATGATTATATCAAAAGTGTTAGCAAACTAAACCAAATTAATAAAGTCTAGATTGTTCATGCATTGTCACTAAGAAATTGTTGGTTTTTTGTATTGTCTCTTGTTTTCTTGTGCGACTCTTAGAGAATTGTAAAAGTATTTATTGAAAGTGTAGGGGGCATTAATAGAATTATGTATGTTCATGTTCCTTTGATCTATAAATAACTCTCATGTAATCGGTTGGCAACAAATGAGTTGAATTAAGTATTTTAAGGTTTAAACAATCTTCCTCACTTTTCTATTTTTATCCTCCATTGCCAATAAATTGGTATCAGAGCTCGAGTCCAGCAACTTTAGTAACAGGAATAAAAGGAAATTTTCTTGAGGCTTTTGCTTAATTGGCTCCACCAGTTTCTTATGGTTAAAGTTTCAGCGCCCATTACGAGGAAGTAAACTTCCACACTTTCAACCTTGGTGCAGATAGAACACAACCTTCAACCTCAGTGAAGCTATTACTATTTGAAGCACCACAAGTACGCAACATAGGCTCTGCAGAATAATTGTTGATTTTCAAAGCAACGTCGTGATGGCAAATTCAAACAATCTAGTTTCTCTAATTTCTCGCTTCAATGGAAAAGACTATGATTATTGGAACCACAATATGAAGGTATTATTGAAGTCCTTAAAGCTGTGGAGCATTGTCGAAGATAGCTATGAAGAACCATAAGCTGAAGAGGGTTTTGTCACAAACCCAAAAAAACTGACACAATCCAAGTAGGAGACCAAGTAGGAAAAGGAAGGAAATTCAAGTTTAAGAAGTGTTGATATTGTTTTGGACATAACTTTTGATTCGTTTGGAGTTACGGGGCCATAATATATCAAAACGAAACTAGCGACGAGCCCTACAAATCGCATGGCCTTTGGCCATGGTGTAAACTGTTTGAAGCCCAAAAAAGGTCTGAAAAGAGACGTTTTGGTCTTCCGAAGTTTTTCTAATTTTTTAAATTTAGTTGGATATTTTCGTAATTTCATTAGTCCTTTCATAATTAGGTTTTCCAGCTTATTTTTTAGTATTTATATGATATTTTCATGTGTTTTAAGGACAACTCATTATTTGTTATTACAAAGTACGTAGATTCAATTCCTGTTGTTTCGATTCTCTTTATCGTCTTTCACTATGTCAAAAACATCCTAAATGATAAAAGAGAGAAGGATAGCAAGGCGTTCTTCCAAATTTATCAAGCAATTGAAATGCCAATATTTGTGAGAATTTCGAGGACAGAAAATTCAAAAGAAGCTTGGGATATTTTGCAATCAATATATAAAGGTGAAGAAAAGGTAAAAAAAGTACAACTCCAATCTCTGCGGTTAGAATTTGAGAAGTTGCAAATGCAAGAAAATGAGACTATTGTTGATTATTTTTTAAGTGTCACTTCAATTGTTAACCAAATGGCAACCAATGGGGAAGTTTTACAAGACCAAAAAGTAGTTGAGAAAATTCTTCGAAGCTTACTTCAAAAGTTTGATTTTATTGTGGTAGCTATCTAAAGAGTCCAATGATGTGTCAAAACTTTCTTTGGAATATTTGCAGACTTCTTTAAAGGCACATGAGTTCCGTGTTAATCAAATAAATCCACATTCTAATGATCAAACTCTCAAGTCTGAAATTAGGGGAGGCCGAGGTGCTCCCCGTGATCGAGGTCGTGGACATGAAAGAGGTGGCTTCCATGGAAACAGAGGTAGAGGCTCTAACTTTCATGGCAATGGAAGAGGCTCACCAGGTAACAATAATTATTTTAAGGAGTCTTCAAATGAGTATTCAAATAATTATCAAAGAGAAAGAGGTCGTGATATTAATTAAAGAGGGAGAAAAAGTTGTATTGAATGTTTTCATCGTCATAGGTTTGGTCATAAAATTAGTGAATGTTGGTTTGCACCATCTAACAAAAAAGAATCTGAATTGGTGCATAAAAATGAATCAGTTGAGAAAGATTGTTTAGAGTCATTATTGTTTGTCAAGAAAATGGATAATCATGTGAATAGTGGTGCCAACAAATATATGACAGGGAATAAGGATTTTTTAACCTGATGGACTCAAATGTTGGGCAAATAAAAATTGGAGATGCTAGAGCCTATACATTTAAAGGAGTTGGAAAAGTCAATTTCAAAACAAAAATGGAAATTTTGAAAAAATGACAGATGTTTAACTGCCACAAGACCAGATTTAATGTTTGTTGTTAGTATGATTAGCAGATTCCTCACTCAGAATATTGAGAAGCAGCAAAAAGAATTTTTCAATATGTGAAAGGCACAGTTGATTATGGAATTTTCTGTGAAGCTGGAGTTTCAATTAATTTTGCTGGATTCACAAACAATGATTTTGGAGGAAGCGTTGATGATAGCAACAGTACTTTATGTTATGTTTTCAATATTGGAAGCAGAGTTATTTGTTGGAGTTCAAAGAAACAACCAATTGCTAGAGTTTCAACAACTGAAGCTGAATATATAGTTATTGCACATGATGAATGTCATCTAGTTTGGTTAGAAGGAATTTTGAAGTATCTCAAGCAAAAACAAGAAGCTGATCCAACTTTGTTTTTTGATATCACTTCAATAATTTTAGTTACCAAAAATCCAGTTCTTCAAGAAAAGAAAGCATATTTGCATTCGATATCATTTCTTAAGGGAACTTGAGAATGATGGACTTATTTATAACAAATATCGTAAAACTGGAGAGCAGCTAGCTGACATTTTTACAAAGCCTGTTACTGGAGAAGTATTCAAGAGGCACATAATTATGCTCAGAGGGAAGAATAAATTTGGTTTACAAGAGGCCTTGTTAGCAAACTAAACCAAATTAATAAAGTCTTCTAGATTGTTTATGAATTGTCTCTAAGAAATTGGTGGTTCTTTGTATTGTCTCTTTGATTTATTGTGCGACTCTTTAATAATTGAAAAAGGTCTTTATTGAAAGTGTAGGAGGCATTAATAGAATTATTTATGTTCACGTTCCTTTGATCTATAAATACCTCTCATATAATCAGTTGGCAGCAAGTCAGTTGAATAAAATATTTTAAGGTATAAACACTCTTCCTTACTTCTCTATTTTTTCTCTCAATTGCCAATAAAAAGATTATTCACTACATATCCCAGTTTACCAGCCTGAATAGGTCTCAATAGCGAGTTGCAACCCAAATTGGAATATGATATAGACATTAGCCATAAAGATAGAAACATAAATTAGTTTCATACGAATAACTTATGACTTGTTTGCCAGGAGACATCCTCCCTCACCATTTGCAACTTTATCTATCTTATAAACAATCAAGAAACATTACACAGAGAAGAATCAAACCTCAACTTGTCTTATCTCATACTTGTCTTTGCGGCTCAAAACCTTGAATTTCACGGTTTCAAGATCCGGAACTGTAAATACAATCCAAAATTGACAATAAACCCACACGAAACCAAAATTCCACTCAAGTGTCAAAAATAACCAATTTAAACAAACACCAAACAGAAAGATACCTGACCTGACATAAGAGCTTCCTCCAAATTCTGAACCTCAAACCTCCGTGGAAAAACGTATTTCGCAGTCTCGGTAGCCAAATCCATTAAAACTAGAACAAAGGAAAACCCAAAATGAGAGCCAGTTATCTAAATAGGTAACTAAACTGAAAGGAATTAGGAATGGAAATAAGAAATGGTGGAATTTTTTTTCGTGTTAAGAACATTTACGTCGCTGAGAGATAGAAGAAGTTTGGGAGACCAGAGCGAGTATGAGAGAGACTCGAGCTTCAAGCGGTGACATGTTTCTGGCTCTTCTCTGTGGAGTAGTAATACTAGTTGTGCCGATTGAAGTTTTATCAGTTGCCATGGGTATGATCACCGTGGTGGATGATGATGGTCTATTACTATTACTATTACTATTAGGATATGTTAGATACAGAGACTGAGTGATCACAGAAGGACGAAGCATCTTGGTTCTTCTGTTTCTGTTCGTATTTCTCCTGCTGTATGAAATTCGTGGTTAGAGTTGTTCTAAAGTTGCTATTTAAAGGACCTATTGCCGTATTTTTCAATTTAGCCCTTGCACTATGTCCGTATATAAAAGAGTCGAGTGTATAATTATCATAAATATATAGTACTTACTTCCGTTCCAAATTAATTGTTGAATTTTAATTTTTTAAAATTAAATTGATCATTTTTAAAATTAATATTTTTATTATTTTTGTAAAAATATAGGTGAAAAGATTATAACTAAAAGAAAGTATATACAATTTATTAGTAATCCTAATTTTTATAATTTTAGAAATATATTTATATATGCTTAATTATTAATTCTAAGAATAATCAATTTGACTTAAAAAAGTCAAAATTGAGCAGTTAATTTAAGACGGAGGGAGTTTTATTTATGAGTCAATTATATTTTTTATTATTTAAATTTATTCTATTTTTATCATTGCTTCTTATAATTCAAAATCAGCACATACACCCCACCTAAAATCTGGTGTTAGCCATGGATTTTGGACGAATTTGATAATTGATATTAATATAAAGAAATATTTTAAATTCATTTATCTAAAATTATTGAAAGAAGATGAAAAATAATTTTTTTTTCAAAATCTCTTTTATAACATTATAATATTTATTTTTCATTCAGTGAAAGTAATTTTACGAAACTATTGTATGGACTATGGAGTACTTCCGCTTTAGAAAGTTGAATTAATTGGTTAATTCTAAAAAGTTGTAAGAATAACGCCTCTATTGCTTTTTCAAAATTTGCCAGAATTTTTCAATTAAGTAAGCTAATTCTAAGTCAAAAAAAGGGCGAGGATAAAATCGTAACTTCGGAACCTAATCCTCCTCTTTCCTCATCACTGAACTGAGGTCCAGCCGTCCAGGCCAAACAAGTGTTTACTCGCTTGTAAAAATCTCTCTCTCTCGACCATAAATTTTAATGGCGGAAGGCCTAAAAATTTTGGTCTGAAACTCTAAGTAAAACCATATAAATGGCTTCCATATCCACATGTTTCACCATAACATCCAAGTTCCAATTCCACTCTTTTAGGAGTCAAACTTCACTTTTTCTTCAGAAGAAATCATGTATTCGATACAGTAGAGGCTCTAGTATACCAGTAATTAGGGCGAGTGTCGATGTCGCCCCGTTGTCAATTAAACCAGGCGGCATCATCGAGACTGATAAGCTTCCGTCGGATGTTCGGAAACGGACGATGGATGCCGTTGATGCTTGTGGGGGGAGAGTAACAATTGGTGACGTGTCTAGCAAGGCCGGGATTAAGTTAAATGAAGCTCAGAAGGCCTTACAGGCTCTTGCTACTGATACTAATGGCTTCTTGGAGGTATAACTTATTTATTACTTCCCCATCCCACTAAAAAAGATAATTTCAAATTGTGATGTGAATTTATAGAAGGCCTTACAGGCTCTTGCTGCTGATACTAATGGCTTCTTGGAGCTATAACTTATTTATTACTTTCCCCGTCCCACAAAAAAAGCCAATTTCAAATTGTGATGTGAATTTATTTTAATTTTAAAATATCAAAATTTGTACTAGTTTACGATTGACTATTGCATTAATCATAATCAAATAAATTTACATCAATTTTGGTTTTTAGGATAGGACCTTTTTTGAGGAACAGAGTATTTCATTTGTTATTATGCTTTTAGTATATTTTTTTCATTGTTTGTATATTTAAAATGAAATTGGATTGAATTTTTAATAGTCAGAAAAGCCTTAGATGTTGCAATCAAGGATTTTGAGTCTTTTGACCGTACAAATGACAAAATAGGGTTCAAAACTCTACACAACATGAATCTTTTAATCGAAGTAATGAACTTTTTTAAGTATTGTGTTACAAAGTCTTTAAATTTCAATTGACGGAATTGATAAGTTAGTAACTAACTGTTAATAACTTGATATCATGTAGTGTGCTTTGAGGGTACCCTTTGCACAGCCGGCCCCAAGTTAGTTGGAGAGTTGCAAACTTACAAATCCCATAGGCCCCTTAAGAATTTGAATATCGCATGAAATGGAATGTTAATAGCCTTCTTAATTAGTTGGCAATAGTTGAGTGATGTATTGAGCATAATTACTTTTTTTAATTTTTTTGGAAATAATTGTGTAAAACTTGTAATATAACAAGCCCTGCATGAAAACCAGATATAGAATCTGCAGATTAAATACCCTTACTAATTTTACTTAACGATTTTCAAATGTTACACGCAGTTCAAATTAACTGTGTATGCAAAATTTTGGAATCTTAAAATTGAAGCTGACTTCCAGTTTGTTAGTCTAATGTGTTGGGCATAATGAACATGTAATATGTATCTATAATTTTCTCTAGGAATTGTTTTTTGATTTCCTGAGGGCAACTGTTTTGAAGATGGTATCAACAGGTTTCAGATGAAGGTGATGTGCTATATGTTTTCCCAAAGGATTATCGTACGAAGCTTGCAACCAAGTCACTTAGGATAAAATTTGAACCCCTAGTTGAAAAGGCTAAGGTACTGCCTTTGTAACTTCTTCATGTTTATCCTTGTAAGAATCAATATTAAGGGATAGAACTCTATCTTTGACCAAATTATGTTTTTCTTCAACAGTATGGAGCTGAGTATATAGTAAGAGTTTCATTTGGAACAGCATTAATTGCTTCAATTGTTATTGTATACACCGCTATTATTGCTATCCTTTCAAGTAGAAGGTATCATGGATCTCACTTAATCAAATCTATACATGTTCTTGTTCTATTTGTGTTATTTCTCACTTATTTGATCGACAGTTTATTGTTGATTTATTGTTATCATCCAATTTACGTAATGGTAAGGTAATGACTGAAAATATCTCTGATATTTTTGTGTCGCAGTGACGAAGACAATCGTGGCAGGCGTGGTAGATCTTATGATTCTGGATTAAACTTTTATCTTAGTCCAACGGATTTGTTTTGGTAATATATCTAATTGACATAATCTTTATCCATGTTTCTAAATATTTTTATAGGTTTTTTATGAGACTAAAAAAGTTGCATGACAAGAAAAATTTACGAATAATATAGTTGTAATAACCTTATAAAATCATTAAGTAAATTAAATTGGTTGGGTTTAGAAATGCTTTAGTTATTAGTTTAAGTTAAGTAATTCATATACAATTGGGTTTTGCCATTACATCAGGTATGCAGATCAACGATTTGTGTTGGTTGACAGGTTGCGTTCTAATGTCTAAGGTGGTCATGATTATAGTTCAGTACATGTATTGATGTGCTATGATTTGAAGGAGGACCAAAATAATTAATAATACATGTATCGATATGCACTTTGTGAGCACCTCCATGACAGTAGAACTGCAAACCTAACTTTTTGGTGGATAAGCGTCTGTGGTTTGTTGCTGATTTTGTGTCAATATAAGATTTCCTACTGTCATGATATTATTCCATATGATCCATATGACTTGATAAAAAGAACGCATCCACGTGACTTGTTAATTGAAAAACTGTGCCTAGTTATTCATGTGATGTACTTCCTTATTCTTATGTTATTAATAGGTAGAAGTTCGGAAGAAACTCTATGTGATTGCGCTTATCTATATTTTGTTAGGTACTGGGATCCATATTACTATAGGAGGAGACGAGTGCGAGCAGATAATGACGGGATGAATTTTATTGAATCTGTAATCAAAAATTTTTTATATATTTATAGAGCTTATGTTTTATTGGTTTGTATGTTCCGACTTTGGTGATGAACTAACTCCTTGAGTGGCTGTTTTTTGTAGGTCTTCTCATTTGTATTTGGTGATGGTGATCCTAATCAGGGTATCGAAGAAGAGAGGTGGAAGTTGGTAATAATTGAGCTCTGAATTCAGTGGTCCGTTACTTTCAAAGTTTCATTTTGACTATATCGCCGGCATGTGTTGACTTCTCAATTCTTTATGCTATAACTGCCATTATTTAAATTTATGAGCAAGATTTTCACTAAACTTCCTTCCTAGTTAAGATTGAACCAAAACAATAGAGACCACAAATCTCAGTGCTTCATGCTTACACATTCTAGGACTTCCGTGGTTATGGAGAACTTGCATTTTCACACATTGTTTGTCCAAGAGGTCTAACTCTTGATTCAGTAATTAATATATCAATGATATCTTCTTTTTCAGCGTTTGCATTCATTTTGGTTCATCTAATGGAAGTACATCCCTTTTTGTTAGCATAGACAAAGAGGATGTCTCCCTTGATTTTCCTCCCTGTGCAAACATTGAGCATTGAGCTGTTGTGCTTGTGCTACTGTGTAAACATTTATAGTTAGGATGAGTCTTCAGGAAGGAGTAGGTAGCCAGTGCTAGGATGTCCTTCAAAGCATCAAGCCATCAACCAACCATAATACTGTGAAGTAGTAAATTACATTGCATGAACAAAATTTTATACTGTTTGTGTCAAAAGTGAATGAATGAAAGGTGCTTATTACTTTCCTCATAACCACCCAGTGCTTCAGTGCACCTTCTTGCTCGAAGCTGCTTAAATTTTAAGTGCAGTTTCTAGGTCAAAGTTATACTTTTAGGTGCCTTTTTGTATCAAAGTTGTCTATTAATTTGGTTATTGGCTGAATCTGATAATGTTGTAATGTAGATTTGAGAATGCTATTCTCATATTTAACCATCTTGTCGGATCGACCTCATTTATGTTTATCCTTTCTAAAATGGCCACCTACGATTGAGTGCAAATATTTGAGATTTTTGTATTTTATCAAGGAATTGAAGTGGAAAAAGACTGCATGGTGCAATATTCTAATTAGGGTTGCAACTGAAAATAATGGAGAGGAAATGATAGATTGAGATAGAAATAGATAGAAAACAGAGGAATGATAGGTTTATGGAATCTCAAAAAGAATGAAGCTTAATCTAACCATCTATCCAGTACAGTAAGTATCATCGTTGTTCAAATGTGATTACTTAGTCATATGCTCCTAGTTTCAGGTTTCTTGTATTGAACTCTAGAACACTTATAATTGTATATTCCATTTTTTTTTTGATATTGTACTCGTTAAAATGAAACTATTTTTTCCTAGTATCACAGAGTGAGTGCTAAGTGCTAACAGTAAATGAACAAACTCTTCTTCTTTAGATCTCACTTCTCAGTGCACGTATTCGTTAACTGCAGATATTGTTGAGTCATTCACTTAAAATATTCTACTTTGGACGTTAGAAATAGACTGGTGATGCCCTATGTAGCTATGTCCTATTTATCCTGGTTGTTCTTCTCCTTAAAAGATATCATCTTCGATTTGATTCTTTTTCTTTAGAGTTTGTAATTTTTTCTTTATAGTCCTGGTTAAAGTTAATAATTGGCTAGTTATGATCTCTAATGGTCTGTATGGCCACTATTTTCACTTTTCAGATTGGTCAATATATAACATCGAATGGCGGCGTAGTAACGGCTGAAGAGCTTGCTCCTTATCTTGATGTGGAGACTACAGTGGAAATGGTATATGCAAACTTTACAGAACTGATTATGTAATTAAACCTAGATGATACTGTGTCACAAAATCCAGTTTATCATGTTTTGCATTTAGAATGTACTTTTTTTTAATTTATATATATGAATTCATCGATTTTAATGATGTTTAATTGGCTTGCTAAGGAAATAGGTTATATCTTATTATGTGTTTGAACATCATAATGTTTTTGTTTGTGGACTAATCTGTTTTTGTTCCTCACTAAATGTGTTCTTCTCCTGTTACCTGCTAGGCTGCTATCTAACATATATCTGTATTATCTTCGAAATACTTGGTACAAACACCGACTTTTCCATGAATAGTTGATTTTTCAAGCTGAATGGTATTTGGTCATTAATAAACTGCTTTACTTAGAAAAGAAAATGTTTCTTACCCTGAATATTTGCATCTCCTGCATTTTTGTTTGTTACAGAATGATGACTCATATATCTTACCTGTTCTTTTACGATTTGAAGGCCAACCAGAAGTAGATGAAGAGGTGAGTTCAGATTGTGTATATGTAGAAAACATTTCAATCTCCAATACAAAGCATAATAGCCTCTCACCGATACTAGTTTCTTAGTAGATTTACTTTTGTATACATTAATAACATGTCAAAATTTTGTCTTTTGTTAATGCATAAAGTGGCATGCCCATTTATATATTTTTAGCTAATATATACAAAGATTCCTTAGTTATTACTTGAAAAAGTTTTATTTGCTCGAAAAGTATCTTATGCTTGGTGAAAACTTGTAGTTCAACTTACTTTCTAAATTCTAATTAATATAAGGGTGATTGATATCTTATCCCAAAGTCTCAGTTGAAAACTTTGGAAACATTATGTCATGTTTTGAACCTCCTTTTCTTTATCTACTAACATAACATTCCTTTTCTTATACTAAATTTTTCAACAATTTTTGTTTCTCTTTCTTTGTTTTTTGATGATTGGGTAACTTCTTATTCTCACAATAAAGAAGAAATTTTATTAGAAACAATAGAGAACAATAGGGTAGGACACAAAGTCCTTCAGAAAGAAACAAAAAGTGGAAGAAAAGTAAAAAGTTGTTAAAAAAGAATAGTCTAGTAATCTTTATGCCCTTTCCAAACTGATATCCCTCTAAATGCCCCCATGGCCAATGCCATGAACTCATTTCATGCAGGGAAATATTCTGTATCGGTTTCCATCACTACAACGAACAGCTTCTTTACAGAATAGTGGAAGGAAAGAATATGTTGGGAGAAAATGGGCTGACTGGGTTGGTGGAGTTGAGAAATTTTTCAGGGAGAAGCAATGGCAATTCAGGTTTCCTATATCTGTCCTATTATATTAATTGGTTGATTTTCATGTTCTTTTTAACTTCCTAAAATGGTTATATTTTCACTATGCAGTAAAACCAGTAGTTCAGAAAAGGCAATGGTCATTGGTTTGGGTGGGCTCAATTTCTTTGGTGTTATTATTCTGGGTACCATGTTGAAGTATGGTCCTTCCCTCCTGCTGCTTACTTCTCATTCCATAGTTTCCTCATTACCTGTCTAATACATTACATCTCTGGTTGAATTGTTTCATGAAGAAATATGACAGTTACACCAAGCGGATTTATCACCTTTGTCTCTGACATATTTCCTCTACTTCAGGTGTGACTCGATCACTTAGTAGATACCATGCTAAGTGTACTTCTTTTACAGTAATTTTGTATATGTGCTGCATCTGCATTTATAATTATATGTACCTTCATAGTGAAATCAGATCAAAATGGTTTTAATGTAAGAAGATAAGAATGCCAAATTTGTTTAGGACAAAAGAACGATCCCTGACTGTTTCACTTTATCTGATTGCATATATGCACTTGGTTTCAAATTTTAATGTAAATTGATTGCTGATCATGGTTTTTAGAATTTACTCGCCAGTTAGTTGCTAATATTGGGTACATAATTAATAATTCCGTATTCAATGCACGATGCTTGTTCGGAGTGATGTTGTCCTTTAAGGCTTTAACAAACTGAATTTGATAAAAATAACAGACTGAATCAAAATTGTAGAGAGAAAAAAGGAGAGAAAACTTGGGGAAGAAGAGAGCTTTCAACTTATTTTTGATATTGCCACATGATCCCTCTCACATGAATAGTGAGTTGGTCCCGCCTCAATGTGAGAGAGATTCATGTGTAAATATCATTTTTACATGTGGAAATATCAATTTCCTTCATAATATTCTCGTTACTTCTAATAAAATGACCCCATTATAATATAAAGAAGATATGCTCTACTCTCTTGCTATCCTATACCACACGGTTATCATACACCTTATCTTAACCAACTCACATGTGTTGAGTTTATTCTAGATACTCTTTAATAACTACCCTTCCTTAAATAGCCTCAGGTAACTGGTGAAACTACTGATGCTTGACAGATGTACAGGCTGTCATAGTAGTGTTTTCTTTACTGTCACTGACCACAAGTCACATTTTGTACTGTATTTTTGGATACCTGGGTGCATGATGGTTTAAAACTTAGAAGAAAAATAACTGGAATTAGTGCTGCAAAGTACCACAAGAATGTATTGCTAAGATACAGGTAATAACCACTTTTCGTCTAAATAAATAAAAATTACTACTTCTCTGTACATAAATAGAAGCCATGTATTTATTCACTTAGATGCTTTAGCATAAACTCAGTTTCTACTTCTTCTCAGTACTTAAATAGATACCATGTATTTATTCACTAAATGCTTTAGCATAACTCAGTTCGTTGGAATCTCCCAAGGGTGACTGTATCTACATTCTGTCTCTGGAAGCCTTACTTCCATACCCCATTTACTTCGGAACTACTGTGACAGACTGATGATACATTCATTTCATTATTTGTGGTGTTAAGAAATTTTATCTTAATACCATTATTTTAATATCTCCTTAGGATCCTCCCTTGTGCTTGAAATTTAAGTGCAAACGTTTGCATTGCTATGGGCAAGTGGCAGTTTTGCTCTTAGTTTAGTTTCCATTTGTGTTTCATGCCATGTCTCCAGACCTTACCACATGCAAGTGATGAAGAGTAAAAGCATATTATGTGAAGCTTAAGAACAAACCAACTACGTCTCTTTGTTTTGTTAGGTTGAACATTTTTATCCTCCACAGAGCTAAATTTTATCCTTAGATTCTCTAGTCATAACTTTTTGTTTTAAATTTTTAAATTAATTTTGCAGATCTATGCCGGCTCTTTTTTCACAATTCCTTTGGTCCGATGGTTCTTTGTCCGCAAGGCGAATGCTGAAATAGAGAAGAGGAACCGTGCAAGGGAACAACGTTCCCAGGCACTTCAACAACCAGATCTCTCTCTAAGGCGAAAGGTACAATATAATCACTTGGATTGCTGCTTCCTATTGCACGTACAATCCTTCAGTGGGAAGCTTGAGAATCACCCCTCTTAATGGGTTCATATAAACTGGTTTAAGTACAAAAAAGATTGATGTTTCTTATTGCACTTATGATCTTTCACTGGGTAGCTTGAGAATTGTCCTTAATGGGTTTCATTCCTATTTATCCAAATAAACTGGTTAAAGTGTAAAAAATGGTAATGTTTTTTGACCAGTTCATGTCCTGTTTAAAACGAGAACAAGTTGGAATGCTTTATCCTTTTCTTTTCCGTAAGAAGAGTATATCTTTATTTTTTAGGAGGAGCCAACACCCTGACCCATTAGAGGTTTCTTCCTCACCAAATTTTCTAAATAAAAATCCCCTTGGTTCACATATAAAGTAGGGATCTATTACCCCTTTTTTCTTTTTGCTAAATAACTATGGATAGGGATCTATTACCTTTTAACTCTTTTTAGTCTTTCAAATACCCTCTTGAAGGCAATATATGGTTTTCAGTAGTTGCAACATCTTCAAATGCGATCACCTGAAATGATGATTCTTCTGGCAAAATAAATAACACAAGTCCTGATACTCACTTGAGGACCAACTCCAATGTACATGCCAAAGTAAAGAACTTGTGAATTTGTTCCAACTAATCTCCCATTTAGCCTTCTTGTAATCGTTGGTTTTTTTTATAGCAAGAAATGCATGTAATCTCCCATGTATCTTGTGTGCTTTTGGTTTCATTAGTATGGTTTTTCCTTAAGTTTTGTACTTGAGGTTTTGGTTCCACAGGGAAGCAATGGATGGTAAGTTGTTTGTCAGCAACCTTTTACACTTGACGTGTGGGCTTTATTCTTTTCATATATATATATATATATATATGGGATTCCATCCACAACAACCGGTTGTTGGGGACCAACCCCTTTTGGCCCAGCCGCTACAACCTGTACCGGCCTTAGAATTTTTTTTTTTTTTTTATAAGCCGCTACAGGTTGTAGCGGCTGGGCCAAAAGGGGTTGCTCCCAACAACCGGTTGTTGTGGATGGATACCCTATATATATATATATTGTTACAAAAGTAAATACAATCTTGTGAGCTTATCTTTGTTATGATACTTCCTTTTCTCTGAAATTTTATTTGCTAGGATCTGTTTTTATCTTTGTTATGCTTGGAGTCACGTGGAAATCTTTACAATTCATTTACATGGCCGTAGGTTGTATTTCATATTTGTGGTTGTTTAGTGAATGCTTACTCCCAAGTTCTAGAAGGATTCTGTCTCTAATCAGTGTCTGACATGCTATTTGGATTCCCACACTTCATACGGCCATGCAACACAGTGAATTTCTTGATTATGAAAAGTGAAAAATGATGTGTAGGAAACCACAGAGAGTTTGGATATGACTGCTGATTTATTTTACTTTTGGAGAACAGCTTTGTTGAGTTAGTATCGCTTTTAACGTACTATCATTGTCATTTGATGTTTATTCATATTGCTTGTGAAATTTGTTGCGAACCAGTGAAGTATTGCTAGTCACCTCAATAGTTATGCATTTAGCTACTCAAACAGTACTCCCTGTTATAGTTATTACCTTCTGGGCTTACATCATACATGTTATAGTATTGAATTTGCTTTACATTTGTACCTTTTTTGTTCTTTATGACATTATTAACATGTTGCTGTATATTCTAATTCAGCTTCTGAGCGCTAGAGACATGGCCAACAGAACATTCATTGGCAAGGATAGGATTGTCTATAGTACTGAAAGGGACTTGTTTGAGCAAGACTACGAGGCCAAAGAATGGGATCAAAAATTCCGAGAGATAGAGAAATCAGAGTAAGAGTTTATTTGATTATTTGTGCCTCACCTTAAATTAAGTACTATAGAAAAATGAGCGCAGAGAAGGGAGGAGAGAGTTGCAGCATGTATATTTTGAACATCTTACGAATTAACCTGACCACAAGAAGATGGTCCACAATGCCATACTTGGTTACCGTATCCTGTTTTCTGATAACATCAATTGTAATCATGTATATTTCCGTTTAAATAACATTTACAATCTTTAAGGGAGCACTCAGGAGACTATGGAACCTGTAATTCATGAATCCAGTAAGGTATTTTTATTTATTTATGACGCCATGTCGAGCAACAACTTAATGTCCACCCATTCTGTTTTGTTTTTTGAAGTTTTTAATACCGCTTATTATATTGAAATAGTATTTAGACATTTTCGGATGTACAATTAATTGGAATGAATAGTGCAATTATTTATTTCTGCTGTTTCATTCTTAGAATTGAGAGGGTCCTTATATTCACATAATGTAATGTGATCTAATTCACATTTGTTAGTTGAATCTAGGCAATGTTTTATCTCGTATGATTCTTTGGCACCAGCAATGTCAACTATTAATCTCTTTATTTTTGAAAGCAAGTATGAATAGACTCGAAAAAGACAATGGGATAATCTCTAGTAAGGTTATTCAGTTATCATACCTTCTATAAGCTTATGCACCATCCCAGTGCCCTTGTAAGCAGTATACAGATTTTCTTTCATTTCCAGGAGCACGAAATGCTATCAAATAAATATGATAATTTTTAGCTTTTCAAAATAGTGAAATCCTTAACCATTTTACTCTTTCAATCGCTGTTTCACTTTCCTCAAAGGAGCTTCAACACTAGACCTGGGGGCCCAGTACGAGTCAACCAACACAACCTGAGCTACAATACGTTTCTGTCAACCTACTTGGTTTTTTTAATAAAAAAAAAACTAAAATAAATTCTTCTTTTATTTGTTATAATTGACAGAATTTGTTTGATACGTGTGTATCAACCGTCTTAACTACTATCAACAGAAGGTAAATACTTGCACAAACTTCAACGAAGGAGCTTTAGTATTGGACAATGCACTATGCTACAATTATACCCGACTCCAACCAGAAGTATATGGCAAACTAAACATGGTCACAAGTCAAACCAAGAAAGAGACGTCATAATTTGGAGAAAAAAGAGACTTGCATAAACCTATATCCCCTTCAATAATAATGCAGAGAGCTTGGAAAGTGTAGATAGACTGCTCAAATGACTTTGTATGCCATGATACCTGCATGGAATAAAAATTTAATTAAAAATTGAAAATTTAGGAATACTTCCATATTTAGAGGAGAAAATGCACGCACTTGCTGCCCATTATCATCAGATCTATGAACACACCTGTGCTTGTAAAATTCACTTCAGAAAGGTGCTTTCAGTTAACCAAGAACAAAAATACGGAGAATATTTTCAATGGCTAAATGATTACAAGTAGATGACAATTGAGCAACAAACAAGTACGTACCTGGTAAGTGAAAGCTGATAACCTTAAACAAGAGGTTACAATGTGAATTAACCAAAATGAAGAAGATTAGTGTTTTTTTCCTTTTGCAGATAAGTTTAGTTTATTATGTTGTGATCTTGTAGTACAATATGATTTGCAATATAAATTCTTTTTGAAGTTCCAACACTCGCATCTAATTACATAAGTTGAAATTATTCCGTGAATCTGTTTCATGTTAACTATTATTGCTAGTGTGAAGTGGCTTGTAAACCGACATAGTAACGGTGGGTAACTACAACAAGATGCTGCCATCAGTATCACTTACATTAAGACAAAAATAGAGGATAGTTATATTTGTCCTACGCTAAAAGTGGATATTTACTGAGTAACAAAAATAGAGGATAGTTATATTTATTGAACTCCAATAATCTGCTTACCTAAGACTACAGAGTCAATAGCATGGAATGTCTACTGACTTTTATATTGTACGAAGACCTTGATATCTCCTCAAGCAATCTATATTTTATGAAATCTATACTTTTATTAAAAAATTTAAACTTTATTTTTTGAATCTATATTTTATGAAATTGTACTCATTTTTTGATAAAAATTAAGTTTCTAATATTTTTTCTTGAAAATAATAACAAATTTTTTTAAAAAAATATTTTAAAATATTAAAAATAATATTTGATTTTAAAATATTAAAAAGTAACAATTATTTTAAAAAGATATTTTATTTTAAAATATTTAAAATAAAAATAATAATTATTTAAACTATTATAAAAATAATAATTATTTTAATTAGTATAAAAATAATAATAATTTTAAAATAATATTTTATTTTAAAATATAAAAATAATAATATTTTTTAAAAGTAATATTTATTTTAAAATATTATAAACAATTATTATTTTATTTTAAAATTAATTTAAAACTTTTTAGGTTTTCTTATAAAAACATTAATTGGTGAAATTGGGGTAGGGTCAAATTTTGTCGTGTTGGGTCAAAATTTGGTCAAATCGGGTAAAAGGAACGGAAACGCCACAAAATGTCATTTTAAAGACTTAAATGTCGAAAAATGAACTTTAAGGACAACTTTAAAAGTGGTATGGGAGGGACAAAAGTGTAATTCATTCATCCATTTATTTTTTTATGTCTCAATTATTAAATATGAATGATCATATTGGCTAAATAAAATTTTCAATATGACTACTATGTGGTAATCTCATATTACCACCTATTTTTTGATTTTTGACATTTCACCAGGTATCTGATTACCAGAAATATAAGATTACCAGCGTAACTAACAGATCTATACAAGCAAAAAAAAATATGATCTATAAAAATTTTGGGATATTTAAAATGAACACTTCAGATTTACCTGTAACAAAAGGCCATAAACGACCATAAATGAATTAAATGAGAAGAAGTTGGTGAATATCAAATTCATTCTCTTACTTGCGAGTTTTTGGAGAGGGACAACAAAATAGAAGAAGAAAATAACTCCAATTTTCTTTATAAATTTTTCGTGTTTTTATGCTTACCATTTGATTGCGTTGGATATTTTGAATAAGGAAAATAAAATTTAACATGAATTATCAGTTTAATATTTCATGGGTACTGGCCCAGTACCAAGGGTTTCATTCCTTTATGGGACAATTACATATTCTAATACATTTTTAAAAATAATTACATCAATGGTGCACTCATATAATATTACATAACTAATACACTTTCATATTTATTTACATATTCTAGTGTAATTAGGATTTCTTAATTTAGGGAATTATAATTCAATTAGAATTCCTTAATTTAGGGATTAGTTATAGCTTCTTCTCTCTCTCCTCAAGTTATTTAACAAATTCAACCTTTTAATAATAATAATGAAGAAGAAAGAGAGCATCGACAAGAAAGCGAGGTGATGCAGTTAAGGTTGACTGGAAATCGGACAGTGCTTGGTGATGATGAATCCATGAGGGGTGATGGTGACGGTTGATCAAGCTTCCACTTGTGGTGGTGGCGGTGGTCTTGGGATGGAAAAGAATTGAAAGTGCATATCATTTTTGGGAGTTCTTATTGCCTGTAGTCATGGGGGACTTATTGAGGAAGGATTCCAATATTTTGAAAGCATGAAGAGAGATCGTTGCATGACTCCTAATGAAAAACATTGCGCCTGTATAGCATTAATGTGAATTGTATTGCTATTTTTGTAATGTGGTAAATTGCGCCTGTATTGTGGATCTTTTGGGTCGTTGCGCAATTTACCACCTTGATTTTTAGAGGAACATTTTAGTAGTATTAATAGCATTAGTTTTCTTAGCAAATTGAGGGAAAAAAATATATATATATATATAGGTCGGATCCTGTCCGGGAGCCCGGACAGGTATAAAATTTGGACCTTTTTTTTTACTTTTTTTTAAACAACTAAAAAAAAGTTTAATTTTTTATGGAACTGAAATTTTTACATAATACAACTGTACATACATGTTTTGTTATATGTATCCAAAACACACCCAAAACACTGTATTATGTAAAAATTTCAGTTCCATAAAATATTAAAAAAAAATAGTTGTTTTAAAAAAAAATTGGGGTTCGGATTTTGGTCAGGTCCGGAAGTCCGGACCTGATCCATTATATATATATATATATATGGGAACCCTTCCATAGCAGTCGGTTGCTATGAGAACTGTGCAACACCCCCTTTTTGGACCGTTGATAAATTGAATCGATGGCTGAGATTAGCTTTTCTATTTGATAAGCCGACACAGGTTATTGTGCCTAATTATTTACCTGTACCGGTTTCTATTTTAATAAGATAGGCCCACGTAAAATTATATTGTCAGTATAGTTATAAAAAATAAATATTTATTAATAAAATAATCCGACCGGGGGAGCTTGTACCGGCTTCACCCTTCTCTTTTTTCTATTTTTTTTCCGGTCGGTACAGCTTGTATCGACTTAACTTTTTTATTTTATTTTTCTTCTTTTCTCCATTATATGTTATGACTCAGCAAATTAAAAAAAAAAAAACCCAACCGGTACAGCCTGTCACGGTTGAGAAGAAAAAAAAAACAGTATCCGAACTACTCGTTGCTAAACAGATTCGAACTCGCGACCTCAAGCACCAATCCCTCGTCATATGACCACTCGAGCACCACGGGCCTAGCTGCTAATTTCAACCAAGGATATATCCTTATAGTAAAACTTCACTATCCCCCAAAATCTATATATTATTATTATATTATGATTTATTTTTATATAAATTTATATTATTAATTGGATTTGTTAAAATAGAAATAAGTTAATATATATATTTATTATTATCCCCTTTAATATTTTTTCTTATTTTTGTAATAATATCAATAAAAGGATTATTAATATATTAAAAATAAATATCATTCTTTAATAAAATATAAAGTGATCATTATAAATCTTGCATTATTAGTATTAATAATTTTATTATTAAGCAATGATTATTAGTAATGATTTTATATATTAAGCAATGATTTTATTATTAATAAAATTAGTTCAATTAGTCTAATAAGTAATGATGATAATTTTTCAAGACATTTCAAGAAATTAATTTACTTATCGAAATTATAAAAGTAGTGAAGTATTATTATAATAATAATAATAATGTGATTATCAATATTAGAAGTACAGATTATACCAATACTAGTACTGCATAACATTAAGAGGAATAGTACATATTACATGTTCTTTTTCATAAAATAAAAAAACATAGCATGATTAATGTGATGCCTCCAAAATTAGGTATACATCACCCATCTCGAGTCGCCAGATACATGGTACATAATTCAAATACAACTTAATAATACAATTGTCGTGTACAATACGACAAAATATAAACTGTGAGTTTGAATACAAATATTGTCTACTAGAGAGTATACAAACTCAAAAGGAGTCCTTATTACAATTATTATCACACTATTTCACAGAATAGTGAGGACTACTAATGCAAACATCTAGGATCATCACTCTGTTCCCCCACTAGTCCCAGCTACATTCTCATTTCCTGAAGAGAACAGTGAAAGAAAGGGTGAGCTCAACTAGCCCAGTAAGAAATATTATGGCTAAGATAATGCAGAATAATTTATCGTTAGCCTTCAACAGTGTTAAACTGATAAAATATAATAACTATCAAGTTTAATTGCAGCGGAATAAGAAATCCATTAGAAGAGTCAAGTAGAGAATAAAATCTACTATCTTCTATGATTTAAAAGGTTTTTCATGACTTTTATCGCTGAGACTCAGCTTAATAAAGAATCCACATCATCAAATCATCCTTGTACTACAGGCCAAGGATATTTTTTAGTATCACGACCACTAATTATCCATGCACCACGGGCCAAAGATAATCATGTTTTCATCAATGATCTTGATCATGCCATAAAATAATTCATCTTTGCACCCTTGGCCGAAGAGGATCCATAGTCATAATCATACCAAAAACTGTCCATCAATGTACTACGGGCCAATGAGGACTTTTTCCACATCATTTGTAACATTACGGTCATAATTATACCGAATAATCCTTGGTCATAATCATACCAAGTCCATCTATGCACTACAGGCCACAGATGACTTTGAATATAATATAAACACGAGGATGATGACAATGACATAACAATTCAATAAAACAAGTTTAAGAATTAATTTATTCAGGAACTAATAACGTCCAAATTGTCAACATGATACTGCTTTGTAGAGTAAAATTCAAGAATGCTAAGAAGAATATTTTCATAAAAAGATACTAGATGAAGCGCAAATATCAAGGATATTACACTAATTTCATGGAGTATAGAATCAAAACTTTAACCAACTGAGTATAATAGAATATATGAAACTGCAAATGGATTTTCGCCCGCCATGCGGTAATCTACGTAGACAGATCATTTCCACAATTTAATAAGGAATGAATACTAAGGATCATTCACAATGCATGTGGTAATCTATATAGACAGGTTATTCCAACAGAATAATAAAGAATGAAATAACATAAGGATTCACCATGCGTGAGATAGACTGCACGGACAGGTTATTCCCAATAGAATAATAAATAATGGAACCAAGTTCGGCGTAAACGCACAGACAGGATATTCCGACAGAATAATAAAGAATGGAATAACAACAGAAATCACCATGCATGCTATAGACCGCACAGACAAGTTATTCCAATAGAATAATTAAAGAAACCAGGTCAGGCGTAATACGCACTGACAGGATATTCTAACAGAATAATAAATAACGGAACCAGGTCCGGGCACAGACGGGATATTCCAACAGAATAATAAAGAATGAAATATTAGAAGAATTTTGACCATGTATGCAATACTTTGCATAGACAGGTTATTCCAACATAATAATAAAGAATGGAATAACAGAAGAATTTCACCAAGTATAGGGTATCCCGCGTATACAAGTTATTCCAACAGAATAATAAAGAATAGAATAACAGAAGTTTTCTTCATGAATAAGAAAGAAAGAATACCCCTTATGAGTACAACAAATAATATCCCCTACCTTAGAAAGAAGAGTACTGGATATAGAAGTACTGAAATAGCAGAACATTTTTTTTTCTCTCTATAGTTTTTCTCTCTAGAGTTTCAGTGAATTCATAAGAAATAATGAAGAAATGGACTTCTATTTATAGAAGAATGGACTGCATAGTAACTAACTCATGAACGATCCAGATTGATTTACTTTAATCTGACGGTCTATATTTAAAGCAAAATCTTTTAAATAAAATATAATATCTTATATTTATAATCTAATAAAACGAATAACTTTATAAAAAATTTTACTATGAAAATACTATGCAGGCACTATGCAAACACTATGCATAATAAAATATAATATATTCTATTTATAGAATAACTTTATAAAAGTATTCTGTTTTATATAAAAAGATTTTACTATGCAAAACACTATACAGACACTATACAAATACTATGCATAATAAAATATAATATATTCTATTTATAGAATAACTTTAGAAAAGTATTTTGTTTTATATAAAAAGATTTTACTATACAAAATACTATGCAAATACTATGCAATACTATGCATAATAGAATATAATATATTCTATTTATAGAATAACTTTATAAAAGTACTCTGTTTTATATAAAAAGTTTTTCCGTTTTATTACATTAATAATACCAATAAAACAAAACTGAGTGACTTATCACATAAGCATCAATAATTAATACTGTATGCTACTATGCAACCACACGTATTACTGTACTTTTACTACCGAGTAGTTCAATATTTTTAACGGTAAAACTTCCGCCGTTATTTTTAATAAAATATTTTTGTTATTTTTTCAATCCGACAATAATTCCGTTGCGGGGTCCACCAATGATTGTACCGTCGTACGGATATTCCCCGATAAAAAGAATATTTCCCAAACAATCGAATATTATACAATAACTTGCATAATTTGCAAATTTTATAAATACTACCCACAACTATAACATTATATCAAATCTACACCATAATATTCAAAAAAAATATTTCAAGAAAATAAAATCTTTATTCATAAAATCTAAGGTCTCACAATTAATACAACCGACGCCTATTTTTTTGGCTCAGGAATCCCTAATACTCGATAGTGATTGCATGGCCTTGAGAGGGGAATATATTTCGAGGTCGGAGGCATACATGGATCATCTCGAAGGACAACAAACTGAAATTTCTAATTATGTGTCAATAGATGATTACATGGTCTGCGCCGTCGTACGAATATTTTCCGACAATAAGAATATTCTACGACCAAACGAATATTCCCCGACAACAAGAATATTCTATAACCACTTGCGTATTTTGAAAAATTTATATATATCATCCTTAACTTTAAACTTTTATCAATTTAATCATTTACTGAAATTCGGGGTCTTACAATCTCCCCTCCTTATGAAATTTCATCCCCGAAATTTACGTACCTCGTATTTCAAAAAGTTGAGAATACCTTGCTTTTATTTCAGATTCTATCTCCCGGGTCATCACGACTTCTCCATTGCTCATCTCCCATGATAACTTCATTTGGGTTCTTCACTTGTTGGGAAGTCATGACAACCGATTTCCCTTGAACTACCCGACTTTGACTTGTCTGGGGCAGCATTTGGCGTCATCACTACAGTTGGAATATACTTTTCTATAGGGCATATTCCTCCCTCAACTGACTCGTCGTACTCCTGATTCATGATCTGAATCATCAATCTTCGATCCATATCGAATTTAGGTTGACCACTCTGTACAGGGTAATTCAAAATTCGATGTTTGGTTCTCCCAATTGCTTTCCAAAAAGAGAAATTCATATCATCTATTTTAGCCTTTTTAGATCGGACATCTCTTTCCACAATATCCACGTGTCGTGCGGCTTTTTCCCATCCATCACTTATTCTCACTCGTTCAGTTTCTTCTTCTTTCAGCTCAGATTCCATCTTTATCATCTTATACTCTGCCAAAGAATGCTTCTGTTCAAGCATCACATATCGGGTAACACAAGTTTGAATTGTTGCATCCTTTTGTTCCACGACCGCCTGCCGTTCTTCAGCCTGCTCTTCTAACTCATGAATACGATTTTGTAATTCTACATTTTGATTATATAATACTTTTAATAAATTCTCCTCAGGTACCTCTTCTTCCTCACTCTCAGTCGTTACCTCTGCGACTATCTCGGGTGCAACTATCAATTCTTCCCTCACCACAAGAATATCTCTAATTCCTTATTCGTTTGACATCACATTATCATGGTTAGTGATTAGAGGTATCCCCACAGTCTCATTCACTACATTGTTAACATTCTCAGCAGCCATTCTCAAATACTGCCATAAAACAAGGTTTAATTAAACAAATTAACATATCACATAATATCCCGATATTATGACTAACCAACAAATAAGCTTAGGTAGGACACACTAGCGAAGGATTTACTCATCTCTCCCCTCTTAGTTATATTCCCCGATCCCACCAGAGACCATATCCCAAAGCTCTGATACCAAATGTGACCTTAGACACCAACTTGTGTCAGCACCTTACATTGACACCTATCAGTTTGCCACCGCAGAACGGCGTCCCCTATGGAGAGTCTGGCTTCGGTGCATCCTTCAACAACAGGAAGTCACCAGATAGAGGCTCGGGGCTCTTTACTTATAGCTCTGATACCAAATGTGACAACCCCAAAATAGGTCCATTCCATCCAACCCATTCTGAGTCGCCAAATACATGGTACAGAAAATAACTACAACTTTATTACAACAATTGTCATGCAAAATACAATAACTCATGCGTTGTGAGTTTTGATACAAATATATATATCAACTGTGACTCTTGACACCAACTTGGGTAGCACGTCACCATGACATCTTACATAAAGGTATAGTCAGAAACTGTTTTAGAAAAATTAAAATCTTTGGGAAGTGCTCAAGGAAACCTTCGTACATGGGAGGCCATGCTTCTAGGTTATGATAGATATCATATGGCCACAGAATTATCCTTGGTTGACCCAATAAACCCCAAAGAAAAATGAGAAGATTACTATCATATTCTTCCCAATGGTGAGTCTTCTCTTGACATATCATTATCTCCACTGTCTCTAATTGAGAATTATACTTCAAACAAACACCAAGATTATATAGGTAGTGCTCGTAAATATACTCAACAAGTGGATGAGCACAACCTTGTCTTATGATGACACGAGGTTGTATGTCATTAGACATCTTGTATGATACTGGCAAAACACCCTTCCAACGTTGGGTTCGCCTCACCCTAGTTGATTCACCAAATATAACTACTAAATGATGACCACCATTCTATTCTCCGGTTACCCCCGCTCGACCCAGCTACACTCTTATTACCTGAAAGGAATTGTGAAGCAAAATGGTGAGCACAACTAGCTCAATAAAAAATATCATGACTAAAGATAATTCAATTATCAATAGCCTTCATCAATAATAAATCAGAGATTTATAACATATGGTAGATGATAAAAATTTCAACCATAGTTGCAGCGGAACGAGCAATCCATTAGAAGAGTCAAATAGACCATAAAGTCTATTATCTTCTCTATGTTAAAAATCCACCAACGATGTTTTATCCCTATAACATCAATTAGCAGTTCTGGTCCACAATCATATGAATAACTCATAATCATAATTGTGATTATAAATTTTTCTTCGCATCCAGGACGAAGATAATTTTCATCACATGTCTTTACCTGAAACATCAATGATCATGGTTATACCAAATCACAGTTTATGTTCATAATCATACTAATAAATTCATCTTTGCACTACGGGCCAAAGATATTCATCAACAGTTCATCTTTGCATTACTGGCTAAAGATATTCAACAATATGTCATCTTTGCACTACGTGCCAAAGATATTCCTCAACAATTAATCTTTGCACTACAGGCCAAAGATATTCATCAACAATTAATCTTTGCACTACAGGCCAAAGATATTTCTCAACAGTTTATATTTGCACTACAGGCCAAATATATTAATATCTCAAAGAAATATATAATAATTTCAGAATTTATATAAACAATAATTATAACCATGTTGATCAATTCACCTTTGCACTTAAGCTAAAGATATTCAATTATAAATTCAATGGTCATGATCATATCAGTCAACAATTCAACTTTGCACTACTGGCCAAAGAGAACCCATAGTCATGATCATAGAAAAAATCTACCCATCTTTACACTCAAGTCAAAGAAAAATATCATCATTAAGGTTATAAAAATGTTATATATAATAGTAAAATCAATATAATCAAAATATCTAGATTTAATCTCAAGAGTAATATTCATAAATCAATTATAATTTGGTTAAAAAAGAAATCAATTTTGTCATAAATAGTAACTTGTGAATAGTAACTCATGAATAGTAAACCCGACACAAAAAGGTAAAAAATCCACAATAAAATACATATCAATATTTCGGTATAATGATATTGAAAGAATAATATTTCTTAAGCTTATAAATAATTTATTTTAATTGTTTACACTTTACTAAATAATGTATTTAATCATCCTAAAATTCCAAACTCATAAGATTTCATCACCAATAACCAAAACACTCATCAAAAATCTGCATATACTTCATATAGGATTCTCAAGCCATAAAATCCTATTTTTCAATTTTCTTACTTCATATAACATATTTAATTCATTTACTCATAACTAGTCTATTTTTATAAAAAATACCAAATCAGACCCAAAAATATTTTTTTTCTGAGATTTAGCAGAATATAGTCCCATATTGAACATATATTTTTCTCAAAATTTTTAAAATTTATTTACTATTTTTAATATGGCCAAAACTGCCGAATATTTAGATATTTATCATAAATTGTACTTTTATCCAAAATTTTTGAAATTCACAGAGTATACTGATATCATATAGATATACTTCCAATAAAAGTTTCATCAATTTTGGAGTTAACCACAAGGAGTTATAAGCGATTACTTTTAAAATAGTTTTTTCTCATAAAATTCATAACTCTTAATCTATACATTCAAAAATTACCATTTTTGGACACAATCAATAAAACTCATCAAATTATCATTTCAAATTTTTCCAGAATTTTTGAAAGTCTGAAAAGTTACGAAACATGAAAAATATAACAACCCTTAAAATCTCTTACCTCAAAAGAGCAGTATTTCTGACTTGAATATCGGATATAACGTTGAACGAACTTTCGTCGTATAGCAATACTTAAGATATCTAAATACTAACAAAAATATGTTTGATAATATAGAGAGAGAAAACTTATGTTTCTGGTGTATTTTTCAATTCTAACATAAGCACCTATTTATAGGAAAATGCTAGAACACCAAAGCAGACTAAATAATAAATTAATATTATTTTATTTCCTTATTCCTATGCATGCTCTTGACCAAGCTCAGCCACCAGCCATCTTTGAACAAAATTTGGCAGACCACATGTGTTAAAACAAAAGTGGGTCCCACCTAATTTTAATAAAAATTAATTTATTTTCTGAAACTTCAATAATTCATAGAAAATAACCCGTTTATCAGAAAAATATGAATTTTATGTCTATTTCTCATGAAATCGTATTCTCTACAACTTTGTAGCTTTGAGTTTTTTCAAATTTCAAACATAAAATATCCGAAATCCACAAACGGATGATTTTAAACACCGTTTGAACACCTTTTAAAATTCATAACAAATCATGCGTTGATTTTCAACGGTTCAAAATTTGTGGACATATACTCTACTCATATACGTATAACATATCCTAAAATCACAACGATCCAACGGTCGAATCAAAATTATAACTCACGCAATAGAGCTTAAGAACACCGATTTGATCTTCTAATACCTCCAATCCGACAAAATACTGATAAAATACCTCAACATTAATTTCTTCAATTATATCCACATAAAATAAATATATCCATCAATTATATCAACATCAAATAAATATTTTCTTATCATATAAATCAATAATTAATTATTCACAAATAATATTATAAAATCACAATAATGACAACCAGACAGTTCCCAGAAAAGAGGGGGCTTTTCGAAAAGGATTTCTCCTTACTGGCGCGTAATTAGGTGACCAAACCTCTCTTTGACATAACTTTCTAGACATTGTCAATAATGCTATCTAATAATATTATTCAAATAATATGAATTATTTATCTGATAATGGAGATACTGTGCAGTGACAATTATTGAAATAACAATAATATAAAATATCAACGCAGCAATTATTGAATCAATAAAATATTGAACAGTAATTACTGTAACAATTATTGAGTAGTGCCTTCATACGTAAGGATCAATAATTCAAAAATACTGTGTAAAACCGTGTACTACTGTATAAACACGCGTATTACTATATTTTAACCACCGGGTATTCCTACGGTGTTAACGGTAACAACTACGCCGTTATTTATAAAAACTCATTTTTTGTTGTTTTCTTCATCCGACAGTTACTCGTTATGGGGCCCATAAATTGCTGCGCCTTCATACGAATATTCTCCGACAACAAGAATATTCTACGACCAAACGAATATTCCCCGACAACAAGAATATTCTATAGCCAATTGCGTATTTTGAAAAAATTATATATATCACCCTTAACTTTAAACTTTTATCAATTTAATCATTTACTGAATTGTAATTATAAGAAAAATTGAATACTTTTATTTCATAAAATTTGGGGTCTTACAACCTAATTGCGCGCCAATAAGGAAAAATCCTTATCGGAAAACTCCCTTTTTCCTGGGAACTGCCTAGTTGTCATAAATGTGATTCTGTAATATTATTTGTGAATAATTATTTATTGATTTATATGATAAAGAAATATATATTTTTTATGTGAATATAAATGAAGAAAATATTTATTTAATATGAATTAAATAAGGTGGAAGAGAGAAAATGAAATTATTTATTCTATTTAATAATTATAAATGTTTTAATATATATATATAAACATGTGGTGGGTGGAGTTATACTTTTTGGAAGGCTTTGAAAATTCAAGGAAGGAATGCTGTAGAGAAGAAAAAAAAGAAGAAGCCTCCGTATGTATTTTGAAAGTGTGAAAAAATCATCCGTATGTGGATTTCGGTTATTTTCTGTTTAGAATTTGGAAAAACTTTCTTTTACAAAGTTGAAGAGAATTTAATTTTCTATGGAGTGAACATAAAATTCGTATTTTTTTCTGTTAAAAGGGTTATTTATTGTGAATTAAATGGAGTGTAGATAATCAAATTGAATTAGTTTTCAAATTGAATTTGAATTCTTTTATATAAAAAAAACATGTGATAAAGGTGGAGTGGGCAAGTTGGACTTATGAGCATTGAGGTGTGCTGCAAGTTTCAAAAAAAACATACGTACGTAAATTTTGTCAGCAATGGTGGGCTGTCATTTCCCTATAAATATGGTGCTTAGTTAGAATTGAAAATCACACCAGAAACATAAGTTTTCTCTTTCTATATTATCGAGCATATTTTTGTGAGTATTTAAATACTTTGAGAGTTGATATTCAGTGCAAAGTTCCTTAGAATGCACAGACAAGTTATTCCCAACATAATAATAAATAATGGAACCAGGTCCGGCTTAAACGCACAGACAGGATATTCCGACAGAATAATAAAGAATGAAGTAACAACAGAAATCACCATGCATGCTATAGACCTCACAGACAAGTTATTCCAATAGAATAATTAAAGAAACCAGGTCAGGCGTAATACGCACCGACAGGATATTCTAACAGAATAATAAATAACGGAACCAGGTCCGGGCACAGACGGGATATTCCAACAGAATAATAAAGAATGAAATATTAGAAGAATTTTGACCATGTATGTAATACTTTGCATAGACAGGTTATTCCAACATAATAATAAAGAATGGAATAACAGAAGAATTTCACCAAGTATAGGGTATCCCGCGTATACAAGTTATTCCAACAGAATAATAAAGAATGGAATAACAGAAGTTTTCTTCATGAATAAGAAATAAAGAATACCCCTTACGAGTACAACAAATAATATCCCCTACCTTAGAAAGAAGAGTACTGGATATAGAAGTAGTGAAGTAGCAGAACACTTTTTTTTCTCTCTATAGTTTTTCTCTCTAGAGTTTCAGTGAATTCATAAGAAATAATGAAGGAATGAGCTTCTATTTATAGAAGAATGGACTGCATAGTAACTAACTCATGAACGGTCCAGATTGATTTACTTTAATCCAACGGTCCATATTTAAAGCAAAATCTTTTAAATAAAATATAATATATTCTATTTATAATCTAATAAAACGAATAACTTTATAAAAGATTTTACTATGCAAACACTATGCAGGCACTATGCAAACACTATGCATAATAAAATATAATATATTCTATTTATATAATAACTTTATAGAAGTATTCTTTTTATATAAAAAGATTTTACTATGCAAAATACTATGCAGGCACTATGCAAATACTATGCATAATAAAATATAATATATTCTATTTATAGAATAACTTTATAAAAGTATTCTATTTTATATAAAAAGATTTTACTATACAAAACACTATGCAACACTATGCATAATATAATATAATATATTCTATTTATAGAATAACTTTATAAAAGTATTCTGTTTTATATAAAAAGTATTTCTGTTTTATTACATTAATAATACCAATCAAACAAAACTGAGTGACTTATCACATAAGCATCAATAATCAATACCGTGTGCAATAATTCTGCTGGCACTATGCAAATACTATGCATAATAAAATATAATATATTCTATTTATAGAATAACTTTATAAAAGTATTCTATTTTATATAAAAAGATTTTACTATACAAAACACTATGCAACACTATGCATAATATAATATAATATATTCTATTTATAGAATAACTTTATAAAAGTATTCTGTTTTATATAAAAAGTATTTCTGTTTTATTACATTAATAATACCAATCAAACAAAACTGAGTGACTTATCACATAAGCATCAATAATCAATACCGTGTGCAATAATTCCGTTGTGGGGTCCACCAATGATTGTATCGTCGTACGGATATTCTCCGACAAAAAGAATATTTCCCGATCAATCGAATATTATACAACAACTTGCAAACTTTGTAAAATTTATAAATACTACCCACAACTATAACATTATATCAAATCCACACCATAATATTCAAAAAACATATTTCGAGAAAATAAAATTTTATTCATAAAATCTGGAGTCTCACAATTAATACAACCGACGCCTATTTTTTTGGCTCAGAAATCCCTAGCACTCGATAGTGATCGCATGGCCCTGAAATTTCTAATTATGTGTCAATAGATGATTACATGGTCTGGTATAGGAAAATTACACGTTTGAAAATCCATCGACCTCGACAGGCAAGCGACCTCGACAGTTGTTATGAGCCTCGGGCCATTTACAACCAACAGCACCTTATTAAAATGGTATAAAATTATATTCTTCTTTAATTTATCATGTATTGGAGTAAATACTTAATATTACATTTATTCATATTTAGTGTTAATATATAATATTTGTTTGTGTTTATCTTACATGACAGGTTGAGAGTGCAAAGTCGTTACTTGATAAATTTTCAGTACTTACTCAGCTGCCTCCCGAGTTGGTTCTGCAAAAAAATAATTGGGATTACCAATACGCCCTATACGACTTCGAAGCAAGAGGGAAACAAATACCTCGACAAGGGGGTCCCACTAATTTTGGACCACCGTCACAATTCTCCCAATTCAATGAAGGGCTTGGGAAACAAACTGATTATGTTGTACAAGAGAGCTACATACCCACTGCACAAGTAATCGAGGAGAGCTTCATTCCCACCACCCAAGCCTACGAGGAGTGTTACATTCCGACCTTCCAAACCTATGAGGAGTGTTATATTCCAACCAACTCTGACTTTGCGGGACTTTCTGACGCCAAGGGATCTAGTTCACAAAAGGTATATATAGTTATGTTAATAGTGATGGTTTTAATTATTATTGCTATATAATAATAATGTACATTTGGGTCTTAATCAGGTACAAGATGCGGGAGACCACATCTCTTATGGACCAAAAGGGTCCTTATCCAAAAAACTTAAAGATTGGAAGGAGACATTTGTAAATAAACATATGTTTAGAAACGTGGTGACACCAAAAGAGGATTTATATCCTTTGTCACATCTGCGCCAGTTATATGAATTAGACCACAATGCAGTGCAATTCTTAGGGCCTGGGAGTTGGATATTCGAGCATGTCATCGACGTTTATATGTTGTTGCTACGAGACAGAGAGGAATACTACAGGTCGTGGGGAATACAAAGGTGGTCCCAATTTGGTTTCATGAATTCATTCTTCATGCATCTTGGGCAGAGCTATATGCCCATAACTAACGTGAATACTGCATGGAGTTTTTGTTATCCGTATGTCAACCAAAATGTTGGTCTACCTTTACACGAATGCAAATATATATTCATGTCGGTGTGTAGTACCAATCAACACCATTTTGTCTTGTTCCTATTCTCAGTTGAAGATTGGATGGTTACCATAATTGACCCGCACTATACAATGATACTAAGTATATTAAGTTAGATGAAATGTACTCAAAATTCGTTAAAGTTGCGGTATGTTTAGTTTTAAAATATTTTAATTTTATAATGTCCTTTAATATTAAAAAATTATTAACCAACTACTTTATACATGCAGGTACATTTGATAGCATTTTGTTTGTGAAATGGTAATCCGATGCGTGAGTGGCCCAGCGGTAATCCTACTGTGCAGACCTTAAAGATTCGACCGCAACAACACAACAACTCAGACTGTGGCATTTTTGTAAGCAAGTATGTTGACTATTTCGTTAGGGCCAATGATAATATTTCTGAAGAGAAGTGGTCCTTGGAAGATGTCACAGTCTTTCGTTACCGCGTCGTATGGGAGCTCTACAAGAAATTCGCAAGATTACTTCCGGCCTCTGAGATATAGAACTTGTCCAACGTTATCTAATGTACATATTAATTAATAAGAATGTCTATTTAGTTGAACTTTATGGGATTTTCAAATTCATAACTTAGTAATATGAATATTATTGAATCACATAAAACCACTTCATATTATTAATACGAAAAAAATTATCTATTTAGTTGAACTGTATGATATTTTTATTCGGACTAATATTAATAATCACATTATTTATATTAATATTAAAAATCATTATTAATATTATTTTTAATAATAGTAATATATGAATATAATAATAAATAGATAATGCATTCATTTTCTATCATTGAAACTTAATATAATAATAATATAGAATATAGAATTAAATAGAAAACCCAATATGTATTATATAGATTTATTAATAATAATAAATCGTAATATAATAATAATGCAAAAATATAGATTTTGGGGGATGGTGAAATTTTAATATAAAGATATAGCCTTGGTTGAAATTAATAGCTAGGCCCGTGGTGCTCGGGTGGTCATATGACGAGTGTATGGAGTTGGAGGTTGCGAGTTCGAATCTGTTTAGTAGATAAATTGGTTGAATAAAATCTTTTTTTTTTCAATTTTTTATTGTCAGCCGTGACAAGCTGTACCGGCCGGTTATTTTTTTCAATTTTTTATTGCCAGCCGTGACAAGCTATACCGGCCGACATTTTAATATTATTTTAATTCCGGCCGCAATAGCCTGTACCGGCCGACCTTTATTTTATTTTTTTATTCCATTTTAATGTGCTGAGTCATGACATATAATGGAGAAATGAAAAAAAAAAAGATAAAGATGTAAGCCGGTACAAGCTCCTCCGGCCGGATTATTTTAATAATAAATATTCATATTGTATAACTATACTGACAAGAATATTTTATTCCATTTTAATTTGCTGAGTCATGACATATAATGGAGAAATGAAAAAAAAAGGTGAAGCCGATACAAGTTCCCCCGGCCGGATTATTTTATTAATAAATATTCATTTTTTATAACTATACTGACAATATAATTTTACGTGGGCCTCTCTTATTAAAATAGAAGCCGGTACAGATAAATAATTAGGCACAACAACCTGTGCCGACTTATCAAATAGAAAAGCTAATCTCAGCCATCAATTCAATTTATCAACGGTCCAAAAAGGGGGTGTTACGGCTGGATAAAAGGGGTTGCTCCCCAACAACCGGTTGCTGTCGATGAAACCCCTATATATATATATATATATATATATATATATTAACATGCGTTGCTAATTGGTTCTTGAAACAACCTAAAGAGGCCAGGTTTCGTCTTCATGGTGTTTCCAATTTAAAACTTAAAAGGAAAACAGCTATATGACTATATTCATATTTTTCTTGACAATGAGATGATGCTATTTTCTAAACGTTTTACTGTTTTATTTTTTCTAAAAAGTAACCTTGCGTTTGGATTGGAGTAATAAATGTGAGAATAAAATGACTCATTCATATGAAATGATTTTTTTTGTTTGGTTGCGATTAGAATGAAAAAAATTGTGTTTGGTTCCTTGTGAGAAGTATTCCTTGTGAGAGGGAGAACATATGAAATAACTTATTCTAATTAGAATGGAATGAATCATTTCACTATTCATTCCATTCATTTGATCCAAACGTACCATAAAAACTAAAGCTTTTGATTGAGCAGTCGGAACCTGAATTATGTCATTCTAATTGGAGGTGAAGGAAGTAATATTTCTTAATGTAAAAAACGTAATATTAATTATTCATTGAAAAATAAAAAGAATAAAAAAGATTGGGACAGAGACTATGAAACAACCCGGGTCAAATCCCGAGTCCGAAACAAATCTTGGGTCAAATCCCAAGTCCGAATCGAATCAAATTCATCCAAATAAGGCCTCAAACCACTGGCCCAATAGTATCTTCTTGGGTCATCTAGTCCACCACAGGCTCCCAAAAGGTCATGACTTGAAGGTACTATTGGTAGTTCGATGTGGGACTGGGGTGTTACAAACTCCCCCACTTAAATTTCTGACGTCTCCGTCAGAACCGATCACACACACTCTAGCCATTGTGGGATAATACCGGCTGGCTTCGTGTCCCCGCCTCCGGACCTTCATCTCTCCATTGTGGGATAATACCACCAGCCTTCGTGTCCCCACCTCCGGCAACCCGATCGGATGACCCGACCCGAGCTTTCGAGAGTCGGCTCTGATACCATATGAAACAACCCGGGTCAAATCCCGAGTCCGAAACAAATCTTGGGTCAAATCCCAAGTCCGAATCGAATCAAATTCATCCAAATAAGGCCTCAAACCACTGGCCCAATAGTATCTTCTTGGGTCATCTAGCCCACCACAGGCTCCCAAAAGGTCATGACTTGAAGGTACTATTGGTAGTTCGATGTGGGACTGGGGTGTTACAGACTAACACATATATAGTATAGTCATATTAGCTAGTATATATACGTTCAATTTTGTCAAGAAATATATTAGCTCCCCGCCCTGGTGTGGTGCTATATAGGCGAGAAGCGAAAGTTTATTTCTTAAAATCACTACTGGAAAAAAGGAAATTAATTCCCAGAGAAAAATATGTTTGTTTATTTTATTTTTCTTAAAAAATAAAAAATATTGAGTCCCCTTACTAACCATTGATCATGCAAGTGCCGTAATGCCAGTTTCTGTATTATTTTTTGGTCACAAAAACATGCCACAGACTTTGTTGAACTGAGTTTTGAGTTCTTCATTCCTCCTACGTACGTACGTACTTCATGTCTTCTAATTTTCATCGCTAGATTAAAAACATCAAGAGTACGTAATCAGTTTCTATATATATATATATATATATATATATATATATATATGCCTGCATAACAATTTGCAAATCATTCTTATGAATGCATTTCTGTAATATATATCAACATATATACATAGACATAACTACGTACGTGGTAGTAGTAAATTATCAATATATCGATCGAACAATAAAAACAAGAAGTAAATAATAAATAAAATCCATATATGATCTCTTGAACATGCATTAATTAATATATAACTAACACCTGTTCTCTATTCTTAGTACACAGGAACTCGCAGCAGTTTCTTCTTGCATCAAAGCTGCCCTAGCTGACATTATACTATTGTTAACTAATGAAGCATCAAAGGGATTGCAGTCTATCCAATCCTTGAGCAAATCCTCTTGGCCCCATAAATCAGGAATCCAAACTCGCCCCGCCATCTCCACCCGATGTCTCTTCAGCTTCTCCCTTCCACTCTCCTCCTCCACCGGCGCCACGGCCGTCGTTGAATCTTCATCATTTTGATGAGTTGGAGATGTCGCTTTCAATGCATCAACGTCCGGCAAAGTCTTAGCCTGTTTACTTTGATAATCACTATCAACAACAAACTCATCCTTCTTTAAAGATAACTTGCCTTTCTGATTCTTCTATCTGATCTTCATCATTAAGGGTTTTCTTGATTATTTCTGATGGACCGGTAGTAGGATTATTCTGGGTATTCATGATTGTGGTCTGCAACGTCATGAATGATTGAAAAAATTAATTGGATTCTGCGCGCAAGTTGTAATTGGTAGCTTTTTCTTGGAGAATAATTACATGTAGGGATATATTGGAAAAAAAGAAGGGATACAAATGAGTGGGATGGTTGGTAACACGTCAACGTAGTTTGCTTTTTGTATGGCAAGTGACAAGAGTACGTGTCTTATTTGAGGTCAAGTGGGATCAGGAATTGTGTGGTGTGATATATTCAAGCTAGTTTTAACAATGCATGGGTGTGGATTTTTGGAAGGAATCCTTTGAAGATTTGTGAGGTTGATGTTGATTTTCAAGTGTTAGCCAATGAGGAAATGGTATTTGATAGTAGGGTACTACTCCCTCCATTCCTAAATATAAGTTGTTTTGAATTTTTTTTATTTCTAATTATTTGACGTTTGTGATTATATAGGAGAATTGATCACACTTATTTTCAAATTACTCCTTATAATTAAGGTGTTTTATGGGGAGAGAGAAAGGAAAATAAAATAAGAGTAAATGAGATCATTGAGTTTTTTTATGAGTAAATCATGGGAAAAATTGGAGAGAGAGTATGGGAAATATTGGTGTTACATACAATTAATGCTATAGTTAATATTTTTCAATCATTTTTTTAATTTTTGTGTACAAGTCTAAAACGACTTATATTAAAAAACGAATGAAGTATTAATCTATTACTATATAATATTATGAGAATGATGATATAGTGAATGAGATGAAGATGACTTGTCTGTAGGGTTTGGGGTCCTAGGAGATATATTTTTGAGAGAGATGTTCAACTGTCCGGTTCATATATATATATATATATATATACGGGAAGGATCAAGAGCATAATTCTTAAATAGCATAATGTCTTAAATAGCATAATTTTATCAAAACGACGTAGTTTTGATAAGACGCGGTGGCATTTTTGTAAATACGCGGTGGCATGATATTTACAAAAATGCCACCGCGTCCCTCCAAAACTACGTCGTTTTGATAAAATTATGCTATTTAAGACATTATGCTATTTAAGAATTATGCTCTTGATCCTTCCCGTATATATATATATATATATATATATATATATATAGTCCGGATCTAGTCTGGGATCTCGGACTCTATAAAATACGGACCATTTTTTTTTTTGAAACAACTAAAATAAAAATTAAAAAATTATGGAACTGGAATTTTTACATAATACAGTGTTTTAGGTGTGATTTGGATGCCTATACCAAAAAATATATGTACAGTCCTGTACAGTCTGTGTAGACTGTACATACATTTTTTGGTATAGGTATCCAAAACACACCCAAAACACTTTATTATGTAAAAATTCCAGTTCCATAATTTTTTTTTATTTTTTTTAGTTGTTTCAAAAAAAAAACAAAAAAAAAATGGTCCGTATTTTAGGACCTGTCCGGGAGTCCGGACAAGATCCTGTGTGTATATATATATATATGTGTGTGTATTTGACGTACGTATTATAAAAATATCACCTTCATTCCATTCCATCACTAATTTGATCCTAGAAAGACTAATTTAAACCTAATAAACTTGGAAAGGAACCGTTGCGGATTTTCTTTAAAATGTTTCTTTTTATTGTCCCAATATTTGAGTTTTTCGGGGTAAGACACGTTAAATATATAGGCATTAATATTTGAGTTTTTTGGGGTAAGACACGTAAAATATATAGGTATTAATTGGAAAATAAACTCTAAATTCTGGTTAATAAACCCTACACCCTGGTTAATAAATTCTAAATATTTATTGATAAGATCAAACTCATTCTGATAAGTGTATGCTATTGTTAGTAGCGGACGCTATCTATTTTACTAATAGTAGCGAACATCGATTTTCAATTTTTAATCCTGACTGTTTTTTCTTATTTTTAATGATATAAATGGTGTATTTGCTATAAGTATTCATAGCAAATATCATGGATCATTCTCATATATATATATATATATATATATATATATATATATATATATATATATATATATATATATATATATATATATATATACAGAAAGGATCAAGAGCATAATTCTTAAATAGCATAATGTCTTAAGTAGCATAATTTCATCAAAACGACGTCGTTTTAATGGGACGCGGTGGCATTTTTGTAAATACCATGCCACCGCGTATTTACAAAAATGTCACCGCGTCCCATTAAAACGACGTCGTTTTGATGAAATTATGCTACTTAAGGCATTATGCTATTTAAGAATTATGCTCTTGATCCTTCCCATATATATATATATATATATATATATATATATATATATATATATATATATATATATATATATATATATATATATATATATAAATGTATAGTGAAATTTTTATTAATTAAAGCAAAGTCCTGAAATTATGGTCCAATCCATATAGTATAGTGTTGTCTATTTGTTGGTTTGAATAAGGTATATCCCTAAAAATCCAAATAAATAATGTGATACTCAAAATTACTTGAAAATGTTAGAACTAGGAACATAGACAAGTCATGTGCGAGGCAAAATAGTTGGGAACCAATTGATGCATATGGATTGGCGCAGCCCACTCGTATTTTGTAGCTCTTTGAAATTTTATTCAGTAATTTATAAACTTGTTCACTATATAAGCAATAAGAATTAGATGAAGAGAATAAAATTTTACTTTAATAAAACTAGTATGTTTTTGAATTTAAAATACTAGACAAATTTAGCCTAGGAATATATAAAGATAAAAGTAATTTTCATTAAAAAAAATTGGCAATTTGAAAGTGCCTCTTGATATTGTAGCAACTTATTTTTTTTACTTTTATTTTTTATGAAATAGTAATTAAAAAAGAAGAAGACCAACTTATGATGATATCATAAGGATAACCCATTTCTTGTTTATGGGGTTTAATTTACCTTTTGTTTTTTTATCCTTTCGTTTGGGACTTCAAACCTTGCAACGAAATTAACTAGGAATCATTATTTTTTCAGAACTTTAAATTGCACAATACCGGGGGGAGGGGGGGGGGGGGGGGGGGGGGGGATCCAATCTGTTTTTAGCCTATTACTAGTAGACACTCAATAAAATATTATGATTTTTAATTGCTAGTAGACACGATAATATAATAGATAAATAATACTATACTCTCACTATATAACTCAATCCATTATAAGGCTATTGGTGGATTCTTTCTATTTTAGAAGAAAAATTAGGTAAATTTTATAGCTCCAATGCATTGACTTATTTTTCTACTAAAAGTTGATTTTTAAACATAAAAATAAAATAAACAAGCACTTGTAAGTTATAAGTCATTTTAAAATAAGTTAGTTTGGCCAAATATAATGTCTATTTTGCACTCTCTTTTTATTAATATCTTTTTTAGTAATCTTTATATTTGATTTTAACTTATAAGTCATTATGAGAAGAACACATTCCTAACTTGTTAGAACTTAATTTCTGATTTATAAATTAAATTGATGTCAACACTTTTACTTATAAGTCAAAACTTATAAGTCATGTTATATTTTAATTTTAAGTCATTTTAAAATAAGTTGATTTACGAATGGACTTTACAACTACAAGGGGCTTTGATGCCCTTTTTATAGCTTAGGTAGTTGGATACCAACAGAGGAAAAGTATGTTGTCATAGAATAGATACCTCAATTTACTATTTGTACATGTTATTTTTATTTGTAAAATTATAGTTATATTTTTAAAGCAACGACTTTAAAGAAAAAAATTTATTTTATAGTTATATTTTTAAAGCAACGACTTTAAAGAAAAAAATTTATTTTTTAAATATATTACAAAATTTGTAAAAATTAAGAATATATTTGTATTCCATGTGTACCCTTGTAAAAAATAAATTATTAATTTAGCTGTACAATATGATAATAAAACTACGTTGACAAACTTGAGTATATTGTGTAATTTTATACTACTATTACTAAACTTTTTTGTAAAACAAAAAGAAAAAAAATAAGACTATTTGTGGAACAGTTAAAACTATTTTGTGAAGGATAATACAGGGCTGATGTTCATTGTTCACCTTATTCTTCTTGGATCCGGTTAACATGAAGTTTATTTTTTGGTAAGTTGGTCAATTGATCAATAGAATGCCGACATACATAGAGTTTCGTCTGCGTGTCAACACTCTATTGACTAATTGACCAACTTACCCAAAAATGAACTTTATGCTAACCACTTCCGTTCTTCCTATCTATACATGTCGCCTGAGCATACAGTAGAAGAAGCATATACTTTTACATCTCAGCATTTATTCAATGAACAAAAAGTGAAATATTTTAATTTTTTATATCTTGCATTTCTGCAGTGCTGGATTCATGATAGTTTGGAATCTTGAGTCCAATCAATATGTTCATTTAGATTGTTTTGTTGTGGTATAATGATAAATAATAGGGTTTACAAAGAAGGGAAACACCATTATCCATCAGCAATTGCCAAGCAAACAACTTCACCTAGATTATTATTGCACAACTGTTCTGTACAAAACCAGTAGCAATAGCCAGATATGCTTTTATATATCAAAGCACAACACAAATTTACATGACTACAATAATTTATTAGGATTGGTAGGATGCACTATGTTTACTCAACTAAGAACTACATCTGATTTATGACAGAAAAATCCTGAACCTAAAGACGCAGTTCCCTAAAAAAGGTGGAGCTTATGTTACAAGCTAAAGTAAGGATTAACCTCAAGCTCTAGGATAGCGTGAACGTCCTTTCTTTCTCAGGAACTCAGGGATCTCCACTACGCCACCTTCACTGAAGGATGAAGGTCGGCGGTTGATTCCAGGGGTGACATCTCCCCGTGCTAGTTGACCTGCCTGCATTCCGACAAGAAGCAGTCAATCTAAAAAGAGATTGTGCTTCTTATGCGTGTCTTCTCACTTGATGGTGTCCCTGTACAAGTGTGTGCTCTCGGGCAAGTGTACTATGGGTCGTAAAGCAGGAGGGAATCTAATACCTGGAGTGGCCTTCCATCACTTTCTTCTTGGCGTTTGAATCCAGTGGCGATTAGAGTTATACTTACCTGAATGAGATAAGATCAGTACAACTTCAGTTAAATCTAAAAGTGCATTCACGTAAAGAAAATGGGAGCCTAAGAATTGTTTTCAGTTTAGCAGCTAAAGTTGGCAAATTATTTGGAAAAAAGACATACATAAAAGCAACAGAAATGCCAAGGAGTTAAATACGTGTTTAGAAGGGCAATTTATATCCGAGTTTTGGTAAAATCATCAAGTAAAAGACAAAGCAAGCTTACATCTGTGATAATAGTCGACGCAAACCAGTAAATATTCCCTCCATTCCAAAATAGAAGAGCAACTTAAATGTAAAAATTAAGGAGAAAGCTTATCCTCTCGAAAATTAGTCCACACTTGTATACTAATACTTTCAAAAATCATTTACTTTTATATTTTGGAATGGACGAGGTATGAAAAAGCCTATGGAATGCCAAATACAAACTTTTTTTTCTCTTCTTATAAATTTCCATGCTCAAATCATAAGGTCTCTAAGAAATCAAAGCATTTTGTAACGGGCAAGCACCATTCACCTCTTTCTAGGTCTGCCTGTAGTGAATAAGAGTTCTGATGCATAAATTGTTATGTCAAAAGTTGTCCTTTTACAGACAATCAAGGGGTAAAAAAAAAGATATGGCTTAAATAAAGAAAAAGTTGATTTTTTTTGCGACAAATCAAACGATCTGGAAATAGTAAAGGAAAAATAATAAGACGAACAAAGGATGGTTCCAAGTTGTCACCAACCAACCTTATGAATTTTCAATTAAGAGCCAAACTTAGTTCAACAGTCTAATGATTAGGATATCTCTCACAATCACGAATTTATGATAATTTAAACTCTACTGTACCAGAGCAATAAATTGGATGGCCAGAAGTTTTAATGTGATTTGCAGGACTACGTTAGGATAGAATGTAATCATGGTATACGTGAAATTGTTTCCAAAAAAGAAGTCGTATGAATGATCACATCTTATCCTTCTCATGCTTCGGTAAATTTTAACTTACTTGACCACTTAGAGATGGATCTATGACTGCTCCAAAGATTAAATTGGCACTAGGATCCACAAGATCATATATAACCTCTGCTGCAGCATTTACCTGCCAATATCCGATATAAGAATAGTAGAGCATGATAAGGAATACTTGACCACTATAAGAAAAAAAAAAGGGAGGGAGGGAGGGAGGGAGGGAGGGGGGAAATATAACTAGAAGTCAGAATTAAATGTTTTATAAGCTTCAAAATCTACTACTGTACATCCTTGGGTACAAAAACAACTTATGTACCACAACTTATTCAGTATGATTTATGAAGATATAAAGAATGTGCATTTGAGCACAAAGCTGATATTGCCATTAATATGTAGATTGCATGACTTCCAGAGTCGTTAAAAAATATATAAAAGCATATGATATCATCATTTTCTCGTTGGTCATGTAAAACAGGGCAACAGAAAGCGCTAATTAGTGGGATATACGGGTAGAGGATTCCAGACATAGGTTATCTTCTCTCAAGAAATGGTAGCATCTAATTGTCGTAAAGCAATTCGGGTGCAGCGTCTCTCTCCACATGATAGAATTAGCCATCAGTCTTCTTGGATTTCCAGATACATTCAAATATCTTCAGAAAAATACTAATGAAGAATGCGAGAAATAGATAGGACCATGAACATAACAAAAGTTGTTAGAGAGGGAGGGGGGAGAGAGAGACTGATACCTCAAACAAAGTTAAATCGCTACCACCAGTTATGTTCCAAACAATTCCAGTAGCCCTCTCTATACCTATATCTAATAGAGGTGACTGAATGGCATTTAATGCAGCATCTCTTGCCCTGGCTTTTCCTGTACAAGACCAATACCAGAATACAACTTATATTAGAAAAAAAAATGTCCGGGGTGTAAATTCTGAGACTAGCAGCTTTATAAACTCGTTTGCAACACTGAAATTTTGGTTAGGGTAACATCACGACTCTATGGGACATCTCAATACATATGTATGTTAGTATTATTGACCTATGCAAATGCGAGTGCCCGGTAACAAGAGGAAAATAACACATTATGTGGAATTAAAAATACGATATTGCTTATGGACTTGGGCCTAATAAATGAAGTGACAGTGATGATATGTCGAGAGGGGAAGAGGAGAGATTGAAGATTTTCTATTGCATCACAAGGTAGCTGGAGAGCTGGTAAATTTTCCTCTTATTTGGTGTAATGTCCGTGATGCCCAGCCCAGGTATTTGTTCTTGTGTTGGTAGGTGGATAGAATATACTCCCTCCATTCCAAATTATATGACCAATATTGACTTTCTAAAAATATTTGCAAATTCAAAATTGACATAATTCATTCAAGTTTTGAAAATAATAAATCTTATAACTAGTAATATTTTTTAGGTAGTTTATGATATTCATAATTGTATTGACATAAACTAAATAAATTCATGTCAATTTAGAATTTGAAAATGTTTAAATTGACTTTTAAAAAGTCAATATGGGTCTTATAATTTGGAACTGAGGGAGTATATTAAAGCATGGTTTATCCTTATCATTCTTTATTTTTATATCTTAATTGTTGGGGAAGTTTCCTCTTTTGATTTTCTAATGGAACTCTTCTAGATCAGGTTCGATGGTTCTGCCCTGCATGTGTGTATTTCTTCCCTCTCACTTTTCCCTCTTTTATTCTAAAACGATATGTAGTTGGCACATGTCCTCTGTTCTACACCTTTTTAATAATAAACTAAGTTGTATCAAAAAGTATAAACTTCAAATAACAGGGAACATAAACTTAGAAAATGGGAATTTCATTTGAGAAAACGACCCCAAAAAGCATTGTGGAAGTTTCAACAATGGTACCACAAAAATAAATATCAACTTCTAAGTAGCTTCTAGAATTACCAGTTGCAGTTCCTATCCCCATTAATGAAGAACCGGCACTTGCCATAATAGCTCGCACGTCAGCAAAATCAACATTAACCAGGCCTGGAACCTGAAATTCATAGTTACTCGTTACAAATTAAGCAAGAGAATAACATAAAGTCAAAAGTTGCAACTTCTATAGAACAGGAGAATCCAACCTTATGTATCCATATACTAAAAGAAATGACAGACCCCCTTAGCCCACCCCTGTGCGACTTTGCGGTTAATCCCAAGAAATTTCTTTTAGGGGGTATTAGTGGAAGTGTGGCCACAAATTTAATTAGCAATAAATTAAGTCTCTACCTAAGCTACCCTATAGGATCGACATCAGGTAAGGGAACTTGAATGCTAGAAATATGGATGCCTTAACCACCTTAGACATTAGGTGTCTTAAGACAATTACGCTAGCAACTTTTCATACAGAATTCAATATAAATTTCTAAGAAATATTGATATGATTATCATAACATGCAAAGTAAAGGATGCTAACTAGGGGTGTTCATCGGTACATAACCGTACCAAACCGGTACATAACGAACCATTTCTTGAATTTTTGCAAAAATAGATACCGATACTGATACCGAAAATACCGGTACCTCGTACCGTATGCGTTGGTTTGATATAGACACGATATCGGTACAAGCCGAATATGTACCAATCTTCCCCTTTGTTTCCGTAGATTTCTTTGTAAAACCACATAAAAGAGGAGGAAAAAATCCAAACTGAATCCTCAAAATTATTTATCGAAAATTATTGCATATAAATGGAATTGATTGCAAATAAATTTAAGAACCAAGAAGATAATATAGAAATCTTATAGATGCAAGCAGAGAAACCAAATCAAGTTTGTTCATATCTCCACCCAACATGCAATTGCTAATAGACCAATATCTCACATCTTCACAAAATATTTACAACTAAAATCCAAAATCATCCAAAATCATAGACAAAGGCTGCTACAATTAATCATCTAACATAGATCTAAAAACAAAAATAAAACTCAACAACCCAACTCCAATAGGCAAGAGAAAGAAACTTGAGAATTGCTTCAGATTTTGGCTTCTTCGTGAGTTGTTATGGCGATTATGTGTGGGGGAAAGAGGGAGGGAGTAGCTAAGAGAAAAAGGGGAAACTTATAAGTATTTTATAAATGAACATACAAGTATTTATATGTACATCAAATATGTATAGGGTATAACCGATTCACCGGTACGGTACAATAATTATTGTATACTCAAAACTAAGTCCCGTACCTGGTACAGAGTAACCGGTATTTACCAATTTTTTACCGGTACCGTACCGACTATAAACTACCAAACTGGCTATACCGAACTGCCCGGTTTCGGTAATTTACCAATTTTACCAAAAAGGTTGTACAACTGTAATGCTAGCCGAAACATACTAAGGAAACTTGAAGAATGAAGGAGGAGTCAGTTACCAACATTAGTGGATAATAAAGGGAAAAGAAACATTAAAGCAAATTACAATTGATGCTTATGCACCTAAAACCTAACCAGAAAAAGAAACGCCCAGGACATCTTCCCAATTTAAGTTTCTTCAAGTTTTTATTAGCATAATCACATATTCAGAGCTAGAAATTGCACTTTATTTGACAATTTGTTAAGGTGTTCATACCGTAATTATGTCAGAGATACCACGGACACCTTGTCTAAGTATATCATCAGCCAGGTTGAATGCTTCTGTAACCGGGGTAGATGGTGACACAGCAGTCAATAACTTGTCATTTGGAATGACAATCAGTGTGTCGACATTGTCTCGTAAGGCCGCAATGCCTTCTTGGGCTTGAACTGCTCTCCTTCGTCCCTCAAATGAGAAGGGGGTTGTGACAATACCAACAGTCAAAACACCCATTGACTTTGTAACACCTGCAATCACAGGGGCACCACCAGTGCCTGTTCCTCCACCCATTCCAGCCTGCACATAATAATTTAAAGGCCCAGATAAGTGAAAGCATTTCATTATTCCAGAAGAAAGTCCCACATGGAGTTCTGCAGCAACAGGCCAGAACCAGACCAACTATTACAGGATTTTGCTAGGTAGTCCATGCCTCCATGGCTTGCTCATAATCATTTCGCTACTATGGATCACATAAGTTGATAATCACAATTAATAATTTATGAAAGACAAAGGAATGTTATTTAACAATAGAAGGAATGTCTCTCAATAGAAGTTTCAGCTTATCTTTATAAGCACCTAATATTTTTCTGTTCAAATATAAACAAAATTTTGATGACTGTTCCATAACTTCTCAGCATTGATTGTCATTTAAAATCAGAGCCTGCCAGCTAGGGTGAATGTTCAATGGCATAATTACAATCAAGGTTTTCAATTGAACCTATGCCCATCCTTTGCAAAAAATAAAATGAAGAACTAAAGAATTTTTTGAAGAGATGAAGCATGTAACTTGCTGCTATTGGAATCAAAGAAGGGCTAGACTCTAAATTTTAAAATTAAAATTGATTAACCCAAGTTATGTACTTATGTTATTATACTGTGGACATACAGCTAAAAAAGTACCAAAAGATCTAACAGATAGGACATTGACTAATTTCCAGATCAGCAGAACCAATAGTAAGGCTTGAATAAAATAACTTAGGAATCCGGAATCTGCAAGTGATAGTAAAACGAAGAAAGATACGGAAAAGAAACTACTAATGATTGAAGAACCATTCAGGTGTAGACCAAAGTCACCAAACAGGAGGGTTAAAACATGGTTTTGGAAATCCAAAGAGCTAGTTCCATGTGAAGTCAAACTAAGATGCATAATTTATATAGCTGAATTAGTATAAGGTCATAGACCTTTCCTAAAAGAAATTCTGAATAACAAAAGGCATCCTCTAGGTAACACAAGTTGTTAGATTTATAAAATGGGCCCAAAGATAACAAGCTCTCCAACTCAAAACCAATTGGCAATGAAAAGAGTTAGCTTAAGTCTTTATATACTAGACATACTAGTTCAAGGTATGCGATGTGGGACAAAATATATATATATATATATATATATATATTTTGACCCGATGTATATGGGACAATATATATATTCTAACCCTCCCCCTTCACGTGTAACCTCCACACACGATAAGCAAGCTCAGAAAAAACCTAGTAAACCACGAGCAACTAGTAGCCCAATTGATAAGTGGTACTACTTAAGAAATGGTTAAACTTTGGCCCTTGAGAAATAGACTGGTAAGAATGAAGGCTAAAGAAATGGATTACAAGTGGGTAAGAATGAAGGCAAAGAAGAGTGTTTAATTAGGCCCAAGAATAGACCGCGCTGATACCATGTTAAATTTATAAAATGGACACAAGTCGAGCATACAAAGATGTCAAACTCTCTAACTCAAAACCAATTGCCAATGAGAAAAATTTGTCTGAGTCATTATATATTAGACATACTAGTTCAAGGTATTCGATGTGGGACAATATATATTCTAACAGAAGCATCTCACTCATGGCATGATAATACATTTTGCTACTATTTTGGCATAAACAAAGGATGTCCTACGTTCATATTGATTATGTCCTCATTGTGAAAGTAATCAGAAAAATAATAAGAATGCCAAAGTATAACATATAGACGAAAGTTTTGAAACATACATCTCAGGAAAAGTTGTAAACTCCTATTCGGCATCATAAAATCCTCTACGGGCAACACAAAACAGTTTATGCTGGATAAATTATGCTGGCTATACAGGAGCTGAACTTACAGTCACAAAGACCATGTCTGCACCGTAAACTGCATCTTCTATGGCTTCTCTGCTTTCTTTGGCAGCATTCATGCCAATATCTGGGTTTCCACCAGCACCAAGTCCTCTGGTGAGCTCTTGTCCAATCTGCAGTCGTTGCTCAGGGAACACAGGTGACATCTTCATGGCTTGAATATCCGTATTAACTATCCAGAACTCCACACCCTTCATGGAGCTCTCAATCATACGATTAACTGCATTTGAGCCGCCACCTCCAACACCAATAACTTTGATCTTGGCTTCATTGTTATTACTCGAGCTCGATGAATCTCTTAAGCTCTTGGTGTCACTTCCACTCGAACTGTCCTGTCTAAGGTTAGTCACGGTGTTGTTCCCCTCACCTCTAAGCATTGAAATTTCTGGATGTAGACTTAGAAATGGGTCTTTACTATGATATTGATTGACACCCTGAGAGTTTGCTGAACATTTAATCTGATACCAATTTAGAGCAGGCCTTTGACCAGCGCCCCAAATGCCAATCCTTTCGTCACACATTTTCATAGAGCCAACCCTGCCCAAGTGATTCTCTACTGAAACTCTCCCTCCAAGAACAGTCAGTACCCCAACTGGGTTTCGAGTATCTGAAGGTGTGATATAAGGAGATATACGCATGGCCATTACAGAATTCCCAAATCTCAAGTTTATATATTGTCAAAAGAGAGAGAAACCCAATTCACTTTATGTCAAAATGCAGATAATTTACTCTTCCAGCATCTGCAAGTCAAAAGCCAGAGCAACAAATAGTCAAAAATAATTAGCATAAATCCATTAAAAAAAATAACGAACAAACGGTCACAGTGATTGAATTTACAAAACCCAGGAAGTAAAGATAGAAGTTAAATTCACATTCTCTTGATTGACAAAAAAAGGTAAGAGAAGAAACCCAATACTAATAAGGAAACAAATACTATAAGCGGATAGTTAAGCTATCAAATTCAGTAGAATAAGTGGTTAACAACAGTTCAGAGCAAAATTTAAGACCAATATCAACCCTAAACACAAAGAAATGTAGTAAAAAAATACAAGAGAGATTAAGTGTCATCTGGGTATGAGAGATATACCTGGGAGGGTCGCATAATTTTGTTAGAAATAAAGAAACACCAATGACCGACGCATTAGGTAAAAAGAGAAGGAAATGGGGTTTAAAAGTTGTTTCTTTCGGTCTCTTTTCGCTAATAAGTAGTGGTGTTGCAGTTAATTTGTTGGTTTGGCCGTCTGGATTGTTGTTGATGTTGAGTGTTGACCATAAAAAAAGAAAAAGAAAAATCTCCATAGTCACTCTCTCTCTCTCTCTAATATCGGTCTTTTTCAAGGAAAAGACGTGTGTGGGCTCAAACTAACTCTCTTATCGCCCTCGGTTTTAGTTGATTGGATCTTTAAATCACAATGAAATGTGGCCTGGCCTCTAGCTATCTTTCTTGAATTGGATACCATTCAGACTCCGCCTCAACCCTTTAATTTGAATTATACCCTTTCTAATATAAAATTAAACACATGATTTAATTATTAAACCACCACATTTTAAGGATAATATTTTTAAACGTACTCGTAATATTGTCTAAAAATATAATAGTGATGACAAAAAATAATAATGACATGTTAAAAAATTTATATCATTTTATAATAATTTTAATTTTGAAACAAACATCAAATACAAAAATATCTCTAGTTTTAGACTAAATGGAGAACATGCTCTATTCACTAATTGTTATATTTTATCATAATGTCTACATAAAGTCAGTATGAAGTGTGTGTGTATATACTATATATATAGGAACCTATTTCATATTAAACTTTAACTATGTATATTATTCCACCAAACTGATTTGTGATTGTTCTTATATGATCTAAGGAGTGGAATTAAATTATTAGTAGGACATGTAACCAGTGCAATTTTCATTGTCAGTCAGATTAATGATGTAATCATTTTGACTTTTTAAAATAGCCGTAAATTTTGCGCTCAAAATATAACTAACTAAACGCTAATCTGTCATAATACAAAGTTTACTAGTTATGAACATGTCATACAAATCGATCTACTAGTTAATCATAATTATAAAAATAGTGAAATAGTGATAAATTTGTTATGAAATTTATGATTCCACCTATCATTTCTAACTCGCGGAATCTAGTAATGAACTGTTCACCATTACTATATCTTCAAAAGAAACATCATACAATGAAATTCAATAAATAAAATTGTTCAACTAAATTTATCTACTATAATAGAGGAATGATGTACAAATATCTCATCAGACAAATTTTGAAATAATCAGCCAAACTATTGAGGATGGAATAGAAGAGTAATATATCTATCTAACAAAATACAATTGATTTTGAATTTCCCGCTCACCCTAATAAAAGGTGTATTATGGTTGTAGGTCCTACCTACGGCCAAGCTCATCTTCTTTTTCATTTTTTTATTATGACGACATGTTATACTAGTCGTGGGAGTTGCACTGATCGCATGTCCTACTAGTGATCACGCCCAAGCCTTATTCAGTCTCACATCTTAAATCATAGCTAACGTTTGTTATGACTTCAATCTCTATATGGTAATCCTGCGAGTACTTTTCCATTTTTAAAAGTTGGATATAAATCCTTTATTTACTTCTCAAAATAAATAAATATTATTTCCTACAAAACAAAATAAAATAAAAAATATTAGTTAAATAAAATAAGCATATACAATAATAAATATGAGAATATTAAAATATATTAATTATGTGTCTAAGTTAACATGAATTTAATTTTAGTCAAGTAATCAATATAGTATCGATATGTGGACGAGATGATCTCTCCCCTGTATGTCGATACGTATTGGTCAATTGACTACATCTCCCCCTTGACTATATGTTAACACTAGATGTGTCCCATGCCTCTGACACTGCATGAACGATGAAATTTGTTCAAAACTTTAGACGATCGAGATGATTTATTAAAGTGAGCGAAAAAATCAAATTCAATTGAATTTTATTATATAGAATTGTATTGACCAATTGATTAACTTATAATCAAGTTAAATTCATAATATTTGGTTTTTAAGTCTTTACTAGGTAATTGTCGTGGGTGGGTGCAACTCACTTCTCACGTGCAAAGGACCAGCGGGAGAAGCAGAGAGAGAGGAGATAGAAAAAGGGTTGTTCTTTTCCTCTTGGGTCTACGCCGAATTGAATCGGATTCGATCATCCCCTGCCTATCTGTCATCAGTTTCATGGATTCGTCTCCCATCGTTATCTCGTACCGACGCTGCTTTACTTTGCCTCTTTATTCACAGCTATTGACATAAAGTAACCATTAAGGTTTTTTGGATTTAGATCGCGGTTATCTAATTCTCCCGGTAAGCCGACCCATATCTCGAATCTTTGTTGCAGTTTATTGTTTGGGTATAATGTGATATATTGAATTTGATCTAGTCTGATTAATCTGTTAACTCCTGCTGCTACCCGATGCACTTAACTTTTGTTTTTTGACTGGGTGGGTAAGTTAACTTTTCTCATTATTATTAACTGGGTATGTTGAATTTTAAAGCGCAATAACCTTACTTTTTTTCACTATCCAGGCCAGATGTCCGGTTACTGAGTATCTCAATTTCTTTGAATTGTCATTAGTATCTGGAGAACATTTTTGTGTATTGGTTTATGGTTTCCTAGTCTTTCTGTGAGAATACTATTGAATAATTAATGATTTTTGCTATTTTGATCCGGTTTCTTTATTTTTCTTTTTCTTGGCCCCCTCCCCTCCCCTCCCCTCCCCCTTATTTTTCTTCTTGTTTCAGCATTTTCGTTTAATTTGGTGGTAGTAGGTATACGCAGCTTTAGTTTGCTGATTTTAGTTTAATTTGGTGGTAGTAGGTATTCGCAGCTTTAGTTTGCTGGTTGGGGATGGAGTATCTTCCTGTTGAAGTTATTGGAAATATCCTATCTCGGCTTGGGGCTGCACGAGATGTTGTGATTGCATCAGCTACATGCCGGAAGTGGCGACAGGCTTGGCGTGATCACCTCCACACCCTTTCATTCAATTCCAATGATTGGCCAGTTTATCACGATATTACAACAAGTAGACTTGAAATTCTTATTACTCAAACAATTTTCCAAACCACTGGACTGCAGTGCCTTGCGATTATTATGGATGATGTTGACGAGTTCTCTGCTGCTCCTGTGATTGCTTGGCTCATGTATACCAGGGAAACCTTGCGCCAGTTGTGTTATAATGTAAGGACTTCTCCAAACATTAATATTCTTGAGAAATGTGGTAGGCAGAAGCTGGAGGTGTTGGCCTTGGCTCATAATACCATCACAGGTGTTGAACCCAGTTATCAAAGATTTCCTTGCTTGAAATGTCTTTCTCTGAGTTATGTCAGTGTCTCAGCATTGGATTTGAGTCTTCTGCTCACGGCATGCCCAAAAATTGAGGTCTTGACCCTTGTTAGTTTAGATATTGCCATGTCAGATGCACAGACAACAATGGAATTGAGTAGTCCCTCATTGAAAGATGCCTGTGTTGAAGCTATCAGTTTGGACAAATTTATATTGGAGGCTGATAACCTTGAGAAGTTGCAGTTAAAAGATTGCACACTTGAGGTTTTTGAGCTTGTGGGCAAAGGGACATTGAGGCTCCTCAAGATTGATGATGTTAGTGTAATCCATCTTGATATTGGTGAGAATACTGAAAATCTCGAGGTTGTGGATGTTAGCAACTTCACAATCATGTGGGCAAAGTTTCATAATATGATTTCAAGGTCATCAAAATTGAGAAGACTCCGGCTTTGGGGTGTTGTTTTTGATGACGAGGATGAGGTGGTGGACATGGAAACAATTTCAGTGTGCTTCCCTTTGTTAAGCCATTTATCCTTAAACTACGATCTAAGAGAGGGATCACTACAATATGGGTTGCAAGGTTCATTTCAATTGGAGAATGTGGTTGTCTTGGAGCTTGGGTGGACAATAATTAGTGATCTCTTCTCACACTGGGTTGCAGGGCTTCTACAAAGATGCCCTAATCTCATCAAGTTAGTAATTTTTGGGGTAGTGTCAGAGACCAAAAACCATGAAGAATGCAATATGTTGGCCAACTTTACCTCATCTGTAGTTAGGCTTATGAGAAAGTATCTGCATGTAGATGTTCAGTTTGAATATGAATAGAGTTTTTCCAAGATGCCTGTACTGGAATTCAAAGTTTGGTTATGGGTTACACAACCGTGCATTAAACACTTGACGAAGATTCTGATTATTCATCCGTCTCTGGTACACCTTTTTTCCCCATTCTGTTAAACTGTGTATTTTGACCAATTGTTAGTTTATCTTATTCTTTGTGTAGAATTGCATCTTGTTTTCCTCAGTCTTCTTATCTTTTGGTGCTTGTACTGTGATATGGGTTGATTTTGGTTTTCAAAATATGGTTATGGTTCCATTTAAAAACTAAAACCATATTAATCATTTTAATATGGGTTTGTGTGGGTTGGAACTATATGGTAATGGTTCAAAACCATATTAATCATATTAACCATTTTAAGATGTTTTGACTTTTAAACAGAACTTTAGAAAAATAAAATTGTGACCGTCACAATTATATTAATTAAGTAATAATATGATATAAAAATTATTAATATAAATAATAAAATGCCAAAAAAATTATACTAATAAAATTTTAAATTGAAATTATAACATTTTGAACGATATGACTATTGTTGCTTGTAGGATTATTTTATTTAATTTGTACATATATTCTTTAGCCCGGCTTGTTTGGGCTTGGCCCGCCCATTTATCAAGTCTAAGTAGTCGCAATCTAAATTTTCATAAAATTAGTCTGACATATAAATTATTTTTCACAGTTTTTTTTATATATTTACAACCTACATATATCAAATGTTATGTTTAGTAGTTATGGTATAATTTTTAATAAAGTCATAATGATAAAAAATTCTAACATCATGTTATTTATAGGATAGAATGTACTGTTTTTACTTGTATTTTTAATATTTTTATATAATTCTTTCTCATATGAAATAAAACGAGTCACAATTTAAAGTGAGGGAAAATTATTTGAAAATATTAAAAAAAAAATTAAATTTATATTTTATTATCATCGAACGAATTGAGATTGTTTAATGTTTTTTGAAATAAAAAATTGTGTCTTGGAACATTTGGAGTATGGTACAGCTAAAACCTGGGCAGTTTAATGGTAGACCTCATTGCTATGCTGTACAGACTTTTCACATGACTCATTAGCTGTTTGAGTTGACATATCACTTGTCCTCAAAATACATGTTTGGACTTTCTGTGAATTTCTTCCCAGTTTTATACTCACTAAATTCCAAATTATAGGAGAAAATTTAAAATTTTAAAGTTAATTTTAAATATTTTTAGGTTCAAAACTAATGTAATTTATTTAATTTTTTATAATAACGAATCTTATAACTATATTTTTTATAATAACGAATCTTATAACTAAATTTAAAATTTGGATCGGAATGGAATATGGGTTGAAAAATGGTTAACCGGTTCAGAACTATATTTGTTTTAAAAAATATGGGTCCAAACTTTACCAACCTGAAGAAATAAAAATAGTTAACTAACCCATTTAATTCCCGTTAATATGATTTGACCCAACAGTTAATTAACTATATTGTCAGGTCTATCATATGACTTGTTACCATATTAAACAAATCTCATTTTTGTCAGCTGATCAGCTCATTATATTCCTATATGACTTACTGTTGAAGTGTGGTTAGTTAAGACGGTGCAAGAAGTTAGAAGATCTAATTAAGAGATCATTAATATCTTCTTTCAAAATTGCTTTCACTACCTAGTTTAACTTGAAAGAAATGACCTCTTTTCATTTCCAAATTGTTTTCCTTTACCTCCCTCTCAGTAGTGGGAAACTCACCTATAGTATAGTTTAGGATCAACCTAAAAGCATTATTCTCTTCAAGAAGCTATATTTTTTTGGGTAAGAATTTTTCATTTCCAAATTGTTTTCCTTTACCTCCCTCTCAGTAGTGGGAAACTCACCCCTAGTATAGTTTAAGATCAACCTAAAAGCATTATTCTCTTCATGGTTGTGATATCATGGGGCATGAATTTATTCTGTTATGATATCACGGGCGTAGTAAGACAAATATCATTCAGAATACTTGCTCAACATGCACACTGAAAATGTGTGCCAGTACAGTTCTTCACTGTGTTGAGAGTGATATATATATATATAGCTATATATATATCTATATAGAGAGAGAGAGAGAGAGAGAGAGAGATCGGGTCACAAATCCATCACTTTGGAGTTAAAAAGATGTCCATCACTTTGGAGTAAAAAGATGAGACATTGGAGAGGAGGTAGCCCAAATATTTAGAACTGATATGGCTTGAAAATGGAAAATTTTGATGAATTTCTGATATTTGGTCATTCTTCTGTTAGTTTTGATACTTGCGATTATGTTTAAAACTTGCACTTTTTTTCTGGTGGCAATACATTCTTGGCAAATTTAAAACCTTAAACAGTGGATAATACTCTCTGGTTAACAGCCAGGGAAAAGGACGCATTAACACTTGATATCACAAACAGTTGTGCTTTATAACTTTAGCATAGACCCTGCGTGAGATAACTCCACGGGAAAATTATAAAGGCTGGGAATATTGTGCCTCAAGTTTAAGTCATTCTTCATGTTTGTGTATATTGCCTGGAGAACACATTTTTTCTTTTATCATAGTATAATTAATAGATCAGTTTTCATATTGGTCCAGTAACTTGCCGTATTATTGCAATCCGTGCCACCTTGACCAGAATGTTTTGGTGTAGCTGCAGATATAATGAACATGATTCTTTGCCTTTCTCAGTATTATGTTATGTTTCCTATTGAAACAATAAATATCAAAATAAAATTTATAGAACTGAAGACAGAAAACATCTGGAAAAGAACTGCCATTTAAGACCTAAAACTACTTACGCATCTTATGTTTGTTAAGAGCCATAAAAAACAAAAAGAAGATAGTATAAACTTAAACTAAGAGGAGATATGTATAAATTTAAACTAAGGTGTTCTACTCTTACCAACTATTGTAGCAAAAATGTCATCTCACACACAGTGAACAGCCGTTAGTCTTGGTTTAATATGGGCAACTCATATTCCTTCTCATCAGTATCATTCTGTCTTTTGCATTTTGAGCTTTTGTCTGTGCTTTCATTCTTGCTTCCTCAAAGTACTGCATGAGGTTCACAAAACATGAATTTGATGTATAAAAAAGGTGGAAGAAAGAATTTTCCCTTGTTTTTTATAATCTGATTCAAACAGCAATAATTACCAACATGAAAATTGCGCATTTTGAATGTCACATCCGTGAAAATAATACCATGAGGTTGCATCATGTTTGGAAAGCAAATAATATCATATGGGCATCAGTTCAATGAAGTGACCGTGCACTCTTTTCTTGAGTGAGAGAATGTTTTAAAGCTACTCTATGTGGAGAGTGGTTGCAAGAGCGCCTTAATCAGAATAATTATGCAGATAACCACGCTTAAATAGTTGCTAAGAATTAATACCTGATGCTTTATTTTCCTCTCTAGCTCTGCCTGTTCAAAGTATTAGAAAATGAAGAGAGTTGATCATAAACATTTGAATACTAAGCTTAGTGAAAACATACTCCATTATATTGCAAAACAGTGTTTACCAGTGCCTGTTTTAGATGCGCATTCTCTTCTTTTAACTGGTTCAATTCTGCTTCCAGTTCAACAGTGTAAGCCTAGCACCAAAAATTGACAAAGTAGAGTAGACATATGAACTAGCTTTAGCCTCTAAGCACCATGAATTTTGATGTTATACAATTGAAAAAGTTGTGAATATTTACCAATGCATAAATATTCAATCAATTGTGTGCGTGTGTACATTTTGCATCCAGTTCAGTCAAGCAATAAAGCATCAATTTAGCGGCTTAGTATTGTGTCTGTGCTTTCTAACAACTTCATTTAAAAGAGGTTGTACCTGTTTCCTTGCTCTAGACCTTGCTGCTGACTCTCTATTCTTGATCATCCTCCGTTGCCTCCTCTCCACCACCTTTTCCACTGGACCATCTATAATCCGCTTCCATCCTCCCCGCATCCCACACATATCTAACCCGTGCATATCTAACCTGTACTGATTCACGCTATCCACTTGATTTGTACCCATCCCATCCGATGAAACTGGACTCAATGGCGATCCCAGCCCCAGCCCTTGCACCTGTCCATAACCACCTCCACTACCACCATTTGGTATCCTCCCGCCATAACAAATCGCTGGAGGCTGGTATCCAGCAGCACTTCTTTTTCCACCTGGGACGAAACCTGCTACTGCATCTCCCACGCCACTTTGTGGAACCGCTGGGTATGCTGGGACACTAACTCCGCCACTGCCGCTGCTGCCACCCCCTCCTATGACCATAATAGACCTGGCCATATAGCTAGGTCCAACTGCTGTATTATTGCTGTTTTGGTATAACCCATAAGGTGGCTGCGGAAGTGGTGGTTGCGGATGACCTTGTTCCCGAACTACCCCTGCCTTAACCAGAAAATCCTCTAGTGTCATCTCTCCGAAGGTCAGCTGTCGCTGGCTAGAGCCAGTATTCTGACCATTACTTGTACTACTGTGTTGTTGTTCTTGTTGAGTTTTATGTATCACGGACCACATTTGTTCTACTGTTTTCCGGCACAAAGGCGCTGGAAGAGTCAAAGAACCTTGTCTTGGCAAGCTCGGTTGTTTAGCAATGCCCTTCTCTGTTGGGGTACTGATCTCACCTTGAGGAAACGGTGCATTAATGTTAGTTGTGGCAGTGGGGATGACAATACTGGAGTTGGTGATTTGGGCATGTGCATGAGCTTGATTTTCTTCTGCTGTCCAAATGCTATTAAGGAACTCATCCATGTTCATCGATCCAAAATTTTTGCCACCATCAGATAGGGATGTGTTGAAACTCATCTAGAGTGAGGGAATATATTGATGATTGACGGCCAGTGATGGGAATGCATTATGGTTCTTGGGCTGCTGATTGTAATGGTGATTCGACCTCACCTTGGGATAGAATATCTGACTGATCTGTTACCACCATTTTGAGATCGGAGTCTCTTCCTGAAAAGTGATTCGACTTTTGGCTAAAGTTGGTGACAGATAGTACCTGTATCAGCAGCTTGAATCAGAGAAAATTTTAGTTATACAGGAGGCAGTTGAGGATGTTCTTTCAGCCATAATCGACTAATATGGCATGATGACATTAGCCAATTAGAAGACGGAACTGCATGGATTCTTGTCTACTTTTAGCTACTAGCACCTTTCTGTTTAAAAATTGTCCTTTTTATCCACAGTATAACACTAGCAAATACATTAAATAGCAGAGAAGAAGGAGAAACAGAAAAGGAAAAGTGAGGGGCATTGCATTTCAAGCAATGGATTACAAATATTTGGAAACAGTAATACAGGTTGAAGAAATTGAGAGAGCAAATATGCATTAATTTATATGACATAGGAATATGCAACATTTATTGTTTACTTGTTGTTTTGTTGGTTTAACATATACTGTATGCTGCTGCTACGTTACTAGATAGAAGCATACAGCTGATGAGATCTATCTATCTATCTCGATGCTAATATTACATTTTTAAAAATAATTACAATTACATATTCTATTATATTTTTAAAAATAATTACAACAATAGCTCACTCATAAAATATTTATATAATTAATACACTTTTATATTTATTTACAATATTAGTGCAATTAGGATTCCTTAATTTAGTGAATTAGTATGCAATTAGGATTCCTTAATTTAGGGGATTAATATTGATTTACTTATTAAATTAAGTAATTAATAAGTAAATTATATAGAACACCTTCTCTTTTTTTAATAAAAATCACGCTTCCTTCGCCCTTCGCCCTTGTCAGTCTTCTCCTCCTCCACCATTAACAGTCCCAACTTGTTAACGCCATCCTCCGCCCTCCTCCACCATTAACGCACTTCTCCTCCGCCCTCCTCCACCATTAACGCCATCCTCCACCATTAACCTCCCAACTTGTTAACGCCATCCTCCACCTGCGATTTTTTTATAGTACAGTTGGTAGCCAAACATTCATACCAAGGCAATCAATTCAGTGTTATTAGGTTTCTAATTTATTTTTATGCAGTTGGTAGCTAACACTTTATACAAATGTAACCAATTCAGTTTTATTGGGTTACTAATTAATTAAAAAAAAATTATTGTAGATTTTTTTTATAATGTAGTTGGCAGCCAAACTTTAATACAAAGGTAACCAATTCAGTTTTATTGGGTTACCAATTAATTATAAAAAATTTATTATAGTTTTTTTTTCATAGTGCAATTTGGTAGACAAACTTTAATACAAATGTAACCAATAAAAACTAAAATTGTTACCTTTGAAAGTTTTGGTTACCAACTGCACTGAAATTTATCTTGGTTACCCACAAAAACTAAAATGGTTACCTTTGTATAAATATTTGGATACCAACTGCACTAAAATTTATCTTTTTCTCCTTTTAATTTCTGGACTAAATCAACCTTCGTCATAATGACAGCTATGGCCGTAATGGATAGGGGTGTTCATTTTTTTCGATTTTTTCGGTTTTTCCGATTTTTCGAACCGGACCGAACCGGTCGGTTCGGTATAAAAAAGAGCCGGTCCGGTTCGGTACAAAAAAATTGGTATATACCGATTTTTCGGTTCGCTTTTTATGGTTCGGTAAAAACCGAACCGAATCGGTTATACCAATTTTCTAATTTTTTTTATTAATAATTTAATAATAATAATAATAATAAATAATGATTATAATAATAATAATAATAATAATAATAATAAAATAATGATTATAATAATAAAAATAAAAATAATAAAATAATGATTATAATAAGAATAATAATAATAAAATAATAAAAATAATAATTATATTAATTTTCGTTAAAAATCGATAACGAACCGGTACCGCCGGTTCGGTATACTGATCCAACCGGTACCGATATCGGTATTAAGATTTGGGCGGTTTCGGTACGGTTCGGTACCGGTCCGGTTTGGTCCGGTAAAAATCGGTTGAACACCCCTAGTAATGGATGAGGAGATCGGCGTCCATAGTGTTAAAGCGGCGGCGAAGGGGAGGAGGAAGATGACGTTAGCAAACTTTGAATATTTGAATTTTAATTATTATTTTTGAATTTGAATTATTAATTATGGTAGTTATTTCTCCTAGATTTTAGGTTTCCTTATTATTATGAATTGAATCCTAATTGCATACTAATTCCTCAAATTAAGTAATCCTAATTGCACTAATATTATAAATAAATATAGAAAATATATTAATTGTGTACATATTTTATGAGTGCACTAATAGTGTAATTACTTTTTAAATGTTGTATATTATTATAAAGGACCCAAAATTATTTTGAAGAGCAATTGGAGGCGAAATGGGCCATTACTCATTTTCAAAAGCAAGTGAAAATGAATTTGATACCTCTAAATCTAATCACTTTTAGAGCTGGAATCAGAATAATAGGTGGTTGGTGGTATGCGTTGTGAATGAAAAATAAAGTTTCCACCACGTACTTCTGACATGAAGCAACTGGTAAGGATGAATGAATGAATGAATGGATGGATGGATGGCGATGCTACCACAAAATGTCAAAAACAAACTAATTACCCTCCCTAGTCTTAATAAAATAGCCAAATTAATTAAGAAATGATGACGTATTAGTAGTGGATATATATATATATATATATATATATATATATATATATATATATATATATATATATATATATATATATATACTATAAATAAAAGAGAGGACGACTTTCAAATGTATATAACATAAGAAATTAACAAGTCTTAATTTATAATTTTAGTTAAGAATAATGTAGGTAGGTATCATGGGATTGAGAAGTCTTAATTTATAATTTTTTTGTAGGACAGTATGTATACGTACTGAATGGATCAGATATATATATATAATAACATAGATTCAAAAGATATGGATCAAAACCATAGATAGATAATCAGAGCAGATATATGGAGTTAGTGAGCTTATATATATAATTAATCAGCAAGAAATTAAAATTAATTAAAGCAATTATATATCTCTGATATATATATATATATATACTTACTACGGTACCTTCAAATTCAATATATAGCTTAGCTTATAGGTTCCAGGAGGTTACCAATGAAGCTCAGTTAAGTTGAATCTAACCTACCTTGGATATGATGATCAGATCTCCTAACTTAACCTGCAACTCAAAATGCAAACCTAAAAGCTGTAAGAACAGCTAGCAGCGGCAGGCAGCCATATATATTCACAACCTCCGATCCGCCATTAAATTTACAAGCTAAGTACAGGTCAGAGTGTATATATGTATGTACTTTCAGCATCAACTTATTGTACATATATATATAGTATGAATGAATGAGATAGAAAAAGAGTAGGTGATTTGAAGGAAGGGGCCCGACTTGCCCTTCTATCTCTATTAATTGCATCTGCAGGTTTTTTTTTATATTTTGCCCCAAGGCCCATACAGCCTCTCGACACGTATCTGCCAGGTGTCTTCACCAGAAGCGCTTTGCCTCTCCCTTCTGCTCTCCTACGTTAACGCGTGTCAACCCAGGATCCACGAGAATACTAGACTAGTAGCAGTATGGAACACTATTTTCACATGGTCCCACTCTTACACAAATCTTATAAAGTTTCTATACCTATTAAAGGAACCCTGAGAGAAGATGATGACATAATAAGCAATCACATCAATTTCTCTATCCAGAACCGAAACAAATCACTCTTTTTCACTATTCTTTAAAATGTTTAGAGCATGTGAATTTTGCTGAACTGACTTTTACCACGACGGGTTGTGGGTAAAAAATAAAAAGCAGCTATAATTTTTCCAATTAAATTACTGAATTTAATATATTGGCGGGAATATGGCAGGATCAAGAAAAAAAAAAGAAACAACTTAATTCATGTATCACACAAGAATTCATCTTTTCGGGCATAATAAATTTCAGTAATAAAAACAACTCCTCATATTAAGAATAAAGTATGCCATAAGAGTCATATTACAATAGATTTTAACTTACAAATGAGAAAAGAAATCAATAACAAGTTATTCTACGTATCAGATTTACCACAACACTGGGCAAACAAAACATGGCAAGTGCAGACATACTTACCTAGCATTGCATTTCGTCTATGGAGTGATGTTCTCCCCACTCAAAAGTGTCTTGATAATTGCATTGCCCATGCCATCTGCAAACGGAAACATGTGGCCAGCCCCTGCCAGTTCATGATAGTGAATCCAGGGGAGCCTACGGGCAATGTACCGTTGCAAAGTAACAGGCACAATCCCATCTTCATCACCATGCCATAAGTGGACAGAGCCTTCATTGTTCGGAAATGGATTTTTCAGATCCATAGGATCAAATTCCCAGGTCCCAAAACCAATCATTAGGTCACGGTGGACGGATTCGTATTCTCCTTGCTGTCTTACCTGTGCCTGGGGAACACAAAAATGTAATATTAATATAAAGAGGAGAAAAACTAATTGTTAAAATAGAGAGAACAGCATTTCTAAAACAAAGTTATGAACATTTTGCAGGTTAAATTTTGTTTACAGCACATTTCAATTTTCTCACACCAATGTCATTCACCCTTTAATCAGATAAAGAGGTTCAAAAAATCATCAACTATGGGAATGGTCAAGGTCCCTGGCTTCCAAAGCTAATGAAAGCATCTAAGGTTCTCTACAACTAAATGAAGCCAATGAAAGTGTCATCAAGAAATCCACCAATTTCAGGAATGTTTCACAGCAGAATTCAACAGGATAATAAACAAAAGAAGTTTGGAAAGAAGCAGGGGAAGATGTGATCTTTCAGTCTAAAAGGTCTCTACGCTTTCTACAAACCTTGTGCAGTCCCTATCACACATGTAAGATAAACAATTGAGAAAACTTGGCTCTGATTAAATGCTTGAAACTAAACGAACCCTTTGAAAACTTAAGCTAGAGTCTACCATTTATCTACCCACCAAGTTTTGCAGCTGTAGAAAGAATATTTTGGAAAACATCCAGATGGCAACAGAATTACCGCAATGCTATATAGCAAACTACTTTGACCAATTTAAGAGTCAACACCAACTGCTCACAAATGATAAGTAACAAGTAACCAGCAGTGCACTGAAGGTATCACAAAACAGGTATGAACGATGTCACCATACATAATCCATCTCTTAATACAAGATGCTAGATCAGATCAAATGGTAATCCATAACATCTTTGACTCCGCACTCAATTCTTTCAGTTTATTCCAATTTTAACAAACAAGTTACTTGCAAATTACCTTACCAATTTTAACCAATTTTAACCAATTTCAGTGTGTTCTATGTCTGGTGCGTATATGAGAGTCCACACGCAAATGTGTGCTTTCTATAACATGTCCCATCCTCCTCTCTCCTTATATCTATACCTCTAGTCCCTGGTAATAGAAGTGGCTAGTAAATGGTATTGTAGCCTATTATAGCAATTTTCATGACCACTGTAACTCTTATTAAGATAAGCATTGTTGCTGACGCTGCTACATGGACAAGCAGTGCCACATAAGCAGATTATCATTCAGTGCAAGATGATATGATTCACTGATTACTTGAGAAATTTTTAAAACCATCAGCTGTGTGAATACCATTGTTTATTATACTAGGGAAACCACTCAATTCCAAGATGACAGTTACTCCTTTAGTCATACATGAAGCTTCTCTCTCATATCAATTAGCAAACTTTTCCATTTTAAGCTCGCAATCTCAAATGAAAAATCATTCAGCCAAAGCTCTTGCCATAACAAGTCATCTAATGTGGTGAATATATAACACAGCACTAACAATTCTCTTCTGTTGAACTCCTTGCAGGCATCAAGTCAGAAGCTGGCCACAAAATTTGTAAGATAAGCATTGCAAGGAATCTTCCTATTTCTGCAATCTGCGTGCAGTCCGATAAATTTTTCTAATAATAAGCTCTAATAAATTCCTACAGACAGGTATTCTCAAGTTCAAGGAGTCCTACACAACAATTTGCACCTCAAACAGATTGGAACTTACATGCAATAGGTTTTCAATTCGCACATGGCCAAATGTAAAAGTAGATGTTGAGAATTGGAAAAACTTAAAAAACAAAGTAGTATAAAGTTCGGAACTTCTTAGTATATATGCATATGCCTTGTTTGAAACTTAGTCATGGGATGGGATTTTGTTCATAAAATATCTCCTAGAGTTCAATTAAGAAACTTGGAATCCGAAAATAATAAGAAACAGATACTTTCAAGCATGAAGTATGGAGGGATAGAAGCGGTGTCAAATAAAATAATTGGTAAAAATCATGATGCCAAAACAAGACACTATATGTTATAGGCGTAATTAACTTAGAATGAAAAAAAATTAAAATAGAGAGATGCAGAAAGATCGCCAGAATAAATACCTCATACTCTTTTCTCTTAGTTGTAGAAAACTTAGGCACGAGTTCCAAGTCTTGGCGAGAAAGAATAGAAGGGCTCTGACCTATTAAATTAAAAGAAGGAAACCATTTTTGGGTGTTCCACCAATAGGTAAGCCACGGGATGTAGTGAGTAACACGCAGTGCCCACTTGTCCTCAGGAAACTGCTGGTAGTATGCTTCATTAGATAAGTTTGAGGGCAAACTAGGCCACCAGTAATTAACAACTGGAGCTATAAGAGTTGCTCCTGCTAACCTGTTTCCATTACAAAAATCCCGATTCAGACGGAAGGAGTAAGAAGAATAATATAAAAAATGACAGGATTGAACCCTAATAAAAGACTGCCAATCTTAAAAAGCTTCATATATGCCTTCTATTTCCCACCTTCATGCATATAAGACGGCCAGTTCATACAAAAGGATAGAAGATATATTGCTAATAAAAGAGGCAATCTTACAGCCTTTCTACAAGCAATATATTCCCTATTTCATGCATATAAGAGGGCTGGATCATACCTGTGCGGGATGTACTTGAGACAGGACCAAATTAGTTGTCCACCCAAGGAAAATCAAACTACATAAAATTTTGATCCTAGTCCCAGCTGATCAGCAAGCTCCTCTATATCAAATGGCAAACTCTTCACTGTTTGATTGGGATTAGGATCACTCTCTCCATAACCAGGTCGATCAAATGAAACAATGTAGATCCCCAAGTCTTCAATAACATCCTGTCAGATAAAGAAACCGTAAATTCAAGTAATTCTAACTTCAAATTATTTGAACTAAGAACATGAAAACCTTAAAAGTTATGAAATCAATCAAATATCAGTACCGGAGAAAGGGTTGTGGCAGCAACAGCATCATGTCTGCAAGAATCAAACCCATGGACATACACTATTTTATACTTCGCAGTATCTTTTGGAACACCATACTCATTGTAGGCTAAATGTCTACCATCAGTAAGTTTAATTCTAGATGCTGTAACAGGGGGACCATCTAGAGAGCCACATGTCTTGGGTGGAGGTGGTTGATTTACCTGATAACCCCATGCCGAAAATCCAACAATGCAGACTAGTAGTAATTTTATAAACCACCCTGAAATATTTTGTGTTAATTCAATACGTCAAGTCACGAAACTTTTAATTGAATTTCATAATAAACATATTTGAAATCATAATTATGATGGATTATCAGTGGAAACATAAACCTTATTTTAACTAACAAATATGTAGAACCCCATAAATGAAGTATATATACCAAGTGTCAATTTGATGATCCTCTGTCCATTCATTTGAATCTTTTCCAGTTTTCCTAGTCAAATTGTGAAATCCTAAAATTCAATATTGATGTGAATTTATGTGATTTTAATAAAACAATAGTTAAGTGTAAACTACTTGAGAACTATTACTAATGACAAAATTGCTATATCCAAATTTAAAATAATTCGTCACAATTTAAATTTTAGAATTTCGCAAGTTAACTAGGATCAACTTTAAAAGGGACTTTTTTGTGTGGATCAGAGGGAGTATTTATCAACTATTACTGCTTTGCAGCAAAATCAAATCAGTTGGACAATCTATGTAGTGTAATGGATAACTAGCCTTGTTAATTTGCGACAGTTAAAAGCAATTTTACTTGATTTACTTATCAGAAAGGAATAATTATACCAGACTAAATATCAGATCATCAAGGATTAACTCTAAATTACAAGTGACAAAAATCGGATTACAAACATTGGAGTTTTTTGCTATTAAAAATGGCATGAAGCACCAAACTGCCCATTTGCTCAAAGTTGTTTCATCAATCAACAATTTTTTCATAATTCTCTAGACAAAATTGAACACGAACATATTCAAACAATTGGGCTCAACATACATAAAACTTTTATAAATAATTAACTAAATTACTTCTTTTAGAATCTTGGAACAAGTCAACAGTATACATATACTAAAATAAATACAGAAGCATAGGCGATACTCCAATCAGATGATACTACAGAATGAAGAAACCCCACCGGAAGGAAGTTGAATTGGACCCTTCTTTTGGGTTTTTCTGGTATGAGCCCTAGCAGATGCTGCTGAAATTTTCCTGTTAACTCCTGCCGCCATTTTCTTTCAAGAAAAAGAAACCCAATTATCACAATTTACAACAACCAGCTCTCCTCTAACACACCTACCAGGGATATAAATCGAAATCAAGATTCACATAGGATAGGGAGAATAGATCTGGAATTTTGAAACGAGATTGACCTGGCTGCATGTGGGTGAAGAATATACATATATTTTGAGGTATACTTGGGACTGCAGGCTGCGGCTCACAGTTTGACACTGCCGCTCTGTTTTGTTTATGAGTTTTAAAATGGAAAATTTAAGTTTTGTTTCTAATTTTTATATTTTTGAGTTTTTTAATAAACGGAAAAGAAAAAAAATGGATAAAAAACTTGCCACTTTTCTAATCAAATTTTTTATTCAAAATTGGCAAGATTTGGACGGAAAAGAAATTAGAATAATTAATATTTTTATAATTCTCATATTATCCTCAACTTTTAATATAATAAATTTTAAATTACAACTCATGTCTTCAATTTTAAATTTTCTATCATTTCACATTAAAAACTCAGAAACAACACAAAGGAAAACTTTAAGTTTTCTATTCTTTTCTTTTTTGTTCTAATTTAAATTTTCTATTCTTTTCTTTTCTGTTCAAAACTCAGAAACAGAGTGTACGACTTTTACACTCTGTTTCTTTCTAATTTTGAACAGAAAAGAAAAGAATGAAAATTTAAATTAGAACAGAAAAGAAAAGAAAGAACATAAAATTTGAAGTTTTTCTTTGTGTTGTTTTTGAGTTTTTAATAAAAAAAATAGAAAATTTAAATTTGATGACATGAATTGTAATTTAAAATTTATTATATTAAAAGTTGAGGATAATATATGAATTATAAAAATATTACTTATTCCAATTTTTTTCGTCCAAATCAGGTCAATTTTAAACGAAAAATTTTGACATGGAAAGTGGCCAAATTTTCTATCTATTTGTTTTCTTTTCCGTTTATTAAAAATTCAAAAACATAAGAATTGAAAAAAAAACTTAAATTTTCCGTTCATTTCTATCAAAAACAGAGCGTTAAAGAATTTATTAAGTACTTGTTGATTACAATAATTATCTCAAATTGTGAATACAAATTACATCTACAAATTCGAATATTTTATCTATACACTTTGTCTTGTATATGAATTCTGGGATTTTCATCCCTCCACTACACCTTCCTTCCGATCTCATTAATACATCATATTTTTGTTTTTATAATTATAATTGAAATCTAAATAATATAATAATAAGATAAAACCTAATTTAAATTTGAGCATGACAAGTACAGTTTAGATTTATTGTAATTGATTTGGACTAGAAAATTCAATGACGGTTTAGATTCATTCTAATTTTTAGATTGTTGAAACGGAGAGAGGAATGCACGGAGAGACAAAATTTCGTTATGTCGTGCCTTCAGACACGAGTAATTACTAATCTATTATATTAAATAACATAATTATTTAAAAAATAAAAATAATCGACACTTTTTTCACATCAACATATCAACATGTAATTTTTTATAAGAATTTCTTTTAGACTTTTAACTATAAAAATATTTTTTATAATTCTAATTTTTTGTAAGATTGAACTTAATATAATAAAGTATATATTAACATATTTTAATCATTACTAACAAAATTATTAAAATCAAATAATTGGTGTATTGAATGAAATTGAAAAAAATATATGATAGAGGAAAGTCAAATCGTGAATTGTGTATTAATATTGCAATAGTATTTTAACGAATGACCATTGTGAAATATATATATTTCAATACACAAAATCAAATTAGAGTATCAAGTCTAGTTCATGATATTACATCTTTCTTTAAAAGATTTATCTATCATATATATTTACATAACTGATAACAGTATAATTAATACGTAAAAACCTAATATATGTCGTTATACTATTGCATATTTTAGTGTGGTTCCAGACTTTCAATCCAAACCCTTGATCTAGCAAGTAGATTAATAGCTTTTTAATAAAGTTAATAAGTAATTAAGTAAAATATGTTAAATTAATTTAATTAGACCACTAACCTGTTAGAGTTTTTATTCCATTTTTGTTTATTCTAAAAAGTGAATTTGCATTTCATTTTATTGCAGGATCATTTTTCTTCCTTTAGTTTTTTTCTCTTCATCATTTTACTATCATAATTACATATCATAATATCTTCATTTTGCTATAATAATTACATATCATGCCATCCTTTACTAAATTAAATACTCAATAATTTAGGGACAGATATGAAATTAAAATATATCTAAATTTCGTATACGACTCTTTTGTGAGCGAGTGTTTCTTAAAGTTAACATTTTTCACCACTTCTATGTGTTTGTATTTCTACTTATTGTGACTTTTTTTTAAATTGTGATACTTGTTTTCTCATGCATAGACTATATATGAGGATAACTTTAATATTGTAACTGAGAAATTCTTAATTTCAATTATGAAATTACTTGTATTAGAGCATTCATAACAGTTTTTCTAATAAATTTTGTATTCAAAACTTTGAAAAATACATAAATAAATCATTATCCAACAATTTTCTTATCCTTATTTAACTCTCTATTTTAATCTTTATATAAGATTTTACTCCTTAGGATGAGGGAGTCAAAAGATCGTTCTCTATGTATGCAAAATGACATTTCACACACTCATTTAAGTGAACAATTAATCAATCATTATTCAACTTATCTTCATTTTAAAATTATAAAATTAATATTGACTTATTTTTAAAAAATTAATTCAAATGTATTCAAATTTAAAATTGATATAGATTTAATTCATGTCAATATAATTATAAATATTATAAAAGTACTATTAATTATAAATTTATTATTTTCAAAATTTAAATAAACTTTTTAAAAATTAATATTGATCTTATGTACATTTGCAGCTACAATCCATTCAATACTCACTCCATAAATTGCTTAAAATTTAAAATAAAATAAAAGTTATTTTACAGTAGAATACAATTGATAAATTATATTCCCTTTTATAAATTATAAGAATATTATTAATTTTTATAAGTCAATTTGATGCATTCTGAAACCTAATAATTTTGTAAAGAATTGTAAAACTAATAAAATTTATTAGTAGTATTTTTTTCTAAATAAGTTACAAACTGTATTGATTAAATTTATATTAATTTTAAATTTAAAAGTATCACATTCTTACTTCAAAAAATATTAATAAATTAATAACGATTTTATAATTAAATACAAGAGGTTGTAGTATATTATGAAACAACCCGGGTCAAATCCCGAGTCCGGAACAAATCTTGGGTCAAATCCCAAGTCCGAATCGAATCAAATCCATCCAAATAAGGTCTCAAACTACTGACCCAATAGTATCTTCTTGGGTCATCTAACCCACCACAGGCTCCAAAAGGTCATGACTTGAAGGTACTATTGGTAGTTACTTAATTCCTTATATGCAGACAAATTTTCCCCCTATCTTTCGATGTGGGACTGGGGTGTTACAAACTCCCCCACTTAAATTTCTGACGTCCCCGTCAGAACCGATCACACACACGGGCCCAAAGATCTTTGCCTCTCTAGCCATTGTGGGATAATACCGGCTGGCTTTCGTGTCCCCACCTCCGGACCTTCATCTCTCCATTGTGGGATAATACCACCAGCCTTCGTGTCCCCACCTCCGGCAACCCGATCGGATAACCCGACCCGAGCTTTCGAGAGTCGGCTCTGATACCATATAAAACAACCCGGGTCAAATCCCGAGTCCGGAACAAATCTTGGGTCAAATTCCAAGTCCGAATCGAATCAAATCCATCCAAATAAGGTCTCAAACTACTGACCCAATAGTATCTTCTTGGGTCATCTAACCCACCACAGGCTCCCAAAAGATCATGACTTGAAGGTACTATTGGTAGTTTATTAATTCCTTATATGCAGACAAATTTTCCCCCTATCTTTCGATGTGGGACTGGGGTGTTACATATTACATCTATCAGAAACTCTAATGCATGAATCCAATACAAATGTCAAATAATTACAATGGTCAAAACATGATTTGATTGTTGGAACTTTCAAATTTTAACTTTTAACTTTCATTATTTAAGGAATCAATATAAGAAACATGTTTGGTACATAGTGAAAAAAATTGAATCTCTATCCAGCAGAATAACCTAATAACACTATAAAATAGAAATAAAGATAAAAAACTATTGTAAATGCTCTTAGTACCGACTGTGCCGTTAAAATTATTAAGAAGGTGTTTGTTTAGAGCTGAATAGAGCTGAATCTGAATGACTGAATCAGTCAGTGCGTTTGTTTTGGTCTGAATGGCTGAATCGGTATAATAGACGAGCTGAATGGCTAAGTTAGATTTTTTGAGCTGAATGGCTGAGTGAAGTAATTTTTTTTAAAAAAAGTAAAAATTTTAAAAAAAATATTAACTATTATATTAAGTACTATTAAATAAATTTACAATAATTTTGAAATTTTTTAGAGGGGGTAAAATAATAAAATTTTGTCATTCAGATGTTTCAGACATGTCAATTATCAAACAGTTTTTTTTATTCATATTCAGATTCAGCTCATTCAGTTTCAGATTCATATTTATTCAGTTTTTATCAAACACCCCATAAGTCTCGTAGAATTAAAATCTTGGATGTCACCCCAACAAATCTAGACCTGAAAATAAGATTAAAACTGTCATTAATATGTCTAATATAATAACGATTTCATTAGTTGAGTGATAAGGTCATGATTGAAGGTACTTTGCTAGCTAAAAAGTCACGTCCTCACCTCCAGTAACTCCATATGTAATAATTCGGATCATATCTTAATATATATCTTAGACCAGTACCACATACTCATTCAAAATGTTATAACTAAAAATATTGTTATTAGTAATTTAATTTCTTATATATATATAATTTTTTTCTACATGTTTTGATGTTACATATCGAAGGTGTTTGTGATTGCTTATAAATAGTTAAATATGTTTATAATCACTTTTAAAAAGTAAAAAGTGTGTGATAATCTAGCTAAATTTATAGATCTAACTAGAAGTCGGAAGCTATAGTTTGAAAATATGTACAATTGATAGGTATCTTGGAGACTAAAATCCTAAGGTGGCTTTAAACTGCGATTGTGAGTTTAATGGGATGAGATGAGAAAAAAAGAAGTATAGGAGGGGAAGAGATAGAAAGGAATGAGAATGAATTATAATTTTTTCTTGTCATGTCTGTGAGTTTTAAAAAAGAAAAAAAATGAGATTTTAATTATATTTTTTATTGTTTGTTTTGCGAGTTTAGGAGGAAAGGGAAGAAAAAATATTTTTATTTTAAAATTACGTTATTATTCTTACACATTAACATAATAAATAACATAATTTATTTTGAAAAGTTAATTTAGATAATATACAAATACAGTATATAGGTTGAATTAAGGTTGCAAAATTGAAGTAGTGTATAAAAAATATGAGGAAACGTGAAAAACATTTAGTATAGTAGGGAAACAAATGTGATGATGAAAATTGAAACGTACCGTACGTGTGTTTATTATGGGTAGCAATTGGAATAATTAAATGTATGTGTTTAAAATCCAAGTCGTGGGATATACAAAAAGAAAAAGTAGTTTGTTTTCTAGTTGCAGAAATCCATACCATCTGAATCTCTCCTCTTATCCTAACCCTAACCCTAACCCTAGTTGCTCCTCTATAATTTGAAATGACCTCTCACCACTAAAGACCACTGCGTGTCTGGTGGAGTTGTTTTATTTATTATGCCCTCAACCCACCATTCTCTGCCATCTAATCCATCCAAGAATCTAATTCCATGTTTATCGACATATATCATTCTGTTTTAATGGCATATCGGATCTTAAAATATATACTCGTTTATCATTACTATATCCACTCTAATCTCGCTATTTAAAGTACCTGTTAATAATCATAATTAACGAATTCGGTTATCATAAAGTTTATTTTTTAATAAGTTGGTCAATTGACCAATATAGAATTTCGTCTGCGTGTCAGCAGTCTATAAGTCAATTGACCAACTTACCAAAAAATAAATTTCATACTATATAACCACTTCATAATTAACACTCTTTTATAGTTTCCAACTAAAAAAATAATCGGAACAATCACGTGTTCGGATTGAAGGGGGATATAAGTACGATTTGACCATATATTTATTTATACATTTAACTGTATAAAATTAACTTAAAAATAATTTTATATTAATCATTACATATAAATTACCCATTATCTTCAAATACCCAACTTTATTTAAAAACTTTTTCATCTTTTGCCCCCATCTACCATATAACTCATCAAAAATCTCAATCCGTCAAATTTTCTTATCATGAAACTCAAATCAAAAGTTTTAACAACAAACCGAAATGAATTGAAACCCAGATCTGCAAGCTGCCATTGAAAATCAGATACAAGTTTCCATTGAAACCCAGATGCAATTCCAAATTTGATACATATATACTAAACAGAAAAAAAATCAATCCAGATAAGATCTGCAAAAATAAGCTGTCATTGAAACCCAATCGTTGAAACTCCATACCAACTAGATATACGAAAAGAATACTAAATTGTGGCCGAAAAATGATTTCTTCCCCTATTTCCACGCTGTTAGGGAGAAACAATCACCCTTGTAGGCAGAAAGTCACATATCTGTGAGACTGTGATTTGGAATTGGATTGAAGAATGGCGAGTCAAAATCATCAAACTGATGTCGACTCACTCTCCCATCACCACTTCTCCACCACCGAGTTCTTCTCTAGAGACGTTGATTTCATTTTTAACAATAAACAATCTCAATACTTTTCCGGCCATTCCTATTCCTATTCCTATTCCTATTCCTATTGATGAGAAGTGGATTGCTTTGGGTTGTATTCTGGGTGACCTGCCCAAGTCACGGTCTGTGCTGTTTGGGTAATTAGTAATTTACTTGACATAATTTGTTTTGTTAATTATTTTATTTTGTGTTGATTATTTGAGTTAATTAGTTAAGAACTAATTATGTGTGAATTTTTATACACTTTTTAATATATTTTTATTTTTTTCATGTATTTTTACTATTTTAATAGAGAATAATATTTTAACATGTATTTTTCATATTTAATTTCATATGACGACCTCTTATATGAGTATATAATGGGTCTTATATTAATATAAAAGAAATATATGTGAAAATATTAAACACATGTAGAAATAGTACTCCATAACTATATATTTATATAATTATATTTAAATATTAAATTATGATACATGACCATTTTTAAATAAAAAATAAAAATAATAAAAGGGTCAATGGTAGTTACCGATAGTGGCATATGAAAATTTTAAGATACGAATGATAAAAATATATATATAATTGGAGATTCGATATACAATTAACGCTTTCTATAAATAGATACGTCTATATAATATACGAATACTAATTATATGTACAGTTTGGGAAGTTTCCTAATGAAAATTATTATGCAATTTCTTAGAAGTGTCAGTGTTTCTTCTTTTTGTTTAGAAACAGTAAATTGTGACAAGTGGCTTCCTTAATTGGGATCCCACATGCAAGATTATCTCCATACATGACACGTGTATATATATATATATATATAGAATGGATCAGGTCCGGACCTCCCGGACGGGAGAAAATCCGGACCCGATTTTTTTTTTTTTTTTTGGAGAACAACTAAAAAAAAAAAAAAAAATTATGGAACTGAAATTTTTCAATAATACAGTGTTTTGGGTGTGTTTTTAATACCTACACCAACCAATATATGTACAGTCTGCCCAAACTGTACAGACATGTTTTGTTATATGCATCCAAATCACACCCAAAATACTGTATAATGTAAAAATTTCAGTTCCATAAATTTTTTTTTTTTTAGTTGTTTCAAAAAAAAAAAGCAAAAAAAAAAAAAAAAAGGTCCGGATTTTAACAAAATCCGGGAGTCCGGACCTGATCCGGACTATATATATATATATATATAGAATGAGGATCCAGTCCGGTCTCCCGGACTGGTCCTAAAATACGGACCCAATATTTTTTTTTTTACTTTTTTTTTTTGAAACAACTAAAAAAATAAATAAATTATGGAACTGAAATTTTTCCATAATACAATGTTTTGGGTGTGTTTTAATACCTATACCAACCAATGTATGTACAGTCTGCCAGACTGTACAGAAATGTTTTGGTATAGGCATCCAAATCACACCCAAAACACTGTATTATGTAAAAATTTCAGTTCCATAATTTTTTTTTTTTAGTTGTTTCAAAAAAAAAAGCAAAAAAAAAAAGGTCCGAATTTTGTTAAAATCCGGGAGTCCGGACCTGATCCGGACTCATATATATATATATATATATATATATATATATATATATATATATATATACTTCTTCAACCTTCCTTTAAAAAGTTTTTAACCTTTTCAAGTTAATTTAGGACATGTAATTAATTTATTTAAATTTTGGAATAATAACATTACTTTTTATATATCACATAATTTACATATTTTATGATTTTATACATGTATTTCAATTTGTATTTCAAAATATCTCAAAAAGTAACTTAATTCACAATGTCAAAAAATAATCAATGGAAAATACATAATTATATAGTTACTGTTCAGTTGTTCAGCCAATCAATTTAAGAACCAATTCCGAGGGAGCTAATGAGAAGTTTGCATGAGAAAAATATATAGTATTAAATAATATATCATTAATATTACCGTGACTAAATTTTTTTACAAAATGATATGTATAGTTTTGGTTTCTTACGGATCCACCCCTGCATGATTAATCATTCACTAACTAAATTTTAACACATTATTTTGTAAACTAGTGAATTCATAATATATATATTTCAAAATATAATATCAAGTTTGAGTTTTAAAAATCAAATTATAATATTTTTAAATTCAAATTTACAAAAAATAAAAATAAAATCTAGATCATCGCATCAATTTTTTGAAAACATTAATATATGTTAACTACTAATTTTTAAATAATTTATAATAGTTATATGTATGTTGACAAAAAAATGAGTTATATTAATTTTAAAATTAAAAATATGTAAATTTTACTTCAAAATTATGCAAAAATTGATCTTATTTTGCAAAAATTATGCAAACAAAACACATTGATATCTGTTTCTTGAAAATATTAGAGTGCATGTAGAGCTTTAATTTGTGAAGTCATTCATATTCTCTCGTAATGAATTGAGCAAGTGGCAAAATGATCATATCTAAATCACTAACTAAAAGTGAGAAGAAATTTTTTATTTCAAATTGTACTCACTTTTTTTTAAACTTTCTTAAACTAAAACTCTCACACTCATTTTCTTGTTTAAAATTCCAAGACATCACTGTTTTTTTTCCTTTATTTTATTTCCTTTTATGTCCAAATTAAAACTCCACGCATGGTGAAACACTATATATAAGAGCCTTTCTCCTTCCTTAGCTAGTCCAATTAGAAGTTAAGGATTGAACCACTCTCCATTTCCTGAACACTTTCCAACAACTCTCTCTCTCTTGCACCTATATATATAGATATAGATAGATAGATCTCCTTCTCTCGATCTCTCTCTCATACATGTAATATATAATATATAATATATAAATAGTTTGAATTAATTAATTAATGTCAAGAAGGCCAGAGCCACTTATTGTGGGGAGAGTAATAGGGGATGTGCTAGATTACTTCATCCCAACCGTTCAAATGTCCGTGTCTTACAACAACAAGCTTGTATGCAATGGTTATGAGCCCAGTCCTTCTACACTTACCACTAAACCTAGGGTTGAGATTCATGGTGCTGACATGAGAACTTTCTTTACACTGGTTCGATGAAATTAATCCATCACTTTACTTTACTACATTCTATAATATAATATAATTAAATTAGTTTAGTTAATTTCTGATGGATCCTTTTGATTTTTAATCCATATTAATTTATAGGTGATGACAGACCCTGATGTTCCAGGCCCTAGTGATCCTTACCTCAGGGAGCACCTTCACTGGTACTACATATACCCTAAAACACCCCCATGCTATAATTAATTATTTATTAGTGATTTTAATTTCCATTTTTTTTACTTAATTTTCATTTCTTAAGTCAATCTAGCTAGCTAGCTAACATACTTAATTCATCCAGCTGAGATTTATTTAAGTTATATGCATGCAATGTTAATGTAGTTGGGTCGTAACAACGAGATCCAGTTTAAGTGGTATATATCAGACTCTCCTTTACAAGGTAGTGCCGTAGTCAAGGTTTCCACCACAGATCGATCGATATATATATATGGCATTAATTATTTTCTTGTAGATCAGTTCCAAATGACAATAAACACACACACACACACACACACACACATATATATATATATATATATATATATATATATATTTGGGTCTTCATTTGTACTTCTTCAGGCACGTTAATTAACCCGCATGGCCAACACAGATATATGCTCCATTTTTAGTTGAATGTAATGTTTGACTGCGTTTACAGGATAGTGACAGACATTCCAGGCACAACAGATGCAACATTTGGTAAGTCCATTTTTTACCCTAAAGAGATAGATATGTATAGATCTATCAAACTAGATACATTTTGATCTTTTTCGTCAATTCCAAAAAATTTAAAATTTAAAATAAATAAGAAATTTTAGATTTTAATTAGTATAAACATTTATAATTACTATAAACTAGCTAAAAAGTATGACTAATAACTAATTGAGGTTGGTAAATATATAATTATTACTTTATTTTATAAAAAAAAAATAAACAAACAAACAGGAAGGGAGGTTGTGAGCTATGAAATCCCAACGCCAACCATAGGGATCCACAGGTATGTGTTTGTTCTGTACAAGCAAAAAGCGAGGCAGACGGTTGATCCACCTTCTTCAAGAGATCATTTCAGTGCTCGAAGCTTTGCTGCCGAGAACAACCTCGGCCTACCGGTTGCTGCTGTTTTCTTTAATGCCCAAAGAGAAACCGCCGCAAGACGACGACGTTAATTAATCAAAACCCTAGCTATCCACCCCGGTCAAAAGCTAGCTAGTTAGCTGCCTAGCTAGCTCCTCCTGATCATGTTATCAGTTATTTAATTAATTCAGGGCCATAAAAATAAAAACATTGTTTTAAGTGTTTCTTAAATATCAACTCTTGTACTGTATTACTGGAAGCTTGAAAAAATAACCGCCCTCTACCTCTCTCATTTGGAATTAAGTTGTCTGTATGTTTTTTTAATTGAAGCCGTCATTGTTATGTGTCTTTTCTAAGTGCAGTTACTTCTGTACATATATTCATCATAACATGTCAACTCAAACTGTGAGTAAATGTATGGATAAATCAGACGTAAGTGTTGTTTGTTTACATCTGATTATACTTAATGGATTGTCTCTTATTCACTAAGAGTTATGATGATGTTGTTGTTTTTTTTGTTACCTCTGAATATATGACTCTTAATCTATAAAACAGAAAATAAAATTTTAATAATTAAGAGGTATCTCTTAATGATTTTTTTTGATAATTTTTATATGTAAATATATTCAACAATATTATGCACTCATTTTTATTAAATTGAATATTTAAAATTATTAAATAAAATTTTACCATTTAAAATGGTAAAATATTGTCATTAAGAGACAATTTACAATTTAGTTATCAAATAATTTTTTAGATTCAGACCTCATAACCATTCAGATGATCTAATTTATTAATACATCATAATCATTCAAATCTTAATTCATATGTTTATCAAACACAACCTTACTCTCTTTTTCGAATGTATTATAAAAAAAGTAAAAAAAAGAAACAAATATGATATATCTATAAATTTACTCTTGTTTAATTTAGAAAAAAAATAAATTAACGGAAATCAATTGCATTCTAAGATATATATATATATATATATATATATATATATATATATATATATATATATATATATATATATATATACTCCTGCGGTCCCTAAAAAAATAACTTAAGTGATAAAAGATTTTATCCGCATGAAAGCATGCAGATCAAAGTAAATAATTTGTCAATTAATCAAATAGCTAGATAAATTTTTGCATAAACTAATTTATGATTGACCGAAGGTGTGACAACCTCAAAATAGGTCCATTTCATTCGACCCATTCTGAGTCGCCAAATACATGGTATAGAAAACAACTACAACTTTATTACAACAATTGTCGTGCAAAATACAACAACACATATGCTGTGAGTTTGGATACAAATATATACCAACTGTAACTCTGGACACCAACTTTGGATAGCACGTCACAATGACACCTTACATAAAGGTATAATAAAAAACTGTTTTAAAAATTAGAATCTTTGAAAAGTGCTCAAGGAAACCTTCGTACATTGAGGGTCATGCTTCTAGGATATGATAGATATCATATGGCCGCAGAATTATCCTTGGTTGACCCAATAGATCCCAAAGAAAAATGAGAAGATTAATATCATATTCTTTCCAATGGTGAGTCTTCTCTTGATATATCATTATCTCCACTGTCTCTAATTGGGTATTATACTCCAAACAAACACCAAGATTATATAGGTAGTGCTTGTAAATATACTCAGTAAGTGAATGAGTACAACCCTATCTTATGATGACACGAGGTTGTATATCATTAGACATCTTGTATGATAGTGGCAAAACACCCTTCCAAGTTAAATTCACCTCACCTTCAACATCTATAGACCACCGTTCTATTCCCCTGTTATTCTCCGCTTGTCCCAGTTACACTTTTATTACCTGAAAAGAATTATGAAGCAAAAGGGTGAGTACAACTAGCTCAGTAAAGAATATCATGACTAAAGATAAATAAATTATCAATAGCCTTCAACAGTAATAAATCAGAGATTTAGAACATATGGTAGATGATAAAACTTTTCAACCATAGTTGCAGCGGAACGAGCAATCCATTAGAAGAGTCAAATAGACCATAAAATCTATTATCTTCTCCATGTTAAAAGTCCATCAACAATGTTTTATCCCTGTAACATTAATCAATAATTCCTGTCCACAATCTCGTGTATAACTCATAATCGTAATTGTAGTTCTAAATTACTTTCCTCATCCAGGACAAAGTTAATTTTCATCACCTGAAACATCAAAGATCATGGTTATACCAAATCACAGTTCTTGTTCATAATCATACTGATAAATTCATCTTTGCACTACGGGCCAAAGATATTCATCAACAGTTCATCTTTGCACTACTGGCCAAGGATATTCAATATGTCATCTTTGCACTACAGGCCAAAGATATTCATCAGTTGGTCATGTTCATCTAAACACCTGTTCATCTTCGCACTACTGGCCAAAAATATTCATCAGAAATCATTCATCTTTGCACTACAGGCCAAATATATTCAGTTATATCATCATTTAGGACTGAGGATGATGAAAAATATTTTAAGAAAACGAATCCAGTGAAACAAAATAATAAATATTAAGGATTCGTACTTCAGCTATTCCATGTCCAAAAATACATCATAAATAATCATAGTGAAATAAAATTCAAGAATGATCAAAACATGGATACAATCAAAGCTAGTATCTATAATAGATATTTTGGACGAAAAATGAAAATTTGATTTTTCTGTGAATAGTGCCGTATACGTGAATAGTAACTTCGACACCAAAAGATAGAAATTTCACAAAAAATATCATCATGCTTCGTGAATAGTACTCGTAAATAGTAACTCGTGAATAATACTCGTAAATAGTAACTCGTGAATAGTAATCCCGAAATGAAAAAGTTCTAAATTTGATAAAAATTTAATCCAATATTTCGGCATAATGATATTGAAGAAATAATATCATTTATGAAAAAAATAATCTCTCTTACCTAAAAAAGAATAGTACTTCTGACTGAAATACTGGATATAGTGCTAAAAGAACTTGCACAATATAACAATACTCGAAATACTAAAATACTCACAAAAATACGCTCGATATATAAAGAGAGAAAGAAAGAGAAATTTTTAGTTTCTGGTGTGATTTTCAATTCTAACCTAAGCACCCTATTTATAGGAAATTGCTTAGAACACCAAAGCAGAAAATTTAATATAATAATAATATATTATATATAAATTCCTACGCACACATTCAAGGATCTGAATTCAGCCATGCTTAACAACAAGTGGGTCCCACCAACCACAAAAAACATGTTTTAAATAATTTTTGTAACAAAATAAATTTAGACCCAATATTCCGGAACTTCAATAATTCATAATAAATATCCCTTTTATTAGAAAATTCGAATTTCGTAAGTTTTTATAGAAAATTCAATTCTCTACAACTTTGCAGAAGAAAGTTTTTTCCAAATTCTAAACAGAAATTGACCGAAATCCACATACAGACGATTTTAAAGGCTATAATCAAATTTCAGTCAAGAAATGGGTCCACCAACATGTTTAACATGTTTTAAACAACTTTTACAACAAAAATACTCTTCCTCTTCATATATTCATATATCTCACATTCATTGTAAAAATATCACCATTATTATATTATAATAATATAATAAAATATTATTTTATCAGAAAAGATAAAATATCTATTTTCAATAATTGTCATTTTAAAAATTTTCTCCATCTATATCCACATAAAATGAATATTTTCCTCATCATATAAATTAATAATTAATTATTTACAAATAATATTACAGAATCACAATAATGACAACCAGACAGTTCCCAAGAAAGAGGGGAATTTCCAATAATATTACAGAATCATAATAATGACAACCAGGCAGTTCCCAGAAAAGAGGGGGCTTTCCAATAAGAATTTCTCCTTACTGGCGCGCAATTAGGTGACCAAACATCTCCTTAAACAGAACTTTCTAGACATTGCCAATAATGTTTTCTAATAATATTATTCAGATAATATGAATTATTGCTTCGATAATGGAAAATACTGTGTAGTGACAATTATTAAAACAACAGTAATATAAAATATCAACGCAGCAATTATTGAATCAATAAAATACTGAATAGTAATTACTGTAACAATTATTGAGTAGTGTCTTCTTACGTAAAAATCAATAATTTAAAAATACTGTGCAATACCGTGTGCTATTGTGCAACAACGCGTATTACTGTATTTTAACCACCGGGTATTCCAACCGTGTTAACGGTAACAACTACGCCGTTATTTATAAAAACTCCCTTTTGTCGTTTTCTTCATCAACAATTATTCTGTTATGGGGCCCACAAATGGCTGCGCCGTCGTACGAATATTCCACGACAGAAAGAATATTTCGCGACCAAACGAATATTATCCGACAGAAAGAATATTTTATAACCACTTGCATATTTTGAAAAAAAATTCATATATCACCCTTAACTTTAACTTTTATCAATTTAACCATTTACTGAATTGTAATTATAAAAAAAATTAAATATTTTTATTTCATAAAATTCGGAGTCTTACAGAAGGAATACAGTGAATCACTCACATCGATCACAAAAGAGTGATTCATGTTAATATTCTCTCCTAATGAGTGGTTCACATGAAATAATATAATTATTTGAGGTACATATAAAAGGATAGATTGGAATTAGAATTTATACTCTCTCCTAATTATTTAACTACTTTAATTTGTGTAAAAAATATTCTTAACTCATCTTTTAATTAAGGAATCGGAGGGAATATATATATATATATATATATATATATATATATATATATATATATATATATATATATATATATATATATATATATATATATGGGCAAATTGCAAAAATTTTCTTTCAATGTATATATACACAGTTTTAACATAGATGTTAATGTTCTAATTTTTGTAATATCATACCTAATGTCTCAATTTTTTGTAAAATCGTCTCTTCTACCCAATTTTAATTGCTCAAAATTAATAAAACGTATGCATGCATGTCATGTGAGTTTTATAAGAGCAAAATAGTCAATTCATACATAAAATGAGTTTCTCTCTTAATAGAAGGGTAAATACGTCTTTACAATAATAAAATAGATTCTCAAATAAATAAATTTGTTTTATTTTAACCAAATAAAATAATTAAAAAGAAATTAATTAGAAAACTCAAAGATTTGTTTAAATGAAAATTTAAGTAGAATATTTTGATTAAATACTAAAAATTAGATTAAATTAAAAGGAATTTTTTTTATTAATTATTCATTTTAACAAATAATTTACTTTATATATATATATATATAAAGTAAATTATTTGTTAAAATGAATAACTAATAATTTATTATTATATTTTCCCTTTTAATTTAATCTATTTTTTATTGTTTAATTTTGTCTTTTATATTTAATCAAAATATATATTATACTTAAAATTTCATTTAAATAGATCTTTGAGTGTCGTAATTAATTTATTTTTAATTAGTTTATTTGGTTAAAATAAATTTTATTTATTTATGTGAGAATCTATTTTATTATTGTAAATACGTATTTGTCCTTCTATTAGGAGAGAAAATAATTTTATGCAGTAATAAACTATTTTGCTCTTATAAAACTCGCTTGACATACCCATGATGTCTTACTAATTTTGACAAAAATTAAAATATCAGCGTCTGTGTTGTAATTTTATAATTCGTCATATATATATATATATATATATATATATATATATATATATTAAGTTAATATTCTTTTAATCAATCAATTTTCTGAATTGATTTAATTCTCCAAACAAGAAATTAGATAATATTATTATAAAAAATTAGATAATATTATTATAAGAAATTAGATAATGTTATAAAAAATTTATTCTCAGATTCATAATTACTGCCATATACCATGTTGGATTCTTCTTATTTTTTATTTCAATATTATTGGTCAGAATTCAGATGCTGAGGCATCACATCACACGACTTGACTTTATGTACTGTTGTCCTTGTATTTGTTAGGTGCACTGGGGGTAATTTTTTTGACAGTGTATACTGTTAATTGCACCTTTTCTTTATGAGTTTTGATCATTTTGGGGATTAATTTAGACCCATTAATTGATTGAATTTATATTAAATAAATTATGCATTTGATAGCCTATTACAAGGAGATTAACAGAGAGCAATATATGGTTCAAGTAGGAGTTATATATTGTGTTTAAATTATATCCAAAGTGGAGTACATGAAAAGGTTCATTGTTGTTTAAGAAAACTATTTTCTTTAAGTCCCACATTGAGTAGGAATAAAACTATTTAATACTTTATAAGTATATGTGGAATAGTTTAATTCAATAGTGGAGTTAAAGGAAAGGCTTGGAGTTGGTCACAATGGCGTGGTGCAAAGCACCACCCGCCCGCAACCCGGGGGCCGGGTTCGGGTCGCAAAGTCACATTGGCGCTTTAGGAGCCATGAGCCTCTTTTTAACATTGAACCAGAATAATAAACTTCATTAATGATTAAAACAGTTTTTTGTTTAATCATTATGGGATGCAAAACTGATATGTGATTAATATATCATTTACTGTTTTAAATGATTTTTAACTCACAATTCAGTTATGAAATTGGAGAGTCTCATCTTCTTTCTTCTATCATCTTTTACACAGCAGCATAAATTGAGGTTAAAAGTGAGTTGCTATCACTTAGAACAGAAATAAGCTTCCTGGAGGTATATTGCTAGTAGCATTTAGCAAACCTTAGTGGTAAGGGGCAATAAACACCTTAAGGACAGGGACTACCCGTGTCAATCATTGGTCCTAATTTTCTGTATTCATTATATTCGTTAAAATATACATATATATATATATGGGTATTCATCCATGGCAAACGTTTGCCATGGACACTATTTAGCAAACAAGTTGATTACCGTTGATCTGGACAATGGAAGGCTGAGATTGGGCAACATTTCTCCCTGCCGCTACAGCTTGTAGCGGCAGTCCCTTTTACTTTTTGTCCATTTGCAAATTACATTACTGCCCCTAACTTATAATACATGCCTGCCGCTACAGGCTGTAGCGGCAGTGTGACTCCCATCCATATGGCTATGTAAAAATAATGATAATGTAAAAAGATAATGATATATAATATAAAAATAAAAGATAATGATAAGATAATGATACATAATATAAAAATAAAAGATAATGATAAATTTATCTTTTATAATAAAATAAATTTATCTTTTATAATAAAAGTTAAAATTAATTTTATTTTACTATAAAAGATAAATTTATTTTATTATAACAGATCAACGGAAAAATAAAATAAATTTTATTTTATCTGTTATAATAAAATAAAATTATCTTTTATAATAAAATAAATTTATCTTTTATAATAAAAGATAAATTTATTTTATTATAAAAGATAAATTTATGTTTTTATAATAAAAGATAAATTTATTTTATTATAAAAGATTCTTTTATTATAAAAACATAAATTTATCTTTTATTCAAACTTATCTTATTTTTACATTATGTATTTATAAAAATAAGTTTATCTTTTATTCAGACTTATCTTATCATTATCTTTTATTTTTATATTATGTATCATTATCTTATCATTATCTTTTATTTTTATATTATATATCATTATCTTTTTACATTATCATTATTTTTACATAGTCATATGGATGGGAGTCACACTGCCGCTACAGCCTGTAGCGGCAGGCATGTATTATAAGTTAGGGGCAGTAATGTAATTTGCAAATGGACAAAAAGTAAAAGGGACTGCCGCTACAAGCTGTAGCGGCAGGGAGAAATGTTGCCCAATCTCAGCCTTCCATTGTCCAGATCAACGGTAATCAACTTGTTTGCTGAATAGTGTCCATGACAAACGTTTGCCATGGATGAGTACCCTATATATATATATATATTTATATATATATATATATTCTCCTCTATATATAGATATATACCATTTATAGATATATACAAGATAATCAGCGAGTACTCTTTCTGTATTGATGCCTCTCTAGTCTCTACTCTCTAAGATGAGATTACCAGCGAAATTTTGAACGACGTAACTTGTAAGATTATTTTATTTTATACATATATTGCACTGATTTATTTTTTAAATTTATAATATTTAATATAAGTTTTTAAATAATAAATTAAATTGATTGAATGGATTAAAATGTTAATGCAAAAAAAATAAAATTAAAAACAATATAAATTATTTGTCAAATGTTTTCTCAAATTTAACTTAACTAAATTACTCCACAAATAAAATTGTTTCAAAAACAATTAATCGATTTACTGCACAATAAATAATAATATTATCTAATTCTCATTAATATTTATAAACATTTCACACAATATAAAAATTAAAACTACTTTATACTTATATAACAAGATTAAATCATTCCAAAGCACGGATTAGTGGGAATAAAATAACGTGATGGTAAGACAAGTAGACAACAGCTGCATGCATGGACGAATCCACCTTAATAGAAGAGGCCAGAGGGGACAATTTGACCCCATTAAATTCTTTATAGGGTAATTTTGTCCTCCTTTTCCCCTCGCTCGTTTTAGCCCCGTCCCTCTATTTAAAGTATTTACTTAAAAATTAATGAATGTCTCACTCTGCTTTTTCTATTTTAGTCATTTAGTCTCAACGTTAATTTATTAAATTTTTTTTAAAGCATATTTTAATTTATTTATTTATAATTCACAAATTTAATAATTGTTTGTAAATTTTTGCAATTGTTTAAAATGAGACTATCATGATATTTTTACAACATCGATCCATAAAAAAAAAATTCAAAGATGAATGATCGTTTAGTAACTTAAATTATTGAACATGATATTTTTGTAATTATTGAAAATAAGGCTATCATGCAACAATTTTAAGTTATGGAGTCTCAAAAAATGTTATTATAAATAATGTATGAATATTATTTAATTTTGTGATTTATTATATTATAATTTTATTTTATTTTAACATTTTTTTTAAAAAATGTGACCCCACTGAAGGAAGGGGATGGATCCGCCCGGGGCTGCGTGGCTACGCTATAGTTATTTTCATTTGTGTTTATATATCTTCCCCTGGGCATATATAGTTGAGTAGATACTAGACAGTTGAATTTCGTAAGTCTCTCAAACCGCCGTATCTTATACTCCAAGTCTCCGAATGTTCCTTTGAGTTTCCCTTCATTGATTACTCCATTATTCATTCAACTTGCATTTGCATTAATGAATTGTTGATTGAATTTTTATTTTTCATTTCATTCATTTTTTCTTATTATTATATTAATTATTTCCCTACCTTATTAGATAGTAAAATCCAAAATTAATTATAAAACTTTTAATTTCATTAATATTAATGTAACTTTACAACATTAATAATATAAATTGAATAAAAAAATATTTAATTATTTACATTTTTAAATTCATGTAAGTACATATTTTTCTTTATGCGACTTATACATATTAACTATAAATAAAGTACATTTAATTAATATTATTTATTAACATACTCACACCAATTAAAATATTATATATATATATATATATATATAATATATTTTACCGCACTTTAGGTGTTTGCCAACGCCTAATTATACATATCCTATAAAAAAATCATTTACGCTGATGTGCATTATAATTCGTATAACTACTAATAAATTTCCCTGATGTGAATCTTAAAATATAGAGATAATAATCATTGATGCTCCGACGATAGTTTCCTCCATCATCCCTCCCTCTCATCCTCTGCGCCGTAAGCCCCTCCCTCTCTCCCTCTATCTTTTTCTTCTTTTTAATTTTTTATTCCTGTAACTATGATTCAAAATTTATCAAGTTACTTGAATTTTGATTGGTAATTTACGTGATTGCAATACACAGCTACCGCGCCTGTTGTGTATTAATTTCTATTTTTGAGTTTTACTTGAAGCAAATATATTGATGTTGGAGCTTTAGCTTAGATTATTAAGAAGTTCATATTCTACTACTTAATTTTTTTATTAACAATTATACGAGTAATAATTAGTGCTCTTTATTAAAAATTTAAAAAATTCTATGAGCAATACAAACATGAAGGTTTTTAGTCCAAATTATGCATGGCACCTCAAGCATAATTCTTTCTGGTGGAATTAGTTTCTTTGTGTTCTTCAAGCTCCTCTACAATTTTAGTCATGTTATGGTAATTCATCTTCAGTCTTTTCAACTTCTAAAATTAACCTTTCTTTTAGCCGTTGTACTAGAGAAATCATGTTTTGTAGATAATCCAAGTCTTAGAAATTAACATGCACGTACAAAGCTTTTGGAATTGACTATATATATTTTAGAGCGTCAAATGCAATACTCATGCAAATAATTTGACAATATTGGCCTCAGTACTGTTGTTTTCTGCCTGATTTAGTTATCCATATATATTCTTTTGTCCAAAAAAGAAAGATAAAAAAATGACTACGATTTTGAAATAACCTTTAATGATTTAAACTAGGATATGGCTGGAGTGGTGCCTGGTGCTAGTAAGTTCATCATGTGTTGTCACTTGTCACAGAAACCAAATAGATGCATGCAGGTTATGTAGTAGGAGAAGGTTGTTATTTGCCTGAGTTTGTTCACCTTACACCAAGTGCTTGTAGAGTTGACTAGGTATGGACCAGTCCTTGGACATTTCTACAACACGGTTGCTCTCAGACAAACCCGTCATTAATGCTTGGTAGGACCTGATTTTACTGTCGTAGCATCTTTGATCATTAATTGTGAAAGACAACTCCGTATTGATATCATGATTTAAGTGTGGGATCGCAAGCACGTTGGTGTTTTGTAGCCTATCCACCAGTTCAATCATTTATAGGCTTATATTCTAGCCTATGAACTGTAGTCTGTGATTATTGTGCTGAGGATAGCATCTGTAATGTGCATGCATATACAAAGATGCATTTTTTTTGTTTTTGGAATTAAGGCCATCCTAAACTATCCACTCAACAATAGCAAAAATGCATGTTATGCACATCTAATTTGAATAGTGGGGCAATATTGGCATGTAAAATTTTCTTACAAACACTGGCTATTTGGTGATGCAGCGGTATTTTTGTTGTTTCTGAATGTTCCTAGAATTCTTCACCTGTGATACGATTTTTAATTTCTCTATGTTACTGAATTGGTACTTATGGAAAACCCTTTTTTTTCTCTACTGAATTATTGTGTTACCAAGTTATTCATACCTTCTCAGGCAAGTATTGACTTGAACTAAAAGCTGCAAATAATTTGGCAAAAAAACTTTTCTCTTACCGTTTTCGTGACCAACTTCAAATGGAAGTTCTTCTTGCAACAAATATCAATTTTTATCAAACCCGTGAAAATAGTTTGGTAACCCAGCAATCAATACAAGTGGTGCTGATCAAATTAGTGATTAATTGGTTTAGGATACTTAATGAGGAAAGTAAACCAGAAGCTTTGTCTTCTTACTTTCCTTAAACTTTTCACATGGATTATAAGTTTCTGATTTCATTGATTGTTCTTGGCCAATTGCCAGTTATCGTTTTGGTTGTTATTTAAACTTTGAGAACTTTACTTAATCAAACAGGCATCACTTACAGAAGAGTTGGTAGAGCTTGTATGATACCTTTGCTTCTCTGTGGAGGAATTAAAAGGTACACTGCTACGTTTCTCTGTCCTGTTTTCTTCAGTTTAGGTAAGTTGTAAGGTTCATTTGAGTATATTTGTGGTATATGGTTTGGTGACTTTGGTCTAAGTGATTCATAGTTGCCAATTATATAAGGAAACAAGTAAGCTGAACTGGTATGAATATTAGGCTGCTTGTGCTCAGTCGTGCTAAACTTGTGGGTGGTCAAGCTGGGGATCAGTTATGACTTTGTTTGATTTTACCTCCTGACCTCCTCATGAAGAAGGCCAGAGAGCTCGGCATCATCTAGTAGTGACTAAAGTCGTTGAATGTGATCTTAATATTAATGTGTATTATAGGAGACAAAAAACTTAGAAAAAGTTGAAACAAAATTTTGAATTTGAATTTTTTTTACCTCAGTGTATTGTTTTGTTACATGTTAATGCATTTTCGAGAAAAGGTGAAAATTTGACATCTCAAAAACTACAACAAATCAGCAAAGTCCAAAACAAAGACAACGTTGTCGCTAGACTCTGTACCCTATGTTGACAACCCCATTCAACCTAAGCTTGAGGTTTGATGGGGTTGGCTTTTTAATACAATGGTCCAAGATTAAGGTTTGCAGTTTTTATCTGTTAATTATATAAGTTGGAATTAGTCTTCTAACAGTATGAGACCAAGCTTTTCATTAACATTTGGATTCTTTTCTAGCCAGGTAGCCATACTTTCTTCTTTCATTTTCTGTTTTATTATTTGATTTTTGGCTATATGACCTCTCCTGCTTTTTTGGATTTGATTATGGACATATAACATCAACAGGTCTAAACTGCACAGAAGTTTTCTTTCACTGCTTAAATTCAAAACATGATATTGCATGGTGAAGTAGACAGACTTCACTCTACTTTTCTAGTAGATTCTATGCACCAATTTCTCTATATCGATGTACAGAAGAATTACTATATTACCCTTGGTGAATGTTTTCAATCCTATAGATAACATATCTTTGTCCCTGGTTTTTTGCAAAATATATGAGGCAAATTTATTGCCAGTATATTTATCTCCTAGCATTCAAAGATGAATAATCATGCACACATTTCCTTGTAAGCTCATCTAAACCATTTATTGGATACCCAGGAAAAATGCAGCTTACTGAAAGCTTCGATTGTTGTAGGTTTGTACTTGTGTTCTCTAATTCCTTGATACAGCTACATTGCATGCCTCAACCCTGGTGGATTTTCTGTGTGTTTCTTATTTTTCCAGCTTGGAATACACTGTCATTTTAGGGTCCTATGCCTCCTTTCTCTTCATTCCTACAGGTGTGTGATGCTTACACTGTATAGTCATTTGGATAATTTATTTACTTTTGGACAAACTACAAAGTTTATAAAGGTGCAAAGTTTTTCAATTATGTTAGCTGTGCTGATTGCTTTAACAGAAGCTTATGGCCATAATATGAAAAGACTTGAAGTTTTCTTAAGCTTGCCTCCAAGACAAGTTAAGAAAATTATGTTTTGGTGCTTGTAAAAGTAAGCCGCGCGTGTTCAGTTATTCTTGATGAATCCAGTTATTGTCGATGGTACACTGTCCATACTCCTTAGTGACCGTCATCTCATGCTTCGTCTCTCTCAAACTTTTTCTCATGAATTTTGGAAGTTTCTCTTTCCTTATTCAATCATATCAATTAATGGTAAAAGTTCCATTGTTGTTCATGGTCCAAACATTGTTATACTATTTCTATCTAAAGCCTTTGTACGGATATACTTTCTTTATTCATAATATAATTCTCCCTCTCCTATAAATTGTGAGGCTCTGAGCGAGTTACTGTTGAGTTCAATATGACGCAGGTGTATCAATTATTAGGGACTAGGAGATTGATGTCTTGCTAAGGTGTATCAAGTAAGAAAGGAAGACATTTCTATGTCTCATCTTTAATCAGCTAACGCCTCATCTGCAATTAGCTAACTATATTATATGATTTTGGTTGGATGATATTGATATTATATGATAGTATTTCTGATCTTAGGATATATGTGTCTGAGTGATCCATTGGTTATAATTCTGTTTCTTCAGGCTCTTACCAGCCTGGCTTCCCTAGAGAATCTCGTCACTGAAATAATGTGCTATCTTATTTAAAATAATCCTTAGGAGGTAGCTAGGTCCTTGCATTTTCAGGATCTTATATGAGCAGTTCTTAAGGCAATATGATCAGTGAAATAAGTCTATTTACTTAAGGGGTTATATCACTTTAACCCTGTAGGTGTGGTGGATAGGACAGAGAGATTGGCCAGAGAGTTTTAAAGGTCTGGTAAGGACAATGTGCAAAGAGATCATTTTGTCAGTTGGAAGATAATTGTTGAATATACAGACAACTTTTCATTTTGGAGTCCTGGTGATGCACATTTCAGAAGTTGGAGCAGTTGATATCACAATTGTGATTTCATCTCTCTGAACCAAGAGGGCAGAGGATGGAGTTTGCGCTTGCAATCCTATTTGGAGCAGACTTATTCCGGCCTAGCCACAGTGGGATTAGCCTCAAACCGTGGGCACACTGGCTACTGAGGAGTCCAGTCGCTCAGAAGTATGAAAATTCACTGGATCACCACCTTTGATAGCATTGTAGTACTATACAGGCCTGGTGGAGAGATAATAGATATAAAAGGGTTTGCAGTTTGGCTGGTGACTGCAACATGCTTGTGTGTTTCACCGATAATAGATAGAATGGTGAATGATTGTGTATTATTAATGGTTGCAACCATGTGATGGCTAGGGTCTTGGGGTTGGTGGTCACCCAAACCAAAAGGTGATGTATATATTACAAAAAGGGATTGTTAGGTTCATTGGCTGGATTAACCCATTGCTGTGTTGGTTTGTTTAAATGGGTTTTGAAAGTTCAGTGTTATATCCGGAAGGTAGGTTTGGTTTGGTATAAACTGATAAAAGGATCGCTAAGCGTGTGGTAATGAGTTTCCCAGTTAATTTGGAAACGATTTCACCATTGCTTCAGTTTCTAAAGCTTCCATTTGGACATGATTTCGTCATTACTGCACATGGCAAGGAAGCACACTCCCAGTTAAGTCACATTGCTACTAGAATTGTTTGTATGCGGGAATTCAAAAACTTTTGCAAACATAATTATTTTTAAGTCTCCATCCATAAGCATGCCAAATCCGTGTGCTGATATGCATGGTTTGTTAAATATCAAAAAGTTCAAATGCATTACCTTTATTAATAGCATCTTCTTGTGTCATCTTAGCCCACCACATATTCACCAAAAACCAAAAAGGTGATGATTGAAGGAACTATTATGTTATTAACTCAATTCTTTATACACAGACATCTTTCGATGTGGGACTCAGTGTTACACTCAAAATCCAAATGCAACCAATGTACACATATATCCGAGTGTTAATCCAGTCTCAGAATTTTGTGGTTACAAAATTCTTTTCCAATTTAATGTTTGGAGTTTACATGAGTAATGAAAAATAATTTCTTTCCCGGATCTGTATCTTTATTAAAAGTTTAGCTTTGCGATGATACATGTAAGTTGTAACCCATGTTAATTTTGGACATCTTACTGCTCCACTTGTTGCTCATATGTTTTACAATTTTATGGATCGCCTGTAAAGGACAGGTATGTCATATGTGAATCAATTTGTCAAAATAGCTAGCCCATACATGGATATGCTGCCTAAACAATACAAAATCATTCTTTGATTGTTCTTTCAGGGTTGCTAAGTATGACATTTATAGATGGGGCCTGGGATGGTGGGTTTTGTGTTTCCACGAACTTACCCTTATTTGTATTATTAATAGAATGGCATAGATATTGTACTTGGAGCTAAACCTGGGAATTATTGGGAAATAGGGAATGACCCAAAACTTGAATGTTGACATAACGATTTCTATTTCTTGGGTATTGCTATGGAGTACCCAGAATTATTATTTTGTTGTTTGACTTGTTCACTTTGGTCTTGAAGCCGGGATTTCTATAGCAGGAAACAAACAACAAAATAGAAAATACAAGTGAATTCCTCCTCTTCTAAGAGAATAAAAGTTATGTCTATTTTTTTTTTGTGGAAAAATATTAGTGATAACGGGGACTTATTAATTTCATGTTTTGTAAATTTAGAATGTTCAAATTTTGTACTTTATGTCACAATTTTCATTTATATTTTTAGCTGTTGGGCTTACATTTTAGAATGAAGAGAGTAATATTTTCTTGAACATAATAGTAACAATAATGGAGATCATTGAGGAGGTGATTGATATCTGAATCTAATAGTTTGGACAAAATTGATATCTACTGATTCATATCTTCTCAGTTAATAAAATTCCCCCTTAGATAATATAGATATTCAGTTTATATTTAAAACAATTTAATATTGTGTTTTTCTTTAACCAGTTAACCATATGAACTCTTTCTAGAACTAGTACTTGAGATGGTGCCGGATTACATTCTTTGGTATATACAAAGTATTACCCCCTCCCTCCATGTTATAAAAAAAATAGTTTCATTTTGCTCAGATTTTAATTAATTTACCATATTTTAAAATTCAATTGTGTTGTGAATTTATTTTAATTTTAAAATAATAATTTTGTGTTATTCTATTAATATTAAATTAATTAAAATTTGAATTTTAAAATTTCACAAATTTAACAGTGAAAAAAAATTCAAATGGAAAGGTAGTATTATTTAACTTCTCAACATTATATCGAGTAAAGACTAAGGTTGTAAACGAGTTAGTTCGAGTTCGATTCAAAAAAATACGAGCGAGATTCGGATTCGTTAATAATATGATTAAAATTTGAACATTAAAAATAGTTCGAATAAAAATATGAGTAGAATTTAAGCAAAGATATACTTGACTCGTTTAAAATTCAAACTACTCGAATTCTTGATTGTGATTCGATACATACTCGATTGATACATATTCGATATATTTTTTTATAATATATACAAATTTAAATCAAATTAAGATAATTAATTATTGTTTTGTTTTGTTTTGAATTTTAGTTGTGATTTTATATTTGTAAAGTATAATAGTAAATATATTTTCTAATTTTTAAGTAAAATAACAAATTCAATTTATAATTTATAATTATAATTATTATAAAATTAGTTATTATGTAAAGGCTCGAATTCGAGCCTGAATTTGAAGTTTACGAGTAGTTTGAATATAATCGAGTAATAAATATTTGAGTCAAGCCGAGTCGAATTTGAGTAAATTTTTTAAATACAATTCGAATTCGAGTATATGAATTTAACGAATTCAAACAGTTATCTGTTCGCTTCAGTTCGATTCGTTTACACCTTTAATACTAAAGATTAACAAGTGTGTGTGTTTAGACGAGAGAGAGAGAGAGAGAGAGAATTTTTCATTTGGAAATGATGGTTGCCTAAGATATGGTTCTGATAAACCAGATCCTCATTCAAACACACGAGTTTGAGTTTGAGTTTAAGTTTGAGTATGGGCATGGTCTGAAAAGAATTGAGGGATGGAAAAAATAATGGAGTGAGGCCGAGACCAAAGAGAGATTCAATCATTCTATAAATCTTGGGGTCAATTTGGCCATCTTTTCTATAAAGATACAAGAACTTACCCTGACTCTTTTTTCTCTCTCTTCCTCTTGCTTGAGTTCTCACAGAGAGAGATTTAACAGTAATCATAATATTTCCTTCCTCCTCAGTCCTCCTCGGTCCTCCCCTTCATTCAATTGCAGCCTCCAATTTGACTAACGGTTGAGCTGCTGCTGCTGCTGCTATGTTAGCATTTGCTGCTAAAGTCTAGACAACATAGACTATAATCATATGTGACTAGACGTTATTGGATTTTATGTGATGTATAATCGATTCTTCTCTGTGGTCAACCTGCTCCCATACCTTATTCAATTATGTTTTAAATTTAATTCACCACCTATCTTTTAATGGGGAGGGGAGGGCTCCATTTAATTTAACAATATAATGCTTAAAATGGTAAGAGTAAAATATAGGGGCCACTTATCATTTTCCTTATTTAATACTCTTCCATTTTAGTATAATAAAATGAAGAATTTTATTTATTATATTTACAAATTTGAGGATATAAAATTTTCATATTTATCCTTATATAATATAATGAGTGTTTGTGATATTATATTGACAAACGTCATTCTATACTCATCAATAAAAATATTTTTTATTATATAAAAATTAGATTATTAAATTTTAAAAAAAAATTATAAATAAGATCATTTTTGTGGAAGGCTAGAAACATGACGTATAAGTGAGGGGGCATTAGTCATATCGACGGAGTTGAAATTATGGGATCCCGCTTGTTTCTTTATTTTGTTTCTCAAATTTGATGAACCCGCATTGACTTCTTCTACTACTACTTGGCTACTGAATCTTTGATGACGCTATCCTTTGATCTAGTATTTGATTAGATCCTCCCATCACTCAGACTTAGGAGTAAATCTAAATCAGATTCATCTTCCCTTCCCTTCCCTTCCCTTCCCTTCTCTTTTCCCATCTCTCATTTGTTTTTTATTTCTTCCTTTCAATATGTATATTCTGCACAAGTGTGCATTACATGTTTATAAAATCTATCTAATAAAATACAAATGATTTTGAATTTTTCGCTCACTCAATAAATCATCTGGGCCGTCCAAACTTTGGGATAAATCCCACCGTTCATACATTTATCTAATAAAATACATCTATCTATCTAATAATTTAATAAAATACAAATGATTTTAAATTTCCCGCTCACTCAATAAATTATTTTGGTCGTTCAAAGTTTGAGATAAATCATATTGTCCATATAGTGCCGGAGGCACGGGACCCAGCTAGTGTGTTTTAATAGTTATATATTACACATTTACAACGGAAATGATAAAAATTGCATTGGAAACATCACTTCTCCAATTTATTTTTTTATTTTGTTGTTGTTAAGTAGTGTTATTAAATCCGGATCGATCCGTCGGTCTAATCAATAAAAATCAGATCGAGCAATTCTCCTGTCCAATTCAACTCGATTTTATTGATTTGGTCAAAAATTGTTTGACTCGGTTAACCACCGGTCCAACCGGTAAAATTGGTTAATTGACCAAGTGAACTAGTTTAAATTATTATTTTTTTTGTACAAAAAAAATTATGATCACAGGTTGTACCAGTAATCCATCCATCCGATACCTTTTCAAATCCGATAACCTATCCGGATCAGAGAATCTTGTTGTTAGATAAGAGCTCTTGGATTAAAACATGCATCAATCCTTCCTAAGTTGGCCTCTTCGTTTTCCTTTGCCAAAGCAAAGGCCATCTTAGCTTCATAGCTATTGTGTGAACCATTTGGAAAAATCGTAGTAATAAAGAGTCGATTGAAAATGTTATATCTACGCAAAAAGAGTCTAACCGGGAAATCATTTATTACTATTTTTTTTTAATGTTTTTAAAAATACTCCTAATCGTCATAGTCTTTATGTGTATTGGAAAGGGTCTCAAGTGGGATGGCTTAAGCTCAACACGGACACAAGTGCTAAGCAAATTCCCGTCTCGGTTGGTATAAGTGGAGTAATTATAAATAATAAAGGTGAATGGGTTCTATTCTATGGCAGGATTGGGTTTTGTAGGGTGCTTACCGGCTGCGAAGCTGTGGGTTTTACGGAAAGGGTTGTTGATGGCGTGAAGCCGACGAAATCCGAGTTGTGAATTTGATAAAAAGAAATATGAGCTTTAATCATCCGGATGAGGAGGTACTCATAAAGGACTGCATGAAACTTGAGGACACTATCGTTTGAATAACTTTTTTTTAGAGCAATAAAAAATATTTTTTCCGTCCTTAAAAGGATAGTACGAGTATATTTTTTACACAAATAAAAAAATAAGATAAAAGAAAGAGCAATATTTATTCTAGTAACATGACAATATTACAAAAAGTAATGTATATCATTTTATTTTTTTATACTAATGGATTTTATTAAATGATATATTTATCCCTTTTTTTTATCTTTTAAGTCATCTTTTTAAGATAAAGAAAATTGCAACTTAATCCACCTTTTGACAACAGAGCATTTTGTAGTGCAGGTAGTCGTACTTAATTTGAGCTTCTTGCATTTATTTGAGAGGAACTAGAAGCAGAGTGTGGAATTGTTGGATCATGAAAAAAATGGTAAATTGGGAATTCTTAGGACATTTATCCCTAATTCTTTTTCAAGAACATCCTGCATGGAGTAGCCAAAGTTGAAATGCATCACCTGTTTTATGTGTGTGTGTGTGTGTGTGTGTGTGTGTGTATATATATATATATATATATATATAGGAATTAGATACATACATATTGATTCCACAGTTTAAGCTAGAGATGGTCTAAAACATCTGGCCACTTTCCAGCTAGCTTCTTATGCACTACGGTTTTAATGGGTTTCATCAAAACAGAGTTAATGTAATGGGATAAGCCAAGTAAATTAGCACTGTTGAATTTGTTTATGCAAATGCATAAATATACCCCACTTGTTATTCATGCGAATTATTAGAGATACCATGGTTGTCCCCCAGAATCTAAGCGAAATAATAAATAAAGCAATTGTGAGTAATGAATATTTGTACAAGATACAGATATTCTGACAGATTCACCAGTTATGTAAATAAACATGATTTTGCTTTCTGTTAATTGCTTTACTAACTATATATTAATGGACTATAGTTGAGACAGACTGTAGCAGCAATGGTGTCTTGATTAGTCTTTTACTAAATACTTTTGCCACTGTTAAGATTTTGCATTCTAAATACCCGCAACACTTTAGTTGGATAAAACTAGTAGAGTTCTTGGTAAATCTTCCAATTCAAAATTATATATATGTATATACATATATATACATATATATATATATATATATATATATATATATGTACACACATATGTAGAGAGAGACAGAGAAGAGATAGGAGTAAATACCAGAAAATTTTATATTCCTTTCTAGCAGATAGCCTGATACACCTTTGAGTTGAGATCATTTTAAACCCCCAAAAAAGAAGATATGATAGAAAGATGGAAAACATATGTAGAAAAGGTAAAACAAACCTGGTGGATAGATATGCTACTTACTACCTATTACCCCTAGTAGTATATAATTAACAGAAACTGCAAGTCTGCAAAACAACTACTACCACTACTATTTGGACTCCCTATGGGTATTACAGGAAAAGAGCAAAAGGGTAGAGTTCCTAGGTGGGGCCATGCCACAATGTCCTTTTAGCCCCTCCCTTCAGGGCTTGCGGGAAGAAGTTGGCTTTTTGGAGGTGGAGCAGAGGTTGAGGTCAGGAAGGGTATTATTGGGATTTTGATTGATGTTGTTTGCCTTGGTAAACCTCTGTTTCAGCTCAGATAGGAGTGCTTGATTCTCTTGGTTGAGAAGCTGTGCTTTCTTCCTCAGCTTTTCATTCTCCTGCATTATGTAGCAGTTCTCCAAGTACAGATTTGAGTTCAGTCTTTCCATCTCTATAAAAATACCCAAACCAAAAAAAAACTTGGTCTCAGTAAAAGGGTATTTCACAGTACAAAAATATTATTCTTTACTTGCAACTAAAATCTAACAAATTTTCTTGTACCAATTCTGGAAGAGGCTAATCTAATATACAAAATCGGTGGTCCTATACTCATAAGAACAGAGGAAGGGGTTGTCCCATTTTAAAGAATTATTTACATTGACTAAGAAAAACAATCATTTCTTAACATGCACACATCGAAAATATATATCAAGCACAAACTAAATGAACTGAAATACAAGGTGGATCAAAGGGTACCAAATTTATGGCCAATGTTCCAAGAGAGTAAAACAGAGCATGAGAAAATTGAAGGGCAATAACATCTTAATTAGGATGTGTATATATATAATCGTTGTAGATAATTAAATAAAACAAGAGGATGTTTACTGAAATAAAAACAAAACAAGAAGACTATTGGTATCTCCATATCTACACTCATCTATCAATGTCTGCAATGGAAGACTAGAATAAAGACGGTACGAATACAAAAAACAGAGTAACAAACAAATATTTCCTTGGCTTTCATGCATATAAAGGAATGGAAACCGAAAGTAGAAAGAGGGTGTGAATACCAGATCTACATAGAAAAGGGAGCTAAGAAAAACCGTTGGTCAATCCAGAAGGAAGAAAACATTCCCTAAATATACATACGCAATGCTGGAAAATTGATAAACAAGGAGAAAAAGAATTTACACATACATGCATGTGTGCATATATAGATAGCTAGCGAGCATATATGTACATGTGTGTGAATGCTATTTGATGAGATGGTTGGTTTGTTTACAGAAAACAATAGTTAACAAACCAAACTCCAAATTTCACCCAAAAAATAAATGTACCCCATGTAAAAGGACGTGTCTACCTTTGTTAGTGAAAGTTTGCAGCAGGAAACAAGAAACAAGAGAGTGGAGTGGGGTGTGGGGAGTGGTGGGGGGGGCCTATTATCTTTTATTTATTTATTAACTTTTCAGAAAAAAGAAAAAAAAAGGGTATACCTACTATATACCTTTTGAAATGGTTGGTAGTAGAAGAAGAAGAAGCTTTGATTTGTGTAAGAAGAGAAGTTGGTTGAAGCAGTACAAAAAGAAGAGAGAGCAGTGAATGAGGGACAAAATGAAGCAAAGGAGGCAGTCAGTTTATATAGTGGAAAAAGGTTCCTCTTAATTACAAGGAGTGAGAAAATGCAGAGAGAGAGAGAGAGGAGAGAGAAAACATGAGTACATGACTCTCTTCACTCTTCACTGGGTACAGCCACAAAAATCATGCATGTGTAAGCATGGAAGGCGGCTTGAATAGGCAAGGATTTTTAATGTTCTTCACTTCTTTCTTCTACTATGATTGATTATGATTCGTAATAATAATAATGATGTGTATTTTAGGTGAAGGGGATGGGGATGGCGTCATGTGAATGATGGGCTGGGCTGTGCTGTGCTGGGCTGGGCTATGGCACTAACCACTTTCTGAGGGACATGGATGGTAATTTAAGGCATTCATTAAGGTTATTATGGATATAATTCTCCCCAAGGTTTCAATTCAAATGATGGTGGGCTCGGCCGTCCCAAGATTCGCAATGATGGTATGGATTGGCTCGAACCGACTCAGCCCATCATCACCACCACACCCTCATCATCGATTCTCTTTTGTTTGTTTGTTTATTTGTTTCTTTTCCAATCCCCTTCTTCTTCTTCTTCACTTTTTATTTTTTTTTAACTTTTCTTAGTTTTTGTTATATGTCTTATTCTTACTTGACTGATTTGCCCATCTCTGTCTAATTGTCTTACGTCTAACTATTTTGTATTTTTTTTAAAAAAAATAATTAATTTCCCCTAACATATACCCTCTCTTTATTCTTGTATGAACCACTTTAGATATTTTTATCAATTTTTTCTTTGTCTCTTGCTTTTTGGTCATTAATGTTAGTTAACTAATCCACTAACAAGGTTGTGTTGTTTAAAAGTGGGAATACCTTTTGATATTATTTTTTAATGTAGTTTTACATTATTTTAAGATTTTTTTTATAACAACCACAATTTATTATGTTTTAAAGATTTTTTTAATAGTACGATATATAACATTTAGGCTAAAATTGAGCATTTGCGTGAGGTAACTTTCAAAACGACGTCATTTTATATAATTAAATACACTCTCTTCTATGTTATACACAAATAAATATTTTTATAATTTTTTAAATATTATTATTATAAAGGGTACCTCATAACCCTCACCTCCGTTCCGGTGCCCTTATGGCCTTATTAGATAATTTGGAATATTATGTTAATGTAGTTAATTTTTAAAAATATTACGACAATTATTTGTACACTTTCACACAATCTATCGTGTAAATAAAACTATATAAGATTTTGCAAAAATGAATGCTTAACAAGTGCTATGGGATCGAACATAATATCAGGATCTGGTTATTATGAAGTTAATTTTACGGTATAAGTTGGTCAATTGACCAATACAGTGCCGACACGCAGAAAAATCTCACTTCTCGACCTGCGTATCGACACTGTATTGATTAATTGATAAAAGTTAATTTCATGTTAACCACTCCCGTAATATCAATAACTCGACGTATTACATTGAATCTAATTTATTTGAAAAAAAAAATTCAAAATGCGAGAATTCTATTAGTAAGCTAATACCTTAATTCATATCTTTTGAATTTAGGGATTAAGCTATACCTGAATACATTCAATTGCAGTAGATAATTACAAGCAAAACACCAAATACATAGTGAAAAAAGAGTAATTACTCAAAAGAAAACCTTCTTAGTATGCTTAAATTTGAAAAAAAAAAATCATAAAAAGAAAGAATTAATATGTTTTTTAAGCTAGGGAATCTAATACTAACTATTTTACTCATTATTCATCATGATTGTATTTTGTTTCAATCATAATTATAATAATTTAAGCGTTTTCCTACCCTCTTTCTTCTACCCAATTAAGTGAAAAGCGGAATAATGGGATTAGGGATAAGTTGGGCCAAATATGAAACATGGATTATGAGTGGATTAACGTGAAACATGAACAGGTAGATAGTTTGGATTTTATGCAAAGAGAAGTAATTCTAATATATATATATATATATATATATATATATATATATATATATATATATATATATATAGAGTCCGGATCAGGTCCAGACTCCCGGATTTTAACAAAATCCGGACCTTTTTTTTTTTTGCTTTTTTTTGAAACAACTAAAAAAAAAAATTTATGGAATTGGAATTTTTACATTATACAGTGTTTTGGGCGTGATTTGGATGCCTATACCAAAATATTTCTGTACAGTCTGGGCAGACTGTACATACATTGGTTGGTATAGGTATTAAAAACACACCCAAAACACTGTATTATGGAAAAATTTCAGTTCCATAATTTTATTTTTTTTTAGTTGTTTAAAAAAAAAAAGCAAAAAAAAATAATAAATTTGGTCCGCATTTTAGGTCCTGTCCGAACTCCCGGACAGGATCTTGATTCTAATATATATATATATATATATATATATATATATATATATATATATATATATATATGGAACCCTTCCATAGCAACCGGTTGCCGTGAGAACTGTGCGACAATCCCTTTTTGGACCATTGATAAACTTATTGGAAGGCTGAGATGAAACATAAATATACCAAGCCGGCACAACTTGTACCGGCTTTTATTTTAATATGAGGACCCCACATAGTCAACATGTTGTCAGTTTGTTAAAATAAAACAAATTTTTAATATTAAATAATGTCCGACCGGCACAGCTTGTACCGGCTGTGCCTTTTTCTTTTTTTTAAGCATTTCTCCATTAATAGTCATGACTTAGCACATTGCGTAAACTTAAAAAAATATAAAATACTTCCGGCCGCTACAAGCTCTTACGGCTGTTAATAAAAAAAAAACAACCGGGACAAGCTCTTCCGGCCGCTACATTGCGTAAACTTAAAAAAATATAAAATACTCCCGGCCGCTACAAGCTCTTACGGCTGTTAAAAAAAAAATCGGGACAAGCTCTTCCGGCTGTTAATAAAAAAAAACAATCGGGACAAGCTCTTCCGGCCGCTACATTGCGTAAATTTAAAAAAATATAAAATACTCCCAGCCGCTACAAGCTCTTACGGCTGTTAAAAAAAAAATCGGGACAAGCTCTTCCGGCTGAGATATACTTTTTAAAATTACGCATGCTTCTTTACTGTGTAACCAATAGTCTGGTATTGCTAGAATAATAATTGATTTTTTATTTTTAAATGATGTTCCATATATATATATTATTGGTAAATGGTAAATTTGTAATTATAGCCTGTATATTGTCAACTACTACCCTCGTGAAGTTTGAATTGTCTTGCCCTCTTCCCCTAAATTTGTACTCATTGGTTTTCATTTATGGTCTGTCACAACTTAAATTACATTCTTCACCTAACATTATTCACATATAGCTTCCATTTCTTAATTTCTTTCTTACAAAATCTACAAAAATTATAACTGAATCTCACATTCACGTAAAAAAGATGATTTTGTGAAATATTTAATTTTCTTAAAAAATAATAAGTTTTTACCAAGAAATTAGTAAAATATTTGGAAACCTAAAATTGGTTGGGAATTGAGACCTATTATATTTATGAATTCATTTAAGAATTATTATGGTTGAAGTTATGAATTTCTTTGATTTTTATTAATAATTAATTGCATTTTAAATTTTATTATGAGGTAGATAATATACTTTTAAGAAGAAATAAATTTTCTTATCTCTATATCATTTTACCCAATATTAATATAAGGGGTTAATGGAGCTACACAGCTGTGCAGACTCTCAAATATACACGATTTACGATCGTATGGTTAAGTCACTCTACAATCGTAGAATAACTCTACGATTTGAGGATTCTCTCTACGTTTTTACGGTAGTAGAGTAACTACTCTACTATCAATCAGTAACTACGTACTCTAGGATCGTATTTAGAGTAATTTAACTCTACAATCATAAACTGCGCGTATATTTAAAATTTACATAATTGTATACCTTCGTTTTTTTTCTTTACTATAATATAATACTATCATCAATCTTAATCATGACGAGAGAATGTACTTTTTATATTTCCCTATCTTAGAGCATAACCAAAGAAAATTTGTGACACAAGGAAAGATTGGATCCGGTTAACATGAAGTTTATTTGTTGATAAATTTGTCAATTGATCAAAAGAATGCTGACACACATAGAATCTTGTTTGCGTGTCAACTCTCTATTTGTCAATTGACCAACTTACTCAAAAATAAACTTCACATGTTAACCACTTCTAGAAAGATTGTCCTCTGACAGACATCAACAACTCCTAATTTAATTTAAGGATATTTATCAAGATTATGGAGTAATACTCCATCAAAACATGTGTGGCGCAAGATGATATTTCACTTAATATTTATAATATATTTTTATTTCTTGAAATTTAGCAAGTGTTTACTCTAATAATAGTAACATCATTATAATTAATATTGTGATGATAAACTTAAAAATATTATTCTCACTTATATTGTCATAAACATAAATGAGAAAAATAATAATACATGCATGAGATCCTTTTTATGAAATGGAGGACTGGAGTAAAATTTATTAAAATAAGAAAGTGATTCACATTTTCATCCCGACTTTTGCATACCAATTAATGCGGCAGGAATATAGTTTACTTCAATTAGTCTGAAAATATTTTAACATAGTTTTCAAGAAATTATATATATATATATATATATATGGGATTTCATCCACAGCAACCGGTTGTTGGGGAGCAACCCCTTTTGGCCCAGCCGCTACAACCTGTACTGGCCTTAGATCATTTTTTTTATAAGCCGCTACAGGTTGTAGCGGCTGGGCCAAAAAGAATTTCTCCCAACAGCCGGTTGCTGTGGATAGATACTCTATATATATATACATATATATATATATATATATATATATATATATATATAATGAAGGGAGTACAACATTCCTTTACCAAAATTTGAGTTTTGCAGCAGCAGCAGCAGCAATTAGTGTTAGAATTGAAGATATTATTTTAGATGAGTGATCCAAGTGGTGTACCGATTATGACCCACTTGTTTGTTTCTACTTTCTTGAATTAATGAATAAGCAGCTGGCCACAAGTCAAAAAACATCTACCCCAACGTGCAAGAAGAGGGTAGCTAATTTCATAAAGAGTAGCTATCTTTGGATTACAAATTTGTCATCTCAAACTACCAATGATGGCAAAAATTACTCATTTAATAACACTACATAACCGGGGCCATTCTTGAAATTTTGATGTTCCATGACAAAAAATAAAAACGATAAATCTTTTTGAAATATTGTCTTCATAAAATAAATAAATAAATAAAAAATACAAATTATATTCAAAAAAATATATTTTCAGAACTTAAAACATAATAATTCGATTACAACAAAATATATGAGAAGTTCTGTAAGACCCCAATTTTTATAAATAAAAATGAATTTTCTATAATTATTATTTTATGGAGTAAATTGGATATAATGTTATAGTTGTGGGTAAAATTTATAAATTTTGCAAAGTACGCAAGTTGTTATAAAATATTCGTTTGGTCGGGGAATATTCTTTTTGTCGGGGAATATTCGTACGACGGCACAATCATTGGTGGACCCCACAACGAAAGTATTGTCGTAGTTAGAAAACGACAAAATTATCTTTCTATAAAAACGGCGGAGGTGTTACCGTTAAAACTGTTGAACTACTCGGTAGTAAAAGTACAGTAATACGCGTTGTTGCATAGTAGCACACGATATTGATTATTGATGCTTACGTGAGAAGTCACTCAGCTATACTCAATTATTGCTACAGTAATTGCTGCATCATATCTCTTATATTATTGATTCAATTATTGTCACAGTATCATCTGTATAATATGTTATATTATTTAAACAATAATTGAGACGACAAGTTATAAATGATTAATAATTGTTGAAAGATTAAATATGTGCTGATTAAAAATAAAATAATTTTTGGTAATTTTTATTCAATCCTTGATGTATATAAAGAGTCTATTATTAGACGTTTATGGTAAGTTGAATTATTTATGGGGGGCCATATGTCATCATCTAAGAGTCTTTTTCATAAATAGTAATTACCTTCGTAAATAGTAATTACCTTCGTAAATAGTAATTACCTTCGTAAATAGTAATTACCTTCGTAAATAGTAATTACCGTCGTAAATAGTAGTTGTCCCTTCAATATTACCAAGAGTTAACTGCCTCTTCGGTGTTCCAAGGGTTAATTACCCCTTCACAAATAGTAGTTGTCTCTTCAATATTACCAAGAGTCATTTTGACCCTTCGTTAAAACCAAGAGCCACCCTCAGTTTTTCTATAAATAGAGGCCTAGGGCTTCATTATTTTTCACGAATTCGCTCAAGCTATAGAGAGAGAAAGTATAGAGAGAATACGAGAGAAAGAAGAAGAGTATTCAGTTACTACACTACTGCAGTATTCAATCTCCTAATAATGTAAGGGGTGTTATTCTTTCTTCTTGAAGAGAACTTATGTTCTTCCGTTCTTTGTTATTCTGTTGGAATAACCTCTAAAAGTGGCATACCCTATACATGACCTGTATACGCGGTACACCCTATACTTGGTGAAATCCTTATGTTATTCCATTCGTTATTATTCTGTTGGAATAACCGGTATACGCGGAATACCCTATACTTGGTGACATCCATTTACTATCCTGTCTTTATATTTCTGTCGGAATATCCTGTCTGTGTGTTTTACACCGGACCTGGTTCCATTATTTATTATTCTGTTGGAATATCCTGTCTGTGTGTTTTACACCGGACCTGGTTCCATTCTTTATTATTCTGTGGAACATCCTGTCGGTGTGAATTTCACCTGACCTGGTTCCGTTATTATTATTCTGCTGGAATAACCTGTCTGTGCGGTCTATCGCATGCATGGTGATTTCTTTTGTTATTCCATTCTTTATTATACTCAGTTGGATAAAACTTTGACTTCTATGCTCCATGAAATTAGTGGAATATCCTTGATATTTGCGCTTCATCCAGTATCCTTTCATGGAAATCTTCTTCTGATCATTCTTGAATTTTACACCACAAAACAGTATCGTGTTGACAAATTTGGACGTTAATAATTCCTGGATAAAATAATTCTTGAACTTGTTTTATTGAATTTTTATATCATTGTCATCATCCTCATGTTTATATTTTGTTGAAAGTCATCTGTGGCCTATAGTGCATAGATGGACTTGGTATGATTATGACCAGGGATTATTCGGTGTAATCATGACCGTAATATTACAAATGATGTAAAAATAAAAAGTTCTCATTGGCCCGTAGTGCATTGATGGACAGTTGTTGGCATGATCATGACCATTAATGAATACACAAATATTATTTGCCGTAGTGCATGAATAATTGTGGTCGTGATACTAAAGAATATCCTTGGCCGTAGTGCGGGGGTGATTCGATGATGTGGAATATTTATTAAGCTGAGTCTCAGCTATAACGATGATGAAAAACCTTTTAAATCATAAAAGATAGTAGATTTTATTTTCTACTTGACTCTTTTAATGGATTGCTGGTTCCGCTGTAGTTAAACTTGATGTTTATTGTATTTTATCAGTTTAACACTGTTGAAGGCTAATGATAATTTATTCTGCATTATCTTAGTCATAATATTTCTTACTGGGCTAGTTGAGCTCACCCTTTCTTTCACTGTTCTCTTCAGGAAATGAGAATATAGCTGGGACGAGTCGGGGAACGGAGTGATGGACCAGAGAATAGTATTAGTAGTCCTCACTATTCTGTTAAATAGTGTGACAATAATTGTATTGAGGACACCTTTTGAGTTTGTATGCTCTCTAGTAGACTATAATTGTATTCAAACTCACAGTTATGTTTTGTCGTATTGTACACGACAGTTGTATTAGTAAGTTGTATTTGGATTCTGTACCATGTATCTGGCGACTCAAGATGGGTGATGTATACCTAATTTTGGGGGCGTAACAGTTGGTATCAAAGCTTAGGGATATGATCCCTGGCTAAGATGTGAGAATAGTACTAGGAGGGGAGAGACGAGGAATTCCTTCGCTAGTATGACCTACCTAAGTTTATGTGCTATTTTATTGGTCGGTCAGAATATAGGGATAATATGTTACATGTCAATTAACCTTTTGTTTTGTGGCAGTATCTGAAAATGACATCTGAGAATGTTGAGATTGGCAATGGAGCACAGACGATCGTTGATTCACCACATATCAATAATCAGGATAATGTGCACCAGGAAGGCGAAAATCCTCATGCAAACAACAACACTGACCAAATGACGAATGATCAAATGTTCAGAGGTTTTATGCAATTCATGCAGCAGCAGGCGAGAGCAACTCCTGTCCAAAACGTAGATGGAAATGCGGGAAACTCTCGGGCGGTCACCGCTAAACAGTTCAAGGAGCTGGGACCACCGGAGTTTAAGGGAGAGCCAAAACCACTTATGGCGGAAACATGGATAAAGCAAATGACCAAGATATTTGATGTCTTGGGATGCTCCGAGGAGCAAAAGGTTCCCTTTGCCGCCTTTATGTTGCGCGGAGAGGCAGATTACTGGTGGGAATCGGTAAAACGTACTCAACCTGCCGTACTGAAGATGTCTTGGGAGAAGTTCCAGGAGTTGTTCAATGATAAATACTTTCCCGAAAGTATTCGCCACATGAAGGAGGTGGAGTTTATTAAGTTGGAACAAAATAATATGACCGTGTCGCAATACGAGGCAAAATTTGCAGAGTTATCACGGTTTGCGTCCCATTTGGTGGATAATGAAGAGAGAATGGCGCGAATGTTTTTAAGAGGTTTGAAGCCGGAGATACGTCAACATCTTATTTCTCATAAACTGTGTTTGTATTCTGATGTTGTAAATAGGGCTCAGTTGGTAGAGCGCGATAACGAGTCAACGCAATCAAAAGAGAGCAGCCGGCAAAATGATAATACCAGTGAGAGCAGTCATCGAAGCGGTGACAACAAGCGTGGAGGACATCATCAGGCCAGAAATGGTAACCACTTCGGTGGTAATCAGGGCCAAAACAATAAGAATGGACATTTCAAAAAGAGGAGATTCAACAATGATGGAAAGACGTCAGCACCAGCACCCGTTGTTAAGGAAGGAGAAAGACCACCTATCATATGCTTCAAATGCGGAGGGGAGGGACACATCAGTCCAAATTGCGCGATGCCGTCCAAAGCATGTTATAATTGTGGAAGAGAAGGTCATTTGGCCCGATTTTGTCGTTTACCAAAGACCAATTCAACTAGGGTGGAGGCACCAAAGGCCGTCCCAGAAAGGTCAAAGCCGGTAGTGCAAGGGAGAGCGTTTGTTGTGACCTCCCAGAAAGCAAGGAACCCGAATGAGGTCATCACGGGTAAGCTTATCATAAACTCTAACGAAGTCTATATTTTATTCGATACCGGTTCTACCCATTCTTTTATTTCTCCTACTTGCGCTCATCGATTAAATTTGACTCCGGAGAAATTGGACTTTGACTTATCTGTAGAAACTCCGTTGGGAGAAACCTTCCTTACATCCACTGTTTATAAGTCTTGTTTGGTTCAAATCGGTACCCTCACATTACCTGTAGATCTTATTTCATTGAAAATACTTGCATTTGACGTGATTCTAGGGATTGATTGGTTAACTACTTATCATGCAAAAATTGATTGTTTCCATAAGGTTGTTAGCTTTCATATTCCTAATCAACCTATTATGCGAATTCAAGCGACCAAACCATTAAAATCAATCACGGTCATCTCAAGCCATAAAGCTATTCGTTTATTGAAAAACGGATGTCAAGCTTTCTTAGCTCATGTCACAGATTTAAACAAAAATACGTCAGTTTTGAACGATATTTCTATTGTTAATGAATTTCCTGACGTATTCCCCGAAGAACTTCCTGGCCTACCCCCAGAGCGTGAGATTGAATTTTGTATCGACCTTGAACCCGGTACAAAACCCATTTCTAAAGCCCCATATCGAATGGCTCCTATTGAACTTCAGGAGTTAAAAACCCAACTGCAGGAATTATTAGACATTGGCTTTATTCGTCCTAGTACTTCTCCTTGGGGTGCTCCTGTTCTATTCGTGAAGAAGAAAGATGGGAGTATGCGACTTTGTATTGATTATCGGGAGTTAAATCATGTCACCATCAAAAATAGGTATCCATTGCCACGTATTGATGACCTGTTTGACCAGTTGCAAGGAGCCAAATTCTTTTCAAAGATCGATCTTCGTTCTGGGTATCACCAATTGAAGATTAGAACCGATGACATTCCAAAGACGGCTTTCAGAACTCGGTACGGGCATTATGAATTCTTAGTCATGTCCTTTGGATTGACTAATGCTCCTGCTGCCTTCATGGATATGATGAACCGAGTATTCAAGGAATATTTGGATCATTTTGTGGTCGTCTTTATTGACGACATCCTTATTTATTCCAAAAGCCGTGAAGATCATGAGCAACACTTGAGGCTGACACTCCAAAAGCTTCGTGAATATAAGCTTTATGCCAAGTTGAAGAAATGCGAGTTCTGGCTTGAGGAAGTAGCATTCCTTGGGCACGTGGTATCAAGTCGTGGAATATCTGTTGACCCAGCAAAGATTGAAGCTATTCAAAGCTGGGAGCAACCTAAATCAGTGACCGAAGTACGTAGCTTTCTCGGTTTAGCTGGTTATTATCGAAGATTCGTGGAAGGATTTTCTCGAATCGCTACTCCATTGACTCAGCTGACTCGGAAAGATACAAAGTTCGGTTGGAGCGAAGAATGTGAGAAGAGTTTTCAAGAACTCAAGAGGAGACTCATTTCAGCACCTGTTCTGACAATACCGTCTGGCTCGGAGGGATTTGTCATCTATAGTGATGCTTCGGGCAAAGGGTTGGGATGTGTTCTCATGCAACATGGAAAAGTCATAGCCTATGCCTCGCGACAACTCAAAGAATATGAGAGGAATTATCCAACTCATGATCTAGAGTTGGCAGCTGTTGTCTTTGCACTTAAAATTTGGAGGCATTACTTGTATGGGGAGAAAGTGGAGATCTTTACGGATCATAAAAGCCTCAAATATTTCTTCACTCAAAAGGAACTCAACATGCGAAAACGACGTTGGCTTGAACTGTTGAAAGATTATGATCATACCATCCAATACCATCCTGGAAAAGCAAACGTGGTAGCTGACGCATTGAGTAGAAGATCACATGCAAGTACGAGTGCGATATTGTCAACGCAAGGGCCCATTTTGTGTGACTTGCAAAGGATGGAGATAGAGTTAAAGACTCCAGGGACGCATGTGACGATGGCGAATATACGAGTAGAACCAACTTTAATCGATAAAGTTAAAGCCGCTCAAGCTACAGACCTGGAGCTGATGCGTATGAGGAAGAAAGTGCAAGAAGGTGCTATGCCGGAAGCAAGAATCGATGAAGAGGGAATACTTCGAGTCAACTCCAGACTTTGTGTTCCTAACGACCCTGATTTAAAGTATAAAATCATGATGGAGGCGCACAATACACCGTTTGCAATCCATCCTGGGAGTACCAAAATGTATCATGATATTCGTCATACATTTTGGTGGAGCAATATGAAGAGAGAGATAGCGTTGTTTATCTCAAGGTGTCTAACTTGTCAACGAGTTAAAGCGGAGCATCAAGTACCAAAAGGTCCATTGCAACCACTTGAAATTCCAGAATGGAAGTGGGAGCACATTACCATGGATTTCGTTACCGGTCTTCCTAAGGTTTCTCAAGGCATAGATGCGATTTGGGTCATTGTTGATAGATTGACCAAGTCTGCTCATTTCTTACCGATACGAGAAACTTATACACTTGAACGTCTTGCTCGTATGTACATAAACGAGATTGTAAGACTGCATGGTATGCCGGTATCCATAGTTTCTGATCGAGACCCAAGATTTACTTCACGATTTTGGGTTAGTTTGCAAAAAGCTATGGGTACAGACTTACGATTTAGCTCGGCATATCATCCTCAGACGGACGGACAGTCGGAGAGAACTATTCAAACTCTTGAAGATCTATTAAGACTCTGTGTCCTTGATTTCAAGGGAAGTTGGGACAAGTTCTTACCATTGGTGGAGTTTTCCTACAACAACAGTTATCAAGCAAGTATTGGCATGGCTCCATTCGAAGCGTTGTATGGAAGAAAGTGTCGTTCTCCAGTATGCTGGGATGAGGTGGGTGAAGCAACGTTGTTGGGACCGGAGTTGGTACGTATGACTACGGAAAAGATTCAAACGATCCGACAACGTATAAAAACCTCACAAAGTCGACAAAAGAGTTATGTTGATCTTCATCGAAAGGACGTGGAATTCAATATAGGAGATCATGTGTTGTTACGTGTTACTCCATGGAAAGGAGTTACAAGATTTGGAAAGAGAGGAAAACTCAATCCTCGATTTATCGGTCCATTTTTAATCCTCGATCGAATAGGAACGGTAGCCTATAGACTCGCTTTACCGCCAAGTATGTCTCGTGTTCATAACGTTTTTCACATATCCATGTTACGTAAATATGTGAAAGACCCGAACCACATTATTGAGTTAGAACCGGACGAAATAGCGGAAGATTTGACGTATGAAGAGATTCCTGTTCAAATCTTGGATAAGAAGGAACATATTCTACGCTCCAAGGTTATACCTCAAGTCAAAGTTTTGTGGAGAAACCACGATGTTGAGGAAATGACTTGGGAGTTAGAATCTGAAATGAAATCAAGGTATCCTTACCTCTTTGACATACCAGGTACGTACCCTAATTTCGAGGGCGAAATTTCATAAGAAGGGGAGGTTGTAAGACCCCAATTTTTATAAATAAAAATTAATTTTCTATAATTATTATTTTATGGAGTAAATTGGATATAATGTTATAGTTGTGGGTAAAATTTATAAATTTTGCAAAGTACGCAAGTTGTTATAAAATATTCGTTTGGTCGGGGAATATTCTTTTTGTCGGGGAATATTCGTACGACGGCACAATCATTGGTGGACCCCACAACGAAAGTATTGTCGTAGTTAGAAAACGACAAAATTATCTTTCTATAAAAACGGCGGAGGTGTTACCGTTAAAACTATTGAACTACTCGGTAGTAAAAGTACAGTAATACGCGTTGTTGCATAGTAGCACACGGTATTGATTATTGATGCTTACGTGAGAAGTCACTCAGCTATACTCAATTATTGCTACAGTAATTGCTGCATCATATCTCTTATATTATTGATTCAATTATTGTCACAGTATCATCTGTATAATATGTTATATTATTTAAACAATAATTGAGACGACAAGTTATAAATGATTAATAATTGTTGAAAAATTAAATATGTGCTGATTAAAAATAAAATAATTTTTGGTAATTTTTATTCAATCCTTGATGTATATAAAGAGTCTATTATTAGACGTTTATGGTAAGTTGAATTATTTATGGGGGGCCATATGTCATCATCTAAGAGTCTTTTTCATAAATAGTAATTACCTTCGTAAATAGTAATTACCTTCGTAAATAGTAATTACCTTCGTAAATAGTAATTACCTTCGTAAATAGTAATTACCTTCGTAAATAGTAATTACCGTCGTAAATAGTAGTTGTCCCTTCAATATTACCAAGAGTTAACTGCCTCTTCGGTGTTCCAAGGGTTAATTACCCCTTCACAAATAGTAGTTGTCTCTTCAATATTACCAAGAGTCATTTTGACCCTTCGTTAAAACCAAGAGCCACCCTCAGTTTTTCTATAAATAGAGGCCTAGGGCTTCATTATTTTTCACGAATTCGCTCAAGCTATAGAGAGAGAAAGTATAGAGAGAATACGAGAGAAAGAAGAAGAGTATTCAGTTACTACACTACTGCAGTATTCAATCTCCTAATAATGTAAGGGGTGTTATTCTTTCTTCTTGAAGAGAACTTATGTTCTTCCGTTCTTTGTTATTCTGTTGGAATAACCTCTAAAAGTGGCATACCCTATACATGACCTGTATACGCGGTACACCCTATACTTGGTGAAATCCTTATGTTATTCCATTCGTTATTATTCTGTTGGAATAACCGGTATACGCGGAATACCCTATACTTGGTGACATCCATTTACTATCCTGTCTTTATATTTCTGTCGGAATATCCTGTCTGTGTGTTTTACACCGGACCTGGTTCCATTCTTTATTATTCTGTTGGAATATCCTGTCTGTGTGTTTTACACCGGACCTGGTTCCATTATTTATTATTCTGTTGGAATATCCTGTCTGTGTGTTTTACACCGGACCTGGTTCCATTCTTTATTATTCTGTGGAACATCCTGTCGGTGTGAATTTCACCTGACCTGGTTCCGTTATTATTATTCTGCTGGAATAACCTGTCTGTGCGGTCTATCGCATGCATGGTGATTTCTTTTGTTATTCCATTCTTTATTATACTCAGTTGGATAAAACTTTGACTTCTATGCTCCATGAAATTAGTGGAATATCCTTGATATTTGCGCTTCATCCAGTATCCTTTCATGGAAATCTTCTTCTGATCATTCTTGAATTTTACACCACAAAACAGTATCGTGTTGACAAATTTGGACGTTAATAATTCCTGGATAAAATAATTCTTGAACTTGTTTTATTGAATTTTTATATCATTGTCATCATCCTCATGTTTATATTTTGTTGAAAGTCATCTGTGGCCTATAGTGCATAGATGGACTTGGTATGATTATGACCAGGGATTATTCGGTGTAATCATGACCGTAATATTACAAATGATGTAAAAATAAAAAGTTCTCATTGGCCCGTAGTGCATTGATGGACAGTTGTTGGCATGATCATGACCATTAATGAATACACAAATATTATTTGCCATAGTGCATGAATAATTGTGGTCGTGATACTAAAGAATATCCTTGGCCGTAGTGCGGGGGTGATTCGATGATGTGGAATATTTATTAAGCTGAGTCTCAGCTATAACGATGATGAAAAACCTTTTAAATCATAAAAGATAGTAGATTTTATTTTCTACTTGACTCTTTTAATGGATTGCTGGTTCCGCTGTAGTTAAACTTGATGTTTATTGTATTTTATCAGTTTAACACTGTTGAAGGCTAATGATAATTTATTCTGCATTATCTTAGTCATAATATTTCTTACTGGGCTAGTTGAGCTCACCCTTTCTTTCACTGTTCTCTTCAGGAAATGAGAATATAGCTGGGACGAGTCGGGGAACGGAGTGATGGACCAGAGAATAGTATTAGTAGTCCTCACTATTCTGTTAAATAGTGTGACAATAATTGTATTGAGGACACCTTTTGAGTTTGTATGCTCTCTAGTAGACTATAATTGTATTCAAACTCACAGTTATGTTTTGTCGTATTGTACACGACAGTTGTATTAGTAAGTTGTATTTGGATTCTGTACCATGTATCTGGCGACTCAAGATGGGTGATGTATACCTAATTTTGGGGGCGTCACAAGTTCGACTACAACAAAATATATGAGAAGTTCGACTACAACAAAATATATGAGAATACATTAATTGAAATATAGTTCTTCTAGTATTTTTAGAGGCAAAATCTTCAATCAAATCTTCAAAATCAAGTTTGTCTGGCATATCCAGTGGTGGATCTACTATAGGGGCAACATAGGTAGCTGCCTCTACTGAATTTTTTTTACAGGGGTATAGGGACAAGACAAATATGTAAATTAATAAATTTAAAGGGTCAAATTAATGGAATAGTTAAATTTGGAGGAGACAAAAAAAATTCATAAACCAATTTTAAATATAAGTACAAAAATCTTCTTTTAAAGTTTGGTGAAATCTTATAAGTATTATTTTTCTATAGTTTTTGATTTTGAATGTTCATAAGCGTGTGAACTTTGAAGGACTGTACGTTTGATTCAAATTTGATTTTTTTTATTGATTTGGTTTGCTGTGATTACTGTTTGTTTGGTCTGATTGATTTTTTATTTTTGAATTATTTGATCTTCAATTGAAAATGTGATCATTTTGGTTGAGTAGTTTCTGTCTTTTATTGTGATAGTTTAAAATGATTTTACCTTATTTTATAATGGAAAATAGGAAATAAAAATGACTACGAGTCTTTAGCGGCTCCTCATTTCTAGTTATTATAATTACTTTATTTTCCTGCATCTAACTAATAGACCTTGTATAATTTTTTGTATTCTGAGTATAAAATTTGAATGGTTTGTTTCTCTTATTTCAAGTAAAACTTATTTGAAATTTATAAAAAAATACAAAAAACTATTTTATGCTTTGAAATTAATTCATGATTTTGTTTGAATATAAAAAACAAACTTGGTTTGAGCATTTGGAGAATCATTCAAATTGAATTAGGACAAGTAACCGAAATAAGTTTCTAAATTATATCTAAATGTTTTTATTTGAAATTCTTTTTTTAATTTGGATTATGAATATTTATTACAATTTGTAAACATTATTATGATTACTTAATATTATGATTAGTTCAAGTTTTCTTTATTTAACTTCAACAAAAAATTTAATTAAAATTCGCGCCTGCTGAAAAAAATATTCTAGATCCCCTTGGACATATCCTTCTCGATACACATAGTTGCAAACCTATTTAATCTTTCTTGTGTCATAGTCGATCACAATTTTTTTTTTAACAATTCACTCTACTTTTTACAGGATAGAGCGACTACTTTACTATCAATGAGTGACTACTCTACGATCGTATGGTGATTTAACTCTACGATCGTATACGATCGTAAACTGTATAGATTTGAAATTTGCATAGATGTGCATGTCCAATTTTCATATATATATATATATATATATATATAAAGTTAAACCTCCTAATTGGAGGGAAGTGGTTAGTATGAAGTTTATTTTGAGGTAAGTTGGTCAATTGACCAATAAAATATTAACACGCAAGCGAGCTTGTATGTGTGTCGATATTCTATTGGCCAATTAACTAACTTACCAAAAAAAATAATTTTATGCTAACCGGATCCTGGTGAGAGACCTAAGGAGATTGACCCTTCCATGACCATGTATGTAATTAATAATAATAATAATATTAATGGTCACCCTCCGGCCTACTACCTATTAAACTACTACTTGAATTCCTGTACTTGTACGCTGATTGCAGCTATATTATGTCCCCCTCCACCCTTCCTTCTCTCTCTCTCTCTATATATATATATATATATGAATATTAGTTATGACGTTGAAAATTGCTATTTCTACAAAGGTAAAAAAAGTTACTCCCTCCGTCCCAAATTAATTGCTCAGTTTTGACTTTTTAAAGTCAAATTGACCATTTTTAAAACTAATCTTTTTACTATTTTTGCTAAAATATAGGTGAAGAGATTATAATCAAAAGAAAGTATATACAATTTATTACTAATCCTAATTTTTATAATTTTAGAAATATATTTATATATGCTTAATTATTATTTCTAAAAATAATCAATTTGACTTAAAAAGGTCAAAATTGAGCAATTAATTTGGGACGGAGGGAGTAATATTTATAAAAGGACCTCTTGGGATTTGAATTGTGAGAGGAATATTTGACGTAAATATAAACTTTTTAATTATAAAAACATAGAAGCCTCTTTCTTCATTCATGATTTATGAGGTTACGGTTGATTTTTACCAGAAGTATGGCAGTGACCAAAAGATTTGCATGGCCACTGATATCCAGAATTTCTTTGCAACTCATTTGAGTACCCATCATCATCTACATTAACATTTGCCTCCTCCTCCTATAAATTTCAATTATTCACTGACCCCCAACTGTGTAATATAATGCCTCCTCTTCATTACCCTCACATGAAAAATCAAGAGCTAATGTCGACTGTAGTCAGTTATTCGTCAAACAATTAAGCAATATTTATAACTATCATCCACCCAACAACTGATAATTACAACCAATGTTAACTAGAAATTTTATATATATATATATATATATATATATATATATATATATATTTCAACCATGGCCTGGGATGGGGATGGGGGTTGGGCGAGGGGTATTAGGTGTACTTGAGAGTAGAGCCGTGTAATCTAACTGGGAATAATGGTTGGACATGTGACCAGACTTTTGTTTGCTGGGTTCTAGCTAATACATATACATAATTGAGAATGTACTAATTATTTTCTTCTTTTTAACCATCCCTGCCCAAGTGCCCATGCATGACTTCATTAACATTGCAAAACCTTCCAAGTAACTTTTCTGATGTAATAATTTTTAATTATAATCATTTCGCATAATTACTAATTCCTGCAAGGCTAATGATGGAATTTACCATTATTGTTCTTAAGTGCATTGAACCCTACACGTGAGAGCAACTTAGGCTTCATAATTATATTTTTAGGGTGGTGATCATACCCCTGTATCTGACTTTTAATTTACTTGAATATACATTTGTGAATAATTCAGCTTGAAAAGAAACCTTTTCCCCACTAGCTAATAGTAGCAGTACTGTAAAATAATAATAATCTCATGTTCAAAAAATAAAATAAAATTTAATTCTCTCATAAACTCCCCCCTTCTTTTTCAGCCTTTAGTTGATTTCTCAGACTTTGAGTGAAAGATAAATTTTATTAATTCGGCCCAGCCTATAAAGATTGTAGGGTTACTTAGCTTCTGCTTTGCATCATCAAAAATTTTACGTGGACATAAAAATTAGATATAAAAATTGGATATGAGTGTATTTGAATTTTATTTATTTGTATTTTAACTCCCAAATAAAAAAATTTAAATACACACATGTCTAATTTTCATGTCTAATTTTTATGTTCACCTAAAAGAGCTCTTGTATTATACCCAAATGTAAAAACTATTATGTAGTAGATGATAATATATCTCTCTTTTATTGCTCGGTGTAACACTCGGGTCAAATTCGAGTAGGCTCACTCAAAATATCAAGACCGAAAGTATTAATAATAGCATCTTCAATACTTATATACATATCACACTATCCCATATTTTATTATGTGTACTAATGTGTTACACTTGCTCTCCATTAAAAAGGTTAAAACAAAGTCATCTTATTTTACAAAAAAAAAACAGTCTAACGGATTAAAATATGATTTAAATTCGTCAATTCATCTTTTGAAAGTCTTAAGTTTATCACGCGGTGGCACCTTGCCGTCAAGCCCATTTATTTATATATATATATATATATATATATATATATATATATATATATAGTGAAGGGAAAAGGTCCATCAAACCGTGATTACTCTTGGGACAAATTGAGCGTAACACCTTCCCCAATAAACTGGAATTAAAATTGTGGGAGGGAAAAATAAAGAAAGATATATATAGTACATTTTATTGAAACATTAAATTAACAAGATTGAAGGGAAAAAGGAAAGAAGATGGAGACAATATAATGTGTCTTTGTTGGAGCATATATAATTTAGATTAAGATCGAAGAAAGAGTACTAGTCATTGCATTTTGCAATTGATGATGATGATACTCGAATCACATATATATTTGGGTACACGAGGGATGAATCAACTAGACTACTTCTTACACTCGATCGATATATCCATTTGAACCATGCATGTTTTGCCAGAAAATATGATTACAATGACATTAATTTTCAAGTTTGAGTATGATTAACCTTTTCTAGGTCATATGCGTGTCTACCTTTTCTCAAACATTTCATTATAACAAATTACTTTTACACCAACATAACATTATCTTTATGGGGACATAGCAGAACATGTACAAGACAAATCTCACCAATGTTTAATGAAAAAGAAAATCTATCAAACTTCTAAGAAGCTTTCCTTTTTGAGTTTCAAAGCTTGTGCTTCCACTTATATTTTTGTGTTCCATTCCATTTTTTATTTAACTGTCAGATTTTGTCAATCCTAAGGTATTTTATATGCATGGAAGATCGAAAATATAGTCGGATCCACAGCCAACAATATTTTACATAATTTTTGCCGACCTCGAAATTATGTCTTGCATATAACGTACATAAGGATTACATATGTTGCCCCTTTGATTAGCAAGATTTTTTTTGTTAAAAAAATGCCAATCTCACGTACGAAGGACAACAATGAGACAATTTCGGGACGATATGATTTTATGACTAGTTAGTTTATAAAATGATGTGACAAAATATAATTAGTAGATATATGAATGAATTTATTGATAGCAACCAATGACCACATCATTTTATAAGTAAATTTTTATAATATTTTTTTATCATAAAAGTAATATTGCGCGAGCAAGGCTCATAAGAGAGAGGCACCCAGCATGGATAACCCACCAAAATGTGCAAAAGAGATGCCCGTGCCATATAAACTTTTTTGTTACTTTTCTCCCACTATAGATTGATAATTATGAGCTAAACAACCCAATTATTTTACCCATGAATTATATATATATATATATATATATATATATATATATATATATATATATATATATATATATATATATATATATATATATATATATATATATATATATACACACACATATATGCGTTATCAGGTTTTACTTTTTAATGAATTATTTCGTTGCATTGTTTTTAATGATATAAAGTTCTTGTCTTGTGCAGTTGTGTTTATTCGTCCCAAACCGATTTCTCTTTTTTGGGGTGAAACCCCGTGCTGAGTTGGTATATATAGCTACCTCTTTAACAAATTTTGTCACCAAGCCCAGTCCAGCATACGTAGAGGCATATCGTCTATTGGATAGAACGAATATATATAGCCCACTACTTTAACAGCAATAACCAATTGTGCAAAGATATTTCATAAATAACTTTTATATTTTAGTTTTAATATTTAAAGGTCTACATTAATTAAAAATTATATGTTTAAGTGGGTTTTATTAAAATGTTATTAGCTATATAAGGAAAGTGAGTACAAATGCTTCAGAACTTTAAATTAACCACGAGTATATTGTTGTATCTCTAATTTTTTATACTCAATTATATGACTATTATTGATTTTTAAAAGTTAATTTGAGACATTTCAAATTTAAGTTTGAGATGACTTGTTAAAAATTATGAAACAATAAAAATTATAATTAGTAATATTTTTTAAATAATTTATAATTTTCATCACTGTATTGATTAAAATTATTAAAAGAACTTATGTAAATTTTGAATTTAAAAATATCTTATGTTTACTTTAAAAGTCAATAATAATCAAATAATATGAAACATAGGAGAGTATTATTCTATCCATTGTTCAGAAAGAGAATTATGTTTTCTTTTAAAGAAATATAGCTCATGGTTACAGATTAAATTTATGAATGATTTAAAAAAGAAGATATTAGACTTGTCTAAAATATATTATTAAAAATTATCAAAAGAATATATATGTCTACAAGTGTATCCTAAACAAACTTTAATATTGAAAGAAAAAAAATAAAACTATCGTTCATAGAGGTTGATAGTTTTTAGTTATTCACCAGAGTTATTTTGGATGTAATTTTGTAATACATAGGATATTATTAAAATAATTTTCATTAATAATAAATTTTAGTATTGTCAAAGAATTATTATAAACTTGTGATTAAAAGATTTAATATATAATAATAAGGTCCCAAAAAAAGACATTAATACTTCATAGGCCCTAATTGATAACTGATATAAATACGAATATTCTTTTTCCGGCCATATTGTCTGTAAATATATAGCTAATTAAGATTAAGGTAGCTCACAATTATACTCAAAAACATTTTTAGTTTAAGCCTTGCAAGAAGCAGGGTTAAATGCTAGGCTTTGAAGCCACACTTGATCAGATGTAACTGTTTCAGCGTCATCATTTCTATGCCACGTCCACACTGCATGGCTTGCATTCACCATCTCTAATTGCCCATGCCCAAAACTAGCCTCCCTGAAAACTGATATTTTTGGTTGTGGATCTGTATACCTGTATATACATGATATACAAATTAGTGGTATTAGTATAAATTGCAATATCAAATATTAATCGCTGATTTTTGTAGATCAATTAAAATTATGGAAAGGAAAATTAAGGCAACTTACTTGCTGGCTAGGCCTTCACGGTTGCCACCGTCGCCAATGTTGATATACACCGGACCGCAGTTGTCTGCTTCATCTTTGTATACTCGGGTCTAGTAGATATATACAGACAGTACATGTATATTGTAAGTTCTTGGTAACTCATGAGCAAAAATGTAACAAGTGTATAAATTGAGGGGACAGTTTTGCATTTTACTCCGTCTTTTAAATATTCCCACGAGTCCCTACTCATATGAATTTTGTATGTAAGATTGTTGAGTATAATGTGTGAGAGATCTGATCTATCTAATGGAAATAATAATATATTTCCGTACATTAATTTGTTAAACATAAGTAATTATGATTTGAACTTACAAAGCGCTCGTATGCATGAACATGACCTGCAAAAACAATATCCACGCGAGCACCGTAAAGCAATTGCTCCATTGCTGCCTTCATGTCAATGGATTCCTTCTCCCCTTGATGAGCAACATTAGAATTGTACCATGGTGCATGGATAAGCACAACCACCCACGGTGTTCTCTTCCTGTCCACCTTTCTCAAATCGGACTGAAGCCACGCGTACTGGTCAGAACTGGGGCTAAAATCAGCATAAGAACCCAACATAATTACATGAACACCCGCAACTTCAAAGGAATAATATAAGTTGGAGTTGGAACCACTCTCGGCATACGGCATTTTCCATCTTGCGTTATAGGCCGTAAATGGTTGGTGGTGGATTACTGGGATTTTCTCGGTCTCGTGGTTGCCTTGTGTCACCATCCACGGACGCTGACTAGCGAGCGGCTCGACTAGCTGCCCAAATGAGTCCCACAGAGGCTGGTCAAAATCTGCGTATGACAAGTCCCCTGGTAGTAGCAACACATCGTAGTCCGATTTTGATATATGTTCAAGTGTTGATTGAGTCCACTCAGTTTGTCCCAGGTCTCCTACAATATTTCAAAATTACAACACGCACGCACAAAGGTTAATTAATTAGAGGGTTTGGGAGAGCTCAACAGTCGTACCTGCAACTGCAAAATTGATAGGAAACTGAGATGGAGGGGTCTTGAAACTGAATTCTTGGGTTGAAGATGGGCCGCAACGGTAGTAGTAAGTTGTATTGGGGTTCAGTGGACCAATGATAACATCATGTATATTGCCGGACTTGTATAGGATATATTTGTAGGAAGAAGAAGTCCCGGTTGCTGAAATTCCATCGCTTATTCCAGAAGATGTACCATATATTACCGTTGACGCATTAGTATCTTCTAATTCTGTGATCCATGATATTCTCATTTTATCCTTCCCAACTAAAGATATGCGCACCTGCATTTACAAGCTTTCAATTTAATTAAAGCAGCCAAAATAAAATAAAATAATTAAGAGAGAGAGTACTGGTCTATCTCTAAGTCTCTCTAGCTACCAGAATAAATATGCTTATTAATTTCAAGTTTCTGTAGTGTATTGGAGCTTTGGAGTGTGGTTGTCATGGTGTACCTAACGTTGTAATAATATTTTCAAAAAAGAATTAGAAATAAGCCTCTATAATTGTTTCTTTTATATATATATATATATATATAATTAGAAAATCTATCAGAAGTTTTCTAAATATCCATCTGTTAAAAAAACCACATATTTCGCCTTCCTTAACTGAACTTAATTTATTTTTAATTTTAAATTTAGGTGTCTAATTTATTTAGCAATTACAATCTTCAATACTAGTACTTTAATTTATATATATGTACTATCAATGAATCATATCAATTTAAAAAAAATAAGATTTTGTTAACTAACTTCAAAAAGAAAAAAAGGAAATTATTTTTATAAGACGAGTGAGTATTATATATATATATATAAAATCTTGAAGTTGGTTTAGTTTAGTTCAGTTCAACCTCCATTATAAGTTCGTGAATAGCGTTGATCATCATTACATCTCAATCTTGTGTCTGAACGTGCCACATAATTTTCAGAAGACGAGATCATCATATCACTTGTGATCACATTGATGTACGTCATACATGTAATTCGAACAAACAAATACAAAATCAGAAAAATAAATATTCATGATACCAATTATCATTTTCTTCACATATATGGAAACCTATTAATATATCAACCCGTTCGCAGTGCTTATGCTTGAAGGATGAACATAAATGGATGCATACAATCTAGGATTAATTAAAGGAATATTGATATTAATTTACACGTGAAAATATATGAGCTTTTTTTAAAATAATTACTTTTGAATGAATATCACATCCCATATAAAAATATCAATTCCCCTAAATCTATTACAAGGAGATCAGAACGTAATACTGTAACATATATAATCAATACATATGTATACAAATATTAAAGATATATATCGAGAGATTATGATCATTATAAACTTATGAGAAATATACTACCAAAGTCAATTTTTGTGATTTAAAATTTTTAGGTAAATATTTTTAATTATTAATTTTAAAAATGATCAATTTGACCATTAAAATTAAATTATGACATTTATTATGGGACTGAAGGAGTAATAATGTAAAAGATGAACCTACAATTTAATTAATCATTAAATTAGTAGAAATTACAAAATAAACCAACTTAAATTGAAATGAATTTCAATCGCCAAAAAAAGAGAAAACAAGAAACATATAAGAAAAATAACCTCCAAACTTGTAGCAAAATAATTTATCCAGAATAATAGATTTGTCGAATTTTTATTATCACGATACACATAAAATAAGTTGCATTACAACTCAGCAATAAATGCTGTAGGAGATATTAAAAGAGATATGATGATGAGAAGGGTGGAAGGAATGAATGAAATCGTGATTTATAATATATGCATGTATTTATATATAATTTTGGAGGGGAGAAAGTATATAGAAACATACATACATACATACCTGTTGTGGAGAGGTACTGGAATCGATATGTTGTGGGAGTGAGAGAAATAGGGAGTTACGTGCAGGTGGCCTTTGATATGAACAAAGGCCACAATCTATGTTTATAATAACCGCTAATATACCAATGGCCGCCAAAACAAACACAGACACCCCGCCAAAATTAGCCATAACCATGGAGATTTGAATTGGAGAGAAAGTGAAAGAGAGAAGAGAGGAAGAGGTTTTTCGCAGGAATCGATCTGTTTGGATTGTGAGAATTTAAACTTTTTTTGGCAGTTTATAATTACCAGTACAAGCTTGGAATCGTGCAAGGTACTAACTATCACAAACGTTAGAATGGTATAGAGGAGAAAACAAACTATAAATTAATTGTGAGATAAATGAGAAAAAAAATAGGAAAAAACATAAGAAAGAGGTTTGAGAAGAAAATGAGGGATGATCAAAACATAGAGAAAAAAAAGATAATTTTTTTATGTATTTATAACCCAAAAACACTATTATACATTTAGAAAAGTCTCGCACTTTATAATATAAAAGATAGGTTAAAAATATGGAATAGATTTTAAGATAAAGAAAAATATATTAAAATACGAGCATGAAGTTAATTTTGGTCAATTGATTAATACAATATCCACATGCAGGTTGAAAATAATTTATTTTTTCTATGTATCAATACTGTATTAATTAATTCAATAATTCAACAAGAAAACTAATTTGATGGTAACCGGATGACGATCCCTTGTTTCATTTATATTGTCGGTATTGTATTGCTGCTGCTTGTAGATAAAGATATGAACACGAGACTAATGCGCCATCCATACTTTTAAAGCGGTGGTGTTATTAAAGCTCTGTCAGTTATTTTCATCAATTCCTCCATACCTCACCAGTCACCTCACCTAATTATTGGCACCTAATAAATTCCAAATAATGCAAATCCTATATTTTTACCAGACATAATATTCTACAATTATTGCACAATCATAGTTTTCGGTCAATTTAATATAGGGTTAAATACACTATTCTCACTCTACTCGACTTCGGTTTACAAATACATCACTGAACTGAATTTATTTTCATTCGATTCACTAAACTACAATTTTTTTACAAACCGTTACAAATTCTATTAAATTGTTTGACTTTGGACGGAAAAATTACGTGTGCTGCCACGTGAGAGAGAGAGAGAGAGAGAGAAAACTAACACGTCAGACATTTTTCTTTGTGGCATGTCTAGGTGGAAACTTGTATAAATTTAATACTAAATTAATCAAAATCAAATAAATAAAATAATCCATTCAAAATATAAGTACAACAAAAATAATTTTTTTAAAATTTATTTTAATCATTAATATTTATTTGGTATGGTAAAACTTTGGTATTATAGCATACATTTTTTTTTCCAATATGGTACAATTTTAAATAAATTATATAAATTACACATAAATATGTAATTTTCTTTTAATTTAAATAACTCATTAAATTCATTAATTTAATTAACCTCTCTTCAAATAAAACTAAAATTAGTAATTTAACATATGAATATATGTATGACATGTAATATTATTAATTTTGTCCTAATACCCTCAACATTAATAATGAAAATTTATTAATATTTTTTTCTTTGACAAATTTATCTTTTATTGTATTTAGATATATTACATATATTATTAAAATAAGAGAAATTTGGGTAAATTTTGAATTTGAGTTATATATTTAACATTATTCATAAGTATTTTCATAATAAGCACAAATTAAAAATTAAAATTCATAAAAATAAATTCAAATTTCAAAAATATAACTAAAATATTAAAATACTTAAAACATCAATTATTATTTTTTTAAATCCGAAAACATTAGATATGAATAGAGTCAAATCTCCCAAACCAGATCTGAAAAATTTCCCGATTTGATCTGAAATAACAATTTAAAACCATCTTCTTCTTTCTCTGTCAAATAACTTAACAATTTAAAACCATCTTCTTCTTCTTCCGATTTCATCTTCTCTGTACATCGGTGCGACGATTTTAAAATTGCTGGTGTTCTCGCCGGAGGAGGGTAAAACGGAGCCGTTTAGGTCAGCGTCGGAGGAGGTATGGCTCACTGAGTCTGAGTCGTCGTCGTCGGGAAAGACTCGATGTAGTAGAGCTTCTTGTTGAGCGGATGAAGGTTCTGAGCATGCGAATGATTCTTGCTGATGATCACACTCCTGAAGAAAAGAGAGATTCATTTGAGGATGATCTTATTTTGGCAGATGACTTGGAAGCCGAGTCACGAATAATTGAGCTCTTCAAAGATTCCAAGAAGAATCTTGTTGTAGTTGGATCCCCAATTTCTTGGTTACCCGATCAAAGTCAGTGGGCCAAGAGGCTTTCAAATAGTTATGGTTCTAGATTTGGGGGTTTCGATCAACGGGAGTGATTATAGTTTATGAAAGTAAGAATGAGATTGGAGATGCTCTATTTGTTCTTCTTCTTTGGATACTATTTCCTCAGCTTAATTTCACAGTATTTCTCCAGAATTTGGAGATGAGGAATTAGATGATTCTAGAGATGAGGGGAGAAGATGATGATGGAGGGGAAGATGAAGATGTACACAGTAGATCTGAAAAAAAATATATAACAAATATGTTATTATGTTTAATTGGATTTTAGATAATTTGGTTTTATTATGTAAATATTATTAGTCGTTTTAACTTTATAAAATATTAAAAATATATTTTTTAAAATAAAAAAATTAACAAATATTTTTTTCTAAATTTTTCATGACTTTTTAAATATCTCTTGATGATATTTAAGATTTCTAAGAAAAAATAGAGAGATAATAATAATAATAATTTCAAAATATTTGACCCTTTTTACAAAAATATATCTTTTAAAAATATAAATATAAATATAAAAAAAATATATTTTTTCAATATATAGAAAATATTTTAAATTTTTATATTTTTACATAAAAATATAATATTTTATATTTTATATAAAATAGACTAAAATATATTTTATAATTTTACATAAAATTTTTACATTTTAATATTTTTATATAAAAAATATATTTTTTTTTAAAAATATTAAATTGTCTTCAAAAATATATCTTTTAATTTGGAAGGGAATGAAGTTTTTCTAGAGAGTACTTTTAAGAAACTAGGTAAAATTCTATAATTTTTTAGCAAATAAAGTGCTTGACAACATTAATTAATAAAATAGTAGTATATAATAATACAACAATTTTAATTATATGTTTAATCCATGTAAGTATATATTGTCACGTATTTTAATTATATAATGCCACTTATTGACATGTCAGATTTCTGTTAAATAGTTAACAGACATAGACGGTTTTATCACTTTTTATAAATAATTTGTAGTTCAATGAGTTGACCGTAAAAAAATTCAGTTCAGTGATCCATTTGTAAACCGAGGTCTAGTAGAGTGGCGAAAAGTGTATTTAACCCATTTAATATATCACAATTAAGGTACCTTCCTAAAAAATAGTTATTTCTTTTCTCAATAATTAATCTATCTAATAAAATACAAATAATTTTGAATTTTCCGCTCACTCATCAATAAATCATCTGGACCGTCTAAAGTTTGGGATAAATCCCACCGTTCATACATCTATCTAATAAAATACATCTATCTATCTAATAATCTAATAATAATTTAATAAAATACAAATGCCTTTAAATTTTCCGCTCACTCAATAAATTATTTTGGTCATTCAAAATTTGAGATAAATTATATTATTCATACAGTGCCGGAGTCACGGGACCCAGCTAGTTTGATTATATGATACTAATTTTAAAATGCTGAAAAGAGTTATTATTTATTAGGGGAGATATTTTTGCATGCTAACGTTAACACCAATTAATGCATTTGTGAGATCACTTTCTTCATTTCTAGACTAGATGACCTGATCATTTGACTTTTATAAACAGATTGACCATATTATTATTATTATTATTATTATTATTATATGTAGTTGTATACCCTTAAATATTAAGAGGCTATATTACTTTAGTTAATGTGAAGTCAATTTATATTTTAATCACTTACCCATGTTAAATTAGTCTTAAACTTATTAACCTCAAAACTCAAAAAAAATGAATAAATAATAGGGTCCTTTACATAAGTATACAACAAATAGAAAGTAATTACAAGAAAAAGTGCATCAACTAAATAATTACAAAAAAAATGTAATTAAGACTCATATTACAAAAATAGTACAATTCACATTAATAAAGAAACCTAAAATCAAGGATACCTAATAATTCAAATTCAAATTCAAATCTTGTCTCTAACAACAATTTCAAATCCATATTTCAAAATTCAAATCAAAATGAGAAAATTAAAAATAAAAAATTATGAAGGAGCTAATGTTCATCATCCTCCTCTCTCGCCGCCACCGCTGCCGCCGCCACATCGCCGCCGCCGCCACCACAAAAATTGACTAGTAACTGCATCACATTTAAAATAAAATTGGTAATCAAATACAACTGAATTGGTTACCTTGGTCTAAAAGTTTGACAACCAATTTCATGTTGGTAAATAAAAAATAGAACACTGCATATTTATACCAAGGTAACCAAAACTTTATACCAAGGTAACCAAACTTTTATACCAAGGTAATCAAACTTTTATACCAAGATAATCAATCTACCTTCACACATGCAGTATGAATTAGTTACCTTGATCTGAAAGTTTGGCAACCAACTGCACGAAGGTTTGGCTACCAACTGTATTACATGCAAAATAAATTGGAAACTTAATAAAACAGAATTAGTTACCTTGATATAAAGGTTTGGCTACCAAATGCATTATAAAAAACTGCAGAAACAGAGCGACGATGGCAGAGGGAGGGGGTGGGGCGTGGGCAGTGGGAGGAGGAGGAGGAGGGGGTGGCGGTGGGAGGCGGAGGGATCGAGGATTGGGAGGGGCGGGAGGAGGTGGAGGCGGGAGGAGGGGGAGGAGGGGAGGCGGAGGGTGGGGAGGCGGAAGGAGGGAGGAGGGGAGGCGGGAGAAGGTGGAGGCAGGAGGAGGGAGGCGGAAGGAGGGAGGAGGGGAGGAGGGGGTGGCGGGAGAAGGTGGAGGCGGGAGGAGGAGGAGGGGAGGAGGGGAGGCGGGTGGAGGGAGGAGGGGAGGAGGGGAGGAGAGGAGGAGGGGAGGAAGGGAAGAGGGGTGGCGGGAGAAGGTGGAGGCGGGAGGAGGAGGAGGGGTGGCGGGAGGACGGGAGGAGGGGAGGCGGGAGGAGGGGAAGGCGGAGGGTGGGGAGGGGTTGGACAGGAGGAGGAGGAGGAGGAGGCGGAGGGATGGAGGAGAAGAAAAAGGGCAACATAAATGGAGTGGGAGAAAATCGTGGGAGAGATGGGGAGAAAATTGTGGGAGAGATGGGGGAGAATTAAAACACATCCCATAATTAAAGGAAGCATAAATATGTACTAATAATGAAAATAAAATTTTAAATATATTAATTGTGTAAATATTTAATGAGTGCACTTTTCTTGTAATTATATTTTCAAATGTACTATAAAATGTAATTGTTCCTAAATAAAAATCCCCAAATTTCTATCATTTATCTTCATAAAATGAAAATTATTATCATGTATCTTATCAATCATAGTAGTAGTACGTAATAATTAATATTTTAAATTTAGCTCAATTATTCAATAAATTTCCAATGTGTTTCAATTTATTATGTGTCATTCATTTTAATTTCTTATTTATTACTCACTCAATCGATAAAATTGTGCTTGAGTTACAAAATAATGTTCATTCAATTTTCAAAGATAGTGTCTCATTTGATTTTATAAAGTCAATTTGTAAAAATTTAAAATTCAATATATTTTTTTTATAAATTTACAATTGCAATTTTTTAAAAATAGTTTACGATATCTTCAATTTATTGACTAGATAATTTCCTATTTGATACAAATTTAAAATTATGAGAATTGATTTTAAGTCAAAATAAAATATTTTTAATTGGATAAACTAATTATTTATATTATGGATAATCACTTTGATAACATATAGAGTTAAATTATATAGCATATAATAAAATATACAAACAAGAAAATTAATCACTTGTAAATACTTTTTTATTTTTTCTTATGTTTTATTTTTTTAATAATTAATTCAGATTTTTAATAAATAATATTATAAAAATCTCAAATTGAAAAGAATTCTATTAATTAAGAAGAGATTTTATTTTGTAAATATGATGTATAACAAAATTAAAGAGAAAACTAGATAAATAGTAAATGAATAATTGGTTTTATATATGTTAAGGGTAATATAGTCTCTTTAAACATATTTAGGTGTACAATCATCCCTTTAGGCCTTGCAGAATTAGTAGGGTGAATTTACCTAATTTAGCATCCGCTTTTAATTTCCCACCGATGGTATTGAACAGAAAGAAACTGGAATATGACTCTTCCTGGGTTTTGTGGGGATGAGATTCAGGGCTACAAAAGATCGGTAAGAATGTGGAGTGAGTGCCTTATTTTATTTTCTATTGAAACTTCTATTTTCCCCCGAAAAATTATCTACTGAAACTTCAATATATATACAAAAGAAATTTACTATTTTAAAGTTGAGGTTAAGTTTTTGGAGCATTCAACAGAAGCACTTTTCAAATATCTTAATGCTTTCCTTGATTATGCTTTCTGATCGCTTTGCAGTCTGCTATTGATATTCACAGAGAGCGACTTGCGGCGGTATGGTCAATTGCCGTTATATTCTTCTTCTTTTTTATTTTTATTTTTTTGGCACACACATTCAAACAAATGCCAGAGGTAAGTTTTGAGTTCAAAGAAGGTGAGCATAGTTTAGTTCTTTAAAATTCTTAATGGATATACTTCTTGTTGATCTACATTATATTCTTCTGGTAGATAAAGAAGTCCATGGTAGCAACCGAGACAACTAATACCAAGACTTATGCTGGCCAAGCTGGTGGAAATGCCAAAGGTCATTCAAAGGCACCGTCAAATATTATTGGTTCGCCCAACCCCAAGATACGCGAAGCTGCATGAAGCATTAAGCTGGTTGTTTAAACAGCATGGAGGAGAAAAGTTAAGACAAGCGATGTATGGAATATGATCATGCGAGGGTAATTGCACTACTTTCATCTGAGCCAATATTGACAAAGGTAAGTATTTAAAGAAGGAATGGTAAATGTGTGGTTTGTATGGAACACATGCTATTTGCACTAGTAGCCAGCATTACTGTTGAACTGCAATCTGATGCTTGATAGCCAGGGGTTGTATCTTTAAAGCAATCAATTTATTTACCTCTTCACCTTCACATAAACATTAACTGAAACTAGGAAATGAAGAGCCTAGGCAATTCTTTATTCTTTGTTTATTATGTGTTACTTGATCCCTGGGTGTCCTGTTTTCTCTCGTCATCTATTTATATTCTTCTTTGCAAACCTAATGAAATTTCAGTTGGTTCTTGTGTTGAAAAATGAAATGAATATTCTAGAGAGAGAACAAAGTTTGGTATAATTGTTTCTTTTCCTTCTTATTAGTTACTGAACAAGGATGACTGAATACACTTTATATAGAAAACTCTAACTAAACATACTATTCTAAACATTTACAATATTGCCCTTATTTACAATATTGGATGTTGATATCTTATCACCCCCCTCAAGTTGGTAGGACTAAACAGATTTAGAACTCCCAACTTGGATAATTGAAACTGAAGATGAGTAGCAGTATGAGGCTTGGTAAGAAGATCAGCAGGTTGATCATCAGTAGAAATATGATGGGGAAGAATCAGACCTTGAGAGACCTTCTCTCGAATCAAATGACAATCAATCTCAAGATGTTTGGTTCGTTCATGAAGAACTGGGTTTTCAGCTATGTGAATAACAGATTGACTATCAGAATAAAGAAGAACAGGCAGAGAGGAAGGAATACCGAAGTCTTTAAGGAGAGCTAAGATCTAGGTAACTTCACAGATAGTGTTAGCCATGGCTCTATATTCTGCTTCAGTAGAGGACCTAGCAACAGTCGGTTGTTTCTTGCATTTCCAAGAGAGTAAAGAATCTCCAAGCATGACACAATAGCCAGAAATTGATCTTCTAGTCATAGGACATGTGCCCCAATCAGCATCACAAAAAGCCTGTAATTGAAAGGAGGTAGTAGAAGATAAAAGAAGACATTGACCTGGTCCATTTTTAAGATATCGCACCAGCTTCAGAGCTGCATCCATATGAGCCACAGTAGGAGAAGACAGAAATTGACTAAGAATGTGGACAACATAAGAAATGTCTGGTCGAGTAATAGTGAGATAGATGAGTTGACCAACTAGTCTTCTGTAAACACTAGGATCTGATAAAGGTTGACCTGTGGTAAGACTAAGTTTATGTTGATGTTCAATAGGAATTAAACTAGGTTTAGCACCCAGCAGACCTGTGTCAGTAAGGATTTCCAGAGCATATTTCCTTTGATGTAAACAAATACCAGCAGCAGATCTGGCAATTTCAATCCCTAAAAAATACTTCAATGAGCCAAGATACTTCACCTTAAACTGAGAATGAAGATAACGTTTAACTTGAGCCAGAACCTCAGAATGAGTGCCAGTGAGGATTATATCATCCACATAGACTAAAAGAGCAATAAAAGAATATTTGGTTTTCAGAAGGAACAAAGAATTATCACTGAGAGACTGTTTAAAACCATAATGCAACAAGGCTGTAGAAAAATTAGAAAACCATTGTCTAGGTGCCTGCTTTAGACCATAGAGAGATTTGTGAAGTTTACACACTGAATTTGAAGATAACAGTTCTTTAGGAACATGAAAGCCAGGAGGCAAATCCATATAAACCTCCTCCTGAAGATCTTCATGTAAGAAAGCATTGGTAATGTCCAATTGAGAAAGTTTCCATCCTTTAATAGCAGCAATAAATAAAAGAAGCCTGATTGTGGTCATCTTGGCAACAGGAGCAAAGGTTTGAAAATAATCTAACCCTTCTGTTTGAGTGAAACCCTTGGCAACTAACATTGCCTTATACCTGTCCACAATTCCATCAGATTTGTACTTGATTTTGAAAATCCATTTACACCAAATAGATTGTTTATGGGGTGGTAAAGGCATAATAGTCCAAGTGTGATTTACCTCCAAAGCATTAATTTCAACTTGCATAGCCTCACACCATTTTGAATCCTTAACTGCTTGAGAATAAGTTTTAGGCTCAACAATAGTAGAGGTTGAGGCTATAAGATGTTGATATGTAGATGAGATATTGGAACAGGTATCATAAAGAGATAAAGGATACTTAGTGGAACAATGAGAGGAAGAAATACCTGATGAAGATGTCAAAGGTAAAGTGGTTGGGAGATTCAAAGGCAAATCTGTATAATCTTGAAATTTGACAGGTAAAGTTCTCAGTCTTGAAGTTCTGGACACATGTATAGTGGTTAGAGAAGGAGATGAATTATCGGAAGATGAAGAAATGGAAGCAGGCTGAGAAGATATAGAAGTTGAAGGATTGGAATGAGATGAAGAAGAAAGGGCAATATCAGAAATAGAAGGAATGGGAACTGAAAAAGATGTATTCAGATCATCAATAAATGTAAAACCAGTGTGAAGAACTGGATTAGAAGACAAAACTGCAGAGGTTGTAGCATAGGGAAAAATATGTTCATAAAAAACTACATCTCTTGATACAAATACCCTCTTGGTAGTGAGATCAAACACTTTTTAGCCTTTTTGATTAAAAGGATAACCAATGAATATGCATTTGACAGCCCTGGGAGCAAACTTATCCTTTCGAAGAGACGAAGTGGAAACATAACAAAGACACCCTAGAACTTTAAGATGACTGTAAGTAGGAGGTTTTTGAAAGAGAAGTTCATAGGGAGTTTTATTGTGCAAACCTTTAGAAGGCATTCAATTAATAAGATATGTTGCTGTAAGAAGACAATCCCCCGAGAAATGAATGGGAAGATGAGACTTAAATCTGATTGCTCTAGCAACTTCTAATAAATGCTTATGTTTTCTCTCAGCAACTCCATTTTGCCGAGGAGTCTTAACACAAGAACTCTGATGAATGATACCAAGATTATCAAGTATAGGAGTAAGATCTTTATAAAAGAACTCAGTTCCATTGTCTGACCTTAGAAATTTTACACAACCATCAAACTGAGTGTTTACATAACACAAAAATTTATGTAAAACTGAAGCAACTTGAGATTTTGAAGATAATAGATAAGTCCATGTGCATTTTGTTTTATCATTAATAATTGTCAGAAAAGAAGTACAATTGTGATATGTCTTATGTCTATAAGGACCCCAGAGGTCACAATGCAACAATTCAAATGGTTTGGAGGCAGTAGTGGAACTGACAGGAAATACATTTCTCATTTGCTTAGCTAGAGGACATACATCACAATGAAAGAAAGAAGTACAACTGGATGGTATAAGATCAGGTATAGTTTTGATGACATGAACAGGTGAGTGACCAAGCCTATCATGCCACAGTTGTAGTATTGAAAGACTGAGTAGAACAAGTAATATGATTAGAAATAGTAGGAGTAACAAGCTTGTACAGATTGTCCTTTAATCTACTAATCCCTTTCATCTTCTTCATTACAAGGTCCTAAAATAGACAAATATTAGGAAGAAAAGTGGCACAACAATTAATGTCTTGACTGAGTTTACTCACTGATATAAGATTGAATTTAAACTCTGGAACACAAAGGACATCATGTAAAATAATGTCACCAGTGAGTCGAACAGTACCTTTGTGAGTAATAGGAGAGGATTTACCATTAGGAAGATAAATGATAGAATTTATGAGGATATGATTAAGAAGCAAAACAAATGAGGTAGTAATATGATCAGTTGCACCAGAGTCTATTATCCAGTCATTTGAAACAGAAAAACTAGATAGACACACAGTGTTTGTACCTGCTAAATGAATATCAGTAGTAGAGTGTAAATGATTTTTATTGATCAGAGTCATCAATTCATGATATTGTGCAGGTGTAAAAGTGGCAGTTGTGTTGAGAGAGGCAAAGGTGTAAAAGTGGCAGTTGTGTTGAGAGAGGCAATAGAACCAAGTAACTGAGAAGGAGCAGTTGAAACAGTTGAAACAGGTGTATAAGTATTGAGTGATGGAGAAGCAGTAACATGAGCATCAACTATGTTTTCTTTGTCAGATGAGCCCTTGAATTTAGGAGGAAAACCATTCAAGAAATAACATCTATCCCTAGTATGATTGGTTCCATGACAATAGGTGCATTCCAGATTTTCTCTCTTGAATGATTTAGGATCCACTTTCTTGTTACCAAATGTACTTTTTGAAAATCATGAAATAGACTGATTGTTGTTATTAAACTTGCTGAGAAGAGCCGTAGACTCAGGAATCACAGTCAGTTGTTGACTAGTGTAATTTCTTTATTTTTCCTCTTGTTGAATAAGAGCCAAAGCTTGATTTAGATTTGGAAGAGGATTCATCATAAGTAGCTGACCTCTTATGTTTGTAAACATCTCATTTAGTCCCATTAGAAATGAAGTAACCTTCATGTTTTCATCACAAACTTCTTGCAACTTCAAAACACCACAGGTACACTTACAAGTGCATTTAGGAACATGAGTTAGGTTAACTAATTCATCCCAAAGAGTTTTGAATTTTGTAAAATAGGTAGACACAAGCATTGAATTCTGTGTTAAGGAAGTCAAATCCTTCTTGATCTCATATAAGCGAGGACCATTGCTTTGTGTGAATCTAATGTTTAAATCATTCCAAATATCAGTAGCAAGAGGTATGTAAACAATACTTGAACTGATTTCTGGAGAAATTGTATTAAGCAGCCACGAGATCACCATATCATTACATCTCTGCTAATGAATTAGATAAGGAGATGTTTCACCTGGTTGATTGAACTTTCCAGTCACAAAACTGAGTTTATTCTTTGCAGAGAGAGACAAGGACATTGCTCTGCGCCATTGATTAAAATTTTCTCCAGTTAGGATTTGAGAGACTAAAACTTGACCTGGATGATCTGATGGATGCAAATAGAATGGATGACTTGGATCCAGTACATGTATTTGATATTCACTTTCTGTGAAATTTGGTTCAGTATTCATCACTTCTGAAGCTGACAATGATGAAGAAACTATTGATTGTTGAACAGATCAGAGAAAGAAGCTTTTGAACAGATCGGTGAACGATTATAAAGCTAAGAGCTATTGATTTTCAGAAGAAAAGAGAAATCAAAAATCTGTGATGATGTAGGCTTTGATATCATGTTGAAAAATGAAATGAATATTCTAGAGAGAGAACAGAGTTTTATAATTGTTTCTTTTCCTTTTTATTAGTTACTGAACAAGGATGACTGAATACACTTTATATAGAAAACTCTAACTAAACATATTATTCTAAACATTTACAATATTGCACTTATTTACAATATTGGATGTTGATATCTTATCATCTTGGGAATTGGTATTTACACAAGTGAAAAATGAATACGAGTGGAGGACTCGTGCAAGAGCAAGAGAAATCTAATGGAACTAACATTTTTATTTTCAAATATCAATTCTCAACCTTTTAATTAGAAATAAATGTTGCAAAAATCATATCAAAATAATAAATAAATAAATGAACAAGTAAAATCCAATTTAATTAAAGCATGATTTGTGATTGAGTAAAAGTCAACAGACTCACCATTTATTAAATACCACTCGTATATTTTGAACCTATATATGGGTTGTGGACAACTATTTGGACTTGTTCTCTGCATGAATAATAAGTAGAGTAATAAATATGAGATGCCACTATTTTCTATTTTATTTTTTGAGTTGGACGACTTTATTTGTAGCTAATGCTTTCTTTGTCGGTCGGATGACAAATAAATTTTTTATATCATAATTATATCTCAACTCTTGTTAATCATATCATTTTAAAACTCCTTATTAATTCGGATTATTATTATATAATTTTTGACAATTATATCATAGTTGATCTGTGAGTGAGTCTATTGATTATCTGTTTTTCTTTGTCTTTTTTCGTCCAAAGAATTAACAATAGTAGCAGCATGTTAATATCGTCCTACACCTCTTTTAATAGCAGAAATGTATATAAATGATATATAATTGTAGCCCCCCACCCACACTCACATATGTATATATAGTGGCAGTGGAGTAGTAAATACTAGAACTTGAAGCAATAAGTAATGTAGTTGAATTCTTCTTCCCTTACTACTAGTACTTGTTAAGCAATAAGTAATGTAATTGAATTGTTCTTCCCTTATTACATGCAAAAATGCAAATGCAATGCAGTTAGCCCACCACAACCGAATAACTCCCGTCAGACACTAGTCCAACCATCAAATTAATTTCCCCTCCCATAAATCATAATCGTCCTCTATTTAAACTAATTAATACCCTCCTAAGTCCTAGCTAGCTCCTTATATATTAAATCGTTCGATTCATCAATTAATTCTGAAACGTACTCAACAAGAAATTAAGTTCAATTCAGAGCTTTATCATATATATATATATATATATATATATATATATATATATATATATATATATATATATATATATATATATATATATATATGGCTGGTACTGTTGATCATTCCTGGACTGAGAAGGTTTCGTGGCACTACTGTGGTTTGTTGTTGGCAATAATTATAATGTTGGCTTTAAGCAGGTGTGAAGATAGCGAGCTCACCGGTGATGGGCGGCAGCAGCAGCAGGAGTACTTGACGATGATGATGAATCCATGCGACGAGATTTACGTGGTGAGAGAAGGAGAGACATTGCAGACGATAAGTGAAAAGTGTGGGGATCCTTTTATTGTTGAAGCAAATCCCCATATCCATGATCCCGATGATGTTTTCCCCGGTTTACTAATCAAGATTACATGCCACCTTAATTTCAACCATAGATAGATCATAGATGGATGACTTATATATCATTAATGATATGTAAGTTATTCAATTAGATTCTTTTTCTTGCATAAAAGGATTCTAATTGTTACTAGTACTATAAGGTTCATCTTTGTTGAATTTACTGGCTAAAATAACTTTTTCCAAAGACGATAAATTTATTGGTGTAAATGAGGCGAGTTGAACCGAAACGATCAGAGAGTTGTTCGAATTTAATTTTAAATATTAAATTCATACTCGAATTCGAATTTGAATTGATTTTGAAATTTTTTACTCATATTCAATTCGACTCGACTATTTATTATTCAAATTCAATCCGACTCGAATAGAATTATTTTCAAATTATTCGCAAACTTCAAATTCAAGTCTTTACATAAGAACTAGTTTTAAAATAAATATAATTATAAATTAAATTTGTTATTTTACTTAAAAATGAGAAAATATTTTTACTACTACATTTTACAAATATAAAGTCATAATTAAAATTCAAAATAAAAAAAATAATAATTAATTATCATAATTTGATTTAATTTAGTATATATTATAAAAGAATGTATCGAGTATCTAATCGAATTTGTATCAATCGAATATGTATCGAATCACAATTGAGAATTCAAGTAGTTTGAATATTAAACGAATCGATTATAACGTTGCTATCATATTATTAACTAGCTGGGTCCCGTGCCTCCGGCACTGTAAGGGCACTGAGATTTATCTCAAACTTAGAACGGCCCAGATGATTTATTAAGTGAGCGGGAAATTCAAAATTATTATTAGATAGATTAGATAGATAGATGTATTTTATTAGATAGATGTATGGACGGTGAGATTTATCTCAAACTTTGAACGGCCCAGATGATTTATTGAGTGAGCGGGAAATTCAAAATTATTTGTATTTTATTAGATAGATGAATCTGAATATTATTTTTTTAAATGAAGTCTGAACTGTCTGGGTCATTTAAGTAAATTGAATTCTTGAGAGTCTATTGACCAAACATTGAGCCTAGTCTACTGAGAAGAAGATCAGTGACTGACATACGCAACTCATATCTCACGCATATATCCGGATAGCATGAAGTTTATTATTTAATAAATTGGTCAATTGATCAGTAGAATACTGACACACATTGAGTCTTGTCTGCGTGTCAGTACTCTATTGACCAATTGACTAACTTACCCAAAAATGAACTTTCACTTCCCTCACACATCCATGGCTATTTTTGTAGGTGGAGCAGTTTAAAAGAAGGATAGCTGACACCTGATAATGTAAATTAAACTTGTGGTCCTCCTTCAATTTAAACTACTCATTAACTAAAATAGTACCTGTCTGCATGTACAAACGAATTAAGTGGATACATATTTCTTCTTATTTATTTAGACCAAAAATGTTACCCTTTTATCTTACAGAAGGAGTATATAGTAGTAATCAGGGGGCGAAATTAGCATAGGGCCGGAGGGGGCCACGGCCCCCCAAGGTTTGAAAAATTTATAAGGTCCATCTCAAAGTTGAAAAAATTAAATTTATTATAATTCTAAGTTTGTATAATTGGAGCATAATATTGTATGTGTTATTCCAATTAAATGATACATTTGTATCCAGGTAACCAATTTAAACCCTTATTTAATTTTTTTTATTCTTTGTTTATTTTATGAAACTTGATATTTTACTTTTTAAAAGTTTAACGAGTGATCATATTCAATTTATTTTCCAGTAACCAACTAAAACCTTACTTATTTGATTGTAAGTTTATGAAAATTTTATTATTAAAAAGTTCAATAAATGATCCGATAATATTGGTTAAGTCATTCTTGTAGTGTAGTTAATTGAATTTTTTATTTTTTGTTTAATTAGAATCATGGAAAAATCACATATTATTGATTCATTTTTCAAGAGAAAGCAATCAAATCATGTTGACATATATATGCTTATCCCTGAGCCTAATGTTAAAACATCTCTGCCTACTTCTGAACAAGAACAACGTGAATTGAAGGTTAAGAATGAGATATTAATTATTTGGAATGTGATCCTAGAAAACGTACCAAAATATGAAAATGTTGTGGTGTGATTGAAGTTCTTTTTCTGAATATATATTATGTTGTTAAAAAATTCCCCCCCCCCCAAAAAAAAAAAACAAATCCTGATTTCGCCCCTGGTAGTAATGACACAGAATTGAATTGTCAAAAAACAAATGGCTCATAGGTTTTGAAGATTATAACATTTCTAAATAGTACTACTTCTTTTTATATTATTTATTATAATAATTATGATTGTATTATTTAATCATAATAAATTTATATTTATTTTAATTTATAATCTTACAAATCAGTTTAAAATGAAATTCTTTTATTTTTTGAAAAAGAGACGGTATTAAATGAGTCGTATCCATATACTTAATATTTACATTATATATAAGATATATATATATATATATATATATATATATATAGAGAGAGAGAGAGTGCGGATCAGGTCCGGACTCCCGGATTTTGTTAAAATCCGGACTTTTTTTTTTTTTTTTGCTTTTTTTTTTGAAACAACTAAAAAAAAAAAAATTATGGAATTGGAATTTTTACATTATACAGTGTTTTGGGTGTGATTTGGATGCCTATAACGAAACATGTCTGTACAGTCTGGGCAGACTGTACATACATTGGTTGGTGTAGGTATTAAAAACACACCCAAAATACTGTATTATTGAAAAATTTCAGTTCCATAATTTTATTTTTTATTTTTAGTTGTTCTACCAAAAAAAAAAAAAAAGAAAAAAAATCAGGTCCGAATTTTACTCCTGTCCGGGAGTCCGGATCTGATCTTGTTTATATATATATATATATATATATATATACAACACTAATCAGGTCCAGACTTTCAGACCTGATCAAAAATGGACCTAATTTTTTTTTGCTTTTTTTTTAAAATAACTAAAAAAATATTTAATATTTTATGGAACTGAAAATTTTTCATAATACAATATTTTGGACGTGTTTTGAATACCTATACCAAAAAATGGTGGTACAGTAGATTGTACATACATGTTATGTTATACGTACCCAAATCACACCCAAAATACTGTATTATAAAAAAAATTCAATTCTATAAATTTTTTTTTATTTTTTTAATGTGTTTTAAAAAAAACCAAAAAAAAAGTACCGAATTTTAAACCTGTCCGGGAGTCCGGACAGGATCCGGTTCCATATATATATGGCTATATGTATATACACAGCTGTGTATTACACAGTAGGTCTATGGCTACAGATTTTTTGGGCTATAGCGATGGTAAACTGTCGCTATAGCCCAAAAAACCGTCACCATAGTCTACTTTGTAATTCACAGCTGTGTATATACATTTTTCCCATATATATATATGTGTGTGTGTGTGTGTGTGTGTGTCATAAGATTTTTTTTTATATTATCCAATTTTATTTTTATGTTAATTCTCTCTCATCCATAAATTATCTCTTACAATTAATTAACACAAAAAGTAAGACCAGTAAATATAAAAAATAAGACTCGGATATTATTATTATTTTTTGTTAATGCATAGTTGTCGGTACACACTTAATACGAATAAAATTATTACCATATACCCATTAAAAAGATGTCTAATATAACTTTTGGAATACATACCAAATGTAATAGAGCAAGAGAATTAATATAAATTTTTAAAAAGAAAATTGATAATTGCACAAAATTCTTTTCATGTAAAAAGAATTTTAAAATTTACTTATAAAAATATCAAATTCCTAAAAATAAATTTATGATGGCCACAATTATAATTTTGTGAACTCCAAACCTATTTAATATATAAAGTCGGAGAACATAGTTCGCGTAAACAATTTTTGAAAGTCTTTTTAATTTTTAAAAATATTTTAAAGATAATTCATATTTTATCCTTTTTATATTAATTTTTAATTTTCTATTTAATCTTTAAAATTTTAATTCACCCTACATAATTTATCACTCCTCATTCCGAATCATCATAATTTCATTTCTCTTTCTCTCTCACTGGCAGCGGTACTTCAAACGATCCAGGTAGCTAGGGGTTCTTAAGCTAGCTGACCGACCATTAATCCCTAGCTCTCTCTCTCACTCGCTCATGGAGCTCCAAAAACTCTTCCACTTGTGTTTTCTTCTCATCCTCCTCTTTAACCTTTTCATTACAGGTATATATATATATATATATATATATATATATATATGCATTCCATACTCACGTACAGTACTGCTTTTAGTAATAACTATATATATATATATATATATATATATATATATATATATATATATATATATATATATATAGTTATAATGCTAATTAAGTAGAACTTGTAAGTTGTAACCAGCCCATCTTAATTTCTGTCTTTTATTTCCGTACAGGATATGGATATGAATTAGATGAAGGGGTGGTGGTGCAAGATTCTTCATCAATATCTCATCATCATGAAAAGCTATTATACTCGGTCGGAGTAGTTGGTCCAAGGAAGCTATTCGTGTTCGGGGACTCGTATGCTGATACAGGGAACAACAGAAAGTCTCTATCCAATTCCTGGAAACTCCCTTATGGTCTTACCTTTCCCGGTAAACCCGCCGGCCGCTTCTCCGACGGCCGAGTCCTCACCGATTACCTAGGTACCTACCTACCTAACTACCTACTGTATTATTATCACTTCACATTTATGGTCATATATATTTCTCATCTCAAATTAATATTACTATATATTAGTTGGAAGTGGTTAGCATGAATTTTATTTTTGGGTAAGTAGGTCAATTGACCAATAAAATACTTACACGCAGATGAAGCTCTATGTGTGTCAGTATTTTACAGGCGAATTGATCAACTTACCAAAAAATAAACTTCATGCTAACCGAATTTATATTAGCTAGATATAATACTTGTTTATTTTACAACTAATTCATTTTATAAATAAATAAAATTAATTTACGCAAATTTGCATTCACTTACCTCTTTCTTTTTTCTGTGTCTCTCTCTTCTGTTATAGAAGTCATGTGTATAATCATATTGAACTTTATCTTTATCTTTCTTTTCGGTTCAAAGCTGCATTCTTTGTAGGAATGTTGGGGTTGGTGCCTTGGTGGTGGGTCAATCTGTCTCTTTCTCCTCTTTCGTAACATGACTACCCATGCCCTTCTTAATTTGGTGCATTTCCTTAATTTAGTTGAGTAGCAGACTTACTTTTTTTAACTTTTTTCTTTTAATCTCCACTCCAGCACGCATTTGTTAGCTCAACTTCATAACATGATTTTCTTTTTATTCATCTTTGACTTTCTCATGTGGGAAAATGACCAAAAAGAATGTGTAAAAAAAATAAAAAATTAGAGCATGCGCTGTTCCAGTGCTGCTTCTGTAGCTAGCAAGGCTACCTGCTTTAATTGTCCCGATCGATCTTTTCTTTATCTAATCAATCTCTTTAGTTTTAGTAACCCCACCATGCACCATGTGATATTAATTCCATGAATCCTTCTTTCACTTTCTCTTTTTCTTTTTTCTTCCCATCTTCCATCACCATGCACCATTATTATTAATTAACTACTACTCTAATATTTTAATTAATTTCAACAAATCTCACTTTCATTTAATTACATTATATATTTATAAAATACTAGATGAAAAAAATTGCATTGATGGAGGGCATTAAATTAACAAGCTTGTGTTTGTGTACATGCAGCTAAGTTTGTGGGAATCAAGTCTCCTATACCTTACCGATGGAGAAATTATGCCAAGGAAAGGTTGCATTATGGGATGAATTTTGCGTATGGAGGGACGGGAGTGTTTGACACGTTGTATTTGGGGCCAAACATGACCACCCAGATTGACTTCCTCCAAAACCTCATTCTCAATGACTCGGTCTACGCCAAGGCCGACTTGGCATCATCCTTGGTTTTACTCACTCTCTCGGGCAATGACTACAGTGATTTCTATGCCAAAGGCGGCACTGCTCAGGTTCATTCATCACTTCTTAATTCTTTTATATATATGTTAACGCTTGATTTTGTACGCCTGACGAAATCACCTAAAAGGACAGGTCAAAATAGCGCCAACGGTTCATGGAGTAATTGTTGTGAAATTAAACTCACGAAATACACTCGCATAAACATAAATAAAGAAATATAAAGTATGAACACAAGAATTTACGTGGAAACCCAATTGGGAAAAAACCACGGAGAGAGAGTAATCCACTATAATAATATTGGGAGTACAAGATGGTGTATTTGTATTGTATCTCTTGTGTGTTGTTATATTCTCCTAAACCCTAGCTTGTAGCCATATATATAGAAGCACATTTACCCTTCTCCTACTAGGAGAAGGACTCCTTATCCCTCCAAATAAGGAAAAACAATCTTATTTTAATAAGGACTCTTTCACTGTCATAATAAATACATATGGGCCATCACCACCCGGGCCATTAAATAGATTGGGCTGCACCATGGCTAGACCCAAATAATCACACTCCAACATTGCCCCCAGTCTCTTATTTATAATAAGGAACTTATAAATGAGAGACTATACAAATATATCCCAACAAAACGACCATATTTGCCGAAGATAAAATATCACTCCTGAACTTCATGTGCCGAACTAAAATTGTTGGAGAACCAACCAACCTTATCACTACCGAAGATATAAAGAACCAACCTTATCCCAACCGAACCAACCTTATCACTACCGAAGATATATAAAGAACCAATTGAACCAACCTTATCACTACCGAAAATAATCCACCGAACACATCCAAATACATAAAGAACCAACCTTATCACAACCGAACCAACCTTATTACGACCGAACCAACCTTATTGCGACCAAAAATATAAAGAACCAACCTTATCACAACCCAATATATATATAACCAACCTTATATCAACCGAACCAACCTTATCACTACCGAAGACAGATAAATGATCCACCGAACACATCCAAATATATAGAGAACCAACTTTATCACAACCGAACCAACCTTATTACGACCGAACCAACCTTATCACTACCAAAGATATACATTATAAAGTTTGTTCCGAGGAACTAAACGTATTCGTTCCGAAGAACCGTATAAATATTATTTTGACCGTTCGGGAGGACGTTGGTCCGTCCCGAAGGATATGTCCGATCGAGATGATGATGGTCCGTCCCGAAGGAAGTAATCCGTTCGGGAGGACGATGATCCATTGGTGATGATGTCGGTCCGTCTCGGAGGATGTAATCCGTTGGAGAGGATGTCAGTCCGTCTCAGAGGATGTGATCCGTTGGAGAGGATGTCGGTCCGTTGGAGAGGATGTCGGTCCGTCTCGGAGGATGTGATCCGTTGGAGAGGATGTCGGTCCGTTGGAGAGGATGTCGGTCCGTCTCGGAGGATGTGATCCGTTGGAGAGGATGTCGATCCGTTGGAGAGGATGTCGGTCCGTCTCAGAGGATGTGATCCGTTGGAGAGGATGTCGGTTCGTCTCGGGATGTTATCCGTTGGAGAGGATGTCGGTCCGTCTCGGAGGATGTGATCCGTTTGAGAGGATGTCGGTCCGTTGGAGAGGATGTCGGTCCGTCTCGGAGGATGTGATCCGTTGGAGAGGATGTCGGTCCGTCTCGGAGGATGTGATCCGTTGGAGAGGATGTCGGTCCGTCTCGGGATGTTATCCGTTGGAGAGGATGTCGGTCCGTCTCGGAGGATGTGATCCGTTGGAGAGGAGATTGATCCGTCCCGAAGGAAATAATCCCTTCGGGAGGACGTTTGTCCGACCTTATAACCCCTCCAACCTTATGCCGCCATTGCCCCCCAGTCTCTTATTTATAAGGAAACTTATTTATAAGAGACTATTTGAAAAAGTCGCCATGGGATTTTATCCTCGGGATTTTTATCTTCGGGATTGTTATCCGCTAGATTTTATCCTCGGAATTTATATCCGCTGGACTTATATCCACTAGATTTTTATCCTCGGGATTTTATCCGCTGGATTTTTATCCTCGAAATTTTTATCCGCTGGATTTTTATCCTCGGGACTTGTATCATAGGGATTTTTATCCTCGGGATTTTTATCCGCAAAATTTATATCCGCTGGATTTTATCCTCGGGATTTTTATCCATGAAATTTATATCCGCTGGATTTTTATCCTCAGGATTTTTATCCGACCTTATAACCCCTCCAACCTTATGCCGCCATAATATCCGTCCCGACCCCTGTGGGAGGCTTTGATCAGACTTTATATCTGTCGAAAGTAAATAGTCGAAGATATGATGAAGCCGATGTGATATAGTCCGAGGCAAACTGCAATTATTCGAAGAGGATTGTTATTGCCCGAAGTGAGTTGTTGCCCAAAGTGTCACTGATAACAATTTTTGACTTGTCAAAGTGTGCTAAAATCTGAGCTCTGATTCTGACTTTAGTGTCGAAATTGGAGTTGATGTCCGAAGTGGCGAATGTTTCTGGATCTATTTTCAGGATGAAGAATTTTTCAGGAGCTTCTCTATTTGAGACTGCTGCTTCAATACTTCGGAGTCCGAACTATTCTTCTCTTGATTTAAGTTGCAGAATGATGAATTAGCTTCATCCTTTTATTATTCTGAAGGGATGACGATGGTGAAATCTGTAGAATGGTGTTCATCCACCATACATAGTTGATTGCTGCCACAATCCATGAGTTATGAAAGTAGCTCTTTGTTGAAAAGCAATTATATGGGCATGACCCTGTGAGGTGACTGATCTCCCAAAGAGCTCCCTCGACTCCTGCATCTGTTGATCCAACATTTGAAGGGTGATATAATTCTCCTCGTCTAATATTTGTCTGAATCGGGTGAGGTAGAACTAAAATCCTTTTTGTGGGAAGGGGACCTTTGGCTTTGGTGAGATCCTAACTGTTCTGGACGACGTTGCCCATTCCCGGTATAAGTTGTCAACCTCTTTGGTTAATTCAACGAGTTGTTTATTAAGCTCTTCCTGTTAGAGCATAATAGCTTTCCTCTTGTCTTGAACGTCTCGGAGGTGACACTACCTGTCAATGCCCATTGATTGATGTGACTGGGAGCGTGTCTCTCCATGAGAGTTACTGTGTATCTTATTCAATGGGTATTCGGACTCGGGGCCACCACCAACCAAAGCAAGTATACTGCACCGAAAAAGTATCTGAACCACGCCGATTCCGTCGCCGAAGTCAAAGTCCTGCCTGAAGATTTCCCAAAAGGGGTCGCAGTTACAAATTGGGAAGCCGCGGTCAGCGAGACATCTGAGTTGTTGTTGGTGTTGATCCCTTCAAAGGCTTTATTGCATTTCCCTTTTCGTTAACCAATTCCATGTATAACGGAGGAAGCTCGGCCTCAAACATAATTTGGGCATAACTGTGGCGATATTGTTGGTGGTCACACGGAGAAGCCACAGCCAGATCGGGGAGATCAGAGAGAGAATATGTGGGAAGGAGAACAATTGTCTGCTGTCCCTTTTAATCCTGGCTAAGTCAGAGACTTGAGACTTAACATCATGCATTGTTGCTTGCCACCACCTTTATTGAAAAGCAATCACATGGGCATAATCTTAGCTTGAGCAGATAAGGTAACAGTAGGCATTAAAAAACATAAGAGGAACACGTTTTATAACGTGTTGCATATATATTTTTTATTTAATAATAATAGTAAAACAAAAGAATAACTTAGCTTTATGTGTTGGCTCTCCTTCTTGATGAATCGGTGATTTTAAATCGACACTAGAACAAGTGTCTTCTTTCCCACAGACGGCGCCAATGTTAACGCTTGATTTTGTACGCCTGACGAAATCACCCAAAAGGACAGGCCAAATAGCGCCAACGTTCATGGAGTAATTGTTGTGAAATTAAACTCACGAAATACACTCGCATAAAACATAAATAAAGAAATATAAAGTATGAACACAAGAATTTACGTGGAAACCCAATGGGTAAAAAACCACGGAGAGAAGAGAGTAATCCACTATAATAATATTGGGAGTACAAGATGGTGTAATTTGTATTGTATCTCTTGTGTGTTGTTATATTCCTCCTAAAACCCTAGCTTGTAGCCATATATATTGAAGCACATTTACCCTTCTCCTACTAGGAGAAGGAGCTCCTATATCCCTCCAAAATAGGAAAAACAATCTTATTTTAATAAGGACTCTTCACTGTCATAATAAATACATATGGGCCATCACCACCCGGGCCATTAAATACGATTGTGGCCTGCACCATGGCTAGACCCAAATAATCACACTCCAACAAGATATATATATAATTATATATATATATATATATATATATATATATATATATACGGTCCGGATCAAGTGCATACCAACTTATCTTACTCACACGTTGCTCCACCCCTTTAGCGACGGACCCGACGACGATTCGATCACACAACCGTCGTCTATACTTTTAGTGATGCTATATGTTGTCCGTCGCTAAAGTATAGACGACGGCTGTATGACCGAAACCGTCGTCGGGATCCGTCGCTAAAAAGGATGTGAGCACGGGTGAGTAAGATAAGGGTATGCAACTTGATCCTTGCTATATATATATATATATATATATATATATATATATATATATATATATATATATAGACACACACATATTGTTCACAACGGACTATTCGTCTTTAGCTAATCACGGACAATATAACTTAGCTGACAATCAGTTTTTGGTGCAATCATTTTTTCACTTCATACCTCAATTCCAAGCTCATACTATATATAGCTCATATTAAAGTATCTTTAAAATATAGTCATTTCATTTTTTACATGTATATATAAAACCACATTTTTTGGCTTCTTAGATACCAGGCAATCTTCTTGGTGCATTCTCTCTTCTCTCTTCCCTCTCCATACTAGGCATTCTCTCCTCTCTGCATATATACCAGCGAAAAAAAATAAAAACTAATTATTAATTTCAACACAATTTACAAATTATCAATTATATAAATACGTTAATCCAAAAATTGAGAATTTCAATTACATTGGCCAAGGAAAACATAATTCTAGTGAATTGACAACCCTCGTTAACTAAGCACAACTTCAATAGTCATTACATAGTCAAAAAATAAAAATAATTGGCAATCAAGTAGATGAATAATTTTCGCCATCGTCTTCACTTGCATTTGAATTAATTGGAATTCTTCAGAACATACGAACGACCTACAAAATATTCAATAAAATCACATTAAATAAAAAATTTATTCATAATTTTGCCAAAATCAAATTAAAATGATAAAACTGAAATAAAAAGATTTGTTAACCTATGAGTTGAGGCATTGGACAATTCTTTTATCATGTGCTTGTCCAATTTTTTCACATCACTACACATTCTCGATTTCTGTAATTTTTGGCCTCCCTAATGCTCTTTCTTTTCCTCCTGTTGAGCCTTTTTTCGCACCCCTTTGCCCGCACTTAACTTGGTTCTTGAAGCATATGTTCATATGTGAAACTCAATTCTGAACTTATAAGTATATCAAGACCAATTTTTTTCACCGAAAACTCATACACTTTATCACCATTATTCATTAATATATTCATTTTGCTCAAGGTTCATTACTTCAAAGAATCCCTTATATGTTAGTTTCTTCCACAGTACAAGTGCCTTATCAATCAACTTCCAAGATTCTTGACCAATTGACTCATACAACGTGAGATATATTTGTCCTCATTTATCGCCATTCATTGCATCCCATCTCTAACATTCCCACATTTGCAAATTGAGTCAATCTCTTTAATATGTACTTATTTGGAAGTTTCTCTAGATCATGAAACTTGTTCAAATATGCTAAAGACGCCTACAAGGAATTCCAACGCTCTCGATTTTTTTACAACTACATGAAGCATATCCCAGTCTTTTTTGCATACACAATCTCTCATTTTTACTTATCATCATTTTTTTTAATATTATACACAATGATTATCATAATCTCCAATAAGCTAAAATCTATCATTCAAGAAGCTCCCCCACAACTCATCTTGAAATTATTATAAAATATTCACATGTGTAAATATTTACCGTTTGTAACAAAAAAGAGTGGAGCATTTTCACCTTAGTTTTCATTCATGTCTTTATTGTCGGCCTTTAATTCTTCATGACGTTGGTGTGCAAGACCCTACCAAACTGAATCATAATTTCACCAATGAATTTTTTGTTAACATATCTCTTGAAGAATGCATGAGTGCCTTCAGCTCGTTGGCTACTTGACATATCTCCCAAGAAAACATGCTTAATTAACATATGCAGGCACCCATCTTGAACGAATTTCAAACATTAACTTTAGCTATTTATTCTCATTCAACCCACCTATGAGAACAAAACCCAACCACCTAGAGTCAAACTCTTCTGTACTTTTTGATTTCCATATACAATATGAAAATTCCCTATAGTATTGAGCATATTTTACCGAATCTAATTTTTCAAAAAATTTGTCAAAATATGCCAACTACAATACCTATGAAAATACTTGGAAGAGTTTCAGAAATAGCTTCGCCATCGTTGGATCTTGATCAGTGATAATAATATTTGGAGCATCACCT